>LR738714.1:171522755-171629644 GCA_902687465.1 Secale cereale | reverse complement strand
CGGCCGCGTCGGGGGGGCGCCTGGGCCCCCCGAGCCCCGTCTGGTGCCCCCTTCGGTATATATTTAGAGGGTCCTTCGAAACCCTCGGGACGGGGAACTCTTTTTCGCGATCTCATCTCTGTTCCGCCGCCGCCGCCGCTTCCAAGATCGGGAGCACCAGGAGAACTATTCCCGGCACCCTGCCGGAGGGGAGGATCATCATCGGGAGCCTCTCCACCACCATGGACGCCTCCCGGATGAGTTGTGAGTAGTCTCCCTTGGACCATGAGTCCATGACCAGTAGTTGTGTGATGTTCTCCTCCTGTTCTTGTGCTTCACTAATTAGTCCTCGTGAGTTGCCCTACATGATCGAGGCACATATGTAATCCTTATGCTGTTGCTATGATGAGTTTGCTGGGATCCGATGGATTATGAGATTATGTTCAGATTGATCTTGAGTAATATATTTGATCTACCTCTTTTATATTTATGTTCATAAGTAATTCTTGCATGTTCTCCGTTGTTATTTATTGCTTTGGCCAAGTAATACGTAGTGACTCCAAGAGGGAACGTTATGCTCGATTGTGGGTTCATGCCCCTCGATGACTAGCTTGAGTGACAGAAACATGAGTCTAGGGGGTGTGTTGTTGCCACAAGGGGGAAAACAACGGTGCTTGTGCCCGCGGGTTCAAGGATTGTTTACTTTACGCAAAGTTCTTTTAATGCAGTTGTCTGTTGCATTGAGTTTACACTATGGGTGGGGCTCGCAACTTAATACCAGCGAGATGTTCTGGATAGATATCTCAAGGTGGGTGATTAGTAGTAGATATTGATGGATTTCGGTCTACTTACTTTGGCGTACCGCCCATGCTTTGAACCTCAACCTTTCTTGCAATGTAATCAGCATTGGTTTGCGTTCGTGGTCCTATCAATTGCCCAGCTGTAATTCGTTTACCTCACATAGTTGTTTTATCGTCTTTTGGGAGAGAGACATCACTAGTGAACATCATGAGACTCCGGTCCATATTACCATCATTGATCACATCCGCTATTTACTTTTCGCTTTTACTTACTATTGCAAACATTATCTATCACTACTATCATTTGCGTTTAATCCTTTGTGAACTACAAGGCCGGAGGGATTGACAACCTCTCTGTACTCATTGGGAGCAAAGTTATTTGTATCTGTGTGCAGGTCCACGTTGATTGCTAATCCGGCGCCGTTAGCAGTTGACACCTACTTGTTGAACCTAGGAGTCTCTGGGGATTCGATCCTTGGCATCTTTGCTAAGGGGAAAACTTCCACAACACTGCATCTTACACCTTCCACTTGGGGTAACCAACGAGGGGTTAGAGGCCCATCAAGGATTATTTTCTGGCGCCGTTGCCGGGGACTCCACTCTTCAGGATAGGGGAGTTGCATGCTATCTTTTACCTTTGCTTTTTAGTCTTGTTAGTTTATCTTTCAGTTTTTGCTTTAGTACCTTTTATCGAAAATCACAAAAATAGTTATCTTGCTTGCTTGCTACTATGGGTTCCACCGAGAACACCAAGTTGTGTGACTTCACTAGTCACAACAACGATGACTTTATCAGCACACCTATCACTACAGCTGCCACTTCAGCACCTTCATATGAAATTAAACCTGCTTTACTGAACTTAGTCATGAAAGATCAATTCTCCGGTGCTGGAGATGATGTTGCTTTACACTTAAACAACTTTGTTGAACTTTGTGATATGCAAAGGTACCAAGAAATAGATGGTAATATTGTTAAGCTTAAGCTTTTTCCTTTCTCCTTGAGAGGAGGAGCTAAAATATGGTTTCAGTCTTTGCCTAGAAATAGCATAGATTCATGGGACAAGTGCAAAGATGCTTTTATCGGAAAATACTATCCACCTGCTAAAATTATCCAACTTAGAAGTAACATAATGAATTTTAAACAATTGGATAATGAACACGTTGCCCAAGCTTGGGAACGTATGAAATCTCTTATCAAGAACTGCCCTACTCATGGTTTGACTACTTGGATGGTTATCCAAACTTTTTATGCAGGCTTGAACTTTACCTCGCGGAACTTGTTAGATTCGGCCGCGGGAGGAACTTTTATGTCAACTACACTTGGTGCTGCCACGAAGCTTCTCGATGAAATGATGACCAACTATTCCCAATGGCACACCGAACGCGCTCCAACAGGTAGGAAGGTAAACTCTGTCGAGGAGATTTCCTCCTTAAATGAAAAAGTTGACTTGATCATGTCTCTACTTTCGAAGCAATCTACTGTTGATCCTCGTGATGTTCCTTTAAATTATTTGATTGCTCAAGAACAAGTAGATGTGAACTTTATCTCTAGAAACAATTTTAACAACAATGCTTATAGGAGTAACTTTGGTAGAAATCCTAGACCGTTCCCTTCTAATTCTTACGGCTTATCCTATCACCAAGAACTCCACTACTGAACTAGAGATTATGCTTAAAGATTTCATCACTACCCAAAAAGCCTTTAATAAGAGTGTAGAAGATAAACTACATAAACTAGATGATCTTTCTTTTAAGGTAGACCATTTAGTCAATGAGGTAAAATTGCTAAAAATTAAAACTTCTCCTCTTGAGGAGAGGGAAGTCACTCCTATAAATGCTATTCAAGTGCGAATTAATGAAAATATTAGGATGATGGCTAAACTTAAAGAGAGATGGGCTAGAGAAAGGGAGGAAGAAGATAGAATTAAGAGCCTTCCTACCCACCACACTGTTGCTACTATCCAAGTTGTTAAAGATGTCCAAGCCCTTAGCACCCAATGTACTCCTGGTCCCAATGGACCTATTAATGGTGATGCTATGACTATAGAAACTACCAAACAAGTGAACCTAAAGGACACCACTACCACTTTACTTGATGCTAATGACCTTGATTTTGATAATTGCACTCTTACCGAAGTTATTGATTTCCTTCACAAGATGTCTAGAGACCCCCGCACTAGCACGCTTAACCTTGCCTTCACGGAGCATATCACTAATGCTCTCATCAAAGCTAGGGAGGAGAAACTTAGAGTAGAAGCCTCCATACCTAGAAAACTAGAAGATGGTTGGGATCCTATGATAAAAATTAAATTGAATGACTTCTCTTGCTATGCATTATGTGATGTTGGAGCTAGTACCTCTGTTATGCCCAAAAGAATATATGATATGCTTAAATTGAAACCTTATGATTCTTGTTCTTTTGGTGTTCGTCTCGTTGATTCTTCCATAAAGAAACCTTTGGGGAGGATCGACGATATTCTTATCGTTGTTAATGATAACTATGTTCCCGTTGATTTTACTATTATGGATATTGAATGTGATCCTTCATGTCCAATTATTTTGGGACGTCCCTTTTTACGCACCGTTGGTGCTATCATTGACATGAAAGAGGGTAATATAAAATTTCAGTTTCCTCTCAAGAAAGGGATGGAACACTTCCCTCGAAAGAAGATCAAGTTACCTTTTGAGTCCGTTGTACGGGCTAGCTATTCTTTTACTCTTGATAAAACTTGATCTATATGCATTATGCCTAGCTTAAAGGCATAAAAGAAAGCGCTTTTGGGAGGCAGCCCACATGAATAAAATTTTATTTTGCTTTTGTTGTGTCTTGATGTTGTTTACTACAGTAGCATCATCATTGTATCTTTGCTTTTCATATTTGTGCCAAGTATAGCCTCTGATTGCTAGAAAGTTCAAAAGTTGTGAGGTGCTGTCTAGGAAACAGATTCTGTCCTTGGATAGAAAAATTCGTATAAAATCACCAGATCATCTTTTTGGTTTGAATTTTTTCGACAGCGTTCTCTATATAATTGTCTTTCGTGCGTCTGTTCTGAGTTTTTTTTATTTGAGTTGCAGAAGTGCCCCGAACAAATCAATTACTACCTGCTGTTCTGTTTTTCACAGATTATGTCTTGTTTTGCCTTTCCTTCATTTTGCAAACCAAGAGCTTGATTTTTCTTTGCAAAAACCTTTTGGCAATCTTGAGAAACAGTAGAACTTCAAGAATATCTTTATTTCCAGCAAGGTGCAATTATTTTATTAAGGGTACTAACCTCGCTAATCAGATTATAATGAGTTATGTATGAAGGGAGTTTTCAAGTGTGCGAGGGAAGATGCTAAAAAGATTCAGGAGTGTCAAGCGCTCAAGCTTGGGGATGCCCCCGTGCACCCCCAAGAAATATTCAAGGAGACTCAAGCGTCTAAGCTTGGGGATGCCCCCGTGCATCCCCTTCTCCATCAACATTATCAGTTCGTCTTTCGTTTCGCTATATTTTTATCACTTCATGTGTTAAGTGCTATGCTTGGAGCGTCTTGCTTTTAGTTTTCTTTTTAGTTTTTCATAACGAGTCGGAACTCAGCTTTCTTTATGTGGGAGAGAAAGACGCTCCACTTCTACCTACAACATAACATAGAATTTTCATGTCTATCTTTGCTGTGTGTGTTCTTTGTCTTTTAATAGCTACTATCATGCTCTGCTCTTAGTATTCATGCTTATCTTTTCAAAGAGCTTTTGTTTAGTTGGTTGCTTGAACTCTCTTTAATTATCATGCTTATCTTATTAAGAGAGTTTGCTTCCGTTGCATTGGTTAATATGTCTATGATAAAGATGCTACGTGCATAATGGCGCTTAGTAGTTCAGGTTTTCTTATGGTTAGTCTCAAATAGCTGGGGGATTCCCAATGTGTCATTGGAGTACCAACTTGATTTGTTTGCCGATGATGTGGTATGGTTTAGTAATATCTTCCTTCGAGAATTTATTTTGATTGACTTGGCGTATGCTCACGCATATTTAAGACTGTAAAGAAAGTCTGTCAAGCCTTGATGATCTTTTATTTCTGAGTAGCGATATAACTACCATGCCTGATTCAATATTGCTTTGTCGCTCTGCATGATTATGACCGTCATTGCTCTCTTAGTTGGTCGCTCCCAGTCTTTTGCTAACCTCCACCTGTACTAAGCAGACTAACTTTGCAATACATAGCTCATGGGAAAGTAGCTTACAAACTATTGTGGTAAAGAATATGTTGCCTATGTATCTTATTTCTTATAAGTTGCTTGCTGAGCGGTAACCATGTTTCTGGGGACGCCATCAACTGTCACACTTTTGTTGAATATCATGTGAGTTGCTATGCATGTTCATCTTGTCTGAAGTAAGGGTGATTTGCCATGGGTTGAATGAGTATGCATATTGTTAGAGAAGAACATTGGGCCGCCAACCAATGCGATGCATCATGGTGGAAGTTTTAGCTTGGACATTAATCCTCAATCTCTTATGAGAATATGCTTATGCATTAAAGAGGAGTCCATCATCTATTTTCTATGTTGTCCCGGTATGGATGTCCTCAAGTTGAGATCTATCAAAAACGAGAAATCAAATGCGATTTATCTCCTTGGACCTTTGTACAGGTGGCATAGAGGTACCACTTTGTGACACTTGGTTGAAACATATGTAATGCAATGATAACCCATGGAAATCCGAGCTAATTAGGACAAGGTGCGAGCACTATTGGTATTCGATGCATGAGGCTTGCAACTTATAGGATGTCTTATGCATGACACATATGAAGTACTACTACCGTTGACAAAATTGCTTCTATGTTTTCAAAATAAAAAGCTCTAGCACATAACCATTCTTTTACTTTTATGTTGAGTCTCCACCTTCTTTTAAAAGCACCAACTACTGAGAGCATGATTGCCATTCTAAGTGTAATGTGCATTGTCCCAAAGTAGCATTGTCTTTTGCATGACTGTGATATCGTTTATTTTGAAATCATTGTATCTAGTCATCACTTAAACCTTGAAGGTGCCCCTGCATTTATGTTTTGCTTCACTAAAGGGGGCTAGCTAGATATCACTTTATCATATTTGCACATCATGTTCATTGCAAATCTTTTTGATGCTTCAATGTCATGTTGTAAAACTTTCAGTCATTTGTGATTTTCTCATGAGGCAACTTAATTACTATAGAATTATTGTCTCAGTAAGCTTTTGTCATATGACTGTAAAAAGTCCTATATGGTTAATAGCATGTCACCACAGAAATTATTCTTGTTATCATTTACCTACTCAAGGACGAGCAGGAATTAAGCTTGGGGATGTTGATACGTCCAAAACGTATCTATAATTTCTGCTTGCTCCATGCCACTTTTGGGTGATATTGCTATGATATGCATACACTTCCATACACTTTTGATCATATTTGGACTAACCTACTAATCCAGTGCACCCCGGTGCCAGTTTCTGTTTTCGGCAGTTTTTGTATTTCGGGTTTTCACGTCACGAGAACTGCCAGAAAAAATCCAGAAAAATCATATAAAAAATCAGCGTTCCAGAACCTACCTTGCGCCCGAAGGGCAGCCGGGGGGGCCACCAGGGCTCCAGGCGCCCTGGCGGCACGCCACCCCTGAGCCGCGTCGGGGGGGCGCCTGGGCCCCCCGAGCCCCGTCTGGTGCCCCCCTTTGGCATATATTTAGAGCGTCCTTCGAAACCCTCGGGACGGGGAACTCTTTTTCGCGATCTCATCTCTGTTCCGCCACCGCCGCCGCTTCCAAGATCGGGAGCACCAGGAGAACTCTTCCCGGCACCCTGTCGGAGGGGAGGATCATCATCGGGAGCCTCTCCACCACCATGGACGCCTCCCGGATGAGTTGTGAGTAGTCTCCCTTGGACCATGAGTCCATGACTAGTAGCTATGTGATGTTCTCCTCCTGTTCTTGTGCTTCACTAATTAGTCCTCGTGAGCTGCCCTACATGATCGAGGCACATATGTAATCCTTATGCTGTTGCTATGATGAGTTTGCTGGGATTCGATGGATTATGAGATTATGTTCAGATTGATCTTGAGTAATATATTTGATCTACCTCTTTTATATTTATGTTCATAAGTAATTCTTGCATGTTCTCCGTTTTTATTTATTGCTTTGGCCAAGTAATACGTAGTGACTCCAAGAGGGAACGTTATGCTCGATTGTGGGTTCATGCCCCTCGATGACTAGCTTGAGTGACAGAAACATGAGTCTAGGGGATGTGATGTTGCCACAATGGGGAAAACAACGGTGCTTGTGCCCGCGGGTGCAAGGATTGTTTACTTTACGCAAAGTTCGTTTAATGCAGTTGTCTGTTGCATTGAGTTTACACTATGGGTGGGGCTCGCAACTTAATACCAGCGAGATGTTCTGGATAGATATCTCAAGGTGGATGATTAGTAGTAGATATTGATGGATTTCGGTCTACTTACTTTGGCGTACCTCCCATGCTTTGAACATCAACCTTTCTTGCAATGTAATCAGCATTGGTTTGCGTTCGTGGTCCTGTCAATTGCCCAGCTGTAATTCGTTTACCTCACATAGCTGTTTTATCGTCTTTTGGGAGAGAGACATCACTAGTGAACATCATGAGACTCCGGTCCATATTACCATCATTGATCACATCCGCTATTTACTTTTCGCTTTTACTTACTATTGCAAACATTATCTATCACTACTATCATTTGCGTTAATCCTTTGTGAACTACAAGGCCGGAGGGATTGACAACCTCTCTGTACTCGTTGGGAGCAAAGTTATTTGTATCTGTGTGCAGGTCCACGTTGATTGCTAATCCGGCGCCATTAGCAGTTGACACCTACTTGTTGAACCTAGGAGTCTCTGGGGTTTCGATCATTGGCATCTTTGCTAAGGGAAAAACTTCCACAACACTGCATCTTACACCTTCCACTTGGGGTAACCAACGAGGGGTTAGAGGCCCATCAACCACATAACCCAGCACGCTCGATCCCATTTGGCCGGACACACTTTCCTGGGTCATGACGGCCTCGGAAGATCAACACGTCGCAGCCCTATCTAAGCACAACAGAGAGGTCAGCACGTCGGTCTAAATCCTAAGCACACAGGGGTCTGGGCCCATCGCCCAATGCACACCTGCACGTTGCGAGGGCGGCCGGTGAGCAGACCTAGCAACCTGCATTACTAAGGAAGTTACGTTACGCGGTCCAACCCGGTGCGCGTCGCTAAGTCGCTGACGTCAAGAAGGCTTCGAATGATACCACGACGTCAAGAAGGCTTCTGTTATTTTTATTTTAGTTAGGTTTTTATATCCTTTTTTGTTTATTTAAAATACTTAGGCATTTTTAGAAATTGTAATAACTACATCATAATTAATCTTGCAATATTTAGCACCGCCCGAATATTTTTATTTAAATTTTTGGAAACTTTTATTGTTTATTTCTATTTTGGACTTTTAATTCGAACGGGTTTTCGATTAACGTGATGTTATCAACAGTAACACAATGACGTGGCATCATTAGCAGGGAATTACTGTAGCGTGATTACCCGGGCGTTACACTATCATATCTATCAGATCCCACTCTCGCGTTGGCTGCAAGGTTCTTATTTGTTTGTGCAGGTGCGAGGGACTCGCGCGTGGTCTCTTACTAGATTGATACCTTTATTCTAAAAAAACTGAGGAAAATACTTACGCTACTGTGCTACATCACCATTTCCTCTTCGAGGGAATATCACGCAAGCTCGAGAAGTAGCACTCGCCGCTAGAGAAACGAAAAAACAAGGAGTAGGAGGAGAGATCGATCTGGTCGATCCGTCGTACGCAGTAGTGGTGGTACGTATTCCCCCGAGTCAATTGTTTCGAAATGGGCTGTGAACCTCTCAGAAAGAAAGGCCCAAATACTATTTGCCCGAGTAAAGCAGGATATCGAACAAGTTTAGCCAATTATATTTTGGGAAACCCTTTGTATCAGTAGTCTCATAGCAAAATTCCGTCAGACTAGTCGTGGTTCGTTGATTTCTATTTGATCACACGGCCTATATTTGTATCCATTCACGTCATTAACGCTAGAATTTAGCCTTGAATTAATGCTAGACCTTCGCCTTTCCGAGTAAATCTAGCATGCTCGACCCACCCCACCTAGTCTCTCATCTCATGGGTGAGCCGATGTAGTTCCGAGCTCGGTGCTCATGGCGACGGCTACCTCCGCCTCGACCTGCTCCGCACCACGGCACCTCGATGACTACCTCCATCACGACCTGCTCCGTACCAAGGCTACAGCTGCTCCACATCGCCGGTGCTGCGTCCTGCTCCCGTCTACTTCACCGGAACACCGCTCTTGCCAACCCCCATCGCCGCCCCGGGTGCTCGCCCCGCAATAGCTCTATTTCGGGACGGCAAAGAAGTTGCGCGCGCAACCCAGACGTCGCCCCCTGGTATGTACTCAGCCATACTACTCCCTCCATTTTTGTATACAAGGCCACAAACTCATATTACAGGTACCAATGTAAAATTTAATGCATGCTTTAAAAAACAACTTTTGTTCTTGTTTACTGGGATCATTAATACTCCGCATGCATGCAAAGAAACTAAGTGGAGGAAGGAGATGACTGTCATTATGACTGCATGCATGCAAGTATTAAATAGGTTGTTAGTACGAAAAAATGTCATTAATATTGCCTCGAATACTGTTGGTGGCCTTCTATAGATGCAAAATGTATATTCCATAGTGGCCTTGTATATAAAAATGGAGGGAGTAGGTTTGATTCATCTCATGTTTGATTCCTTTTTAATCAGTTGATTTGATTTGTTTCTGTGGATGCAATGCTGGCTTCGATTTTGTTGAGTGAATCTGTTATATCCAATTTATAGTGAACAACTATTTCTTCTAGTAATTTTGGTAATTCTCTTATGCAGAATTGCAGATGAGAGTAATACTATGATTCACAATTTGGGTGATAATATTAGTTTTTGACAAGATTTCAATTTTTCATGTTTCCATCCAAGTTTAGATATGTTCCCAACTTGTACGTTCGTGTTTCTCAGTTCTATTGCATCTAAATTGCTATGCAGATTCTTCTGGAGTCTATATATTTCTTAGATGCTTCTGGAGTCTATATATCAATCTACATGTTGGTGAGTCAAAACTCAAACCAGCCATCCCCTTGGTGGCCAAAAATTTTCAGTTTTGCTTTAATTCTATGCTTCAATTTGAACCCATGTGTATAGCATATCTTCTATATTCTTGTATATAGCATATTCATCTAACCGGCAACTCGAACTTCAAATATGACACTCATTTGCTTCTAAACTTCATTGCTTGCTACTACTAAGGGCTAGTTTGGATCACGTCCTGGAGAAGCCTGGCCTCACCTGGCGCATGCCTGAGTCTTGCATGTATATTGTTTGGTTCACGTCCTGAACAACCCTGGTGTAGCCTGGCCTGGATTCGCATGCGGAGTGGTTAGCCTGGGCAATGAAGCCAGGGAGGTAGTTAGAGTGGCTCAGGCATGAGAATTCGAGCGCCTGGCCGAACAAATCACGTGCCTGGGCTTTAATGTCAGTAACTAGTCTACATACATGGGCTCATGAGCTTAATTTTTTATTCCTAATAGCTACCCAGCCCAGGGCAGTATCCAAACGCCTCTCATCCAACTTTGCCTGACCAGGCAGCCGAACAACTTCAAATCGTGTCCACGCGAGGCAGCACTATTTCCCAGGCACGAAGCCGTGGACACAAACCAAACTAGCCCTAAATTCTTCTGTTTTCTGCTTGTCCTACTTATAACCGTAGAAAAAGTTCATGCACCCATATAGTACTACATCTTTGTCGTCGTTGTAGGTGCTTTGCTTTTATACATCCAGCACACAATCTTTGTCTTCATTGTAGGTGCTTTCCTTCCACAGTTCAACCAATTTCTATAAACTTTTCGGAATGTAGGTGATCGAACCATCTATGATTTCTGCTCGGCGCCGCCCTTGATAATGCGGTGGCCATAGCCTCAAGTTGTGTGTGTGTGTGTCATTTACGGTTGTGTGGAAGACACAAAGGAGCCCATAGCCTTGCCATGCCCAGCGAGGAGATTGTGGGTGGACAAGATTTATAGGCTGGTGACGATATTGTCCACAGAAGGGACAATGTGCTAGCATCTGGCTCAAGTTTAAGAAAAATTTGATTTCTTTGAATGCAAATTTTATTTTCTTCAGAAGCAAATTCTAATTTCTCTAGCAGCAATGTTTGATTGATGGAAACAAAAATATTTTCTTGATTGGGAGCAATTGTATGTTACACTTGAAGCAATTGTTTGGCCATTGTTTTGTCTATGCCTAGCATACAATATACACTGATTTATTGTACATAAATTGATCGAAGCAATCATCCTCTGGCATGAAACATTTTCTTGGTGTGACTAATTTACATGTTTTTTCTGATCTATACAACTTTTTCATGCTTTCGTGGATGCTTGCTTAGAGTACATGTTTTTTCTTATTTATGCAACTAGTTTCTTGTTTCAATGGACGCACATGCTTCAAATTTGATCATGATGCTTTCTGTCCGCAGTGGCTGTTGGCTTGTTCAATATATAAACCATGTAAGGAAGCACACAGATAGCAGAGTGAAGCAAGTATTATTGTGAATATGTGCCGTATGATACGAAACATGTTAAGCAAAATTCTGGCGACCAGAATCGAGCAAATATTTAGGTTGTAGGAAACAAAATATTAGTATGAAGAACTATGATTTTGAGTAAGAAGCAAATATCTCAGTCCTTGGAAACATGTTATACGAGCTAATGAAGCATGTTAATTTTCAGTCGATGTGGAAGCAAAAAAAATAGTCAACGGAAGCATAGTTTTTGTGCATTGCAAATGAACAAAGTCTATTTTTTGGGTGAAAAATAAATTTATTTGCATTGCAATTTTTGGTACATTGGATACAAGCCTTTTTTATGGGCAAACAAACTGCATGGTGCAGAATCTTATTTCGCCAGATTGATTATTTTCCATTCAAATTCAAAATTAGTTTCCTAAGACATATTGTCCTTCCTAAAATCATAGTTTATTGACCTCGGGATTGAAAATTACTTAGGAAGCAAAGGAAATTTTAGGAAGCAACGATACTATTAGGAAGCATTGATCCTCACGATTGGAAACAAATAAAATGGCAGCTTAATTTGAAGCAATGATCTTGATTAGGAACCAAAATTTGCTTCCAATGCAAATATTTTTCGGAAAGCAACGATCTTGATTAGGAAGCATTGGTCCTTACGATTGGAAACAAATAAAATAGGTTAAATAATCATCTTTTTTTAACACAGTACATACGCAAGCGCTTATATACACGCGCATACTCTCACCCCTATGAACGCACACACGCCCATCCTATTTCTAGGCACCTCCTCGTTGAGGGAAACGTCTCCTCTCACTGAATACGCATCGCGGGAAATCCTGAAATAAATCCAGGAATAAATGCGAGCACCAGGACTTGAACCCTGGTAGGCTAGGGATACCACAGTCCCTCTAACCATCCAACCACATGTTGGCTCGCTAATTAATCAACCCTTGATTTTGGAAGTTGTTAGGAAAAACTAAGAAAGAAGTTAATCACAGTTAATGTCAAATCCTGCATGCAAATTAACTCACGCAGGAATCCAGATAGCGGATCGGACGATGTGCATGCTTTCAATCTGATGGCCACGAACTAGTCTGATATAGATAGCAAATACCAGTAGTGTGATGTCTAGCGGCTTTATATTTTTGTCGATTGCTGCTGTCGGGGAGCCAGCGAGCCCGGGCAAGTGCCCAGGGTCGCTGGGCGGTGTCTCCGCCACTGGTTCTAACAGAGCAGCGTGTGTGCCCGGCGGCCTGGCCAGCGTGACCCGGCTGCTGTGTGCGCCCCTCACGGCTACCCACCGGTTTCTGTCGGCTTCTTCCTCCCCGAGAAGGAACTGAACTGGCAAAAACAAAGGCTGTTGCGGCTCGCGAGTGCGGATCCACGCACGCATGAGACACACACACGTCCGAAGCAGACGAAGCCATTCTTCTTCTTCTTTTTGATGGAAGCAGACGAGGCCATTCTGGTGTATGCACAGATTGGCACAGACGGCTCCAAATCCCCTTCGACGATTGGACCGGATTGCCCTTCATGTCCGACGGATTCCAGCGACCGTGTGCGGTCGTAATGGGGTGCGGTTGAGGGGCAGAGATGGCAGAGGACATGGGAGAGGCCGGGCTTCGTTGCTCACTGGACACGCCAACTGATGGAGAGAGAGTGCTGAAACGAGTATAAAATGGCCGTCGAGCCACCCCCCTTCCCAAGAACGAGAGAGGCCAGTGAGGGAGTGAAGGACTGAAGAACTCCTAGGCAGGGACACGTATCAGTTCTGTCTTCCTTCCTCGAGGTATACCTATAGCTAGACTGCACAACAGTCTCGATATTCGTTTTTCTTATCCATGACTAGGGGTCGGCTCAAAGAGAAATAAGCTGAATATGTTTTACTCGCTCAGTTTATAATAAAAAGCATGTTAATTTTAATGCATAGAAATGAACTTTAAGTCATTCGTATATATAACCGGGTCAAAAATAGTACTCCCGGTTCATATAATTTCATTTAAATAATTTGTTACCTTGAATAGACTCGTGTGTGAAGGTTTTTTGTTTCAGTTTTGCTAAATCTTAGTCGACTTAAACTTCGTTAAGTCCCAGTCTATGTTATATTACTTTGATCTCACATGGAGATCCGTACAAAAAATGTCTCTTCGGTTTTTCTTTTTTCTTCTTATATACTATCATTTGATTGAGACTTGGTTAAGTCTTACTCGACTGAGATCTAGACACACCTTTTTTTGTTTTCATCCAGCTTAGATTATGTCCTCTTATGTACCGGATGCGTGTGTGAACGTTTTTAGTTGTGTTTGTCAGTGCCTTGTTAAATTGGATAAACCAAGTCTGCTCTTAAGATCTACTTCCATCACCATAATGTCATTTTGAGTGATCTTGGTGTTCCCTTGTGTGTTTTGTGGCCTAACTTGCATGGACATTTTTAGGTATTTGTGATATGAATTGAGCCGATCTTAGTCTTGCTCACTAGTCACTACAACTCAGCTCTTTCGCCCTTATACATATATAATCCTTTATGTGTTCGAGTTGAATCAGATGGCGGCGGCAATGGCGGCAACGACAATGGTGACCAAGAACAACCGCGCCTCGCTCGCCATGGACAAGAAGAACTGGTTGTTGCGGCCGGTCCCTGAGGTCGCCTTCCCTTGGAGCTCGCAGCCCGAGTCCAGGAGCTTGGAGTTCCCACGCAGGGCTCTGTTCGCCAGCGTCGGACTCAGCCTGTCCCAAGGCGCCCCGCCGGTGGCGCGCGAGCATGACGGGAAGGCTCTGCCCGCCGACGACGTCTCGCACCAGCTCGCAGCCGCGGGCGAGGCGGGCGTCCAGAAGGCCCAGAAGGTGAAAAAGGCCAAGAAGCAGCAGCTGGGTCTGAGGAAGGTGAGGGTCAAGATCGGCAACCCGCACCTGCGGCGGCTGGTCAGCGGCGCCATCGCCGGCGCCGTGTCGAGGACTTTCGTGGCGCCGCTGGAGACGATCAGGACGCACCTGATGGTGGGAAGCTCCGGCGCCGACTCCATGGCCGGGGTTTTCCGGTGGATCATGCGGACGGAGGGTTGGCCCGGCCTCTTCCGCGGCAACGCCGTTAACGTCCTCCGCGTCGCGCCAAGCAAGGCCATCGAGGCAAGCCAGCCACCTCACGTGTTTTTCCTTCAAATTTCGTACTGATGCGATGCAGTGTCCCTGACTCCACATGGCGCGGTGCAGCACTTCACTTACGACACGGCGAAGAAGTACCTGACCCCGGTGGCGGGTGAGCCAGCCAAGGTCCCCATCCCCACGCCGCTCGTCGCCGGAGCGCTCGCCGGAGTGGCCTCAACCCTGTGCACCTATCCCATGGAGCTTGTCAAGACCCGTCTCACCATCGAGGTGAGAAGAGAACACAGAATTCCAGCACAGTACTGTGGCTCAACCAGTGGGCAGTGGCAGTGCCATCTGACTGACGACCCCGTTGGTATTGCATGCAGAAGGACGTGTACGACAACCTCCTCCACGCGTTCGTCAAGATCGTGCGCGACGAAGGCCCCGGGGAGCTGTACCGCGGGCTGGCGCCGAGCCTGATCGGCGTGGTGCCGTACGCGGCGGCCAACTTCTACGCCTACGAGACGCTGCGGGGCCTGTACCGCCGCGCGTCGGGGAAGAAGGAGGTGGGCAACGTGCCGACGCTGCTGATCGGGTCCGCGGCGGGCGCCATCGCCAGCACGGCCACGTTCCCACTGGAGGTGGCGCGGAAGCAGATGCAGGTGGGCGCCGTTGGCGGGAGGCAGGTGTACAAGAACGTCCTGCACGCCATGTACTGCATCCTCAAGAAGGAGGGCGCCGCGGGGCTCTACCGCGGGCTCGGCCCCAGCTGCATCAAGCTCATGCCCGCCGCCGGCATCTCCTTCATGTGCTACGAGGCCTGCAAGAAGATACTCGTCGACGACAAAGAAGACGGCAACGGCGCCGAGCCCCAGGAGGAGACGGAGACCGGACACACAGAAGGACAGGCGGCGCCCAAGAGCTCGAACGGTGATCGACCATGATTGCGATGAAGCATTATGGTGGCCGTCAAAATCAGAAGAAAATGCGTGATTTGAAATTTTGAAGTGTAGAGCCTAGTGCGATTGAATCCTAAGCTGCAAGTGGCGCCTTAGAAGTTGAATTTCGTTTTGTTCAGGGAACATGCTCCGTTTCAGTAATGCTTAAGAAAGAAGTCCACTTTTGGACCTTCAACTTTGCCCCAAGCTCACTTTTGGTCCTAGAACTTTCAAGCAGTCCAAAGTATAAAACTGAAACTGAACTTACTAATGCCTAGTTCGTTTGGCGATTTTTAAAATGAGCGTTGCTATACACACGACATGCCTTGGACGATTTGTGGACGATATTACTGATCCAACCGTACCAACATTGAACAAAGTGCAGGCCCACCGCTAGATCAAGGATCGTGCAGTGGTCGGCTGGCATGCATCGGCTGCGTAGTAGTTTCGTTTTAAAATACAATGTAGCGACCAGACCTCAAACAGTCTGATCTTCATGCATTAGTGTCATCCCTGGATCAGTAATGCTGACACGCATGGTACTCGAAGGATTTATAACAGAGTAGCAATCACACACTTATTACATCGATAGTCCAACGATGAATTTATTAGAAATAATATGTCTGAAGGCCATCTAACACGATAACAGCGGAAGGCTTGGAAGATAAGTGAGTCCATCAACTTCAGCGGCATCACTGAGTATAGAACCACGACCTAAAAGGGCATCTTACTCGTCATGTGAAAAGTCTACAACATGAAACGTTGCAGCCCGAAAAACGGGTCAGCACATGGAATATGCTGACAAGGTAACATAAGAGATGCAATGAAAATAAAGCTATACTATATGCAATATGGCTGGTGGAAAGCTCTATGGTTAAGCTTTTGCGTAAAGCCAATTTTTCCCTACTTCAAAGGAATGTATTTTAATTAACTATCATGGTAGTTGAAACATCGTTGAGAAGATAGACATCCTCTCAACCCCAATTAAAAGTAATCATTAAACCCAACAAAATTAAATTAAAGAAACATGTTGAGATGCACATGATAATCCAAGTACTAGATACTCAAGATGTCCATAACCGGGGACACGGCTAATCATGATCAGTTTGTACACTCTGCAGAGGTTTGTGCACTTTCCCCACAAGACTCGATCGCCTCCGTTTGGTTTCTCGCACTGCATGGTGTTTGAGAAACGGATGACCGAGACACAGTTTTTCCGAAGAGGTCCCCTTAACCAGATAGATAGGCCGGTACACCTACAAAACCCAACTACATCCGCTAGCCCATCATGGAAAGGTTTCCCACAACTTACTCAACTATGCCAGAGCCCATATTGGCATGTGGCTGCACACGGAAGTTTCTAGTATGAAAAATCTCATGATCCCTTTGAGCCTGGGTGGCGGTCCAAAAGAAAAACAGGCAAACCTGGGATACCCAGATGCCTCAATCCACCCAGATGTGTATTAAAGTTGCCACCTTAAGTTGAATCATTAATTAACAACTCACATCTGTCATGGATTTCACTCAAACCCAAACCACGTCTACGAGCATAGCATGTTCTAACAGCAAACGTAGAAGTAACTCCCAAGGGTTTGAATGTAATGCAGGTAATAGGTACTATCTCAATCTACTTCCCAATCCCACAAGTTAATTGATTCTACTCATGCGATGTGTGAGGGTTTGACTAATGCAATGAAAACTGGGTAATCGGAAAGCATGATCAAAGTGTTACTTGCCTTGCTGATGATCCGCAAAACCTAGGGACTCAAAGTAGCAAACGGCGCACTCCGGGTACTCTATCGCAATCAAACAACAAGCATACAATAAGTACTTAGCTAATGCACGGGTAAAACTCAAATAAGAGATCTAACCAGAAAGTTCAACTTAAGAACTCCGGTTTGCAAAAAAAATCAACTCGAAAGAAGCAACGAAACTCAAACGGCAAAAGAAACGAGCTCCGAATTACTAGTTGGCCTAAAGTCAAATTTTACAGTAGCCAAAACTTGTTCAAGTTGTTCTAACGTAAAGAGGGCTTCGAGACGAAGATCTGGGATTTTGAATCACCTGATTCCGACTCTCGAGCGAAAAGAAAAACGAAAAACAAGATCAGGGCAGAAATCGCGATCGGAAAAATCACGGTTTAAATACCCCGAAAAAGAAAAACGACGAACAGGCTAACGAACGAACGTTCGCTGTCTGCGGTTAACTAACGAAAACCGTTCGTTAAAACTAATGTACGGACGAACGTTCGCTATTTAACAAAACCGGCGGAAAACAAAAAAATCGAACCGATCTAATCTAAAAAAACGAATCTACTGGTTTATTTCTAAACCGATCGGTTTTCAAAAAAAAAACTGAAAAAAACTAACTACCTCGACGACTCCGGCGACTCCGGCGGCGGCGGCGGTTCCGGCGACGGCGGCGGCTCCGGCGGCGGGCATGGCGGCGGCGACGGCCTACGGCGCGGGCGGCGAGGCGAGCGGCGGCGCGGGCGGCTGGCGGCGCGCAGCAGGGGGCGGCGGCGGCGGCTCGCGGCAGGGGCGGCGGCGGCGGCTAGGGCGGCTGGCGGCGCTAGGGTTTGGGGCGACGGGGCGAACGGGCTGGCGAAACGAGCGGGCCGGCTGTGGCGCTTTTAAAGCCCAGAGTCCTGGTCCTTTACTAGTCCTAGTCGGTTTCTGTTTTTTTTTAATAGAGTCCCGGCGTAGTAAAACTAACGAAAGAAATACCAAACGGACTTCAAAATTTCCGAAATAAATTTTCACCATCCTCTAATAATATTTAGGACAAGGTGAACATTTTTTCCGGACCTAAATACAATTTTGAAAAACGTATATTTTTCCTATGCAAATAAATCATGGTTCAAGTTGTTCTAACGTAAAGAGGGCTTCGAGACGAAGATCTGGGATTTTGAATCACCTGATTCCGACTCTCGAGCGAAAAGAAAAACGAAAAACAAGATCAGGACAGAAATCGCGATCGGAAAAATCGCGGTTTAAATACCCCGAAAAAGAAAAACGACGAACAGGCTAACGAACGAACGTTCGCTGTCTGCAGTTAACTAACGAAAACCGTTCGTTAAAACGAACGTACGGACGAACGTCCGCTATTTAACTAAATCGGCGGAAAACAAAAAAAAAAACCGAACCGATCTAATTAAAAAAACGAATCTACTGGTTTATTTCTAAACCGTTCGGTTTTCAAAAAAAAAACTAACTACCTCGACGACTCCGGCGACTCCGGCGGCGGCGGTGGTTCCGGCGACGGCGGAGGCTCCGGCGGCGGCGTGCGGCGGCACGGGGCTGCGGGCGTGGCGGCGGCGGCGGGCTGCGGCGCGGGCGGCTGGCGGCGCACGGTAGGGGGCGGCGGCGGGGGCGGCGGCTCGCGGCAGGGGCGGCGGCGGCGGCTCGGGCGGCTGGCGGCGCTAGGGTTTGGGGCGACGGGGCGAAAGGGCTGGCGGGGCGAGCGGGCCGGCTCTGTCGCTTTTAAAGCCCAGAGTCCTGGTCCTTTACTAGGCCTAGTCGGTTTCTGTTTTTTTATTAAATAGAGTCCCGGCGCAGTAAAACTAACGAAAGAAATACCAAACGGACTCCAAAATTCCCGAAATAAATTTTCACCGTCCTCTAATAATATTTAGGACAAGGTGAACATTTTTCCCGGACATAAGTGCTATTTTGAAAAACGTGTATTTTTCCTATGCAAATAAATCTAAAAATAAATTCAGAAAAATACCAAAAGTGATTTTAATATTTTTCCTCCAATATTTCTGTTATTTTGGAGAAGTCATATTATCTCCGCTCATTTATTTTATTTAGAAATATTTTTAGGAGAGAAAAATAATTAGAATCACACTGTCCTCGTACCGGTATTCGAGCGGACTCAAATACGAAAACGGTAAATTCCCAACTCTCTCCGTAGGTCCATGAGTTGCTTAGAATTTCGAGGAACTGAACGAACAAAAATGCAAAACAATGAAATGCAATTATGATCTATGTATAACATTCCAAATTGAAAATTTGGGATGTTACATACACCCCTCCCCCGTCCCTAGCTTATTACAGAAGCTGATAACTAATTTACAAGCCCCAATGATTATGGGGCCGACTTCTAAAATAAGTAGGGAAGGGGCGGCTTATATCATCGGTCATCCAAAAACTAGAGCCTAAGCAGTTAACTTCTTTAGATCCTACAGTGGTTTTAACATGGAATCTTAGGAGGACAGCAGAGCATATCATGTACTTCCACAAGTGAAATACTCCCAAGTGTTTTTGTCTGTAAAAAAATGGTTTCATCCATATATAGATTTCTTAAACTCTAAAATAAATAATTCACAATGTATGGAATTTCAGAACCAACTTCACTGTGTTTCTACAGAAAAACAAATATACAAAGTTACCGTTAATAGTGTTAATGGGCCGAATTAATGTCCCAATTTAAACTAGCTACTATTTCCTTCTTTGTTTCTAGAGAATTTAGATATGAAACTCTAAAGGTGTTTGGTTCGGCCGCGTAAACACAAACTTAAAGGGTATCAAATTGCATTACTAATAATCACAATTCAGACCACTAGAAAAATCACAATCCAGACCCAAAAGTTCATAATAATCACAATCTCCATGGCTTGTTGTAAATAAAAACAATCTCCGTGACTTGATCAAAGAAGGGACCATAGGCGATTGGACTTTCTCTTCCTCCTGCGGCGCCGCCACTGGTCCTCCCCACCTTCGGTGTGTTGAAGTATATTGTCCGTCTTCCTCCATCAGTTTGGACTTTTAGATGGGTTGGCTGGTGCATGAATTCAATATGATATCAGAGCCAAGAAGTCTTGTGTTCAAGACCCTAACAACGCAGTATTAAATAAAATGATTCTCCCGCCTACGTCGGTTCGATGTTTAAGGACTAAAATAGCCTAGGGATTTGACCCCCTAGAGGATCCAATCCACACGGGTGTTGGGTTGACCCCGCCCCCTTCACCCCTTCCCTACAACAACGGCGGGATTAATTACACGCATATGGAGGTTGTTTTTTCAGTCAAAACCGTAGGGTTGTGATGGGATTTTACATCGTGTCCATCCTCGTCGGGTATAACCGAATGCACTGTATGAAGCAGACGGGGATAAATCCCCAACCACGACAATCCTGGCCGATCCACGAGGTTTTGACCCCAATCCCGGTGCAGGGGGGCAACAATCCTGACCGGTCCACGGGGTTTTAACCCCAATCCCTGGGACGGCAGGATTAACCAAACAAAGCCTTGGTAAGAATAATGTCCCTCACGTTCGATCCTCCTCCCGATAGCACGTCTAGCAACGTCGGACGGCATGTGATGGTGTGTCTCCGTCGGACCTTGCGGGATTTGGTCGGTGCTGGTCTTAGGTGGATCTGTTCGGATCCGGTCTTCTTTCGTCTTTGTTTATGTGTTTGCGTTTGATCCTTTTGATCTACGACTTTCTTCATCGACGATGGATGCTGCTCTGGTGCACAGTGTTGGAATTTTGCTAGTAGGCCTTTGACCCAAAGCCCAACTAAGATTCTGAAATTCTCTTGGTCCATTCATGCACACATGTGAGTGGTGTGAGTGGCACTAAAGTTTAGTCCCACCACGGAAGTTGAGAGAGAGTTTCACCTCTTTATAAGGTGAGCTCTTCTACCACTTGTATGAGCATAAGAAGATGAGACCTACACGCGCGCTCCTCCTCCTCGCTTGCCTCACCACGCCATGCCTCGTCAAGATGCGCCGCGCCGCGGGTTGCGGGAATGAGCCGAGCCAAGGACAGAGCTATGCATGTTGTCTATATTTTTGCTGCTCAGGAATAATTAATTAGTCATTAATTAATAATAATGGATGTGTTAATTCGTTAGTCGTTTCCGATCCTTTTGGATCGTGGGGATGTTACTTGGACGTGGGGTTTTCTTCACGACCTACCCGGCCTACATTATATAGTCAGGCAGACGTCTACTCTAGCCGCTGCCGAATCGTATGGTTTCGCACCACCGTTCTAGATCATTGCGCTGCCATGCAAGTATTCTCCATCCCTCCTTCCGGCGTGCACTGCGAGAAGGGACAGCAGGCCTCCGGAACGCCGCCTCTTGTGATCTTGTACGGGAGAGGGGCGATCAGGTTTTTGGGAGCGCAGCCGCGTGACTGCTGGCAGCGACGACTTCGCCAACGATGACTTCTTCCCCGACCTCGGCAACCTCTTCCTCAACGACATGGGCGACAACACCAACGCTGGCGGTGGTGCTCCCGTTGCACCGTATGTGATTATGCCCTTCTTGTTCGAGATCGTGGTAGAATTCATGTTTCTAGTATGTGCCGTAGATTTGATCGGTTCATCTGTTATGCTAGTCAGCATGTTTAGTACAATCTGTGTTATTGCCTTCATGATTTATTTCCTGTTTATTCGGATTAAATATCATAGTAATTTGCTCATATTTCCAAGACACTACCTATGAGGCCTTAGCATGCCGACTGAGGGAGTCCTGTATTCAGGGGTCCTCACGCATCTAGGTCAGGGAAGCTGGGCCGCACTGGTGGGCCTGTAATGCCCTGGACACACCCGCCGGTGGTCGTTACTCCTGGCGGGATCTAGACTGGCCCCACATATCAATACTAGTCTTTACTGCGCACTTTGTCCTCACTCGTGCGCACCCGGGACCAACTTCCCGGTCGGTCACCCTTCCTGAAACTACTCCAAGCTGAGCACGCTTAACTTTGGAGTTCTATCCGAATGGGCTCCCGGAAAAGAAGGAATTCCTTATTGATATGAGTAGTCTATCATCCCTAATAAGCCAGGCCATCACATACACCCTCACCCACAGGAACGTTCCCTCTTGGCACAAACGTCTGTGCATCCAGTCCGATACATGTGCCATGCCGTGTGCCACGACGGGTCACAAACGTCATGAACAACATGACCACGAAGCTGTCCGCAAACATCCGTGTAACCGCGAGGGTCGGCTCTGATACCAACTTGTAACACCCCAGACACACACGCCGGTGGTCATTACTCCTGGCGGGATCTAGACTGGCCCCACATATCAATACTAGTCTTTTCTGCGCACTTTGTCCTCAGTCGTGCGCACCCGGGAGCAACTTGTCGGTCGGTCACCCATCCTGAAACTACTCCAAGCTGAGCACGCTTAACTTTGGAGTTCTATCCGAATGGGCTCCCGGAAAAGAAGGAATTCATTATTGATATGAGTAGTCTATCATCCCTAATAAGCCAGGCCATCACAGGGCTGCATAAAGAAGAAGCAGAAGACCTTCCCCCGTATTCGGTCACGACTCCTATGTACGTAGAACGGCAGGTTTTGAGTCTAGATGTATCAATTACTTCCTCCCCAAGTCACCCTTGTAACCCTAGGTCTCCTCAGGCGTGTATATAAGACGAGGGGTTTAGTCTGTAGGGGGATCATCGTCATTACAATATCCCCATTGGCTAGACTTAGGGTTTAGCCATTACGATCTCGTGGTAGATCAACTCTTGTACACATATTCATACATACTAATATAGCAGGAAGTAGGGTTTTACCTCGATCGAGAGGGCCTGAACCTGGGTAAACATCGTGTCCCCTGCCTCCTGTTACCATCGATCTCCAGACGCACAGCTTGGGCCCCCCTACCCGAGATATGCCGGTTTTGACACCGACAATTGTGCTTTCATTGAGAGCTCCGCTGTGCGCTCGCAATGAGCGATCGATGGCACGCCTCATCATCAACGACGGGATCACCCTCGGAAACAACTTGGCTATCGGACAGGTTATCCAGCTCGGCGGGTTCACCATATGCACCCGCATGACCTTTGGGCCGGCCGCACCCCACGCGGCCATCGAGCATCACCTTTACGCCGATTCCGGCTATTCCGATGACGCGACTTTGGAAGAACTCTCGCCCTTTGTAACGCCCCGGACACACCCGTCGGTGGTAGTTACTCCTGGCGGGATCTAGACTGGCCTCACATATCAATACTAGTCTTTTCTGCACACTTTGTCCTCACTCGTGTGCACCCGGGAGCAACTTCCCGGTCGGTCACCCATCCTGAAACTACTCCAAGCTGAGCACGCTTAACTTTGGAGTTCTATCCGACTGGGCTCCCGGAAAAGAAGGAATTCCTTATTGATATGAGTAGCCTATCATCCCTAATAAGCCAGGCCATCACATACACCCTCACTCAGAGGAACCGACGTCCTCGTCGGGCCACAGGAACGTTCCCTCTTGGCACAACCGTCTGTGCTTCCAGGACAGCACATGTGCCATGCCGTGTGCCACGACGGGTCACAAACGTCATGCACAACATGACTGCAAACTGTCTGCAAACATCCGTGTAACCGCGAGGGTCGGCTCTGATACCAACTTGTAACGCCCCGGACACACCCGCCGGTGGTAGTTACTCCTGGCGGGATCTAGACTGGCCTCACATATCAATACTAGTCTTTTCTGCATACTTTGCCCTCACTCGTGTGCACCCGGGAGCAACTTCCCGGTCGGTCACCCATCCTGAAACAACTCCAAGCTGAGCACGCTTAACTTTGGAGTTCTATCCGAATGGGCTCCCGGAAAAGAAGGAATTCCTTATTGATATGAGTAGCCTATCATCCCTAATAAGCCAGGCCATCACACCCTTAAATGAGCTGCTGGATCGCATCGCCGCCCTGGGGCTCTCATCGCCAGGATATCAGATCGGACTTAACTTCGGCCATGAGGAGATCGACCCTTTTTCGACTACTCATCTGGTAGCAGCAGTCGAGGATGAAGCCATAGAGACTTCTCCTCTCCACACGGAGACCGCCACTATCCGGATCTCCGAACCCATCAAGACGAACACCTCCCTGTCAGGAGACGCACTATGTTCCTTGAGCTCTGGGACTGACGCCGGACCCGAAGGGCAATCAGACCACATCGAATCCGGATTGTTACCAACGGAGGTTGTTAAAACTCCGAATATCACTCTGGGTCGGGATTCAAAATTTCCAACACCCACCCACCCTGGGAAAAACTCTTCAAGTAAATCCGGAACCCTGGACATAGATGATCTCACGAACATACAACTGCAGCCCGAGGAAATGGTCAACCACTTCTGGCCAGATTCCTACTTGTTAAAAACAAGATTAGGGACTGCTGCGACGACAAAGCGGTCTCTTTATTTCACCGCAATTACACGGACGAGGGTGTATTGAATGCTCTCAACCGACGTCGTGTTCCGAGCTTCACAGAATTATCGCAGTTAGTATGGAACTACTGCGCAATGGAAAATACTTGGAAAGCCCAGAATACACCACTGGAACGGTCCATCTCCGGACAGTACGTTACCAACGCTAAACAGACTTACCCTAGTTGGTCATCCGATAGCATTCCTATTGGCAAGAAGAACAAGCCTATTTCAAGGCACAGATCCGTACTCGACGAACTACTCGATACACCTTGCCAAATACACGCAACCCCGGATAATGTCACAAACCATCGGCTTAGAGCATGCTGGGTACTCCGGCAGGTAGCAAAGAGCGGTACGGCAATTCTCTCCACCACCGTATCAAGGGAGAAAGACACCGATGTCTTCACTGTCTTCGAGACGTTCTCCTCCAATAACCGTCGCAAGAGAGCAAATCGCGAACTTGCCGAGGTTTACCAAATTAGCTCTGCAAGCCCATGGAGCGACATGGCAATTAGTCTTTCTGCCGAAGACGCACCTCGAGTCCGGCCGATCCGAGCATCAGCAGCTCTTGTGCTAGACCCAATAGTAGATGGCTTCTGCCTTACTAAATTACTTATGGACGGAGGAAGCGGACTAAACCTCATATATGAGGAAACACTTGCAAAAATGCAAGTCGAGAAATCACGCATTGAGCACACCAACACAACCTTTAGGGGAATTATACCAAGCCGCGAGGCTAAGTGTTCGGGAAGCATTAAGCTTCATGTAGTGTTCGGCTCACCCGACAACTACAGATTGGAGGAACTACTCTTTCACATTGTGCCCTTTCACAGCGGATACCACGCCCTTCTAGGACGGGACGCTTTCTCACGCTTTCAAGCTATACCCCATTACGGGTACATGAAGCTTAAAATGTCAGGGCCCAATGGGGTAATCACGATAATAAGTGATCCCGATAGAGCACTCCGCGCTGAAAATAAAATGGCATCCTTAGCCTTAGAGGCATTATCCGAAGCTCTCGCGGTCGAAGAACTAACTACCCTACGATCAAAGGTGGATGCCGACGATGTCATCCTCGCCAAAAGATCAAAGTCTACCTCCTTTAAGCCCGCTGACGAAATCATCAAATTCCAAGTGCACCCAACGGACCCTAATAAAACAGAATCCATCGGGGCACGGCTGGATCCGGCGGTAGACAGCACGTTACGCGCCTTCTTTCAGGAAATTGGGATATATTCGCCTGGCACCCTTCAGACATGCCAGGAATCCCACGTAGGCTGGCCGAACACAGCCTCAATATTATAAAAGGGTTCAAACCAGTCAAGCAGTCACTGCGACGATTCTCCGAACCTAAAAGACAAGCAATGGGAGAAGAGTTAGCCAAACTATTGGAAGCTGAATTCATCAGAGAAATCAAACATCCGGATTGGCTAGCCAACCTAGTCATGGTACTAAAGAAGGATAAATCCTGGTGCCTCTGTGTCAATTTCACAGACTTGATTAAGGCTTGCCCAAAGGATCCCTTTCCTTTGCCCCGCATTGACCAAATTATCGATGCAACGGCCACACACGACTCACTGTGCATCCTTGATGCTTACTCCGGATACCATCAGATAAAGATGAAAGAATCCAATCAGGCCGCAACGGCATTCATTATCCCGTACGGCCCTTTTTGTTTCAACACTATGCCTTTCGGACTCAAGAACGCTGGCGCCACATATCAACGCATGATTCAAACATGCCTAGAAAAACAAATTGGCAAAACAGTGGAGGCATATGTTGACGACGTAGTCGTATAGACCAAACACGTCGAGACCTTGGTGGATGATATCCGCCTTATGTTTTCCAACCTCCGAGAATATGACATAAGGCTCCATCCGGAAAAATTTGTCTTCGGCGTTCCAGCCAGAAAGCTATTAGGGTTCATCGTATCCCATAGAGGAATCGATGCTAACCCAGCCAAAATCCGGGCCCTGTCAGAACTCAAAATACCAACCGATCTCAAGCAAGTGCAAAAACTAGTAGGTTGCATAGCGGCTTTAAACTGCTTCATCTCCAGGTTAGGAGAAAAAGCATTGCCACTTTACAAATTGCTACGCACTAACAATTTCGAATAGACAAATGCGGCCACAGCCGGATTGGAAGAAATAAAAGCTTTACTAGCAAGCAACCCAATCCTGGCCATCCCCGGTGTTGGCGAACCAATGTTGTTGTATATATCAGCTACTCACCAGGTGGTGAGTGCCGTGTTCATTGTCGAATGAGCCGAGGAGGGACATAAATTCCCCGTTCAAAAGCTCGTATACTAAGTTCTCACATCGTGTAAATCATGGTACCTCAACTATCAAAAAATTGCATATGTGCTACTTCTCGAGCTTGCGTTGTATTGCCTCGAAGAGAAAAGGGAGATGCAGCACAATAGCGTAAGTATTTCCCTCAGTTTTTGAGAACCAAGGTATCAATCCAGTAGGAGACCACGCACGAGTCCCTCGCACCTGCACAAACAAATAAGAACTTCGCAGCCAACGCGATAAGGGGTTGTCAATCCCTTTACGGTCACCTACGAAAGTGAGATCTGATAGAGATGATAGTTTATATTTTTTGTATTTTTTTGTTTATAAGAACATAAAGTAAAAGCGGAAAATTAAAGTAAGTGTAGATTGATATGTTGAGAATAGACCCGGCGGCCATAGTGTTCTCTAGTGGCTTCTCTCATGATAGCAATACTCTACGGCGGGTAAACAAATTACTGTCGAACAATTGATAGAAAAGCGAATAATTATGAGACTATCTAGGCATGATCATTATATATAGGCATCACGTCCGAGACAAGTAGACCGAAACGATTTTGCATCTACTACTATTACTCCACACATCGACCGCTATCCAGCATGCATCTAGTGTATTGAGTTCATAAGAACAGAGTAACGCCTTAAGCAAGATGACATGATGTAGAGGGATAAACTCAAGCAATATGATATAAACCCCATCTTTTTATCCTCGATGGCAAAAATACAATACGTGCCTTGCTGCCCCTACTGTCACTGGGAAAGGACACCGCAAGATTGAACCCAAAGCCAAGCACTTTTCCCATTGCAAGAACTATAGATCTAGTAGGCCAAACCAAACCAATAATTCGAAGAGACTTGCAAGGATATTATAATCATACATAAAGAGTTCAGAGAAGAACCAAATATTCTCATAGATAATCTTGATCATAAACCCACAATTCATCGGATCTCGACAAACACACCGCAAAAAGAGATTATATCGAATAGATCTCCTCGAAGACCGAGGAGAACTTTGTATTGTGATCCAAAGAGAGAGAAGAAGCCATCTAGATACTAGCTATGGACCCGAAGGTCTGTGGTAAACTACTCACAACTCATGGTGAGGCGATGATGATGATGTAGAAGCACTCCGTGGAAGATTCCCCCTCCGGCGGAGCTCCAGAGGAGGCCCCAAGATGGGATCTCACGGGAACAGAAGGTTACGGCGGTGGAACTAGGGTTTTCTCTGTTGCTCTGATGGTTTTGGGGTACGTAGGCTTATATAGGAGGAAGGAGGGCACCGGGGGCCTTACGTGGGATCCACGAGGTAGGGGGCGCGTCCTAGGGGGGCGCCCCCCCACCCTCGTGGGCACCACGTGGCCCCTACTCCGTGGTTCTCAAGTCTCCCATGCGTGATTTTCTCCAAAAATATCTCTCCCAAATGTTTCATTCCGTTTGGACTCCGTTTGATATCCCTTTTCTGTAAAACCCTGAAACTGGCAAAAAACAGCAATCTGGAATGGGCCTTTGGGTTAGTAGGTTAGTCCCAAAAATAATATAAAAGTGTATGACAAAGCCCATTAAACATCCAAAACATCATAAATAATAGCATGGAACAATCAAAAATTATAGATACGTTGGAGACGTATCACTATGCAGTCTTCTTGTCATCTCGGAAACTCTGGCACTACTTTCAAGAGTGCTCGATCATAGTGGCATCCGAGGTACCACTCAATGATATTATCAATAATAAAGACACCATGGGAAGCATAGCCAAATGGGCCATTGAGCTCTTACCATTCGAAATATCCTACAAACCGCGCCGGACTATCAAATCCCAGGTGTTGGCCTACTTCATCACGGAATGGACCGAAGCCGAACTCCCTAAAGAGTACGGCTCATACTCCCACTGGACGATGTACTTCGACGGTTCCAAAATGCTATCCGGACTGGGGGCCGGTGTAATATAGATGTCTCCAACAGGGGATATAGTTTGGTACATTTTACAGATTATGTATATGGACTCGAACAATGCGGCCGAATATGAGACCCTATTGCATGGTCTCCGACTAGCCATATCCATGGGTATCCAACGCCTAGAGGTACGTGGAGACTCGAACCTCGCCATTTCCAAAATCAATGGGGATTTTGATGCGAAAGATTCAAAAATGGCAGCTTATCGCAATGCCATATTAAAAATGTCGGCTCAATTTGAGGGGTTGGAATTCCATCACGTAGCCCGGATAATAACCAGGCAGCCGACGTACTCGCACGCATGGGAGCTAAACGCGACCCCGTCCCACCGAACACATTTGTGGAACGGTTGTTTAAGCCATCAGTAACATGGCAGGACGCGAGCGGCGATACGAATACAGATGCAAACACACCCCCAGCCGAACTCAATCACGAAGTCATCGGAGAGCCAAGCATGGATATAACTCCTTCGGCTCATGAAATCATGGTTGTTATAGTCCCCTGGACAGAGCCTTTCCTAGCATACCTTAATAGGCAGGAACTCCTCGATGACCAGAATGAGGCCCGCTGCATAGTCCGACGCTTTAAAGCCTACAAAGTTCACGAAGGTGAACTATACAAGAAAAGCACATCTGGTATCCTCCAAAGGTGCATCTCAGAAGAAGAGGGAAGGCGAATTCTCACTGAAATACATGCTGGAATGGGTGGTCACCATGCCGCAGCAAGGGCGCTCGTAGGCAAAGCTTTTCGTGCCAGCTTTTACTGGCCTACTGCCCGAGCAGATGCCCAAACCTTAGTCCAACATTGCGTTGGCTGCCAGCTCTTTGCAAATCAAAGTCACATGCCTCCCACCGCACTGAGAACAATCCCCATTACTTGTCCTTTTGCGGTCTGGGGGCTTGACATGGTCGGACCCCTTAAAGGGGGAAGCCATACAAGAAAAACTTACTGGTGATGGTAGATAGTTCACTAAGTGGTTCGAAGCCAAGCTAGTAAAAACAGCTGAAGCAGGGCCCATGATAGATTTTATATCCAACGTAGTACACCGTTATGGTGTCCCGCATAGTATTATCACAGATAACATCTCCAATTTCACAGCCGACGAGGTAAAAAATTGGTGCGCAAAGTTGGGCATAAAACTCGACTACGATTCCATATACCACCCTCAAACAAATGGTCAGGTCGATAGGGCCAATGGTCTGATTATGAGCGGCATTAAACCCCGACTAGTGCGCTCCCTACGAGAGTCTGATAAACACTGGGTCGAGGAGCTTGACTCCGTACTCTGGGGGCTGTGGACCACTCCCAATTGTACGACCGGATACACACCTTTTTTCATGGTGTACAACGCAGAGGCTGTCCTGCCCTGCGACATTATTAATGACTCACCTAGAGTGCGCATGTACGCGGAAAGAGAAGCCGAGTTAGATCGGCAGGACGACCTAGATGGACTTGAAGAGGAGCGTGATACATCGCTAGCACGTTCCGCATTTTACCAACAACAGGCTAGGCGATACCAGAGTAGAGAAGTGCGGGCAAAGACATACAACGTCGGCAAACTCGTTTTATGCCTCCCGAAGAAGAAAAAGGACAAGCTCAAACCAAAATGGGAGGGCCCCTTCATTATTGACTAAGTACTCACCGGTGGAGCCTATCGCCTTTGCAATGCACATGACAACTGCCTTGAGCCGAACCCTTGGAACGCTGCCAGGCTCCGACGATTTTATGGATAGTTCGGTAGCAATTCCTTCCTCTTTATAAATTAGGTCTCGTCTTTTACTTTTTTTGTTTCTTTTTCTCCTTTCTCTTTACATTCACTGGGCAAGTATTCGGCTCACCCGAACTGCCACCTGACAAGTACGTCCTTGCGTATACCTGGGGGCTTCTTTAACGAAGCCCATAATCAATAAAGCTACTTGCTTAAAAATGTCGCCTGATTTTACAGTTCATCCTTGCCATTAAATGAACCGATATGACTTAAGTTCTGGCCAAGCTGGGTTGCCTGGCTCCTATGCTTACCCATACGTTTCTGATTGTTCGGCTAGGGTGTAAAGGGAGCACCTCCGCGATTGTTACAACCGGGTAATCCGGATATGTACCTCAGACTGGGTGAAGCCGAAAGCTAGCACTCTTAAGGGAATAATTGGTCGGTGGATTCACGACATATCGCATTCTAAAGCGTATTTTCAAAATCACAGGAAATGGCTTCCTACTATCCCCACCATGGGATTGAAAGACTAGGCCTGCATCTTTATGCACGCCGACCCAGGGAAAGGAACCCCTAACGGAACTATTCTCTCTGGAAGATGTTTCTTACGTTAAATAGTAATATAACATAACTCCCCGAACTCAGTTTGTCTGTACAAGCAATTATGACCGAATTGCATGGTTTTCGGACATATCACGTGCTCGTCAAAGATATAGTATTCGGACACACTCCAGCCTTCGGGTTTATGGAGGTCGAAGCAAATGGTCGGCAATGATAAACTTTACGCAAATTCGGCCGGAGATAAGTTTGATGGTAAAAGTACATTGATACATAGAATCAAACGGCTATTCATTTTCTATTCCCTCTATCAGGCGGTCTAGCATACAGTTCTGTTGGGAAAGCTTGGCAGCTAAACCTACTTGGTCATACACCAAATGCGGAGGAATTTCTTGTCCATCAGGCCCTCGAGGTCCCACACGAGCCATGTGATTTGGATCAAGGCGAGTAAAACGCATCTTCACTATAGCTCACGCTTCTCGAGCACCCATGCGGCATGCTGAGGCTTTCTATAGTTCAAAGCGGCGCTGAGCCCCTTTGAACAGGTCCGCCAAGTCCTCCATAGATTCTGGAGGGGATTCGCCAGGCCATAGAGCTCTTGCCATACTCTTCATGGCCTTCTGAGCCCGTTCATGGACCCTGGAAAGCTCCTGCAGCACAACGCCCTCAAAACCGGCCACCCCGCCTTCAGGCTGACCAGTTAATAAACCTGCGAGAAAAGTTTCTATAAGAAACTTTTAAAACTACGAGACTATATGGAGAGCTAGGTATAAGAGACATATTAAACATGCCGCTTTTTTAGCCTCCGGTTCTCCTCCAAGGCGCCTGAGAGTTGGGCCTTTACGCCCTTTAGCTCCTGTTCGAGCCTAATATTTATATCCTGCACTTGGTTCCTTTTTTCCATCGTCAGCGTTAGTGCACGCTCGGCAGCGGATTTTTCCTCTTCGGCAAATTTCTTGTCCGCTAAGGCAGCTCTTAGCTCCCTCTCTAGTTGGTCAGTCGATCATGTTGTTTTATTACACATTAGTGTATACATCATAGTAATCAGCAGAACTGTCATAGTTTCTAGACAAAATTATTCTTACCAACAGCATCCTTTCCGGATTCCTTCGAATTTTTTAATTCGGCAAGTTGGGTCTGGCACTTCTCAAGTTCCTTGGACAAAGATTTATTCTTTTCTCGAATGACCTATAAAAATGAAATGATCCTCAAATCAGTTGTACCAACTGCTTTACGTCTGGGGGGCTACTCGCGTGATAATACTCAAACAACAAAAATTTACCCTCATATCTTTTGAAAGTTGATGAGTGGCTCCGGCGAGTCCATCCTGAGCGGCTCGGATATAGGCATCTGCAGAATTAAGGGCGTTGAACACCTCCGCAGAGAAGCCAGGGTCACGCATGGCTGCTTTCCGCCGCCGATGAATCATCGCAACCTCTACTTTAGAATTGGTAGCGGATACTTCACCCGAATCCTCCTGGAGAGGACATTCCGGCACCGAATTGGCATTCACCCTTTGTGGGTCTGGTGCCGGATTGGCTGGAACTTGAACTGCGTCGCCTCCGGTGACAGCCGGCTCGCATTTCTCCAAAAAGGAATGGACAATGCGGAAAGTTATAAAAAGGATTTCACCACCCAGCACATGATAAAACAAACATACCTCTTTGAAGGTCCGCTGGTGATTGTGGTCCTTTTCCGCTTCAAAACCTCGCTCGACACGGGTGCCGCCCTCCGGGTTGGCGGCCTACGCACAGTTCGGCATGAGGAGCGACGTCCCTGTTTAAACATAATAGAATACAGTGGGTAAATGCGCAATGGGAATCTTCTCGTTGGCGAGATGTACCCTAAATTGCTTACATTGGAAGAAGGAATGAGGCCTGGGTAATCACTATAGCCACCAAGGTGCCCCCACGGCAGGCTTGATAGCAGACTCCCGATTCTAACTCTATGCCTACATCCGGATCTTCTTCGTATCCAGGGCCCGCTTTTTGGAACGGGTCCTCCGGCTACGGGGCAGGATTGTTAATCCCCCTTACCACCTTCCTCCACTCCTGTCGGGAGCAACCGAATACAGTTCGGTTAATACCTCATAATTAAAAACATCTAAGCGTCCAAGGAGAAGGACTTACCCAGTCGGGAAGATTGTACATGGAAAGGGCTTCCCGACATGTTAAACGGATAAAATCTTGCTTCTCTCCTTTATAGAGGCCTTCCAGGATTGTGCCTAGGATGGCAGGGCCATCCAGATCAAGGCACAGGTGGCGCGAGGCATCATTCTGACCATTATAGTGATACATTGGAAGACCTCTGGCTTGGAGCGGTTGGACACGTCGCTTCATCGAAATGGCCATCACTTCGATTATAGTTAATCCCGAGCTGGCAAGCAATTTGATCTTCCCGGCCAGTCGGTTAACCTCTACACTCTCTTCCTCTAAGGGACCCCGGGGACGCCAGTTGAAAAGCTTCTTTGGAGGATCACTGGAATACGAGGAAAGTCCTTGCCGAACTAGATCCGGAAAAGCGACATCCTCGATGTAAAACCACTCCGAGGGCCACTCATCGGATGCCTTCTTCGGAGTACTGATACGTCTCCAACGTATCTATAATTTTTTATTGTTCCATGCTATTATATTATCCTTCTAGGATGTTTTATGGGCTTTTATATACACTTTTATATGATTTTTGGGACTAACCTATTAACCCAGAGCCCAGTGCCAGTTTATGTTTTTCTCCTGTTTTAGGGTATCGCAAAAAAGGAATATCAAATGGATCCCAATTGACCTGAAATTCAACGGAGGCTATTTTTGGACCAGAAGAAGCCCAGAAAGTGACGGAGGGGGGGCAGAAGGTCCACAGGCGTCCCCCCCTACTGCGCACGCCCCCATGCCTCGTGGATAGCCCGGAGACTTTCTTTACTTGTCCGCGACTCCAACACCTCCTATATATACTGAAACCTCCGGAAAGAAACATAGATCGGGAGTTCCACCGCCTAAAGCCTCTGTAGCCACCAAAAACCAATCTAGACACTGTTCCACCACCCTGCCGGAGGGGGAACCCCTCTCCGGTGGCTATCTTCACCATCCCGGTGCTCTCCATGATGAGGAGGGAGTAGTCCACCCTCGGGGCTGAGGCTATGTACCAGTAGCTATGTGTTTGATCTCTCTCTCGTGTTCTTGAGATGGCACGATCTTGATGTATCGTGAGCTTTGCAATTATAGTTGGATCTTATGATGTTTCTCCCCTCTACTCTCTTGTGATGGATTGAGTTTTCCCTTTGAAGTTATCTTATCGGATTGAGTCTTTAAGGCTTAGAGAACACTTGATGTATGTCTTGCGTGGGATACCCATGGTGATAGTGGGGTATTCTATTGATTCACTTGATGTATGTTTTGGTGATCAACTTGCGGGTTCCGTGACCTTGGGAATCTATGCATAGGGGTTGGCACATGTTTTCGTCTTGACTCTCCAGTAGAAACTTTGGGGCACTCTTTGAAGTTCTTTGTGTTGGTTGAATAGATGAATCTGAGATTGTGTGATGCATATTGTATAATCATGCCCACGGATACTTGAGGTGACAATGGAGTATCTAGGTGACATTAGGGTTTTGGTCGATTTGTATCTTAAGGTGTTATTCTAGTACGAACTCTATGATAGATCGAACATAAAGAATAGCTTCGTGTTATTTTACTACGGACTCTTGAATAGATCGATCAGAAAGAATAACTTTGAGGTGGTTTCATACCCTACCATAATCTCTTCGTTTGTTCTCCGCTATTAGTTACTTTGGAGTGACTCTTTGTTGCATGTTGAGGGATACTGATATGATCCAATTATGTTATCCTTGTTGAGAGAACTTGCACTAGTGAAAGTATGAACCCTATGCCTTGTTTCAACACTTCGCAACACCGTTTATGCTCACGTTTACCACTTGCTACCTTGCTGTTTTTATATTTTCTTATTACAAAAACCTATATCTACCATCCATATTGCACTTGTATCACCATCTCTTCGCCGAACTAGTGCACCTATACAATTTGCTATTGTATTGGGTGTGTTGGGGACACAAGAGACCCTTTGTTATTTGGTTGCAAGGGTTGTTGAGAGAGACCATCTTCATCCTACTCCTCCCACAGATTGATAAACGTTAGGTCATCCACTTGAGGGAAATTTGCTACTATCCTACAAACCTCTGCACTTGGAGGCCCAACAACGTCTACAAGAAGAAGGTTGCGTAGTAGACATCAAGCTCTTTTCTGGCACCGTTGCCGGGGAGGTGAGTGCTTGAAGGTATATCTTTAGATCTTGCAATCAGATCTTTTAGTTTCTTGTGTTATCACTAGTTTAGTTTATAAAAGAAAACTACAAAAAATATGGAATTAAGGTTACCTCATATGCTTCATCTTTTTAATATCTTTCGTGAAAATGATGGAAAGGAAAATTGTGCTCAATTACTAGAAGAGGAATTACATAGAATGCTTCGCACTCAAAACTTGAATGATGAGCATGATTGCAATGTTGTTAGTGTGAATTCTTCGAATATCCATAGTACTAATGATGTTTGCACTAGTCATGATGAAAATATCTCATATAAGCATGTCGATTTTTGTGGAGTGCATAGAGTTTGCAAGTACATACCAAATAGGGAAGATAGATTTTGCAAAAGGCATAAGTATTTAGAAACTAAATGGTTGCTAGAAAGTCTAGCTGATTGTGCTGAAAGTTTAAAATTTCTTAGCCGTACTTGTGAACTTTGCAATGAACGTGGTCATTTCATTCTCCAATGCAAATTGTTTCATGATCGAATCGTGTCCAAAAATTGTGACGACTTGATTTCCCTTGCACATCATAATGAACTTATCTTGTTTTTGGGTTATGATGAAATCAAATGTAGAACTAAGCATCTTCCAGGATTTGCCCTTGATAAACTTCTTGATTTTGATCTAGAGGAAATATATATGTATTGTGCGGTGAATTGCATTGAAAATACTTATATTTCCAATTACCTTAAGATAAGAAAACAAATAGGATATGAAGAGAATACTAATGAAAGGGAAGAGATTTCCCAATATCCTCCTATTATTTCTTATGATAAATCAGGTAACGATGAGGAGCCTTCTATTCAACCAATCTCATTAATAAAGAGCTCCGAAAGAAGATTAAACCCACACATAATGTGAAGAAGAAAAAGAAAAGACGAAGAAGCAAAGGTAAAGAGGTATCTCTTCCAAATACTATTGCTCCTATTACTCATTGTGACGATTATAATCGCTATACTATCGGTGATATCCATACTATTAATGATGAGGGTGTTTATGCTTATGATATGGAAAGGCCCAAGCTTGGGGATGCTATGTTTGATGAGAATGACATGTTTATGAATTTATTTGCTGCAATTAATGTTTGTTCCAAGCTTGGGGATGCTACGCTTGATGAAGATGATATTTTTAGCCACCCAAGTCTTGATATGCAAATCTATTATGATGAAAGCATGCCTCCTATTTATGATGATTATTGTGATGCCACTTATGCTATAAAAAGTAGTGATGATTATATTTATAAAACTTGTCATGATTATGATTACCCTTTTTCGGAACATTACTCTTTTAATGTGGAGACAATCTATAGTATTCAAGTCTCTTATGATACTTCCACTATTCCGAATGAGAAGAATTTTGCTTATGTGGAGAGTAATAAAATTTATATGCTTGGGGATCATGAAAAGAATGTTTATGTGATGCTTATATTGTTGAATTAATTCATGATGCTACTGAAAATTATTATGAGAGAGGATCATATGCTTCTACATATTGTAATAATATCAAGTTTCCTCTCTATGTGCTTAAAATTTTGAAGTTATGCTTGTTTTGCTTTCCTATGCTAGTTGATTATTGTTCCCATAAGTTGTTTTCTCACAAAATCCCTATGCATAGGAAGTGGGTTAGACTTAAATGTGCTAGTCATATTCTTCATGATGCTCCCTTTATGTTTCAATTCTTATCTTTTATGCGAGCATCATTGAAATCATTGTGCCTAGCAAGAGGCGTTAAACGATAGCGCTTGTTGGGAGGCAACCCAACTTTATTTTCTTTGCTTTTGCTTCTGTTTAGGAATAAATATTGCATCTAGCTTCTGTTTAGATGTGGTTTTGTGTTTTAGTTAGTATTTGTGCCAAGTAGAACCTTTGGGAATACTTGTGTGAAGTTTATGCGGTCATGCTGTAAAAAACAGAAACTTTAGCGCTAACGGGATTGGCTACCATTTTTTACCGGAGAGTGATTTTTAGTTGATTCTTTTTGCAGATGATTAATAGGCAAATTCCTCACGTCCACCAATTTATTTCAGAATTTTTAGAGTTACAGAAGTATCCGAAAGTTACAGATTTCTACAGACAGTTCTGTTTTGACAGATTATGTTTTCTATGTGGTGTTTGCTTATTTTGATGAAACTGTGAGTAGTATCGGAGGGTATGAACTATATAGAAGTTGGAATACAGTAGATATTACACCAATATGAATTTAGAATGAGTTCACAACAGTAGCTAAGTGGTGGTTTTATTTTCTTATACTAACGGAGCTCACGAGTTTTCTGTTGAGTTTTGTGTTGTGAAGTTTTCAAGATTTGGGTAAAGATTCGGTGGACTATGGAATAAGGAGTGGCAAGAGCCTAAGCTTGGGGATGCCCAAGGGACCCCAAGGTAAAATTCAAGGACAACCAAGAGCCTAAGCTTGGGGATGCCCCGGGAAGGCATCCCCTCTTTCGTCTTCGTCTATCGGTAACTTTACTCGATGCTATATTTTTATTCACCACATGATATGTCTTTTGCTTGGAGCGTCATTTTGTTTTATTTTGTTTTGCTTGCTGTTTGAATAACATCCCAAGATCTGAAATTCTTAAATGTTAGAGAGTCTTCACATAGTTACATAATTATTCAACTACTCATTTATCTTCACTTATACTTTTCGGAGTAGCTTGTTATTTGCTCTAGTGCTTCACTTATATCTTTTTTAGAGCACGGCGGTGGTTTTATTTTAAAGAAATAGATGAACTCTCATGCTTCACTTATATCTTTTTGAGAGTCTCTTAGAACAACATGGTAATTTGCTTAGGTTATGAATTAGTCCTAATATGATAGGCATCCAAGTTGGGTATAGTAAAAACTTTCATAAAGTGCATTGAATATTATGAGAAGTTTGATACTTGATGATTGTTTTGAGATATGAGGATAGTGATATTAGAGTCATGCTAGTGGAGTTATTATGAAACTGAGAAATACTTGTGTTAAAGTTTGTGATTCCCGTAGCATGCACGTATGGTGAACCGCTATGTGACGAAGTTGGAGCAAGAGGTATTTGTAGAGTGTCGTCCTTTGTGTGGAGGTCGGGGGCGCGCGATGGTTAACTCCTACCAACCTCCCCCCTAGGAGTAGGCGTTGATTACTTTGTTTTGAAGCCTCTTAAATTTTTGTAATAAGTATATGAGTTCTTTATGACTAATGTTGAGTCCATGGATTATACGCACTCTCACCCTTCCACCATTGCTAGCCTCTCTTGTACCGCGCAACTTTCGCTCGTACCATACACCCAGCATATACCTTCCTCAAAACAACCACCATACCTACCTATCATGGCATTTCCATAGTCATTCCGAGATATATTGCCATGCAACTTTCCACCGTTACGTTCATATGACACGCTTCATATTATCATATTGCCATACATGATCATGTAGTTGACATCGTATTTGTGGCAAAGCCATCATGCATAATTTTTCATACATGTCACTCTTGATTCATTGCACATAGTGGTACACTGCTGGAGGCATTAATATAGAGTCATACTTTGTTCTAGTATCGAGTTGTAATATCGAGTTGTAAATCAATGTAAGTGTGATGATCATCATTATTAGAGCATTGTCCCAAAGAAAAAGAAAAAGGAAAGGCCAAAGAAAAAATAAAGGCCCAAAAAAGAAAAAGAAAAAGAAAAAAAGAAAGAAAATAAAAGAAAAGGGACAATGCTACTATCTTTTTCCACGCTTGTGCTTCAAAGTAGCACCATGTCCTTCATGATAAAGAGTCTCTTGTTTAGTCACTTTCATATACTAGTGGGAATTTTACATTATAGAACTTGGCTTTTATATTCCAACGATGGGCTTCCTCAAATGCCCTAGGTCTTCATGAGCAAGCAAGTTGGATGCACACCCACTTAGTTTCTTTTGTTGAGCTTTCATACATTTATAGCTCTAGTGCATCTGTTGCATGGCAATCCCTACTCACTCACATTGATATCTATTAATGGGCATCTCCATAGCCCATTGATATGCCTAGTCGATGTGAGACTATCTTCTTCCTTTTTGTCTTCTCCACAACCACCACTCTATTCCACTTATAGTGCTATATCCTTGGATCAGGCTCATGTATTGCGTGAAAGTTGAAAGGTTTGAAAAAATTTGAGTATGAAAACAATTGCTTGGCTGAAACCGGGGTTGTGCATGATATGAATATTTTGTGTGATGAAGAGGGAGCATAGCCAGACTATATGATTTTGTAGGGATAACTTTCTTTGGCCATGTTATTTTGAGAAGACATGATTGCGTTGTTAGTATGCTTGAAGTATTATTATTCTTATGTCAATATAGACTTTTGTCTTGAATCTTATGGATCTGAACATTCATGCCACAATAAAGAAAATTACATTCAAAATTATGTTGGTTAGCATTCCACATCAAAAATTCTGTTTTTATCATTTACCTACTCGAGGACGAGCAGGAATTAAGCTTGGGGATGCTTGATACGTCTCCAACGTATCTATAATTTTTGATTGTTCCATGCTATTATATTATCCTTCTAGGATGTTTTATGGGCTTTTATATACACTTTTATATGATTTTTGGGACTAACCTATTAACCCAGATCCCAGTGCCAGTTTCTATTTTTCTCCTGTTTTAGGGTATCGTAGAAAAGGAATATCAAACGGAGCCCAATTGACCTGAAATTCAAGGGAGGCTGTTTTTGGACCATAAGAAGCCCAGAAAATGCCGGAGGGGGGCTAGAAGGTCCACGGGCTGTCCATGAGGGTAGGGGGCGCCCCCTGCCTCGTGGACAACCCGGAGACCACCTTTACTTGGCCCCGACTCCAACACCTCCTATATATACTGAAACCTCCGGAAAGTAACCAAGATCAGGAGTTCCGCCCCGAAAGCCTCTGTAGCCACCAAAAACCAATCCAGACCCTGTTCCGGCACCCTACCGGAGGGGGGAACCCCTCTCCGGTGGCTATCTTCATCATCCCGGCGCTCTCCATGATGAGGAGGGAGTAGTCCACTGATGCGGGGTCAACCCGTTCTAGGCCGATCTTTCACGAAATGGAGAGGAATCCCACGATGAACACGAAGAACACAAAGGAATCACGGAGGGAAACACGAGAGGAACACTCAAATCAACACAAAGACGGTCACACAGGTGCTAGATTCACGATACATATCAAGACACATGATCCATAGACAACAATGGCGGTACAAAGATAGTCTTCTCCCGGAAGAGGTCTTGGGTATCCCTTGGGATATTCTCCGTAACGGAGGTCTTGAATCCGTGTGGATCTTCTCCGAAGAGGGGCCACAGTCACTCTCGAGGAGATGAACCACAAGAAGGTATCAAATGAGCTATCCAAAAGCTACTCTAGGAAGGAGGAAGTCAACGGGTATATATTCTCCGGATGAGGGGAGGGGTACATGGGCTTCGGACCTGTCACTGCGCGCTAGCAGGCGGAACGGACGTCCGCTGGATCACCGGACGTCTGGTGGCTCGAGAGGGACCGGACGTCCGGTAACCCTCGGATTTCCGCTAATTATGTTCTGTAGTTGGTGTCACGGACGTCTGGTGGCCTCCGGTCGTCTGGTCGTCTGGGAGTCGCCGGTCGTCTGGTGATCGTCGGACGTCCGGTGCCTGGGGATGACCGGTCGCCCGGTAGGGGTCGGACGTCCGGTGCCTGTAGCGTCTTCAGTGGCACTTCTTCTTGTTCCAAGCACTTGTCGATCCCGCCGCCTTGTCCACTATGCAGAGCCGTCACGTGGCCTTCTTCCAAGTACCTGAATATGCATAGAGTTTCTCATGAGGGTAGAGGCCATGTCCCATGTACATCGAGAGGAAATTGATAAAGGAGCGAGTTCACCTCTGCTTTGAGAGCTCTTGCACGGGCTCGTGTCATTGGTCCTTTGGGAATTTGGTGAGTCGATGGTAGGTCCATGGGGATGACCTTGGGATGCTCCGCATCATCTCCCCTCCCTTGGGAAAGATCCGACCTCGGATCGAAATCTTCATCACCATGGAAAGGAGATAGGTCCTTGATGTTGAAGGTATTCCTCATGTTGTACTTGTCTTGTGGAATGTTGATCTTGTAGGCATTATTGTTGTAGCGTGCTAGCACCTTGAAAGGTCCGTCGGGTCGAGGTAGTACTTTGGACTTGCGTTCGTTGGGGAAGTGGTCCTTTCGAAGATGAAGCCATACGAGATCTCACGGTTGGAACACCATTGGTGCCTTGTCGACGTTGCGCTTGGTGGCTATGCGTTGCACTTGTCTCTCGATCATTGCCCTTGTATCTTCGGGCACCTTCTTGAGATAGCTTGCTCATGCACTTGCGTCCATGTTGATGCGTTCTTGTAGAGGTAGAGTTAGGATGTCCAATGGGGACAACGGGTTGAAGACGTAGACGACCTCGAAGGGGGACTTGCCGGTAGTCGAATGTCTTGCGCGGTTGTAGGCGTACTCGACGATGGGCAAGCATTGCTCCCATTCCTTGATGTTCTTCTTGATCAACACGTGAAGAAGCGTTGAAAGTGTGCGGTTCGTCACCTCCGTTTGGCCGTCGGGTTGTGGATGATATGCCGAAGAGAAGAGGAGCTTGATGTCGTGTTTGGCGCATAGAGTCTGCCAAAAGTAGCTCAAGAACTTGACGTCCCGATCCGACACAATCGTCTTGGGTATTCCATGTAGACGAATGATTTCCCTACAAAAGAGATTTGTAACATGTGAAGCATCATCGATCTTGTTACAAGGGATGAAATGAGCCATTTTAGAGAATCTATCCATGACAACAAACACAGAATCTTTTCCATTTTTAGTCCTAGGCATTCCAAGTATAAAGTCCATGCTTATGTCTTCCCATGGATGGTATGGAATAGGAAGTGGCATGTAAAGACCATGAGATTGAGCTTTTGACTTAGCTTTGCGACATGTAGAGCATCGGTTGGTGATAACCCTCAACCGTAAGGGATCGATATAGTCTTCGCGGGTAAGAATAACCCAATTTATTGATTCGACACACGGGGAGCCAAAGATTATTTATAAGCTTTGACAGTTGAGTTGTCAATTCAACCGCACCTGAGATATACTTACTTGCAACAAAAGATAAGTGGTAACAGTGATATGATAGTGATGATAGTAATAGTAAAAGTAAACAGCAAAAGTAAATAGCAGTAGTAAACGGCAAAAGTAGCAACTAGTGACAAGCAGGGTTTAAAACACTGTAGGCTAGGGAGATGGATGGTTGGGCGCTGCATGGATGAGATAGATTCTAACTTGGGGCACGGCACACGGAAAAGTAAGGATCATCTAGGAAAATATCAAACATTAGGCATGTATCCCATAGGTAGTTGTACGTGCTTGCAATAAGAACTTGCACAACATCATTTGTCCTACCATCCCGCTACGAACGGGGCCAAAAGGAACTTATGGATATTAAGGTGCTCCTGTCAAAGAGCACCGGAACAAAGCAATGAACTCAATGGATACATGTAATCCTCAAACTACGGACCATCCCCTTTGGTGTCCCAAGCTGTCACTTTTGGGATCGCCGGTTCCGGACCGTAACATGTGCAAACAACTCATAGATAGGATCACGAACACAAATATATTCATACAAACACATATGGTTCAGATCTGAAATCATGGCACTCGGGCCCTAAGTGTCAAGCATTAAGAATAACAAGTTGAAGCAAAGATGATAAACACCATAGTAGATGATAGGCAACATGCCCCCAACGATCTGATAAACTATTACATGATCTAACTCATCCAATCCCTACCATCCCCTTCGCCTACAGCGGGGGAATTACTCACACCTGGAGGGAGAAGTCATGGAGGGATGATGGAGTGGTGATGATGATGACGATGGCGACGATCTCCCCTCTCCGGAGGCCAATTCAGCCTCCAGATTAGCCCTCCCGAGGAAGAACAGAGGGTGGCGGCGGCTCCGCGACGAAAAACTGCGAAAGAACTTCCGATCTGGGGTTTCTGCGTCGGGAGTAAAAATACGGGGTAAAGTAGGGCACCAGGGTGTGTGGGACCCACCCAGGCGGCCTCCCGGCGCGACCCGGGGGGGCGCGCCCACAGGGCGCCTGGGCACCCCCTGGCCCCCCTCTGGCCCCACTTCTGGCTCCTGGTTCCTTCGGGTGTGTGGATTTTCTTTGATTTTTCGTGGATTTTTCTGAGGTACCTAAAAATCCGTTTTCCTGCACACAAACAAACCATACAGGCAGCTCTGCTGAAAACAGCGTCAGTCCGGGTTAGTTTAGTCCAAATCATGCAAGAATGAGGCCAAAACAATATCAAAAGTGTTTGGAAAAGTAGATACGTTTGAGACGTATCAACTCCCCCAAGCTTAGCATATTGCTTGTCCTCAAGCAATTCAGTTCAACGAACTGGACGCGACAAAGAAAACTTTGACAAACTCTTTTGCTTCATTAGATGTATATAAGCATGTACTACGAAAAGAGTTTAGCAAGTATTGAAACAGTACTATGAGGACAATGCAAGGAGCAATCCTTCTTTCAAGTGACCAGTCACAAATACTTAAAAGTAAATAATCTATTACTGAAAATCAAGACAAGATTACATTGCACATAGCTTGAGCATATTAGGGTGGTATCTCGCTAGCCTCCATGAGTGAAGCAAAACATAAATGCAGAGACTCCTCGAGAGTTTTAAAGGAGACTAGAACTAAGAATTTCAGAATAAATCATATCACAAGTATGCAGAAGACAATGTAATACTTTGGGACAATGCACATTACACTCAGAATGACAATTATGCTCTCCTAGTTGGTGCTTTGAAGAAAGAAGGTGAGACTCTCGAACCGTGGCTTTTATTGGCAAGGTTGAAAACCCGTGGTTGGAAACAAAAACTAAACATGTACCAGAGCTCTTGGTTTTAAAAACAGAAGTAAACATGTTTTGAGAAGTGCATATTTCGTCAACGAATGCTAGCAGATAACTCAATCACTTTTTAAGTGGACAAGTCTCGAGGAACGGCTCCCGCATGAGGACGATCACATCCTCTTAATCTCCTTTGTTTATCACTGCCAAAGTTTTCTGATTTCTCATGAACAAAGCGTGAAGGAGAGTTTGTTTGTTATATTATCTTTTTGAGCCGGGCGCACTCAATGCCAGTTCCTTTTTGTATTAGGGGTTTGCACATTAGACATACAATCCAGGGGTGAAACTTGTCCAACTTAAAAAGATCATGAATTAACTACTACTTCCTCATGAGCTAAAACATAGGCACAAAAGAGAAATGCTTTTGATTAGTTTCGAGATGGTACATGAAAGTCTTCGTTAGGAATGGCAGGTAAATACCATGTATAGGAAGGTATAATGGACTCATATGGCATAACTGGTTTTTAAGGATTTCAGATGCACAAGCAGTCAGTCCGCTTAATACAGGTGGAGGTTTAGCAAATGACTGGGAAGAGACCAACTAGAGAGCAATAACGGTCATAATCATGCAGAGCGACAAAGCAACATTGAATCGGGCATGAAAGTGATATAACTATTCTAAAACTCAAAGATCATCAAGGCAAAGTAGACTTTTTAGTCTTAAACATGTGTAAGCATGTGCCAAGTCAATCCAAAAATTCTCCAAAGGGAGATACCACCTTAGTATACCAGACTATGAACAGTGCAATGCATGTAGATCATTTCAATAACACATTATATACTCTAGTTATTCGAGACTAGCCACAAGGAAAGCACGAACCACCGAAAGAGCATTGTAAACATAGCACTATGTCGCTACAAGCTGGTCTCTAGATCATAAGTACAGGCATATGTACAAAAGTAGAAACAATAAGAGTTCATACCGGTCTTCCCTGTTGCTTCCTTTCAGTCGATCTTCGTCATTACTGCTTATCACTTGCATGATCGAACGTAGGAAATATAATTAAATGCCATCACGGACTCGAGCTGATCTCTGAAAACAAAGCAAACTAAAGAGAGAAAGGAAATCTTTTTGGGTTTTTCAAAGGTTGAATAAAAGCAAAAGGAAAAAGAAAATCTTTTTGCTGTTTTTGCAAAGAGAGAAATAAAGAAGAATGGGCAAAAACTTTGAAAAGATCAAAGTGAATAAAATGGATAATACAATGGAAAAGTGAGAAGGGCACGTACTCCCCCAAGCTTAGGCTTTTGGCCTAAGTTGGTAGCAACTACTGCCCCCAGGAGCCTCCTGCTCCAGGGGTATGGTGGTGAGTCCACGGGTCGTAGAAGGATGCCGGCGCGTACACCGAACTCCTCGGAGTCTCCCACGAGGAAGGTTCCGAACGCCAAACAGAGGAAGACCCTTCACCAAACTCGGTGGCGGTCTCTTCCTGAAAATGTGGTATCTCACCATGCCTCTCCTCATCGGGCACAACCCCCTCCATGGGGTTATGAAACTGATGCTGGACCATGAACTCATCGATCTGAACAACATCAAAGGACCATCCGTTCCTGCGAGAAAAATCAAACAAAAGAGGTGCAGGTAGACGGATCTCGCGTTCCGCGGCAGTTCCGAAACGCAAGATATAAATAAGATTATCAAGTTCAGAACCCGTGGTAACAAACTTATGCCTTTTCATAGCAGCAAGATCAAAGCTTAAATAAGTAAAAGGAGTATCATCAGGGTGTGGGGTGCCTCTAAGATGCTCTAAGATAAGTGTGGCGTAAACGCCACCATATAAGTCCCCCTTGTTACCGTTCATAGCAAGGCGTCGAGCAATTAAGGTACCCAGATTATAATCAGACCTCCCTGAGAGGGCTGCTGCCAGGATAGCAATATCCGGAGCAGAAATGCTGCTCGTGTTGTCACGAGCTAACACCCCTCTGGCAATATAATATGCAAAATACCTGAGGTGAGGAAATAAGATGCTGGAGATCTTCGACCGATGAATATCCCTCATACCCATGCTGCAGAGAGAGTTGATGACGGTTTTCAACTCGGAGGGCTGAGTGGCCATCCTAGCCGTCCTCCCAACGTTCGGCACACCTATTATTTCACAAAAATTTCCCAAAGTCATGGTGATAAGATCATTGTAAATTTTAAACTCAATAGCACCTGAATCAGGATTATATTTAAAACTGTTAATGAAACTGGAGGTGAGTTTTTGATACTGGGTAACACGGCTTGTGACGTGTCGTGTCAAACCTGCATTAGCACAAAGATTATAAAACTCATCCTTGATTCCCGCAGCTTCCATGAATTCATCACATGGAAATGTCATCGCACGTGCTGGACTTGTATCTTCCAACAACTCCAGGGGCACATGATCTTCATTATAGCTCACCCTAGCAGTCGATGGTGAAACTGCGGCTCTAGTAACTCGATCGGAGTGTGCGGGCCTCCTCTTCTCAAGCCATCCTTTTGCCCTTCCTAACAAACTCATTTCTGAAAAAAAAATTACAATTTACAAAAACGAGGATTAAAACAAAATGAGCTAAGGCAAACTACTCAACTCACTTGCCCAAGGCATAAACTTGCATCAAAACTTGAAAAATAACTTTCTACACATGCATGCAAGCTCATCTCTACAGCACCAAGAACTACTAAATACTCACAAATGAGGCCACCAATCAAAAATCTAATTGGAGGGGTGGAGGAGTCACATACCAGGGAGTATTTGCTCAAAATTTTAGCCCAAATGATGGGCTGTAGAGAGAGATCGAAGAATCGCCTCCAAGAACAGCAAGAACACAAAGAACAAGTGCAGAACTCGCGTTTTTGGAGAAAGAGAGAGAGGGAGGAAGAAGACATACCTGGAGGGGGGCCCTGTGGGCCCCAGGTGCCCTGTGGGCGCGGCCAGGGGCTGGGCCGCGCCAGCTGGCCGCCTGGGCCACTGGTGGCCCCCCCTGGCTGGCCCCAGGACTTTCTGGGTCTCTCCCATCGTGGAAATTTTTATTATAATTTTTCTGGAATTTTTCTGAAAACTTCACGGTTGAAAATTTTTCGAAGTTCAAAAAGCTGCGAAACTCTCTGAAAACTTGAAGCAGTTAGTAGTATTGTGAAGCTTCAAAAACATAAATACTTGGTACAGTAAGTAGGAAAAAACTAAAAACAAGTGAAAATATAACAAGCTCAACTTTTTATCCATATAAAACATATTTGTTAATAAGGTTGATCAAGTCTTACCAACAAACAGGCGATATATAGAGCAAAAAGTCTCACCTCTCACGAAGTAATCACTGAACCTTTACCTTGATGGACATTGTCCCTACCATGATAGTTTTGTATTTGTGAGGCACATGTAGTGGACAATCCCATTCTCCAATCTTCACGGTCTCGATATTCTCTATAGAGTTGAGGGCATGCCTCCTGTCGGTCTTCTTTGGAAAATATACCGTGTGTTCTTTATCATTCACATGGAAGGTAACCTTCCCTTTATTGCAATCAATAATAGCACCTGCGGTGTTAAGGAAAGGTCTACCAAGAATAATGGACATGCTCCCATCCTCGGGCATGCCAAGCACAACAAAATCAGTAGGAATTAAACAATTAGCAACTTCTACGGGAACATCCTCACAAATACCTATCGGAACAGCGGTTGACTTGTCAGCCATCTGAAGGGAGATATCTGTAGGAATTAGTTTCTCTAAACAAAGCCTCTCGTAAAGAGAGAGAGGCATAACACTCACTCCTGCTCCAAGATCACATAAAGCAGTTTTGACATAATTATTTTTTATGGAGCAAGGAATGGTGGGTATACCTGGATCACCGAGCTTCTCAGGAATCTTGCCACTGAAAGAGTAGTTAGCAAGCATAGTAGATATTGCATCATTAGGAACTTTTCTTTTGTTAGTGACAATATCTTTCATATATTTTGAATAAGGAAGTAACTTAATAGCATCAGTCAAAGGAATTTGAAGAAAAAGAGGTTTAATCCACTCACAAAACTTATTATAATGCTCTTCTTCTTTAGATTTGATGGACTTACCTGGAAAGGGCATGGGTTTCTGTATCCATGGTTCTCTTTCCTTCCCATTTTTTCTTGCGATGAAGTCTTCTTTAGTTTACCTCTTACGTTTGTCAGGTGCTTCTTCTTCTCGAACTCCAGGCGGATCATTCTTCTCATTATTATTACCTTCAGGTTCAGCATCGTCTTCAGTCTGAGCATCGGAGATAGATACACTATTGGGATCAATAGCTGGTTCTTCATCTGCAATAGGATCATTAGAATTGTCAGTCTCCTTATGTTTCTTCTTTTCCTTTTGAGAGCCAACAATTTCTTCTTCCTGTATTTGAGAATCCTGCTTGATTCTCTTCGGATGCCCCTCTGGATAAAGAGGATCTTGAGTGCTAGTTCCTCCTCGGGTCTTAATCCCGAAAGCCTGCAAATTATCTTGTTTGGCATTGTTAGCAAGCAAATCTCTTTGCACATTAGAAATTTGATCAAGCTGAGTTTGAACCATATGAAAATGCTTCACAAGACATTGAACATCATTAACTGTTCTATCTAAAACATCAAGCAGTCTTTTGATAGCAAGGGAAGTATCATGCAACTGACTTTCTATCCTCTCATTAAAATGATTTTGTTTCATAATAAAATTATCAAACTCATCTAAACATTGATCAGGAGGCTTACCATGAGGAATGTCACTTGCGTTGAAATCTAAAAGAGAGTGTACCTCTACCATAGGAGGGTGAGTCGTAGGCTCACACAGCTTCTCAATAGGGGTAGATTCTTCACGTCTTCAGCTTTAATAACTTTCTCTTTAATACACTTCTTTGCTTCTCGCATATCCTCGGGGCTCAGAACAAACATGCCCCTCTTCTTTGTTGGTGGAGGTGGTTCAGGGACGGACCAATCTTCATGGTTTTTGGCAATCCTGCCCATCAAATCTTCCGCATCGTCCGGTGTTCTTTTCCTGAAAACACAACCAGCACAACTGTCCAAATAGGACCTAGATTCATCAGTTAGACCAGCATAGAATATATCGATTAATTCATTCTTAGGGATTTCATGTCCTGGTCTAGCCCGAATCAGACCGCAGTACCTCCCCCAAGCTTTAGGGAGGGACTCATCCTGCAACTGTTTAAAGTTATAAATTCTTTGTAAAGCAGCATGTTGCATGTGAGCAGGAAAGTACTTATCAACAAAAGAGTGAGCTAAGTCCTGAGGACTCTTAATGGAACCGCATGGGAGTGAATCATACCATGCTTTAGCACCCTCCTTCAAGGAGAAAGGAAGAAGCTTGGTCACATAAAAGTATCGTATCTTCTCATCTATGGTAAACAGGCTACCCAACTCACCGAGTTTAGTCAGGTGTGCAATAGCATCATCATTTTCTCTGCCATAAAAGGGGTCAGCCTCAACCATAGGTATAAGTGAAAGATCAACAGAGAAATCATAATCAGGATCATCAATGCATATAGGGGATGTAGCAAATTCAGGATTAGGAACGGTTTTGTTCTTCAGAGAGTGTTTTTCAAACAGTTTCTTAATAGCTTCAGGGTCAGAGCCAGAAAACTCTGTCAGTTCCCTGCATAATTCTTCATCTAGTATATAGTAATCATCATCAAGGAGCCTCTCTTTGAGTTTACTCAAATCAGGATAATCATAAGTTTCACCAATAGGGTAGCGAGTAACAGGAAGTTCAATTCCAGACTTTTTAGCAGCAGCAGCAATTTGTTTCTCAAGAGCATAACCAAGCGAACTAATATCATCATCAAAAGTAGTAGAAGCATCATCAAGAGTATTAGACATAGTAACAGATTCAGTAGGAGCATCATGTGGTGGTGGTGAGGCAAACTTACTCATAACGGAAGGTGAATCAAGTGTAGCACTAGTGCTCAGAGCAGTACCTCTTCTTGTAGTGGATAGTAAGATCGGAACCTTGGGGTCTCCTTTCTTACCCATAGTGAATGAAGTGCAGCAGGTAGGATACCTCAAGTAGACTTGTAAATATTGCTATGTTCCTTGGCAACGGCGCCAGAAAACGGTACTTGATAACCCTCAACCGTAAGGGATCGAGATAGTCTTCGCGGGTAAGAATAACCCAATTTATTGATTCGACACACGGGGAGCCAAAGAGTATTTATAAGCTTTGACAGTTGAGTTGTCAATTCAACCGCACCTGAAATATACTTACTTGCAACAAAAGATAAGTGGTAACAGTGATATGATAGTGATGATAGTAATAGTAAAAGTAAACAGCAAAAGTAAATAGCAGTAGTAAACGGCAAAAGTAGCAACTAGTGACAAGCAGGGTTTAAAACACTGTAGGCTAGGGAGATGGATGGTTGGGCGCTGCATGGATGAGATAGATTCTAACTTGGGGCACGGCACACGGAAAAGTAAGGATCATCTAGGCAAATATCAAACATTAGGCATGTATCCCGTAGGTAGTTGTACGTGCTTGCAATAAGAACTTGCACAACATCTTTTGTCCTACCATCCCGCTACGAACGGGGCTAAAAGGAACTTATGGATATTAAGGTGCTCCTGTCAAATAGCACCGGAACAAAGCAATGAACTCAATGGATACATGTAATCCTCAAACTACGGACCATCCCCTTTGGTGTCCCAATCCGTCACTTTTGGGATCGCCGGTTCCGGACCGTAACTGGTGCAAACAACTCATAGATAGGATCACGAACACAAATATATTCATACAAACACATATGGTTCAGATCTGAAATCATGGCACTCGGGCCCTAAGTGTCAAGCATTAAGAATAACAAGTTGAAGCAAAGATGTTAAACACCATAGTAGATGATAGGCAACATGCCCCCAACGATCTGATAAACTATTACATGATCTAACTCATCCAATCCCTACCATCCCCTTCGCCTACAGCGGGGGAATTACTCACACATGGAGGGAGAAGTCATGGAGGGATGATGGAGTGGTGATGATGATGACGATGGCGACGGTCTCCCCTGTTCGGAGGCCAATTCAGCCTCCAGATTAGCCCTCCCGAGGAAGAACATAGGGTGGCGGCGGCTTCGCGACGAAAAACTGCGAAAGAACTTCCGATCTGGGGTTTCTGCGTCGGGAGTAAAAATACGGGGTAAAGCAGGGCACCAGGGGGTGTGGGACCCACCCAGGCGGCCTCCCGGCGCGGCCCAGGGGGGCGCACCCACAGGGCTCCTAGGCACCCCCTGGTCCCCCTCTGGCCCCACTTCTGGCTCCTGGTTCCTTCGGGTGCGTGGATTTTCTGTGATTTTTCGTGGATTTTTCTGAGGTACCTAAAAATCCGTTTTCCTGCACACAAATGAACCATACAGGCAGCTCTGCTAAAAACAGCGTCAGTCCGGGTTAGTTTAGTCCAAATCATGCAAGAATGAGGCCAAAACAATATCAAAAGTGTTTGGAAAAGTAGATACGTTTGAGACGTATCAGTTGGTGAGGCGTGAGTCGTCACGGAGCATCTTGGGCCAAAAGTAGTTCTTGGAGAGCGTAGCAAATATCTTTTCGCGTCCAAAGTGTCCCATGAGTCTTCCTCCATGAGATTCTTGCAAAATGAGCAAACGAAGCGAAGACTCGGGAATGCAAAGTTTGTTAGCTCTCATAAGATATCCATCCTTTATGTAGTAATGTTCCCAAGAAGTGTGAGTCAAACACTTAGCATAAGTATGTGCAAAGAAAGGATCATGCTCATATAAATCTTTTATGTGCTCAAAGCCAATAACATTCAACTCAAGTTGTGTAACAAGCATGCATTTGCGGGAAAGCGCATCCGCCACAACATTCTCTTTGCCTTTGATGTATTTGATGACATAGGGAAAAGACTCAATGAACTCACTCCACTTAGCATGACACTTGTTTAACTTAGTTTGACCCTTGAGATACTTGAGCGTCTCATGGTCCATATGAAGAATGAATTCATGAGGTCGAAGGTAATGCTCCCAAACACGCAAAACTCTCACCAAGGCATAGAGCTATTTATCATATATGGGGTAGTTAAGTTGCGCTCCGGATAGCTTCTCGCTAAAGTACGCAATTGGGCGTTTTTCTTGCATTAGCATGCCACCTATGCCGGTACGTCTAGCATCACAATGAATCTCAAAAGGTTTGTCAAAGTTTGGTAGGGCAAGAAGTGGTGCATGTGTAAGCAAGCTTTTTAGCTCATTGAACGCGGTGTCTTGCGAAGGACCCCAAATAAAGGGTGTGTTCTTCTTGCTCAAGGCATGTAGAGGCATAGCAATTGTGCTAAAGTCCTTCACAAAACATCAATTGAAACCGGATAAACCAAGAAAGCTTCGCACTTGTTGGAGATTCATTGGTTGTGGCCAAGTTTTAATTGCTTCAATTTTAGTTTCATCAACGTGAACACCTTGTGAAGAAACGACAAATCCTAAGAAAACGACCTTGTCAACGCCAAAAGTGCATTTATCCATGTTAGCATATAAGCGCTCTTTCTGAAGGGTTTCTAAAACTAGAGGATGTGTGTCACATGGTCCTCAAGCGACTTGCTAAAGATGAGGATGTCATCAAAATAAACCACTACAAAGACGCCTATGTAGGGTCGGAGAACGAAATGCATGAGATGCATAAATGAACCGGGCGCTTCCGATAAACCCATAGGCATGACCAACCACTCATATAACCCAAACTTGGTTTTGAAAGTCGTTTTCCACTCATCACCCTCTTGAATGCGAATTTGGTAGTAGCCACTTTTAAGATCAATTTTCGAAAATATGGTGGCACCACATAATTCATCAAGCATGTCGTCTAACCGTGGAATAGGGTGACGGTATCTAACGGTGATAGCATTTATCAGGCGACAATCGGAGCACATGCGAAAACTTCCATCTTTCTTAGGCACGAGAATAACCGGAACGGCACAAGGGTTGAAGCTTTCATGTACATGACCTTTGTTGATGAGTTGTTGTACTTGCCGTTGTATTTCCTTGGTTTCCTTGGGGTTGACGCGGTAAGGAGCCTTGTTCGAAAGTGGTGCGCCGGGTATGAGGTCGATGCGGTGTTCGATTCTGCGAAGTGGAGGTAGAACCGGAGGTAGCTCATCGGGAAAGACGTCCGAGAATTCCTGCAACAATTGAGACAACACAAACGGTGGAGGTGGTGAAGTGTTAGTAGGTTTGGCTTCCCCTTTGCATAAAAGCACAAGGTAAAAGACACTCGAGGGGTTCTCACACACTTCTCTCATCTCACTTTTGGTGGCGAATAGCACTAGTTGTTTCTTTTCACTCATCGTGGAGTCGCTCATATTTGGCTTGTGGCTCTCACTCTCTTTTTGGTGGCTCACTCTCTCACCACTCTCCATGATGGTTGGTAGGTATGTGTTTGTCGGCGGCTACTTGACTTGGTGACATGGGACGTAGCACGAATTCCTTGCCCTTCATCTTGAAGCTATAATGGTTGGTCCGCATTTTGTGTGACTCCACGATCGTATTGCCATGGTCGTCCTCAAGTGTGTCCTCGTAGGCGCTTATCTTGAAGGAAACTTGCACGGTATGGTCGACTCGTAGAATTCCGGCGTCATTAAGCCGTAGGACCTTGTAGGGATGAGGGTGTTTTGTCTTGACCAATTGGAGCTTGTCGCATAACTCTTCGCTTGCCAAGTTATGACAACTTCCTCCATCGATGATAACCTTGACGGAGCGTCCGTTGATGCCAGCCTTTGTATGGAAGATTTGACATTGTTGATCATCATCTTATTGATGTTGGAGTGTCAAGACCTTGGAGACAACGAGATTGGGGCTCGAGTCATTGTCGCAAAACACTTGATGGTCTTCATCTTCATTCACTTGGGGATGCATAGCTACGTGCTCAAGGGCTTCCATCTCATCGTCGCTCATGGAGTCATAAGATTCGTCATCATTCATGATCATGGTACGAACGGTCTTGCACTCAAATGACTTGTGGCCTCGCCCTTGGCATTTGAAACACTTGATGGAACTCGTCTTGGAGTTGTCCTCGGTTGGAGTTGTAGATGATGAAGCTCTTGGCTTGAAGTTGTTTGTAGGAGTTGGACGAGATGTAGTCGCATTCTTGTAGCTTGACTTGTCACCGAAGTTTGTAGATGGCTTGGTAGAGGTAGTAGGAGCCGAAGTCGTTAAAGCTTGGTTGTAGGAGCCGAAGTTCTTGGAGGTGAACTTGGAGTACTTGTAGTCCTCTTGAACTTGTCGCTCCGCTTTGGTTGCTTGGTGTACTAGCTCGAGGAGTGTCGTGTAGGGTTGAAAGTCGCAATCTTCTTGATAGGATAGTTGAGTCCATTCAAGAATCTCGCCATCGTTTGTTCTTCATCTTCTGTGATGTTTGCTCGTATCATGGCAATCTCCATCTCCTTGTAGTACTCTTCAACTGACTTGGTACCTTGCTTGAGGAGTTGTAGCTTCTTGAATAAGTCATGGTTGTAGTGTGTTGGTACAAAACGTGATCTCATGACTTCCTTCATTTGAGCCCAAGTAGTGATCGGAGGTTCGCCTTTTGCTTCTCTTATTTCTATGATTTTCTCCCACGAAATGAGAACATAGTCTTGGAACTCAAGGGAGGCCATTGCAATTTTCTTTTCTTCATCAAAGTTGTGTAGGCGAAATATCTTGTCAACCTTCAATGCCCATGAGAGGTAGTCTTCGGGATCAATACTTCCGGAAAACTTTGGCTTCCGGAAATAGCTTGCAATAAGAACTTACGCTTGCCATAGCGATGTTCTTCGTTGTTGGCTTGCCTATTTTGAGGACGTTCTTGATTTGGACGATTGTCAAGCTCATGTTGCTCTTGGTAGAGTAGATGTTCATTGTCATGGCGTACTTGTCGAGCTTGTGGTTCTTGTTGAGGTTGTTGCTCTTGTCGCGCTTGAGGAGGAACTTCTTCTTGCATGTGTGCTTGGTGGCGCCTCTCTTGCATCTCATCGCAAAGGAAATCCTCTTCTTGACGAGTGTGTCGGGTGCGAGTTGCCACATTGCGATGTGAATCACGTAATGCTCGTTGTGCCTCGAGAGCTTGAGCTTCTCGGCGTTGTTGTGCTTGACGATGAGCCGTGGCATCTTGTTCTTCTTGGTGTTGACGTGCTCGCTCTTGTTGTTGTTGGCATAGTCATTGCCGTTCTTGTGCTTGCTCAAGTGTAGCTTGGTTTTGACGATGTTGACTTTCTTGCTCTTCAAATAGCTCTTGGGAGATCTTGTCGTGGAGGGGATTCCGGTTGTCATGTCGAGCTTGACGTGCAGCTTGACGAAGAGTGTTTGATGTAGGGGTACTTGAACCGTCCGTAGAGTCGGTGTGGCGACTTGAGCGGCTTCGTCTTTGAGAAGATGTGGATGGGGAGCGTCGATTGACTATCAAAGTCCGTAGCTCATCGAATTGAGTAGACATGTTGGTGTTGATGATGTCGAATTGCTCTCTTGTTCTTGCTTCAAATTGTCGCGCGTCGGCGCCGACTTGCTCGATGTGCTCTCGCATAGCTTCGCTTTCTTGATGTAGAGCTCGTTGGACACCGAAGAGATGTAGTTTGGTGACGTAGTTGTTCGATTCTTGAGGATCATCAAAGAGCGGGTTCGAAGATGTACTTGGCCAATCCATCATTGCAGGCAAGAATGTGAGTGGGAGAAAGGAGAAGACAATACCAAAGTACCTTAACCGAAGTTGACAATGGATCAATGATCACTCAATAATGTAACCCGGAAATAGCACTATTGGTACCACTTCGTGTCGATCCTCACACCTACACAAGTAAAGCTTTGAGAGGAGCTTGGTTAGGATGGTGGCACAAATTCAATGCAATTGTCAAAGTGACTCAATGATGTTGAAAATGATTCACAATTTGCTCATGCAACAAGTAGATCACAAGCAAAGTAGCACATGGAACACACGCACGGATAGATAAATGTGGTTGTGCAACCAAGGGTGAGCGAAAATGTGGAATCCATGGAAAATGCTCTTGTTGCACAACACTAGAGAGACGCTAACCGATTGCTCAATAGGCGGATACGCACTTGTGCACGACCTATAAGAGGCAAAAGTAACGACTTCCTATCACAAGTATGCTATGAGTGTATGATGTGCCGATGCTTGAGCACAAGATGATGTATTGCTATCTCGTATGATCTCTTTTGATGCAAGGCGTATTATGCTATTTTCCTTTTGCTTATAAGCTTTGGGTGGATCTTTTGCTTAAAAGCTTGCGAGCTCTTTCTTTGCCCACTTATGCATGCTTCTCGGATCAAGGTAGCTATTGTGTATACGGATCACTCTTGCGTCACACGGAGATATGATGATGTAGTATGCACTATCTATGACTATCACTAATGTGCACAAGTGTCGTGGCCCGGCAATACTCAAATGGCTAGTCTCGATGGGAAAGCTACGCAAAATGGTCTATAGGGTGACAATGCAATTGCAAGGTAGAATGACAAAGCGTCGTCGATGTTACCGTCCTTGTTGAGGTTGAGAGGTGGTCTTGTCGATGTCATTCCGTTCCGAGATAGCCGAAACACACAAGGAAACGGGAAAACCACAACTCAAATGATCCAAGACACAAAGAGGTAAGACCGTAGTGATTTTGGTTAGGCAATGGTGGTGCTGGTATGGTAGATGTGGGTGTATGGAAGGGTAAGTGGTTGCGGAAGGTGGAACACAACTGAGTAAGTTCAGTTTCGTCAGGGTTCAGCGGACGTCCGGTGGATCGCCGGTCGTCCGGTTGCTGGACGTCTGGTAGGTCTCGGAAATCCGGTAAAAACTTCTGTATATGTGGTTCCGGTCATCCGGTGGGTTACGGACGTCCGGTGCTTCACGGGGGTCCGGACGTCCGGTAAAACGCAGGTCGTCCGGTGGGACTGGGCTAGGGTTCGAGGAATCCGTGGACAAATTGGTCAAACTTGGCCGAATTTGCGGAAGAAAATTGGGGAAAAGGTGGGGAAACTCTAGATCCACACGTGGCACAGCAAATCCATGGAACAAATTCAACAAAATCTCGGCAAATCAACAGATCACAAAAAAAATTGAGGCTATTTTTTGGTGGGGAATTTTCGAAATTGGGAAGAACACAACAAAAACAAGCTAGAAAACACGGGTAGAGGCTCCAATTTCATGAGAAACCTTGGCTCTTGATACCATATGATGCGGGGTCAACCCGTTCTCGGCCGATCTTTCACGAAATGGAGAGGAATCCCACGATGAACACGAAGAACACAATGGAATCATGGAGGGAAACACGAGAGGAACACTCAAATCAACACAAAGACGGTCACACAGGTGCTAGATTCATGATACATATCAAGACACACGATCCATAGTCAACAACGGCGGTACAAAGATAGTCTTCTCCCGGAGGAGGTCTTGGGGTATCCCTTGGGATCTTCTCCGTAGTGGAGGTCTTGAATCCGTGTGGATCTTCTCCGAAGAGGGTCCGCAGTCACTCTCGAGGAGATGAACCACAAGAAGGTATCAAATGAGCTATCCAAAAGCTACTCTAGGAAGGAGGAAGTCAACGGGTATATATTCTCCAGACGAGGGGAGGGGTACATGGGCTTCGGCCCTGTCACTGCGCGCAAGCAGGCGGGACGGACGTCCGCTGGATCACCGGATGTCCGGTGGCTCGGGAGGGACCGGACGTCCGGTAACCCTCAGATTTCCGCTAATTACGTTGTGTAGTCGGTGTCATGGACGTCCGGTGGCCTCCGGTCGTCCGGAAGTCGTCGGTCGTCCGGTGATCGTCGAACGTCCGGTGCTTGGGGATGACCGGTCGTCCGGTAGGGGTCGGACGTCTGGTGCCTGTAGCATCTTCAGCGGCACTTCTTCTTGTTCCAAGCACTTGTCAATCCCGCCGCCTTGTCCACTATGCAGAGCCGTCACGTGGCCTTCTTCCAAGTACCTGAATATGCATAGAGTTTCTAATGAGGGTAGAAGCCATGTCCCATGTACATCGAGAGGAAATTGATAAAGGAGCGAGTTCACCTCGGCTTCGAGAGCTCTTTCACAGGATCGTGTCATTGGTCCTTTGGGCACTTGGTGAGTTGACGGTAGGTCCATGGGGATGACCTTGGTATGCTCCGCATCATCCACCCTCGGGGCTGAGGGTATGTACCAGTAGCTATGTGTTTGATCTCTCTCTCGTGTTCTTGAGATGGCACGATCTTGATGTATCGCGATCTTTGCTATTATAGTTGGATCTTATGATGTTTCTCCCCTCTACTCTATTGTGATGGATTGAGTTTTCCCTTTGAAGTTATCTTATCGGATTGAGTCTTTAAGGATTTGAGAATACTTGATGTATGTCTTGCGTGCGATACCCGTGGTGACAATGGGGTATTCTATTGATTCACTTGATGTATGTTTTGGTGATCAACTTGCGAGTTCCATGACCTTGGGAACCTATGCATAGGGGTTGGCACACATTCTCGTCTTGACTCTCTGGTAGAAACTTTGGGGCACTCTTTGAAGTTCTTTGTGTTGGTTGAATAGATGAATTTGAGATTCTATGATGCATATCGTATAATCATGCCCACGGATACTTGAGGTGACAATGGAGTATCTAGGTGACATTAGGGTTTTGGTTGATTTGTATCTTAAGGTGTTATTCTAGTACGAACTCTATGATAGATTGAATGGAAAGAATAGCTTCGTGTTATTTTACTACGGACTCTTGAATAGATCGATCAGAAAGAATAACTTTGAGGTGGTTTCGTACCCTACCATAATATCTTCGTTTGTTCTCCGCTATTAGTTACTTTGGAGTGACTCTTTGTTGCATGTTGAGGGATAGTAATATGATCCAATTATGTTATCCTTGTTGAGAGAACTTGCACTAGTGGAAGTATGAACCCTAGGCCTTGTTTCAACGCATTGCAACACCGTTTATGCTCACGTTTACCACTTGCTACCTTGCTTTTTTTATATTTTCTTATTATAAAAACCTATATCTACCATCCATATTGCACTTGTATCACCATCTCTTCGCCGAACTAGTGCACCTATACAATTTGCTATTGTATTGGGTGTGTTGGGGACACAAGAGACTCTTTGTTATTTGGTTGCAGGGTTGTTTGAGAGAGACCATCTTCATCCTACGCCTCCCACGGATTGATAAACCTTAGGTCATCCACTTGAGGGTAATTTGCTACTGTCCTACAAACCTCTGCACTTGGAGGCCCAACAACGTCTACAAGAAGGTTGCGTAGTAGACATCAAGTACCGGGCATATAACCTGTCCCGGCTATACGCCATACTTCGGCGCTCCCAACTTCAAATATGGATCCTTCCTTCGATCGATGAACGAGGCAAAAGTACTTCCTCCACAGCTCAAAGTGGGGCTCGCAGCCCAAAAACAGTTCGCATAAAGGGACAAAACCCGCAATGTGCAGGATTGCCCCTGGAGTAAGATTGTGCAGTTGGAGGCCGTAAAACTCCAGGAGTCCCCTAAGAAAGGGATGGACAGGGAACCCCACACCTCTTGGAAGGTAGGGGACTAGACATACCCGCTCTCCATTGGAGGGGTTGGGAAAGCTCTCTGCCAGGGCTTGGTTGTCAACAGACGTTAGTATGGCCCGGTCGGGGACTAGATCCTCCGGAGGGAGATACCCCTGTGATTGAAGTGTTCGCTGATGCGCATGGGACACGGAGTGGCTTTTCTAATCTCCTGCACTAGGGCCATGAGGGCGAGAGGAGGACCTCGGGACACTGGCCATATCTGAAGATTTTTTGCAAGCACTAGGGATTTCTTCCGCGTGGAATGAGATGGAGAAGCGATTAGATCTATTCTCTTATATAGGCGTTTTCTCTGGACAGTCAGGGGGGTATTTGCAAAAAGACGCCCAGGCGGTTCGCATTCACTGGACACGTGGAAGCCAATGCGACGGCGGCGAGGAACCGGCAAGTTATAATATTTAACGAAGCTGAACTGTTATCCAGGAGGACTCACCTTGCAAGACCGAAGACATGAAGCCGGATACAATCTCGTCCTTGAAGGCAAGTCCGGGGGCTACTGAGGGAGTCATGTATTCAGGGGTCCTCACTCATCTAGGTCAAGGAAGCGGGGCCGCACTGGTGGGCCACATAAAGAAGAAGCAGAAGACCTTCCCCCGTATTCGGTCACGACTCCTATGTACGTAGAAAGGTAAGTTTTGAGTCCGGATGTATCAATTACTTCCTCCCAAAGTCACCCTTGTAACCCTAGGTCTCCTCAGGCGTGTATATAAGCCGAGGGGTTTAGTGTGTAGGGGGATTATCGTCATTACAATATCCCCATAGGCTAGACTTAGGGTTTAGCCATTATGATCTCGTGGTAGATCAACTCTTGTACACATATTCATCCATACTAATATAGCAGAGGGTTTTACATCGATCGAGAGGGCCTGAACCTGGGTAAACATCGTGTCCCCTGCCTCCTGTTACCATCGATCTCTAGACGCACAACTTGGGCCCCCCACCCGAGATCTGCCCATTTTGACACCGACATCGACTTCCCGACTATCTACTATAATAAGGTTTGTCCTGCCCCAGTGAGGGAGGGACGATGACGTCGGCGATCTAGTGCTTGTAACTTTTATGACATATATATGATGTGAATAGATCAGAGGTTTCTCTCGCAATGTTTTTTTGCATTGTGTTAATGTAAAGATAATAATGGAGTAAAACAGAACATGTTTCCGCTGCTCGGTTTCTTCTAAACCACTAGTTTCTTGTCCTAGCAGCATCGTCAAGGACGGACATGCTCAGCTTGGGGCCCCCTTGAGCAAGACCATGCACCGGCAGGAGGAAAACCCGGCTGCGCCACAACACAAAGGGCATCAGCCATCAGGAGGGCAAAGGCAGTAGGAGGCATCGTGCAAGCGAAAGAAGACAAGGCAGCCACATCAAGGGGATGTTGCAACTACAACGGCTCATACAGCTTCGACTGTTCGGCATCATCGTCGGAGGGCGCATCCGACGGTGGTTGTGTCAAGGACGACTAGAAGAGGTTGTGAGGATTTCCTGTGACTTCTACCGTGAGTAGAGGATAGCTGATCATGTGGCTCGGTGGCTAGCTAGTTTGGCAAAGAATGAAATTTTCGAGAAGGGGCACTTTATTACTTAAAAGATTTAAGCATTACACCTGGCCTCTGCATAATTAAGATGCATCACACAAACAAAAAATTTAAAAAGGCAAAATAGAAAGAGACATGTAGAGTGTGTATAACGCCTAAAGCTGAGCGGGGCCAATCCTAAAATCATGTTGCCATCCATGTTGGATAAAAGTATCCCTCGCCGTAGCCTCCAATCATGTACACACCTCCGTAAACAGGTCTCGATTCTCCACGCGTTGTGGAGAGGACCATAAACCAAGAGTCCCGGTACATCTGTAGATAACCTTATCAGAGAAGTATTTTTATCATTAAAAATCTTATCATTTCTACATAGCCAAAGCGACCAAATAATGGCTAGCGCTCCCACGCTGAGAAGTGTTCTAAACATGTGATCAATCTCATGTAACCAGTTGCCAAATACATTAGCAACACTACAAGGAGAATAAAAGCCAGAAGCTATTTCGATGACTGGCCATATAGAACGAGCCAATTTGCAATGGAAGAATAAATGTTTTATTGTCTCATCATGGTGACAATGGACACATTACGAACTTCCATGCCAATTCCTCTTAATAAGGTTATCTTTAGTAAGAATGACTCCGCGACAAAGATATCATGCAAAGATTTTATTCTTAAGAGGTATCTTCATCTTCCAAATCTTCTTGTTATTATCAACTGGCACATCAAACTGTATTAACGCTCTATACATGGACTCAACTGAGAATTGTCCATTCTCATGGAGGTTCCATCGAAATACATCAGATCCAAGTGACAATTGCACCATGGACAACCTGATGCGGGGCCAACCCGATCTAGGCTGATCTTTCACGAAAATGAGGGAATCCCACGATGAAAACGAAGAACACAAAGGGGAAATCACGAGGGAAGCAGAAGAGGAACACTCAAATCAACAAGAAAGTAATCACACAAGTGCTAGATTTGGAATTCTGGATACATAAAGAGATACACGATCCAAGGTCAACAACGGACGATACAAGTGGCGATAGTCTTCTACGTGAGGAGGTCTTGGTATCCCGTAGGATCTTCTCTGAAGGAGGTCTTGAATCCTTGTGGATCTTCTCCGTAGAGGGGCCACAGTCACTCTCTAGGAGATGAACCACTAGTGGATGAGCAAGGCTCTAGGTTTTGATCTATCACAATGCTAACCCTAGAAAGAGGTAGGTGGAGGAGTATATATAGTCTAAAGGGGCGAGGGGATACATGGGCCACGGCCCAGACAAAATGCACGCAGGCATCAGGAGCCGGATGTTCGGGTGTCGGGCCAGATGTCCGGGCTGTCGCGAGGCGCCGGATGTCCGGGCTGGGCGTCGGATGTCCAGGCTAGCGGGGCAAGCCACGGGTATGCTTCTACGGTGGCGCCGGATTTTCGGGCTCGGGGCCGGATGTCTGGGCCCTGTCGTGCCAGATGTCCGGGTCCTGGCCGGATGTTCGGGCCCTATAGCTTCGTCTGTGTGGGCTCTTCTGTAGATGCTGGTACAGGGGCCAGATGTCCGGGCCAGGGTGCCGGATGTCCGGGGCCTGGGACCTTCTCCGGTTTCACTCAATGCAATGCTTCATCCGTGAACTTGGTGACTTGTCCATCTTCATGAGCCTCTCCGATGGGGTCTTCTGGATACCTGAGCACACAAAACACATCCACCTGAGGTAGTATCCATGTCTCACTTGATTCATATGGAAGTTGGACTAGGAGATATGTCACCTCGGTCTCGAGAGCTCTTGCACGGGCATGAGTCATTGGTCCTTGAGGTACTTGGTGAGGCGATGGTAAGTCCATGGGGATGACCTTGGGATGCTCCGCATCATCTCCCCTCCCTTGGGAAAGATCCTACCTCGGAATGAAATCTTCATCACCATGGAAAGGAGAGAGATCCTTGACATTGAAGGTATCGCTCACGTTGTACTTGTCGCGTGGAATGTCGATCTTGTAGGCATTGTTGTTGTAGCATGTTAACACCTTAGAGGGTCCGTCGGCTCAAGGTAGTAGTTTGGACTTGCGTTCGTTGGGGAAGCAGCCCCTGCGAAGATGAAGCCATACAAGATCTCCTGGTTGGAACACCATTGGCGTCTTGTTGATGTTGAGCTTGGCGGAGATTCGATGTACTTGTCGCTCGATCGTTGCCCTTGTATGTTCGTGCATCTCCTTGAGATAACTTGCCCGTGCACTTGCGTCCATGTTGATGCGCTCTTGTAGAGGTAGAGGAAGAATGTCCAATGGGGACAATGGGTTGAATCCATAGACGATCTCGAAGGGGGACTTGCCGGTTGGAGTGTCTCGCGCGGTTGTAGGTGTACTCAGCGATGGGCAAGCATTTCTCCAATTCCTTGATGTTCTTCTTGATCAACACGCGAAGAAGTGTCGATAGCGTCCGGTTCATCACCTCCGTTTGGCCGTTCATTTGTGGGTGATATGCCAAAGAGAATAGGAGCTTGATGCCGAGTTTGGCGCATAGAGTCTTCCAAAAGTAGCTCAAGAACTTGACATCACGGTCTGATACGATCGTCTTGGGCACACCATGTAGTCACAATATTTCCCTACAAAAGAGATTCACCACATGTGAAGCATCGTCGGTCTTATTGCAAGGAATGAAATGAGCCATTTTGGAGAGTCTATCCACAACAACAAACACGGAATCCTTTCCACTTTGAGTTCTAGGCAATCCAAGTACAAAGTCCATGCTAATGTCCTCCCAAGGTTGGTATGGAATAGGAAGTGGCATGTAAAGACCGTGAGATTGAGCTTTGGACTTAGCTTTGCGGCACGTTGAACACCGGTTGGTGAAGCGTGAAACGTCACGGAGCATCTTGGGCCAAATGTAATTCTTGGAGAGCATTGCGAATGTCTCATCGCGTCTGAAATGTCCCGTAAGTCCTCCATGAGATTCCTACAAAAGATGCAAACGAAGAGACGACTCTGGAATGCAAAGTATGTTAGATATCCATCCTTGAGATAGTATCGTTCCCGAGAAGTGTGCGTTACACATTTGGCATAAGGATTTGCAAAGAAAGGATCGTGCTCATATAAGTCTTTTATGTGCTCAAAGCCAATAACATTCAACTAAAGTCGGGTAACAAGCATGCATTTGAGGGAAAGCGCATCCGCCACAACATTCTCTTTGCCTTTGATGTATTTGATGACATAGGGAAAAGACTCTATGAACTCACTCCACTTAGCATGAAGCTTATTTAACTTAGCTTGACCCTTGAGATACTTGAGCGTCTCATGGTCCGTGTGAAGAATGAATTCATGAGGGCGAAGATAGTGTTCCCAAACACGCAAAACTCTCACCAAGGCATAGAGCTCTTTAAATAGGATAGTTAAGTTGCGCTCCAGAAAGTTTTTCACTAAAATACGCAATCGGGCGCTTTTCTTGCATTAACACGCCTCCTATGTCAGTACCACTAGCGTCACAATGAATCTCAAAAGGTTTGTCAAATTTTGGTAGGGCAAGAAGTGGTGCGTGGGTAAGCAAAGTTTTTAGCTCATTGAACGCGGTGTCTTGCGAAGGACCCCAAGTAAAGGGTGTGTTCTTCTTGCTCAAGGCGTGTAGAGGCATAGCAATTGTGCTAAAGTCCTTCACAAAACATCGATAGCAACTGGCTAAACCTAGAAAGCTACGCACTTGTTGGAGATTCGTTGGTTGTGGCCAAGGTTTAATTGCTTCAATTTTAGTTTCATCAACGTGAACTCCTTGTGAAGAAACGACAAATCCTAGGAAAACAACCTTATCAACACCAAAAGTGTGTTTGTCCATGTTAGCATATAAGCGCTCTTTCCGAAGGGTTTGCAAAACCATACGGATGTGTGTGAGGTGATCCTCAAGCGATTTGCTAGAGACGAGGATGTCATCAAAGTAAACCACTACAAAGACGCCTATATAAGGTTGGAGAACAAAATGCATGAGACGCGTGAAAGAGCTGGGCGCTTCCGATAAGCCCATCGGCATGACCAACCACTCATATAACCCAAACTTGGTTTTGAAAGCCGTTTTCCACTCATCACCCTCTTGAATACGAATTTGGTAATAGCCACTTTTAAGATCGATTTTTGAAAAGATGGTAGCTCCACATAATTTATCAAGCATGTCATCTAAGCGTGGAATAGGGTGACAGTATCTCACAGTGATAGCATTTATCGGGCAACAATCGGAGCACATGCGAAAACTCCCATCTTTCTTAGGCACGAGAATAACCGGAACGGCACAAGGGCTTAAGCTTTCACGTACATGGCCTTTGTCGATGAGTTGTTGCACTTCCCGTTGTATCTCCTTGGTTTCCTCGGGGTTGACGCGGTAAGGAGACTTGTTCGGAAGTGGTGCACCGTGTATGAGGATGATGCGGTGTTCGATGCCACAAAGTGGAGGTAGACCCGGTGGTAGCTCATCAGGAAAGACGTCCGAGAATTCCTGCAACAATTGAGACAACACTAAAGGTAGAGGTGGTGAAGTGTTAGTAGGTTTCACTTCCCCTTTGCATAGAAGCACAAGGTGAAAGACGCTCGAAGGGTTCTCATACACTTCTATCATCTCACTTTTGGTGGTGAATAACACTAGTTGTTTCTTGTCGCTCATCGTGGAGTCGCTCATATTTGGCTTGTGGCTCTCACTCTCTTTTTGGTGGTTCACTCTCTCACCACTCTCTCCACAATGGTTGGTAGGTGTTTGTTTGTCAGCGGATACTTGACTTGGTGACATTGGGCATAGCACGAACTCTTTGCCCTTCATCTTGAAGCTATAATGGTTTGTATGTCCATTGTGTGTGACTCCACGATCGTATTGCCATGGTCGTCCAAGAAGAAGGTGGCACACAGACATTGGGACAACATCACACTCAAGTGTGTCCTCGTAGGCGCCTATTATGAAGGATACTTGTATGGTGTGCTCGACTCGAAGAGTTCCGGTGTCGCTAAGCCATTGGACCTTGTATGGATGAGGGTGCTTCGTCTTGACCAATTTTAGCTTGTCGCATAGCTCTTCACTTGCCAAGTTATGACAACTTCCTCCATCGATGATAACCTTGACGGAGCGTCCATTGATGCCGGCCTTGGTGTGGAAGATGTGACATCGTTGATCTTCATCTTGATTATGTTAAAGTGTCAAGACCTTGGAGAAAACGAGATTTGGACTCGAGTCATTGTCGCAAAACACTTGATGGTCTTCATCTTCATTCACTTGGCGATGCATAGCTACATGTTCAAGGGGTGCCATCTGATTGTCGCTCATTGAGGCATAGGATCAGTCGTCATTGATGATCATGGTGCGAATGGTCTTGCACTCAAATGACTTGTCGCCTCATCCTTGGCATTTGAAACACTTGATGGAAATCGTCTTGGAGTTGTCCTCGGTTGGATTTGTAGATGATGAAGTTCTTGGCTTGAAATTGTTCGTAGAAGGGGGGGACTTGATGTAGTCGTATTCTTGTAGCTTGACTTGTCACCTAAGCTTGTAGATGGCTTGGTAGAGGTAGAAGGTGCCGAAGTCATCGTAGCTTGGTTGTAGGAGCCGTAGTTCTTGGGGGTGAACTTGGAGTACTTGTAGTCCTCATGAACTTGTCGCTCCGCTTTGGTTGCTTGGTGTACTAGCTCGAGGAGATTCGTGTATGGTTGAAAGTCCGCAATCTTCTTGATAGGATAGTTGAGTCCATTCAAGAATCTCCCCATCGTTTGCTCTTCATCTTCCGTGATATTGGCGCTTATCATGGCAGTCTCCATCTCCTTGTAGTACTCTTCAACGGACTTGGTTCCTTGGTTGAGAAGTTGCAACTTCTTGAACAAGTCACGGTTGTAGTGTGTTGGCACGAAACGTGCTCTCATGACCTCCTTCATTTGAGTCCAAGTAGTGATAGGCGGTTCGCCTTTTGCTTCTCCTCTCTCAATGATTTGCTCCCACCAAATGAGAACATAGTCTTGGAACTCAAGGGACGCCATTGCAATCTTCTTTTCTTCATCAAAGTTGTGGAGGCGAAAGTTCTTGTCACCTTTCAATGCCCAAGAGAGGTAGTCTTCGGGATCAATGCTTCCGGAGAACTTTGGCATGGTGAACTTTAGCTTGCCATAGCGATGCTCTTCATTGTTTGCTTGCCTATTGTGAGGGCGGTGTTGATTTGGACGATTGTCAACCTCATGTTGCTCTTGGCGGAGTTGATGCTCGTTGTCATTTTATTCTTGTCAAGCTTGTGGTTCTTGTTGAGCTTGTTGCTCTTGTCACGCTTGAGGAGGAACTTCTTGTTGCATTCGTGCTTGGTAACGCCTTTCTTGCATCTCATCTCGGAGTACGTCATCTTCGTGACGAGTGTTTCGGTTGCGAGTTGCAACATTGCGATGTGAGTCACGAAGGGCACGTTGCGCCTCAAGACATTGAGCTTCTCGACGTTTTTGTGCTTGATATTGAGCCTCGACATCTTGTTCTTCTTGGCGTTGACGCGCTCGCTCTTGTTCTTGTTGGCGTAGTCATTATCGTCCTTGCGCTTGCTCAAGTGTTGCTTGGTTTTGACGATGTCGACTTTCTTGCTCTTCAAATAGCTCTTGTGAACTCTTGTCATGAAGTGGGTTCCGGCTGTCATGTCGAGCTTGGCGTGCGGCTTGAGGAAGAGTGTTCGATGTAGGTGTACTTGTGCCGGACGTGTAGTCGGTATGACGACTTGAGCGGCTCCGTCTTTGGGAAGACGTGGATGAGGAGCGTCGATTGACTATCAAAGTCCGTAGCTTGGCAAATTGAGTAGACATGTCGGTGTTGATGATATCAAATTGCTCTCGTGCGTCGGCGGCGACTTGCTCAATGCGTTATGTCATAGCTTCATTCTCTTGATGTAGAGCTCGTTGGACACCGAAGAGATGTAGTTTGGTGACGTAGTTGTTCGATTCTTGAGGATCATCAAAGAGTGGGTTCGTAGATGTACTCGGCCTATCCATCATTGCAAGCAAGAATGTGAGTTGGATAAAGGAGAAGACAATACCAAATGTACCTTGACCGAAGTTGAAGATGGAACAATGATCACTCAATAATGTAACCTGGAAATAGCACTATTGGTACCACTTCTTGTCGATTCTCACACCTACACAAGTAAAGCTTTGAGTGGAGCTTGGTTTGGATGGTGGCACAAAGTCAATGCAATTGTCAAAAAGACTCAATGTTGTTGAAAATGATTCACAATTTGCTCATGTAACAAGTAGATCATAAGCAATAGGTAGCACACGGAACACATGCACGGATAGATAAATGTGGTTGTGCAACCAAGGGTGAGCGAAAATGTGGAATCCACAGAAAATGCTCTTGTTGCACAACACTAGAGAGACGCTAACTGGTTGCTTAATAGGCGGATACGCACTTGTGCACGACCTATAAGTGGCAAAACGTAACGACTTCCTATCACAAGTATACTATGAGTGTATGATGTGCCGATGTTTGAGCACGAGATGATGTATTGCTATTTCATATGATCTCTTTTGATGCAAGGCGTATGATGTTATTGTCCTTTTGCTTATAAGCTTTTGATGGCTCTTGTTGCTTAAAAGCTTGTGAGCTCTTTCTTTGGCCACTTATGCATGCTTCTCGTATCAAGGTAGCTATTTTGTATGCGGGACACTCTTGTGTCACACGGAGATATGATGATGTAGTATGCAACATCTATGACTATCACTAATGTGCACAAGTGTCGTGGCCCGGCAATACTCAAATGGCTAGTCTCGATGGGAAAGCTACACAAAATGGTCTATAGTGTGACAATGCAATTGCAAGGTAGGATGAACAAGGTGTCGTCGATGTTACCGTCCTTGCCGTGGATGAGCGGTGGTGTCATCAAAGTCGTTCCGTTCCGAGGTAGCCTAAACATCCAAGGAAACGGTGAAACCACAACTCAAGTATCCAAGGCTAAGTGAGACAAAATTGTCAAAATTGTAGCGGTTAAGAGATGGTGGTGGTATGCGGAAGGTTTGGTGGGATACCAAACCAAAATGGCGGGGACTGAGTGTAAAGTGTTGCGGATGTGGAGGGTTTTGGATGCGGGAGGCCGGATGTCCGGGCCAGAGGCCGAATGTCCAGGGTGCCCGAGGCCCTGCTGAACTCCGTGGACCAGATGACTTCCGGGGCCAAATTCGTCAGATTCTGCGGGTCAAAATTGGGGAAAAAGTGGGGGAAAGCTAGATCCACTCGTGGCATAGCAAATCCATGGAACAAATTCAACAAAATCTCGTCAAATCAACATATCCAAATTTTTCTTGGGCTATTTTTGGTGGGGAATTTTCGAATTTGGGGAAGAACATAACAAAATCAAGCTAGAAAACGGTGGGGAGGCTCCAAATTCATGAGAAACCGTGGCTCATGATACCATATGATGCGGGGTAACCCGATCTAGGCCGATCTTTCACGAAAAGGAGGGAATCCCACGATGAACACGAAGAACACAAAGGGGAAATCGCGAGGGAAGCGGAAGAGGAACACTCAAATCAACAAGAAAGTAATCACACAAGTGCTAGATCCGGATACATAAAGAGATACACGATCCAAGGTCAACAACGGACGATACAAGTGGCGATAGTCTTCTCTGTGAGGAGGTCTTGGTATCCCATAGGATCTTCTCCAAAGGAGGTCTTGAATCCGTGTGGATCTTCTCCATAGAGGGGCCGCAGTCACTCTCGAGGAGATGAACCACTAGTGGATGAGCAAGGCTCTAGGTTTTGAGCTATCACAATGCTAAACCTAGAAAGAGGTAGTTGGAGGAGTGTATATAGTCTAGAGGGGCGAGGGGATACATGGGCCACGGCCCAGACGAAATGCACACAAGCATCAGGAGCCGGATGTCCGGGCGTCGGGCCGGATGTCCGGGCTGTCGCGAGGCGCCGGATGTCCGGGCTAGCGGGGCAAGCCACGGGTATGCTTCTGCGGTGGCGTCGGATTTCCGGGCTCGGGGCCGGATGTCCGGGCCCTGTCGTGCCGGATATGTCCGGGCCCTGTAGCTTCGTCTGTGTGGGCTCTTTTGTAGATGCTGGTCCAGGGGGCGTATGTCCGAGCCAGGGTGCCAGATGTCCGGGGCCTGGGACCTTCTCCGGTTTCACTCGATGCAATGCTTCATCCGTGAACTTGGTGACTTGTCCATCTTCATGAGCATCTCCGATGGGGTCTTCTTGATACCTGAGCACACAAAACACATCCGCCTCAGGTAGTAGCCATGTCTCACATGATTCATATGGAAGTTGGACTAGGAGAGATGTCACCTCTGTCTCGAGAGCTCTTGCACGGGAACGAGTCATTGGTCCTTGAGGTACTTGGTGAGGCGATGGTAAGTGCATGGGGATGACCTTGGGATGCTCCGCATCACAACCGCTGGAGCAGGATGTTCCACAAATGGAGTCTAGGTCCAATTAAATCTCTTTTGAACGTCACATTTGGTGAAAATGATTCCATTGTCGTGGCGACAGTATCACCCTTGTGGCGCACAATGTTGTATAGAGCCGGATATTGTTCCCAGAGTGTGGCATTTCCTAGCCACTTGTCCTTCTAGAATCTAATTTTCAAGACGTTCTTAATAGAGAAGGATCCATAGCAGAAGAAATATATCTTGGTAGCCATTAGACCGCCCAAAAGTGGGAATCCCCAGGATTCCAGTATACTTGGGATACCGCCTTGGAACCCATGTATTTCCTCCTTAGGAGGGTTTCCATACACCATCTTTCGTCGGTAATTTAAACAACCATTTTCCTAGGAGGGCTCTATTCTTAACCTCAAGGTCATGAATGCCCAACCCACCTTGGTCTTTGGGACGGCAAACCAGACTCCATTTGGCCAGTCGATATTTCATTCACTCGCTATCTCCTTGCCAAAAAATCTTGATTGGAAATAAACCAATCTATGTAAAACTCATTTCAGCAACTGGAAGAAGGAAATCATATATATATAGTACCATATTACTTAGTATTGAATTTATGATGACCAATCCTCTACCGAGATATAGCAATTTACCTTTCCAACTGTAAGTCTTTTTTGAAGTCTATCATCTACGTGTTTCCATTCAGCATTTGTGAGTCTCCGATAGTGTATCGGTATCCCCAAATATGTGATTGAAAACTGGCCCAACCCGCATCCGAATAGTTCAGCGTACAGGTTGGCCTTGTCTTGAGCGTCGCCAAATCAAAACAATTCACTTTTATGAAAATTGATCTCAAAACCCAAGAGTTGCTCAAATGTTGATAAAATCATTTTCATATTTCTCTTTTTTCGAGGTCATTATCCATGAAGAGAATCGTATCGTCAGCATATTGAAGTATAGAGAGACACCATCAACTAGATGATTTACAACACCATCAATTTGGCCATCAACCTTGGCATGCTCAATCATGACCGCTAGCATATCCACCACTATATTGAATAGCATGGGCGATAACGAGTCATCTTTTCACAATCCCTTCTTCGTTTGAAAATAGTGTCCAACATTATCATTAACCTTAATGGCGACACTACCTCTAGAAACGAAGCTATGGATCATAGTGCGCCACTCTGCGGAAAATCCTTTCATTCTGAGAAGAAAGGGCCACTTGACTTTGTCATAAGCCTTTTCAAAGTCTATTTTGAGTACCACACCATTCAACTTTTTTCGGTGTAATTCATGGACTGTTTGATGAAGGATAACAACTCCATCTAGGATGTGTCTGCCTTGCATAAAAGTTGTCTGAATGACGAATCACATGTTCGGCAACCGAATTTAGCCTAATTGTCGCAACCTTCGTGAATATTTTAGAAATAACATTAAGGGGGCAAATAGGTCTATATTGTTGTATCCTTTCAGCCTCATTTTTTTGCGAGAGAAATTTCCAATATATTCATCAATCATGGCAATACATAGAACACAAGAGGTAATAAAAATTACAACCAGGTCTATGGACCACCTAGCGACGACTACAAGCACTGAAGCGATACGAAGGCACGCCGCTGTCATCGCCCCTGCAAACCTTATTGTAGTTTAAGCACACCAAAGGACATGTAGTTTGGGGCCTTTGGGGTGCTGGTCCTTTGGGGTGCTTTGGGGTCTTAGCACGACGACTACAATAAACCCTATTTGCCTCAAACAATATTCACCTCAAACAATAGGGAAGTCGTCGTGCTAAGACCCCAAAGGACCAGCACACCAAAGCAGCAACCATTATCCTTTCAGCCTCATTAACATTAGGTAATAAAATAATCTCGCCAAAGTTTAAGCGAAATAATTTTAGTTGGCCAACATGTAGGTGGCTGAAAAAAAGTAGGAGACTTGGTTTGATAACTTCCGAGAAGTTCTAATAGAACTCGGTGGGAACACCATCTAGACCCGGGGCTTTGTTATGCTTCATTAGGAAAAGCGTCTTTCTAACTGTTAAGGATAATTAACCCCAGAGGTTAATCAGGGAAATCGCCGATTTCCCTCGCGTGCGGTTGCAACTCCAGCAACCATCGCGACAGTTCCTTCCATCCCTTGTGAAACGGCGCATCACAGGAGGCGCCTCTTCAACCTTGTATATAATCTATGAAAGATGATCAATAAAGACTACAGAAGTTCATTCTATTCGTTTCTCTCGGGAATGTCTCCCGATTACACTTTAACATGTTATCAGCACGCTCGCCGTTGAGCAAGTCGATCGATTCCGACGATCGCCGGAACAAAAGATCTACATGCTAGAGGTGAGAAAGAAAATGCCACCGGCCGCTGACGTCGCCACATCAGCGGTTGTCAGGCCCAAGATGCGATTCTATCCCGATCACGTGACTCTTACGTGATTGGGGCACAACCGCATTTCGGGCGCTTAGCAAGATGGATATCATTACATCGTACCATTACATACATACATGGGGGATACAACAATACATACAAATCTCATGAATACAACAACATCAATACAAGGCATCCGACTACGGATGCAAACATGAAAAGCACAATGACATCCATCTGCTATCCCAGGCTGCCGACCCGGAACCTAACCCAAGACTGAAGAAGAAGAACTCCAACAACAGAACAACGCTCTCACTTCAAGACATCGGAAACCTGCACCTGCAACTATTGTTGTAGTATCTGTGAGCCACGAGGACTCAGCAATCCCATAACCATGGGTAACAAGGCTATCAAAGCTTAATAGGTAGGAAGAGGTAAAGTGGTGAGATTGCAGCAGCGGCTAAGCAAATATATGGTGGCTAACTTACCAGTACAAGAATAAGATGAGCATCTACGCAAACGGTCGCAACTAGTAGTGATCGCTAAAGATCCTGAACTACTTACGAGTCAAACATAACCCCACCGTGTTCTCTTCTCAAAGTGAAAAGAGACAGTCACGGTTACTCACACAGTTGTGTGTTTTACTTCGGATCCTCTGTCAAGTTTTCTACAACCGGACATTAATAAATTCCAATCTGCCACATAACCGCAAGCACGGCTTTCGAAAGATCATAACCCTGCAAGGGTGTCCCAACTTAGCCCACCACAAGCTCTCACGATCAGCTGAAGTGATAAATATAATATCATCACCCCTTATCTTAGGGAAATCCGATCAGGCTCGGCATCCCGGTGCACAAGACATTTCGACAATGGTAAAACAAGTCCAGCAAGACCTCCCGGTGTGTCGACACCCTGATAGTAGCCGCGCGTATCTCGTCTCAGGCCACGACCGGATGGGCGATTCTATAGGTTATACCAGATACCTCGAGTTTCCCCATGGCGGCCCCGCAGAACCCCCGTTTGGGACCAACACCATCAGCACTGGCCCCCCTGCTATGTAGAAAGAATCCTCGGGTAGCGCTAACTCCCTGTGCAATTTAATTAATTAATTAAGTTGTTATTATGAGCAAATTAAAACCAATGTTGGGCCTTGCTGGAGGAGTTTTATTCAAAGACGAACTGTCAAGGGGTCCCCATATACCCAACCGTGTAAGGAACGCAAAATCAAGGAACATAATGCCGGTTTATCGGCGCCTAAGGTGGCATGAGTGGAACAAAATACCGAGCAAAAGGCCAAGCCTTCCAGCCATGCCCAGTATATAGGTGTGTTATTATATATATAACATATTGTGATATTCCAACAACAAGTTCCCTCCTGGAACGATCTTCATCTTCACCTTCAACTAACAACGCTATAAGAGGGGCTGAGCAAGCGGGTAACATAGCCAAACAATGGTTTTGCTAGTAAGGTTTCAAAGGTTAGAGGATTCATGGCAACAAGGAGAGGCTGACTATAATGATGGGTAGCGCGACATATAACGATAGCATCGAGACAACTAAGCAAAGACAATGATAGTAAATGTATCCAAGGGTATGGTCATCTTGCCTGAGATCCCGCAAGGAAGAAGAACGGTTCCGTGAAGAAGGCGGAGAAGAAGCCTTGAAGAAGAACCACGGGTAGACGAACGAATCCTCACGATCGCAACGGAACAAGCACTAACGAGAAGAAGCAAGCAATACGGTAAACACACATCACAAGAACATGACAATATGCTCAAACAAGTATGATGCAACACAGGTCTACATATGAAGCACAACAAGGCTATACAGGAAGCATAACATGGCAAGGTAGGAAGCACAGAAAAACAACACAAGAACATGACAATATGCTCAACCAAGTAGGATGCACGACAAGTCTACATATGATGCACAGAAAGTCTATACAGGAAGCAAAACATGGCAAGGTAGGAAGCACAGCAAAACAACACAAGTCTATATATGATGCAATACATGGCAAGGTATGATGCAAGACAAGTCTATACATGAAGCAATACATGGCAAGGTAGGAAACACAGAATATGCACTTAGGATGCATTACATGACAACATAGGAAGCGCACCAGAACAACACAAGAACAAGACAATATGCTCAAGCAAGTAGGAAGCAAGACAGATCTATATAGGATGCAAAACATGACAAGGTAGGAAGCACAGAGAGGCAACATAAGAACAACAAGTTTAAATGAGGCCGAAAGCTACTTAAGACAAATCCGGTAAGTCCTCATATGCATAGTTTGAAATTAGTCCAGATCTGCACAAACCTTAAGTTAAAGTTGTTAAACAGCAATTTAACATGCACCATCATGATCTACATGGAATTCTAGTCAAGTTTCATATAAAGTTTGTTTAATTCGGAGCTACGGCCTAGAAGATATGAGCAAAACAAGTTAAGCATGGCAACGGTGCAAGATGCACCCAAACATCAAGTAAACATACTCCAAACATGTTAACAAGAAGATATTATGATTCTACATGCAAAATCACACAAGTTTCATATAAGGAACACTCAAAACGGAGCAACGGGCTAAAAGATACACATGAAACAAGATATAACAACAAGCTGAAATTAACAGCCACATAGCAACTTTGGAGCAAGGTAAATATATGCTACAGCACTCAAACATGGTGACAAGAAACATGGACATGAAGTAGACATATCCTACAGCAAACAACTACATTGGAGCATCTCCATAGGAGGCATGAATCAATAGCAACAAGCTACAACATTTTGATCATGACAATAAAAACCTGACAGCAATATTTTATAGCAACTTGGGAGCAAGAAATAAATAAGCTACAGCAAGTCATAAGAGCAAGTAAGGGCATGAATGGATAGACAACAACATATACATCAAGGAATGATCAAAGTCCACCCCAAAACTAACATGGATTTGCCTAGGGCATCAAGCAAACATAGCATCGGGATATTACAGATTCCAGACTTGGTGAAATTTCACTAAGTGTTAAAACAGTAACATTATCATGGCATGTTTACAAGCATGTTTAAGTCACCTCAAAGCATATAATGGCAAATGGTTTGCACCACAGCAAAGAACACATCATGGAGATTCTAAAACATCTAGGCATGTGACAAGGGGACAAACACAACAATAGCAACGAGCTCCTCAACTAGGCATCTCGTAACAAGTTTCAGAACATAACAGCCAAATGCACTTTTGCAACAGAGATAAACATGGCAATATGAACTCTAACATGCATGCTATAGCAACCAACATGTAGAGCATCTCATGATGAACATTTTGACATATCATTTGCATCATTTGGATAAACATGCACCAAGTTATCATATCACAAACATGGCAACAAAATAACAAGTAGCAGCAGTTTATAACAAGTAGCACCCTTGCAACAGATATTAGAGCAACTAGACGAACTCAAATAAGCATGGCACAATGGAACAAAGTGTAGAGCATATCACCACGATCATTTTGACATATCATTCACTCAATTCGGACAAGCACACAATTAATTACAAGCAGTCAAAGATGCAATATTATACTAACAGAAAAAGGACTTAGCCGAATTTCTACTAAGTAAAACTGAGTGCATGATACTAAAATGTGACCGAGGCGGGTTTTAGTGGGGCGGCGCTCACCAGAGGGCCCGGCCCATGTCGACGGTGGAGAGGCGAGGCAGCGGTTGGGCCTGCCGATCTGGCGTGCCTTGGGGCAGTACTGGGGTTGCTGGGCCGGCAGGGCCACGGCCCACACACAGGGGAAGGCCGGCCCAGGATGGCGTCGGGCGTCGTCGTCCTCCCTACTTGCTCGAGCACGAGCGGCAGCCATGGCAGGGGCGGCGACGCCCGCCCGCAGGGAGGCGAGGAGGAGGCTGGCAAGGGCGTGGAGGCCAGATCCAAGCGCGGAGGGCCGACGGGATCCCGTTCCCGGCATGAGGAGGCACTGGTCGGCAGGGCGGCGAGCTCGCGCGGTGAGGAGGAGTTGGTCGCCGACGAGGTTCGAGGAAAGGGCGGCGCAGGTCACGGTGGGGCGGATACGAGCGGGTCCGCCCGGGATCCGGCCGGAGGAGCCGGGCGACGACGGCGGCCTGGAGGAATGGCGGCGGAGGAACGGCGGCTCGGGGCGCAGACCTGCGGCGGTGACGACCGGGCTCGCGCGGGCCTGATCCGGGTCCCGCGGGCCGCGGCGGCGGTAGGAGAGCTGCGGGCCACGTGGCGGACGCCCGTTGGCTGGAGGTGGCGGCGGTGCTGATGTGGCGGGCGCCGATTGGCTGCGGCGACGTGGAAGGTGGGGATGGACATGTCCACGCAAAGTGGACATGTCCGGCTGCGCGGGGAGGAGCATTTTTAGGGTTGGATCTGCGCGAAAATGGAGAGGGAGGCACCTATTTATAGCTAGAGGGAGCTAGGAGTGTCCAAATGAGGAGCCGTTCGCGGCCACACGATCATGATCGAACGGCCAAGAGCGTGGAGGGGTTAGAATGGGCTAGGTGGGCTGTGTGAAAGGGGTGCTGGGCCAAAAGGCAAAAGGCCTCCGACGGTTAACACGGTTAACCGTCGGGCTAACAAACGAACTCTGAAAGGAACGAAACTTGACAGGCGGTCTACCTATGCTATAATAAGACCACACGCCAAGTTTCATCCCATTCCGGTAACATTTTTCGGCCACTCATAAAATAAATATTCGGAGGCGCCGCGGGCGCGTGTGAGTGTGTGTGGGCTCAGAACGGACAACGGAAAGGACGAGGGGACTCGGGCGGATGCTAGTTTTGGAAACATGCTGATGCAATGCACACTATGACATGGCAAGATGCAACACGCAAGCAGATGACATGGCAACGGCAACGAATATCTAGCTGACACCTGGCGCACCGGTCTCGGGGTGTCACAACACTCCCCTACTAACAAGAGATCTCATCCCGAGATCTTAGGAACGAGACGGAAGGGAAAAGGAAGAACAAAGTTCTTCGAGGACAAAAGATTGAAACCAAGAATATCGAGAGGTTGAGCCACTTGAACGGAAGAATGCAACGAAGATGAACGAGATGAGAAGCTCCGGTAAAAAGAGGAAACAAGGCAAACGACAAGAATCGAGAGCTTAAATGACAAGAGAGAGACAATAAACCACTCTGGTTAAAAGAGATAGAAAAGCAATTAAAACGAAGGAATTCGGGCAGCGCTCCGGCTGAAACTGGAAGAAATAGCACACCGGTTGGACAAGAATGGAATGGAACAAGAACTTGAGGAATGGAATAATATTTGACAAGAGGAACAACACCATTGCCTCCGGAAGAAATGAATGAGTGAAGTGAAAGAACAGATAAGAGAACAACAAGTACCACCACGAATGAATTTGAAAGAGCATCTTGAAGGGAAGACTCGAACGGAGTTGTTGAGAAAATCAACAACAAAAGAATAAGCTTGTTGTGGACTTATGGACATCATCTCCAAACTTGAGGTGAATTATGCCGCAATCAAGTATTGATGAGCTGAGAAGAGCGAAGAATGCAAAACTCCACTAAAAGAACATGGAGGATTATTTGCACTCAAGAGGCAAAAGATTAAGAATGCTTGAGCTACTCCAGAAGAATTAGATGAATATTTGAAGAATAAATTAAATGATGAAGAACCACCACGAAGAACTCCGGTAATGAAAGGATGATGATATAGAAATGACGGATGAAAAGAATAAGATTAACGCCTTGTGATGATTAAACGGGGTTCCGACGAGATGGCCGAGAAAACTTGAACTCCACAAAGAAAAGATGAAAGCACTTGGGGCTAGAATTTATTCATCAAGAATAAACTCCGAAGGAAAGGATTAATCAACTTGATGAAAAGAATAAGAATTATGTTATGCTTATCCTCCATCAATTAAATTGATGAAAGTAATGGATTCGCATAACACTTATTCTCGTTGAAATTGAATAAAGAGGGATATAGCACAAAACTTGAGAAAGTCTTCATGAACCACCGGTAGGATTGGAAAGAACAAATAAATTGATATGATAACACCGGAAAAGAACTCTTGAGCGAACCACCGTAATAATTGAAGCCGGGTGAAGAAAAAATGAACGAACCACTGGGAAGAATTAATCGAATGATGAAAAAAACAAACCACCAAGAAGAATTACAATCGAGTGAAGAACGAGAATGACCACCGTAAGGAATGAAATTGAACGATGCAAGAGGACAAGACACCGTGAAGAACTGAGATTGAGTGAACACAAGAGAATGAATCTCCGGAAAAATAAAGCACTTGAGGACAATTGAATGACTAGAACGAAGAGATTGTGAACTGATTACAGAATACTTGAACAAGCACCGGAAGAATGTGAGACGAACGAAGAGGCATCAATGAAGAATATTTGGAAGACGAAGTTGAAAACTGAGACCGAAGAAATCTTCTCAAATGATGGCCTTCGAAGGAACACAAAGAAATAATTGATGAAATGCTCTGGGTGAATGAAAAGAAGAAAGGTTGAACCAACGATGAAAAGGATTAAAAGAGATATTGGAGAAGGCATATGACTGATGGAATCCATACTTACGTCACACTTGAAAAGAATTTAGGAATACTCCGGGAATAATTAGAAGAGTCAGGTAAGATCCTGGGAAAAGACCTGTGGGTCAGGGCCCTCCAAAGAGAAAACACCGATGAAATGGATTGAAACGAAGATAATGCACCGGAACAATTGAAAGACTCAAAGGAGGTGACAACCTCGAATTAATTGGAATACGGATAAATCTCCTGAAATGACTTCGAAACTCCGGAATAATTAAATGGCGAGAGGTAACCAAGCAAGTGAAAAAACACTTGAGCAGAGGAGAAAGAATATGAAGAACACCGGATACTAATAGAATTGGAACCACCGGAAAGAAAAGAGATGAAGAATGTCGAATTGAGAGGAGAATTCAACGGAGAATAAAGGAGATGAAGGATGACGAACTAAATGAGAATTCACCAGTTGAAATAACTGAGGAAAGAATGCAAAGGATTCACACGAGTAGGATGGATACTCGATTAAGGACTCCGGCTCCGAGAAACAAAAGGGTGGGAGGGTGGGAAAAGAAAGACCACAACGGACGAGGAAACACCGTCGGTTGAAAGAACTAAGGTTGAACTTGCAAAGAAGAAGAGGGTTGAATCCACTTGACGAGAGATGCACCAGATGAAAGAACTGACAACGCAACGAACGAAAACTGACCACGCGATCCTAAAAAAAATTGAAGGGGAAGAGGACTAATTCCAAAACACCTACGTCAAGATTCCTCACCAGAGCGACGAAGGGACTGAGGAGTAAAAAGAATTCCTACTCTCCGATATAACTAGACTCCGAAAAAGTTTTCTGCTAGACTCGACAACGGCCAGACTACGATCAATCAAGGGGGCTCCTATGGTTGGTCGAGGTTCTGATACCAACTTGTCAGGCCCAAGATGCGATTCTATCCCGATCACGTGACTCTTACGTGATTGGGGCACAACCGCATTTCGGGCGCTTAGCAAGATGGATATCATTACATCGTACCATTACATACATACATGGGGGATACAACAATACATACAAATCTCATGAATACAACAACGTCAATACAAGGCATCCGACTACGGATGCAAACATGAAAAGCACAATGACATCCATCTGCTATCCCAGGCTGCCGACCCGGAACCTAACCCAAGACTGAAGAAGAAGAACTCCAACAACAGAACAACGCTCTCACGTCAAGACATCGGAAACCTGCACCTGCAACTGTTCTTGTAGTATCTGTGAGCCACGAGGACTCAGCAATCCCATAACCATGGGTAACAAGACTATCAAAGCTTAATAGGTAGGAAGAGTTAAAGTGGTGAGGTTGCAGCAGCGGCTAAGCAAATATATGGTGGCTAACTTACGAGTACAAGAATAAGATGAGCATCTACGCAAACGGTCGCAACTAGTAGTGATTGCTAAAGATCCTGAACTACTTACAAGTCAAACATAACCCCACCGTGTTCTCTTCTCAAAGTGAAAAGAGACAGTCACGGTTGCTCACACAGTTGTGTGTTTTACTTTGGATCCTCTGTCAAGTTTTCTACAACCGGACATTAACAAATTCCAATCTGCCACATAACCGCGGGCACGGCTTTCGAAAGATCATAACCCTGCAGGGGTGTCCCAACTTAGCCCACCATAAGCTCTCACGATCAGCTGAAGTGATAAATATAATATCATCACCCCTTATCTTAGGGAAATCCGATCAGGCTCGGCATCCCGGTGCACAAGACATTTCGACAATGGTAAAACAAGTCCAGCAAGACCTCCCGGTGTGTCGACACCCTGATAGTAGCCGCGCGTATCTCGTCTCAGGGCACGACCGGATGGGCGATTCTACAGGTTATACCAGATACCTCGAGTTTCCCCGTGGCGGCCCCGCAGAACCCCCGTTTGGGACCAACACCATCAGCACTGGCCCCCCTGCTATGTAGAAAGAATCCTCGGGTAGCGCTAACTCCCTATGCAATTTAATTAATTAATTAAGTTGTTATTATGAGCAAATTAAAACCAATGTTGGGCCTTGCTGGAGGAGTTTTATTCAAAGACAAACTGTCAAGGGGTCCCCATATACCCAACCGTGTAAGGAACGCAAAATCAAGATTCAAGGAACATAATGCCGGTTTATCGGCACCTAAGGTGGCATGAGTGGAACAAAACACCGAGCAAAAGGCCAAGCCTTCCAGCCATGCCCAGTATATAGGTGTGTTATTATATATATAACATATTGTGATATTCCAACAACAAGTTCCCTCCTGGAACGATCTTCATCTTCACCTTCAACTAACAACGCTATAAGAGGGGCTGAGCAAGCGGGTAACATAGCCAGACAATGGTTTTGCTAGGAAGGTTTCAAAGGTTAGAGGATTCATGGCAACAAGGAGAGGCTGACAATAATGATGGGTAGCGCGACATATAACGATAACATCCAGACAACTAAGCAAAGGCAATGATAGTAAATGTATCCAAGGGTATGGTCATCTTGCCTGAGATCCCGCAAGGAAGAAGAACGGTTCCGTGAAGAAGACGGAGAAGAAGCCTTGAAGAAGAACCACGGGTAGACGAACGAATCCTCACGATCGCAACGGAACAAGCACTAACGAGAAGAAGCAAGCAATACGGTAAACACACATCACAAGAACATGACAATATGCTCAAACAAGTATGATGCAACACAGGTCTACATATGAAGCACAACAAGGCTATACAGGAAGCATAACATGGCAAGGTAGGAAGCACAGAAAAACAACACAAGAACATGACAATATGCTCAACCAAGTAGGATGCACGACAAGTCTACATACGATGCACAGAAAATCTATACAGGAAGCAAAACATGGCAAGGTAGGAAGCACAGCAAAACAACACAAGTCTATATATGATGCAATACATGGCAAGGTATGATGCAAGACAAGTCTATACAGGAAGAAATACATGGCAAGGTAGGAAACACAGAATATGCACTTAGGATGCATTACATGACAACATAGGAAGCACACCAGAACAACACAAGAACAAGACAATATGCTCAAGCAAGTAGGAAGCAAGACATATCTATATAGGATGCAAAACATGACAAGGTAGGAAGCACAGAGAGGCAACATAAGAACAACAAGTTTAAATGAGGCCGGAAGCTACTTAAGACAAATTAGGTAAGTCCTCATATGCATAGTTTGAAATTAGTCCAGATCTGCACAAACCTTAAGTTAAAGTTGTTAAATAGCAATTTAACATGCACCATCATGATCTACACGGAATTCTAGTCAAGTTTCAAATAAATTTTGTTTAATTCGGAACTACGGCCTAGAAGATATGAGCAAAACAAGCTAAGCATGGCAACGGTGCAAGATGCACCCAAACATCAAGCAAACATACTCCAAACCTGTTAACAAGAAGATATTATGATTCTACATGCAAAATCACACAAGTTTCATATAAGGAACACTCAAAACGAAGCAACGGGCTAAAAGATACACATGAAACAAGATATAACAACAAGCTGAAATTAACAGCCACATAGCAACTTTGGAGCAAGGTAAATATATGGTACAGCACTCAAACATGGTGACAAGAAGCATGGACATGAAGCAGACATATCCTACAGAAAAAAACTCCATTGGAGCATCTCCATAGGAGGCATGGATCAATAGCAACAAGCTACAACATTTTGATCATGACAATAAAAACCTGACAGCAATATTTTATAGCAACTTGGGAGCAAGAAATAAATAAGCTACAGCAAGTCATAAGAGCAAGTAAGGGCATGAATGGATAGACAACAACATATACATCAAGGAATGATCAAAGGCCACCCCAAAACTAACATGGATTTGCCTAGGGCATCAAGCAAACATAGCATCGGGATATTACAGATTTCAGACTTGGTGAAATTTCACTAAGTGTTAAATCAGTAACATTATCATGGCATGTTTACAAGCATGTTTAAGTCACCTCAAAGCATATCATGGCAAATGGTTTGCACCACAGCAAAGAACACATCATGGAGATTCTAAAACATCTAGGCATGTGGCATGGGGGCAAACACAACTATAGCAACGAGCTCCTCAACTAGGCATCTCGTAACAAGTTTTAGAACATAACAGCCAAATGCACTTTTGCAACAGAGATAAACGTGGCAATATGAACTCTAACATGCATGCTATAGCAACCAACATGTAGAGCATCTCATGATGAACATTTTGACATATCATTTGCATCATTTGGATAAACATGCACCAAGTTATCATATCACAAACATGGCAACAAAATAACAAGTAGCAGCAGTTTATAACAAGTAGCACCCTTGCAACAGATATTAGAGCAACTAGACGAACTCAAATGAGCATGGCACAATGGAACAAAGTGTAGAGCATATCACCACGATCATTTTGACATATCATTCACTCAATTCGGATAAGCACACAATTAATTACAAGCAGTCAAAGATGCAACATTATACTAACCGAAAAAGGACTTAGCCGAATTTCTACTAAGTAAAACTGAGTGCATGATACTAAAATGTGACCGAGGCGGGTTTTAGTGGGGCGGCGCTCACCAGAGGGCCCGTCCCATGTCGACGGTGGAGAGGCGAGGCCGCGGCTGGGCCTGCCGATCTGGCGGGCCTTGGGGCAGTACTGGGGCTGCTGGGCCGGCGGGGCCACGGCCCACACACAGGGGAAGGCCGGCCCAGGATGGCGTCGGGCGTCGTCGTCCTCCCTACTTTCTCGAGCACGAGCGGCAGCCATGGCAGGGGCGGCGACGCCCGCCCGCAGGGAGGCGAGGAGGAGGCTGGCAAGGGCGTGGAGGCCAGATCCAAGCGCGGAGGGCCGACGGGATCCCGTTCCCGGCGTGAGGAGGTACTGGTCGGCAGGGTGGCGAGCTCGGGCGGCGAGGAGGAGTTGGTCGCCGGCGAGGTCCGAGGAAAGGGCGGCGCAGGTCACGGTGGGGTAGATCCGAGCGGGTCCGCCCGGGATCCGGCCGGAGGAGCCGGGCGACGGCGGCAGCCTGGAGGAATGGCGGCGGAGGAACGGCGGCTCGGGGCGCAGACCTGCGGCGGCGGCGACCGGGCTCGCGCGGGCCCGATCCGGGTCCCGCGGGCCGCGGCGGCTGTGGGAGAGCTGCGGGCCACGTGGCGGACGCCCGTTGGCTGGAGGTGGCGGCGGCGCTGATGTGGCGAGCGCCAATTGGTTACGGCGACGTGGAAGGTGGGGATGGACATGTCCAGGCAAAGTGGACATGTCCGGCTGCGCGGGAAGGAGCATTTTTAGGGTTGGATCTGCGCGAAAATGGAGAGGGAGGCACCTATTTATAGCTAGAGGGAGCTAGGAGTGTCCAAATGAGGAGCCGTTCGCGGCCACGCGATCGTGATCGAACGGCCAAGAGCGTGGAGGGGTTAGAATGGGCTAGGTGGGCTGTGTGAAAGGTGTGCTAGGCCAAAAGGCAAAAGGCCTCTGGCGGTTAACACGGTTAACCGTCGGGCTAACAAACGAACTCCGAACGCGACGAAACTTGACAGGCGGTCTACCTATGCTATAATAAGACCACACACCAAGTTTCATCCCATTCCGAGAACATTTTTCGGTCACTCATAAAATAAATATTCGGAGGCGCCGCGGGCGCGTGTGAGTGTGTGTGGGCTCAGAACGGACAACGGAAAGGACGAGGGGACTCGGGCGGATGCAAGTTTTGAAAACATGCTGATGCAATGCACACGATGACATGGCAAGATGCAACACGCAAGCAGATGACATGGCAACGGCAACGAATATCTAGCTGACACCTGGCGCACCGGTCTCGGGGTGTCACAGCGGTCTTCCTTACCACCACATCCATTCTCGGAATGCTCGTCCTTCCGCTGGTCGCCGCCACGATCCAGAAACGCATCCCGGTTTCCGCGTTCTTCGTCGCCACCGCCGGAACGACAAGGGGCCGTCGAACCAACCCATGCCGCAACCTGCGCCAGTGCCACCACAGCTCGATGTGCCAGCCTGGCCTCCCGCCGGTCCGGCTGCACCAAGGCTCGAGGCCTAACATCGACCCGGTGCTGGCGGCTCCGCCGCCGCCGTTCTGGTGCTTGGTGCATGGCTGGGTAGTATGCCCCCTGCATCACCATTTGTGGTGGCCAATCCGGTAGTCCCGGCGCCTCAGGAGGAGGGAACCGTCGTCATCGACGATGAAGAAGTTGGGGAAGCATTGCTGCAGCATCTGACCCAGGCGGTTGTAGAGGCCGATGGCGGCGCGCCGCTGCCGACGGTGGCGCGCATCCCGGCCGCACATCAAGTGCAAGTTCACGACGGCGACACGCTCGCCTTCGTGTCCACGCCGACCGGAGCCTCCGCCTTTGCCTTCGGATCTGGCATGAGCGGTTCACTAGCGCCACGGTCGTCGCCGACGTCACACCACCGAACCTGCCATCCCCGACGCCCGCAACTCCTTCGCCTTCGCCGTGCATAGACGCTCGCCGCCGTCTTTTGGCCCTCGGCGTGCCGCTGACGAACCCACCGTCGAGCAACTGCTCCGGCCGCGCTCGCACATGGAGTCCAGCGGCGCTCGGGCACGCGAACGGCCTTGCGCCGAGCACCCTGCTACCTGGAGCTTCCTCGGACGAGGACGAGCGCGGCGGGAGCGCCTCTCGCCGCCGGTGAACGCCGCTGTGGCGGCATACGTGCTGGTGGCGGCCGCCGTGTGCTCTCTATCTGTTCCTATCTCGGGCATGGATGGGGCCAATCGATTGGGGAATTGTTCCTCTCCGTCGTTCTCCTTATCTCTTCACACCATCAGCAAGTGTGGTTGTTTAATTGTTGGTTGTTTGACTATTTTCTTATTGCTCACTAGTCAAGTTAGTCTAGTGCAGTAACAGTAGTTCTAGCAGTCATTTAGTACTGTTTTGCAGCTGCTAAATCAGTACATATATTTTAGTATTGTTTTCTGTCGAGTACCCAATTGTATTCCAGATTCTATGTTGATGCAATATATTTCCACGTTTTATCACGTGTTGAGATTAATTACATCCATTTGCAATTGTGATTTCTTAATCTCTTGCAATGATAAATCAGTATATATGCAGTACTGTTTCTCCGTTGAGTATTATGTATTCCGGAATATTGCCTATGATGTATTTGTTTCCATGTTAAACACATGTCGAGATTAATATGTCTATTTACAATTGAGATTTTCAATTTCTTGCAAATACAGATGCAAAATTCAAAGTGATTTCTTCAAATTGATGCTTGGGATCAGTCATATGGATCTACTACCTACGCAGATTATCGATGACTGCTGATAAAGCCTACATTTTGTCGTTTCGACATTATGATTGCTTTACAAAGTGCTCTCCCACACATTTTACTAAGTCATGACATAAGGCATTGTGAGTGAGTATCAACTGATTTCATGAGATTATACTCCCTAGTGCTGTGAGATCTACTCCATTTTGAAGATTATCTTCAAGGTGTCATATTTAGTAATTTGAGATTCACACTAATGGTTTCAAAATAACTACTTGAAATACCCATTGATTTTGCTAAGTTCATTACAATATGATCCATGATGGTCTTTAATTTACTGCTGTAAATTAATTATATCTGGCTTACCCATAGAGGTAACATATGGCTATAGAATTTGAGGCATTCTCCCTCAATGGGCACCACTGCTCTATCTAGGCCATGGACATCATGATCGCTCTTGTGTCTTGTGGGATAATGTGTGTAATCCTAGATTCACCTCTGGTCAGGATCACACCGCTAACAGAAAAATGGTGTCTTATATAACATAAGGCATTAGATTCAGATCTCAGCATCTGGTTATTCTGTACCAGCAATTCCTGGGATACAATGAACCTCAAGGGCAAAGGTTTGAATCTTACTTCAACCTTCAATCCTACATCACCAGCTATGACGGGACCCTATGGGCACGGAGAATGTGATGGTTGAATATGCCTCAACCGACATGTTTCGAGACTATGAATAGTCTTTCAATCTCCTGAGTGGCCAATATAATTAATGTCCATTTACGATGTTGTAACTACAACATAAGTATTGTTGTCATTATATATTGTATATCACAATATACTGTATCCGCACTTTGATACAAATACATTTGTATGTATTCTATATATCCGACAGTGATTTTCATATTGAGAATCTTCATGTCTATATATAGATTTCTACGGGAGTCAATCCGATGAAAACTGATATATGCCTTGTGGACATATGCACCACAAACTCTATACTTAGGAAAGTCTAATGTTTCCACTCTCATTGAGAGAAAGGAGATATTTTAAAATCGCTAGACGCGATGAGGTATTTGTTGGCTCAACTCGAGTCATATTTACTATCCATGTGGGTACTCGAGTAACATCGGGATGCTTTATTGCTTCCCAGGTTTAACTCGTACCCTACTAAACTATGGAGGTATCCGTCAAAATAGTTTCCATAGCGAAACTTATGATGACAACAAAGGGAAATAACTTCTCTTTACCATATGCAACGGATATGGCAAGCACATTCTCTGTGTATCATCTGGATTGTACTACACATACGACACAACCCATAGCACATGTTGCATACGAGATAGTTTTCCAGAGTGTCTTGTACATGAAAAACTTGGCATACCCGCCTTGTTCATCGAGACATTGGGTTGAACTGAAACTATCAGCAATTCCAATAGTTTATGATTATTATGATACAAAATTCTAACAACATTTGGATTTTATGTGCACTACAAGTGACACAGGGAAGCTAATTTTAAGGCTCGCACACCTTAAAGTCAACGTTGAACCACTCAGACTCCTTGAATGCATCAAGTTGAGGTAAGTGACTCTTCTCATCCATTGACTAGACTATTTAGGTACCCCATGGTTCTAAAAGACATATCTACATGATGGTCTTAACTGTGTGCTTTATTCACACGAAACCATTGGCTCATTATCCTCACACCGATTTCAAGCAAATCGGATGGATAGCACTGCAGAATTCTCCTTGAGTGCCTTGCCTATGGCTCTCGGATTGAAGTTTAGCAATTTGTCCTAATGTCTAGACTCAAAATGGTTTGGTAGAATCCCATCCAAAGAATTAAGCTCATTCCATGATATTTACTTTGAATTGCAACTTGCCATCTTTACGTTGGAGTCATGTAGTTTCACACGCTCATGACCAAACTGCATAATATTTTTTTCCTCTGTCTTTGATACGTGGAAATCTATCAAGTATTTCCTATCTGCGGTAATTTGGTTGCATACCGATATCACCACCCGGCATACATCATTGGCCCCTCAACATGTAGTTGGGATATATGTGAGGAATAACTGTATTTCCGTCAATACCTCAGGCCCCTCGCATGGGGAGTTATTCAAGGCAAGTATGTTGATTCAATGAGGAACATTTCCAAACATTAGGGGGAGATTTCAAGTACCATAAAAATGCCAGAAAAATAGTGGAATGTTCAACACATTTCCGCCTCAAATGCACGTACTCAAAGATCTGAACCATGCATTCAGAATATTTGCAACACATTGCAAATAACCTGCCAGATTCATTTACCGACTATAAAGGTGTCACACAATCCTACAATCCTGAAAAATATGTCGGAAAGAGTGGAGGTACCAACTAAAACCACTCAACTCCTCGTTCAAAGCAACAGGGGAAGAAGTACGACAATAGTACATCAGGATTCAGCTTCTCGCAAGCAAGGATATCAAGGCCTGTGAATCAGTAAATGCAAGTCAACTTCACATTGACAGACACCTAATGGGTAGTATACACCCAGTGGACGGGAAACCTCCACCAACCCACGTCATAGTGCACACAATGACCGGGACATCGGAATACCCGACTCAATCGCATTGGGAAATCGCGAGCAGTCACTATGGGTAACGGTATTTCCATCAAATATATATTGATATACAGATTCTAGAGAAACATATAACCGGAAGTCTACAATTGTCGACATACATTTCTCAACTAGATTGAAAAAACCTTTCAAGTGATTCATATCCAAAGACCATGGCCATGGCAAAGTGTGAACAACACTCGGATTCAACTCAAGCAAAGGGTATAATCTAGGTAGAAATGATCTTGCTCAATAATGGGAGGGTATTCATAAGCAATACCTACACTAGTTTTCTTCTGGAAACAGAATTGAGAACAACGAGGTGGTGAAACAAAGAGCAAGTATTGTAGCACAAGGGTTCACGCAGATACCCAACTATTCTCCAGAGGTGGGATCTCTTTCCGATAACTTATATCATTGGCAGAAGAAAATCATCTATCTGTGCAATTGATAGATGTAGTGATTACATATCCATGTGGATCACTAGATTCAGACATATATGATTGATTTTCGATGGAATCTCAATTCTAAATCAAAATACAAAATGCAACATACATTGTGTAAAATTAGTAAGTCACCATACGACTTATTGTGGTCGGTACATATGGTACAACCGACGTAGTGAGTTCCTTATACAAAAGGATTACTCCTGCAAAGATGATTATCCATGTTTGTATGTCTGCAATGACGACACATGTAATCATCTAATGACGGAGTTTAAATGAAGGATTTGGGTAAACCAAAACACCGCTCGTTACTACAACTTGAGCACCTTCATTCATACATTATGGATACTATGTTGTCTATATCCAAAATATATTGGAGAAATTCATTGTGAACAAATATTATCCATCCATAACTCTCGTGGTAGTTCATTCTCTAGACGTAGAGAAAGATCTATTTAGACCAAGAGATGATGGAAATGAGATATTGGGACTCAACGTTCCATATGCCATTGGATCGACCAAACGCAATTGGTTGGTACTCAAGAATATCTTTCGATATCTTCAAGGCATGAAACATCTTGTCCTGGTTTTTCAGTTTTGGAGAAATCTGAACACCATTATCATTGGATACATCGATCAGATCCCCACTATGTTAGATCGTAGGCAAGTTTAGTGTTTATACTAAGTGTTGTAGCCCTCTCATGAAGAGTCTTCGAAACAGACCTCATGGCTACATTCACCAACCATTATCTCAACGATAATGTTTCTTGTGTTGCCGGGATGCAAACAGGTTACATAATAAGCAATATCACTATATTGCACATCTTGCAATTCAAATCATGCGACTGATTTGTTCAGCGGGTCTCTACCAACTTCTATGTTTTGGTATGTGACGGCTTCGAATTTTGCAAGAATCAGGGGGAGTATCTTCCTGAATTGTTCCTATTCAATGCATCATATTATACTCTTTTTTCCTTCATGAGTTTACTTTACAGGTTCTCATAAAGGTTTTTAATGAGGTAATATCAACATGAGATCATATGTCATACTTTCTGTTTTCCCCACCGGGGTTTTTGGAAAGTATATATGTAAGGGCATATTTCTCCCTAAGTAGTTTTGGTGATTGATGACAATGCATTTGCGAACTAATCGTGTGCTCTAAGCTCCTACAGGTATATCTCACTTAGGCACAAGACGATTGATTGCCCCTCGGATTCGATGGAAGACGGTGTTTCCTTTTTGCTCCCTGTCGGTGGCTTTGAATAATAGGAAAGCCGTACTATTAAGAGGGGGTCCGCTTCGGAAAGGTTTGGGTGGAATCAACACGTACACATCTTTCTCTCACACCACCTTTCCCTTGCTTCTCTGGAGTTCCAACCGCTTATTTTCGTATATGCAAAACTTGACTTCTTAACTAAATCATCTACCTGGCAAGCGGTAGTACCGCTCCTTAAAGCGGTAGTACCGCACAGCCACGCGGTAGTACCGCCTGAAGACACGGTAGTACCGCACCAGCGGTAGTACCGCGGCTCCAGAGCGGTAGTACCGCGTATCTGGCCCGACACTGATTCTAAGTGCAGAAGTAGGTGCGGAAGTAAATTTTTACTTCCGCATCCTATGCGGTAGTACCGCTTACTCCAAGCGGTAGTACCGTGTCGCGTTTTTCTACTACCATTTTCTCTACGGATGTAGCCACGGATGTAATTTATTTCATCAGTGGTCGTCAATCATGTCGCATGTTTTTGCCTAGCGGTAGTACCACTCCCAGAGCGGTAGTACCGCTCAGCCAGCGGTAGTACCGCAACTTATGTGCGGTACTACCGCTCTCTGCGGGCTGAAAATGCACATAACGGTTGGATTAGCTCTCCCACTATATATAGGGGGTCTTCTTCTCCAAGAAGACTCACCTCTTCCCCCACTACTCCATTGTTGCTCCAAAAGCTCCATTTCCGCCCGATCTCTCTCCCTAGCCAATCAAACTTGTTGACTTGCCCGGGATTGCTTGAGGAGGCATCGATCTACACTTCCACCAAGAGATATTTGATTCTCCCCACTAATCCCTTGCGGATCTTGTTACTCTTGGGTGTTTGAGCACCCTAGACGGTTGAGGTCACCTCGAAGCCATATTCCATTGTGTTGAAGCTTCGTGGTTTTGTTGGGAGCCTCCAAGTTGTGGAGATAGCCCCAAACTTGTTTGTAAAGGTTCGGTCGTCGCCTTCAAGGGCACCACTAGTGGAATCACGGCACCTTGCAGCATGTGAGGGCGTGAGGAGAATACGGTGGTCCTAGTGGCTTCTTGGGGAGCATTGTGCCTCCACACCGCTCCAACGGAGACGTACTTCCCCTCAAAGGGAAGGAACTTCGACAACACATCCTCGTCTCCACTGGTTCCACTTGTGGTTATTTCTTACCTTTACTTGTGCATGCTTTACTTGTTTAATTCCTATAGCATGCTTGTGTAGTTGTTATCCTTCTTTCCTTTAGTTGTCATCTTAGTATAATATCTAGACAACTTATTTTGACGTTTAATTTAAAGTGGTTAAGAAAAGCTAAAAATTGTTAGTTGCCTATTCACCCCCCCCCCCTCTAGTCAACCATATCGATCCTTTCAATTGGTATCAGAGCCTCGTCTCTTTTTAAGGACTTTACTGTCCAAAGAGTATGGGTGACAACGTAGTCGAGACGGAGGACCATTCCGGTGGAACTCCGTCCTTACCTACGTCAGATGGGGGAGCCTCGGTCTCTCGTGAGGAGTTCAATGTGGCCTTGACCACATTGAAAGAATCACTAGCGAGCGAGGTCAAAGTCATGTTTAAAGATTTGCTTGAGGGGCTTAAATTATCCACCACACCGTTGGAAGTGGCTCCTCTCGCTACCAACGTGTCGGAGGCTAATCCCGACAAGGGAGAAGCTAGTAGTGAACAAGCCCCGGTTACTAAGAATGGGAGTGGGAAATTTGCCCAATCCGCTCCTCCTACTCACTATGGAGGACCCTTTCCCACACCGCATTTAAATTCCGTTGGTCCCCCTCCCAAGTTTATCAAAAATTCTGATTTTGCTACTTGGGTGTTTCGTTTCAAACGACATATTAATCATTGGTCTACTAACCTTTGGAGAATCATTGAGCAAGGTTTTTATCCGTATGATCCCGACAACATGACTCCAAGGGAAACTGCAGATCATCAGTTCAACGAGTCCGCTCTTTGCATTCTTCAAGATTCCATCCCTCCTGAAGACATTGCACACCTTCGACCCTTTACTGTGGCCAAGGAAGCTTGGGAGCATGTTGGCACAATGTACAAGGGAAGCACCAGTATTCAACGCTCCAACTATGAAGTGGTGCAAGATGAAGCTGATGAGTTTGCTATGATCGAAGATGAAGATCCTCGTGAACTTTATCGAAGATTAACTATCCTTGCAGTATCTCTTCGAGATCATGGCAGTAAGGATACGGATGACAATTGGATCAAGCGAAAGTTTCTCAAGGCCATGATGCCCTACCATAAGGCCATGTCCTCTGTCATACGTCAGAGACCGGACTTCCACAGCTTATCCTGAAATGAAGTGTTGGATGAGTTTGTTGCCATGAGGATCTTGGACGTGACCGCCGACAATGCGGTCTTAAGAGCTCAACGATCGAAGGAGCCTAATCTTGCACTGAAGGCCAAGGCTTGTGTGGAAGAGGAGGAAGTGGAAGATGATGATGAGTGTAGCCCCGAGGACACCAAATATGCCTATCATGAGCACATGGCTCTTGCTTCAAGGCAATTCTGGGGCAAGACGAACACAAGATCCAACTTCAACAGGAACAACTCTAGTGGCAACAAGGGGAGGCAACGAGTGAGGACATGCTTTAACTGTGGAAATGTAAGTCACTTCGTTGTGGATTGCCCATATGAGAAGAGAGAGAAGACTTTGGAGGCAAGCTTATTCGGAAGGACAAGTCAAAGTCCTATCCCAACAAGAACAACTTCATCAAGAAGACTCCTCCGAAGGTGTTGGTGGCCCAAGAAGAATATGTGGAGGATGATGATAATGATGAAGACGATGAGGTGACCACAATGGCCGCAATTGCAATTGCGACTACTCCGCACTCATCTCTCTTCGACTCACCAAATGAGAACATCACCGCCAAGTGTCTCATGGCCAAAGCCACCAACAAGGTAACGCCAAACATCAATACTACTATCTCTTCTAATCCTTCATTGACAAATTATATTGATGAGAGTGAGGGTGCTAAGGAGGGAGAAAATGAATTTGAGTTGTTCATGAAAAATCTCAAGGGCAAACCCAAGAAGCATTTTGTTGCTCTCTTGGAACAACTCGGTGAGGCCAATGACATGATCGAGGCTCACGAGGAAACCATTACTAAAATGGAAGGACATAGTCGAGACTATGCCGATGAGATATCGGATCTCTCTAACGCCTTAGAGGAAGAGCGTGGTCTTCGTTTGGCTCTTGAGGAGTCACACAACGATGGTCATGCTAAATTAAAGAAAGATCTCGATCATGCCTTAGTTGTCTCTCATGTCCTTAACTCCGAGAAGGCAAAACTTGAGGTTGACCATACTAAACTCAAAGAGGAGTTTGACATACTTGACAAGGCTCACAAGGCCTTGAAAGGTATGCATGCTACTCTCAAGGAGTCTCATGATCAACTCCAAGTTTCGCTAACCAAGGAAAAGGCTATCTTTCCTCGCATGGTTTTAATTGATAATGCAAATGCTACTAACCCTTGTTGCGAGCATGTGCATCTTGTTAAAAAAAATGCCGAGTTGAAGAAGCAACTTGAGAAAGGTCTTGTGACTTGCATACAAGGTGAGAAGAACCTCAACACCCTTTTGAGAAATCAAAAGGAGGTTGTGGCAAAGGAAGGAATTGGGTTTGTTCCTAAGCCCAAGAAGATGAAGAATGACAAGATCAAGCAACCACCCCCTCTCAAACAATCGTTTGTGAAAGAAGGAGAGGGCACGTCGAAGAAGAAGAAAAGTGGTGGTGTCAAGAAAAACTCCACCATACCATCAAACATGGCCGGCGACTTTAATCCTTCATATGTTTTATGCCGTGCTAATGATGGTCATCTGTTTGCTAAATTTGTTGGTTCTTCATATGAGTACATTGAATGGTCCATTTGGGTTCCTAAGACCCTTGTTACTAACCTCAAAGGACCCATTACCAAATGGGTACCTAAATCCAAGCATTGATCTATTGTAGGAGTTTGCTTCCGGTGGGGGATCATGGTTGCTCGATAGCGGAGCCACAAATCATATGACCGGAAGCAAAGACTTGGTGGTGGACGTGCATCTCGGTTCATCTATGGCCACCAACGTCGAATGGGGTGATGCTTCATCTTCTAAGGTATTGGGACTTGGCAAGGTTGTTGTCTCTCATGATCTCACGATCGAGAAAGTCATGCTTGTTGAGTCCCTTGCATACAATTTACTTTTTGTACGCCAACTTGCACTCATGGGCTTTGCTACATTCTTTGATATTGATACCGTGGCCCTCTTGTGGAGCAAGACTCTGAAAGTAGCCTATGTTGGGCATGTCGAGAACGGCCTTTATGTGGTTAACTTCTCGAAGCAACCCACTAAGGTCGCGACATGCCTAATGGCTAAAGTTGATGTGGGATGGCTTTGGCATCGCCGGTTGGCCCACGTCAATATGAGATCTTTGCAAAGTCTTCTCAAGGGGGACCATGTCCGAGGACTAACAAATGTTAGCTTTGCCAAAGATCATGCTTGCAGGGCTTGCATTGAAGGAAAGTTACATGAGAAGGCTCACCCTCCCACGACTATCATCTATTCAAAGAGACCCCTAGAGCTCCTACACATGGACCTCTTTGGGCCTCCATCTTTTGATAGCCTTGGGGGTAGAAAGTACTGCTTGGTGATTGTGGATGATTACTCAAGATACACCTGGATATACTTCTTCAAGAAGAAGAGTGAGACCCAACAAACCGTCATCAACTTTGCAAATGAAGCTCAACGACAACATGAAGCAAAGATTTTGATGATCAGAAGTGACAACGGCACCGAGTTCAAGAACTACACCTTGGATGAGTTTCTTGGTGATGAGGGGATCAAACATCAATATGCAGCCCCATATACCCCTCAACAAAATGGTGTAGCGGAGAAAAAGAACCGAACTCTAATGGATGCGGCAAGAACCATGATGGCTGAATTCAAATCTCCATACAACTTTTGGGCCGAAGCCATCAACACCGCTTGCCATGCATCAAATCGTCTCTATCTCCGCAAAGGCTTGAACAAAACTCCGTATGAGATTCTTACCGGTAACAAGCCCAATCTCAAGTACTTCAGGGTATTCGGGTGTAAGTGTTTCATTCTCAAGAAAGGTGTTCGTTTGTCTAAATTTGAATCTAGAGCTCACGAGGGCATATTTGTTGGTTATGCTACAAACTCTCATGCTTACCGTGTCCTCAACAAGTCCAATGGACTCATTGAGGAGACGAGTAACGTAGAGTTTGATGAAAATAACGGTTCCCAAGTGGAGCAAAGTGGTACTTGTGATGCAGGTGATGAAATTCCTCCTCAAGCCATAAGAAGAATGGGTGTTGGATATATCCTACCCATTGAGGAACCCCTTGTGGCCGAAGGAGAAGGACAGTGTTCCACTCAAGTGGAACCATCACCAACCCAAGACCCACACGCTTCCGAAGAACAAAGTGAAGGCCCTCAACCTGATGAACAAGGCCAAGTGCAAGATCAATCACAAGTTGGTGGAGAGCCACCAAATGATGCACAAGGCCAAGTTCTGTCCCCCGAGGAAGATCAAGATCAAGAGGAAGCTCAAGATCAAGATCTAGCTCCTGACGACGCTCAAGATGATCAACTCAGTGCTCCTCAGTTAACTCTTGAAGAGCAATTAGAGCGTCGTGCTGCAAAAGTTGCCTCCAGGCTTGCTTCCAACGAGCATCACATCGAGAAAATTCTAGGAAGCATCAAAAGGGGGGTAAGCACTCGTAGACAATTAGCAAACTATTGTGCTCATCAAGCTTTTGTCTCCTGTATTGAACCTCAGAAGGTTTATGAGGCGCTCGAAGACCCTGATTGGCTCAATGCCATGCATGAAGAACTCCATAACTTCGAGCGCAACAAGGTGTGGCGTCTGGTGCCAAGACCAAAGGAGAACCATAATGTCATTGGAATCAAATGGATCTTTAAGAACAAGCAAGATGCTCATGGCATTGTCATCCGCAACAAGGCGCGTCTGGTGGCTCAAGGCTACTCCCAACTCGAGGGTATCGACTACGGTGAAACCTTTGCCCCCGTTGCTCGTCTTGAATCCATTCGTTTGTTGCTTGCCTATGCTTCCCATCATAACTTTAAATTGCAACAAATGGGTGTGAAAAATGCATTTCTTAATGGTCCTATTAATGAGTTGGTGTATGTTAAACAACCCCCGAGGTTCGAGGATCCTAAGTTCCCCAATCACGTGTACCAACTCGATAAGGCACTCTATGGCCTTAAGCAAGCCCCACGTGCGTGGTATGAGCATCTTACCGAGTTGTTACAAGATCGTGGGTTTGAAATTGGGAAAATCGACCCCACTCTTTTTACTAAGAAGGTCAAAGGGGAGTTGTTTGTATGCCAACTATATGTTGATGATGTTATCTTTGGTTCTCCTAACAAAGCTTTCAATGATGAGTTCGTCGCACTCATGACCACACATTTTGAGATGTCCATGATGGGAGAGTTGGAGTATTTCCTTGGGTTTGAGATCAAACAAAGAAGAGAAGGCATCTTCATCAAACAATCCAAGTATACTCAAGACATGCTCAAGAGGTTCAATCTAAGTTATGTCAAGCCGGCTACTACTCCAATGCCAACCAAGTGCCAACTTGACATTGATCCCAATGGTAAAGCAGTGGATCAAAAGGTATATCGCTCTATGATCGGATCCTTGCTTTACCTTTGTGCCTCTAGACCAGATATTATGTTGAGTGTAGGAATTTGTGCATGGTTTCAAGTCTCACCTAAGGAGAGTCACTTTGTGGCTGTCAAGCGAATCTTTCGATATTTGGCTCATACCCCAAACTTTGGCTTATGGTACCCGAGAGGAGCAAACTTCAACCTTGTAGGGTTCTCTGATTCTGACTGGGCGGGAGACAAAGTGGATAGGAAGTCCACTTCGGGAGGGTGCCAATTTATTGGTTGCTCTCTTGTTAGTTGGTCTTCCAAAAAGCAAAGTTGTGTATCTCTCTCGTCCACAGAAGCAGAATATGTGGCTGCTGGCAGTTGTTGTGCTCAACTCTTATGGATGAGGCAAACTTTAAAGGATTACGGTGTCACTTGTGACAAAGTGCCTCTTTGGTGTGACAATGAAAGTGCCATCAAGATTTCTCTCAACCCGGTGCTACACTTCAAGACGAAGCATGTTGAGATTCGGTATCACTTCATCCGGGATCACATAAGGCAAGGAGAGATCGAGCTTCACTACATCAACACTCATGATAACCTTGCAGATATCTTCACGAAGCCATTGGATGAAGTAAGATTTCGCGAGTTAAGGCATGAGCTAAATATCATCGATTTGAGCAATGTGGTTTGAGTCTGTGCACACACCCCTCACACTCTATATAGTTATCTTGTCTAGATGTAGGCATGGACATAGGGGGAGTATTGTTCTCTCAATGAACCGTTCCTCCCCCCATTATGCATAAACTAATCAAGTCTTTATCATTTGCCATACATAGTTGGTTTAAATGCTTCAAGTCGAGTATTGGTCATGGGCCCAAGGATAATTCTTCGCGGTGCCATATCTATGAACTCAAACATAGGTTGCCTCGGCCACCGCCCTCCTCTGAGGAGTTGTGTTATTTGCTTTGCTTGTGCGTGTGTTTGCTTTTCTCTCTTCTTTGCTAAAAGCCTCTTGTCAAAACGTGCAAGCTCTTGGAGGAGCGGTACTACCGTGCTTGTTTACGGTACTATCGCAAAGGGGTTACGGTACTACCGCACGTCCAGCACGGCAGTATTTATTTACTGCCGCTGGTAGGGCGGTACTACCGCGATGACCACGGTACTACCGCGATGACCGCGGTACTACCGCACATATTCGAACGGGTGGGGGTTATAAGCAGGCAGGGGGAGTTCCAACTCCCCCATACCCATTCACTCCTAACCCCCACGTCGTCCCTATCTCTCCCTCTCAAGAACGCCGCCGGAGGACCTCGCTGGATCTCCTCCCTCGGCCACTCTCCTCGCATTCCGACCGGTGGGATCGCTCCCCACCGCGCCCTCTTGCCATGGATGAAGGTTTCTCCTCTTTTCCCCACTTCTTGTTGCCTTGTTGTTGTTTTTTAGGGTTAGGGGAGATGCTTAGTGTTCTTGTGTTCTTCGTGTTCTTATCCATGGAAGTTTAGGATGTAGGAGAGTGTTTTTGCACTAGAAATGTGAATATGTATGTTGCTACCAAGTTACTATGATCAGCCGTAGTACCGTTAGTCGATCTATATGGCCTTCTCTAGATCTGTTCCTCTCAGATATGTTCCGTGCGGTACTACCGCTGGAGAACCGCGGTACTACCGCCTGATCTGGTCCAGATCAGATCTGACCACAGCGGTACTACCGCTGTCCTCAGCGGTACTACCGCTTGCCGAGCGGTACTACCGCTCCCCAACGCGGTACTACCGCTCCGCAAGCAGCACTAATTTTTTACTTCCGCTCCTGTACACAGAAGTAAATTCTTACTACCGCAGAGTATGCGGTACTACCGCATCCACCAAGCGGTACTACCGCTTACTAAGCGGTACTAATTTTTTACTTCCGCGTCTGGCCAGCAGTACTACCGCTTGTGTCATATTGTCTTCGTAGCATGTACACATTCCTCTTTCTACTGGTTTCTTGTGCTTTTTGAGGCTTTGGCATTGATTCTCTTTGTGTTTTTGTCGTGTTCTTGTGGTTGTGTTTTAGGTGGTGGCTCCGGTTTCGATGCTCGTCGTACCAACCCTGTCCGCAACACCGGGTCCAAGCGTCTGCGCAACCCCAGTGATGTGCCAGAGGGCTCCAACCCCCAGCGCAGGTACAAGACTGCCGCCAACAAGCAAAAGGAATCCTCGATGACTATGGAAGAAATGCCAGCGAATGAGTTCATGGCACGGAGGAAGCACAACCCCTATGGAGAACCCCGTGCTCAGTTTCCTGGAGATGAGCTTTTCTGGACCACGCAGTAGTATCGCATCTACCAGGAGGTGCTCAAGAGCAAGACCAACATGTACGTGGATGCTCACTTGGTGGATGTGGACCACATGCGGAAGGACTCCAACCGGGCCTACTTTGCCGAGGCTCTGGATCTGGTCGAGCAGTTGGGACTTGAGCACATCATGACCTTCCAGAATGATTTTGATCCGGAGATTATTGCTCAGTTCTATGCATCAGTCCATTTCCACACCAAGGATGATCGCCCAATGACATGGATGACCAATGGTCACAAGATGACTTCATCTTGGAAGGAGTTCATGGATCTTCTCCAGATTCCTGACGAGGGACTCCACAACCCAGTTGGATTTCGGCTTCACGCCAATCCTGAATCTGCCAACAAAGACAAGCTGCTACCATTCTATGTGGAGAAGACTCTTGCTAGTGGCAAGAAGACATGGGTGTTCAACCCCTTTTTGGACATCATGTATCGGATCTTTCGCAACACTCTGTTTCCTCGCGTTGGAGACAAGGACAAGGTCCATGCCTACCTGGTTGACATGCTGCTGATGTGTAAAGAGGCTCGCACGACCCAGACTCCACCACTTGACATATCCCATATCATGTGGAATGAGCTCCGTTTTGCAATCTACACTCGCAAGGTACCCATCTATGGTCCATTCTTGTTTCTGCTGATCTCCAAGACTTGGGAGAAGCTATACCCTGATGAGGAGTTCGAGGCCGACTGTTTCCGTCATGATCCCATCCGTCTTCGCATCAAGACTCGATGGGCCAACACCACCACTCGTGCGCAAGCTGCTGCAGCCCAGATGGGCACTGATGAGGAGCCTGTGGAGGAGGCTGATGATGAAGGCCCTGGAAGATTTGCTCCCTCTTCCTCCTCTGCTGTGAAGGAGCCTTCTTGGGCTAAAAAGCTTAAGCAAAAGATGAAGGCCCTCTTCTGCATGCAGGCTAAAGGTCAATAGAGGGCTCATGTGACTGACAAGAAGACACGCCAGTGTGACAAGAAGCTCCTGGCGGTCTATGGAGAGGACGTGTCAAATGGGTCCGAGGATAACATCACCCCTGAGGCAACTTGGATGGCCCGTCAGGGGTACAAGTGGTCAGAGTCTGACGAGGAGCGTCAGGAGGAGCAGCAGGGATCTGATGATGAGTACGATGACTGAGTTTCTCCAGGGCTGCCACCCTTCTTAGTGTCCTCCTTCCTTTTTGTGGTGTCTCGATGACAAAGGGGGAGAGACTAATTTGCGTCTTGTGCCAGTTGCCAGTTGTTTCTTTTCGAACTCTGTTTATTTGCGTGCTTTTGTGTCGTGTGCGTGAGACTATCGTATGGTGTAAGACATATGCTTCTCTATCGTTGAACTCGTCGTTATGTCTTTATTACTATGTCGTGAGCAGTTAATTTACTTTCCCTTGTTTATGTGCTCAGTGGTATATAAGGAGTTTATTTTGTGAAGAATATAGGGGGAGCACTGAACCTTGTATGTGTGTTGTGCAGTCCAAAGCATAATCTTGTGTAGGCACACATCCAGGGGGAGCTCACCTATATTCTAGTTTTAGGATTGCATACTCTCGTATTTTATTCCTGTGCAAATCCCGTATTGTCATCAATCCACCAAAAAGGGGGAGATTGTAAGGGCATATTTCTCCCTAAGTAGTTTTGGTGATTGATGACAATGCATTTGCGGACTAATCGTGTGCTCTAAGCTCCTACAGATATATCTCACTTAGGCACAAGACGATTGATTGCCCCTCGGATTCGATGGAAGTCGGTGTTTCATTTTTGCTCCCTGTCGGTGGCTTTGAGTAATAGGAAAGCCGTACTATTAAGAGGGGGTCCGCTTCGGAAAGGTTTGGGTGGAATCAACACGTACACATCTTTCTCTCACACCACATTTCCCTTGCTTCTGTGGAGTTCCAACCGCTTATTTTCGTATATGCAAAACTTGACTTCTTAACTAAGTCATCTACCTGGCAAGCGGTAGTACCGCTCCTTAAAGCGGTAGTACCGCACAGCCACGCGGTGGTACCGCCTGAAGACACGGTAGTACCGCACCAGCGGTAGTACCGCGGCTCCAGAGCGGTAGTACCGCGTATCTGGCCCGGCACTGATTCTAAGTGCAGAAGTAGGTGCGGAAGTAAATTTTTACTTCCGCATCCTATGCGGTAGTACCGCTTACTCCAAGCGGTAGTACCGTGTCGCGTTTTCCTACTACCGTTTTCTCTGCGGATGTAGCCGTGGATGTAATTTATTTCATCTGTGGTCGTCAATCATGTCGCATGTTTTTGCCTAGCGGTAGTACCGCTCAGCCAGCGGTAGTACCGCAACTTACGTGCGGTACTACCGCTCTCTACGGGCTGAAAACGCACATAACGGTTGGATTAGCTCTCCCATTATATATAGGGGGTCTTCTTCTCCAAGAAGACTCACCTCTTCCCCCACTACTCCATTGTTGCTCCAAAAGCTCCATTTTCGCCCGATCTCTCTCCCTAGCCAATCAAACTTGTTGATTTGCTCGGGATTGCTTGAGGAGGCATCGATCTAAACTTCCACCAAGAGATATTTGATTCTCCCCATTAATCCCTTGCGGATCTTGTTACTCTTGGGTGTTTGAGCACCCTAGACGGTTGAGGTCACCTCGAAGCCATATTCCATTGTGGTGAAGCTTCGTGGTTTTGTTGGGAGCCTCCAAGTTGTGGAGATAGCCCCAACCTTATTTGTAAAGGATCGGTCGCCGCCTTCAAGGGCACCACTAGTGGAATCACGGCACCTTGCATCGTGTGAGGGCGTGAGGAGAATACGGTGGCCCTAGTGGCTTCTTGGGGAGCATTGTGCCTCCACACCGCTCCAACGGAGACGTACTTCCCCTCAAAGGGAAGGAACTTCGGCAACACATCCTCGTCTCCACCGGTTCCACTTGTGGTTATTTCTTACCTTTACTTGTGCATGCTTTACTTGTTTAATTCCTATAGCATGCTTGTGTAGTTGTTATCCTTCTTTCCTTTAGTTGTCATCTTAGTAGAATATCTAGACAACTTACTTTGACGTTTAATTTAAAATGGTTAAGAAAAGCTAAAAATTGTCAGTTGCCTATTCACCTTCCCCCCCTCTAGTCAACCATATCGATCCTTTCAATATACGACATATTTATTGTCCTCTGAACTCTATGGGTTTTCTCGTATTGAGTTAAAAGAGACAATAACCATTATATGTTGCATCATTTTCTCCTTATTTTTCCCACTGGGTTTGCAGGAGTTTTAGCAACATATCAAACACCTATTTCCTCTCATTTTTCCCACAGGGTTTTTGGAGGAGAATTTGTCAAGATGATAATCACACATGCGGTAAAGCGGGGATTAGGGGGAGTGTTAAGGATAATTAACCCCAGAGGTTAATCAGGGAAATCCCCGATTTCCCTCGCGTGCGGTTGCAACTCCAGCAACCATCGCGACAGTTCCTTCCATCCCTTGTGAAACGGTGCATCCCAGGAGGCACCTCTTCAACCTTCTATATAATCTGTGAAAGATGATCAATAAAGACTACACAAGTTCATTCTATTCGTTTCTCTCTGGATTGTCTCCCGATTACACATTAACACTAACTTCCTCCTCGGAGTATGGAGTTGTTAGAAGGTTGTTTTCCTCATCAAAGACCTGGGGATGTCATTTATTCGAAACTCATCCATCAAGAAGTTTCCTTAAGAAGTTTCCTTTCTTAGGCAACGAATGAAATTGATTAAAAAAAGACGGCTTTGGCCGATATTGCTTACTCTTGTCTATGGCAACTACATCAATAAAACCAACTCGCATAGACCCTGTCCAAAAGTAAAATAGAAAATAGCTCACATTGCCCTAATCCATACCGCGAGTAAAAGTAGAAAATTAGTTTTTAAAAATGCAAATATTTTTGCTGGAAAGATGTTTGAGTGCATGATGTCCGTGCAAAATTTCATCCCAATCATACTCACACAGCCGAATCTTGTCCTTTTTATCCTCAAATGTCCCAACTCCACCAAATTTTGTACGAACATTACGCGCACAAGTATCTTGCTTGGGATTATTATTTTTTATTTTATTTTTGTTTTCTACTTTTTGTGATTTTTTTATTTTGCCCGGGCTCATCTGAGCCCGGGTGCTGAAACGCCGATATTTGCCAAAATCCTGGGGAGTCCAAACGTGATAATGATCTAAGATGTATCTGCAACGTGTGTTGTACTAAGGGCATGTACAATGGTTGCTAAGATAGTCTTATCTTAAGTTTTGCATGTAAATTAGAGATGACAAAAAAACAAGTCTACAATGGGTCATCTCTTAGCCTTATCTTCAATAATTAGTTATTCCTAAAAACATGGTGAGACAAATTGTGCTAAGCTATCATCTCTTGTCTTTGCTTAAATAAGCTAAGACAAGCCTTCTCTTATGATTTCTCTCTCCTCCACCTCATCATTTATCTTACATGGCATCCTTAAGCTAGAACCATTGTACATGCCCTAAGAGATCTTTTTAGTTGATTATATCTTGAAATTCAATCCTTGGTAAATAAACCTCACGTGACTATGAATGGGTATGGCACACCACACGCGTAATAGAAGAAACGGCCAACCAAAAATGCACACGAGGACAAATCAAGAGTGTATGATACTCATAATCCCATTATCACAAGTTGCCATGACCGTAACAAACCAACAAAAAGCGCACTAAAATAAGTTGCGCCCTTACTTGATTATGCAAGCACTTGTCTCTTGTCGACACAGCAAACTAAAGCACAGCAAAGAGCAGAAGAACAGTAAAATTAAGCTACAACAGGAACCTTCCAAGTGTTCAGCTTTGCTCTTCCTCGGCACCCGCTGCCTCCCTCTCCTCTGCAGCAGCAGCCATCAGTTCATCGAATTTCTCCGTCTTGCCAATCAATATTTCGATCTGGCCAGTATAGGTTATAAGAGTAAGGAAAAACAGTCATGCGGATAAATCATGGTAAGTACGCTCTGTATGTGTCATCCTAAGAACACTAACCTTGGCCTTCTGGATAGGGCGGTTCCTTGTATCATCTTTGACATCAACAGTAGATGTCATTATTTCTGCAAATAATTTCGACCTAGTTAAGAGACTGGAAAGAGAACATAATCGAGCAGAATAATGAGAAACAAGACTCACTCTTCTCAACAGCAAGGCCGTTATTTTTTAGAATTTCCGCAACAGTCACCACAGTTGCAATAGCTGAAAGGACAAAGTTAAAAATAGTTTCATCACAACAAAAAAGGAATGTAGATAAATAGAAGACAGTCAGACAGTAACAAAGGGTCACGCTGAACCAACGAAGAAAATAAACCAAGCAACCATACACAAGTGTTGAAGCATTATTATCATGAGTATATGACACATCCATGTAAATTTAACCTTACAAATAGTCTAACCAAAATTAAATATATCATATTAAGGTGCCTAAAACCACTGTAACCCAAGGCTTTAAAAGCTGGCTACTAGACTTCAGCTACAACTGACAGCAGAACCCTATGATGCAGAATATAAATTTTGGGAAAAATGCCATCAGCAGTTTCTGATTTAATCTAAGTATTACATGTCCAGAGCTAGATGACTGTTGGCTGGACATATTATTACATCAGGACAAACTTGCCCATACAAGCAATATTGATTTGATGATCAATGGGCAATGAAAACTTAACCCGGCGGATGAAAGCTCAGCTCACTCTGTTTTTAGTACGTACTCCCTCCACCTCTATTTACATGAGGTCATCGTTTCTCAAATCAAAATTTGACCATCATTTTGACCAATAATGTGTTGGTCATATGTCACAAAAATTATACCTTTTGAAATTTTTAATACGAATGGGATGGTATGAATTTAATGACACATAACCCATGTTTTATTTGTCAAATTGAAGGTCAAAGTTGAACCTAGAAATACATGAGCGCCATGTAAATAGAGACAGAGGGAGTATCAATTGTCAGTTCTTTGCATGGTATGCACTTTATTCTTGAGCCTGGTCTTTTGCGAACTTCCGGAATAGTATGATGTACTTTTCCACAGCCTTTATGAACAGAATAAGCAAGTGTAATCTTCCCACAACCAGGTGGGAGATCCAACTTCAAATTCAGAGATGAAGAACATCAATTGTAGAAAAGCAAGAACTATTTAACATGAATGTAGAATTTTCCTCCCTTAAATGAGCTGCAACAACCTCAGTTAGCACGTAGGAGTAATAAATGCCACTCATGGCCAAGCAGAAAGATACTCATCACAGTATAACAAGTCATCAACATAGATATGCGCCTATGCTGTGCATACGGCAAATCATTGCCAAAGTAACATAACAGATGCCTAAACTGATACAAAAATACGCTTCGGCGAGTGAAGATTTACCCATGCCGAGGGCCGAGAGCTCCACCTCTTCGTGCAGCTGCATGTACCTCTGCACACAAACAACATCACAAACCAAATTAGTCTTGTTGATTTCATAGTAAATGCTACCAGGACGCTCAAATCCAATCAAATCACTCGCAAAAATGTGCCCCTAAAACCCGGAACCACTCGTCCACAGGAGAATAGATTGGACTCGGTTTCCCTACCTTGGCGAGGTTGACGTAGAAGAAGAGGGGCTTCTTGGTGTTGGAGACCTGGATGCGGTTCTTCTTGTGCCCCTCCGCTCCCGCCGTCGCAGCTGCTCCTTCCGCTATGGTAAGGTTGTTCACCGCCTCCGTCACCTCCTCCATGGATGCCGCCGACGCCGCGCGAGAACAGCAACACTGGCGCTACGGGGACCTGAGGGGAGCACGAGTAGAGATTTCGGCGGCGACGGAAGGGGGGGCGGGGG
>LR738714.1:171482721-171522647 GCA_902687465.1 Secale cereale | reverse complement strand
GGGGGGGGGGGGGGGGGGGGGGGGGAGCCCTATCTCAGCTTTCGGGGTTTTATATGGGGTAGGGTTACGGCGCTCCGGCGCAAGGGAAAATCGCGTCTGACCCACACCGTCAGGGGAAAAGTTAAGGTTTTCTTTCCCGACTCGTCTCCTACCCCCGCGCCCTCGGCCACCACTAGTTATATCCCGGCGCCGCACGCCGTCCTACTCCGCTAGATAGCCATTCCCCGCCGGAAAATAGCAGCGCTTCGCCGCGGCATCCCCTCCAACAGCAGTTGGGCGTTTCCGGCCGCGGAGGCGCGGTTTAACGGCGGGTACACGCCCACCGAGCGCAAGGTGTTCGACGATTTGCCTGCCTCGGCGATGGACTCGGATGACGAGGAAGCGCTCGCCGCGCTGCTGGAGGACGAAGCCGAGGCCGACGTCCAGGAAGAAGAGCATCTCATGGTGCTCGCCGCCCTCGCCCAGCTGCTCGCGAGCAATGAATAGCCGCGACGAGGTGGCTCGGCGCCTGGGCGGGTGAAAGCAAAGAACCGGCATCGTCTCGAATGCTACTGCATGCTCTACTCCGACTACTTCACCGATGCTCCACTTCACGGCGAGAAACATTTCGGCGCCGTTATAGGATGAGCCGAAAGCTCTTCCTCAGGATTGTGAATTCCATCCGGGAGTTCGACAACTACTTCAAGTGCAAGATGGATTGCACCGGCGTTCTTGGATTCACCTCCGGTTTTTGCCAAGCTTGTTGTGCTCTCCTGTCTTTGTCAAGCTTGTTGAAGGTCATTCTCCTCCGGTGAACTTCGAGATCAATGGGCGGCACTACAACAAGGGGTACTATCTAGCTAACGGCATTTATCCAAGATGGTCGACATTTGTGAAGACGATCTCAAACTCTGTGGCAGGAGGCAAGAACGCCTAGTTTGCGAAACTTCAGGAGGCTTGCAGGAAGGATGTCGAGCGGGCATTTGGTGTGCTCCAATCTCGATTTGCTGCTGTTCGGTACCCCCGCTCAGACCTGGTCCAAAGATCAAATGTGGGAGATTATGACTTGTTGTGTCATCTTGCACAACATGATCATCGAGAGCGAGCAAGAAGACCCGGTGTTTGACACTGAACCATACTACAGGCAGGGTCCTCTAGTCGAAGTTGATCACTAGCTACCAGCAACTTGGACTGCCTATCTCAGTATGCGTCAGGAGATCGAGACCCACAGGTGCATCATCAACTGCAGAAAGATCTGATTGAGCACCTATGGAGGCTCAAGGGGAACACCGTGTGATGAAATATGAGTTTTTATTTGTTAAACTATATAATCTGTATTGAACTATTTGTTGTTGTACTATTTTGTTGAAGTATTTGATTTTTCTGTGATGAAATATGTGATAACAAATAATTGTGTTGATAATTGAATGCCGAGACATGGCGAAATCACGCCGAATATGGGCCTATTCTCGCCCATATGGGCCCTTTATTCACCGAAATGGGGCTGCAAAGTGGGCCAATTTCGGCGCCTGGGGGCGACGACCGGGCGCAAAACCGCCCCAGCGCCGATTGTATCGCCGGCTCGCCCCCAGGAGGCGATTTTTACGCGTCCTGAGAGGCCAACGGCTGGAGATGCTCTCAGCTGGGACGCCAGTATCGTAGGCACCTTCGTACTTACAGTACTAGATACCGGACCCAACGTTTTGGTTAAGGTAAATGTTTATAGCCGGCGCACCGGCTGAAACTTACGCCGGTCGCACCAACGCATGCAATGGGGCTCAACACCGCTTCCCTTTCCCTTCCTTATCTTCTTTCTATGTTTCAGATTTTTCTGGCCACAACTCCCCAGCAGCCACAAATCCACACCAGCGCTACCCACCTCTCCTTCTCCTTCTTCCGCATCCTCCGTCATGGGCGCTTCCTACCTCTCCCTCTCCTTCTTCCACCTCCCCTCCCCATCGGTGCTGCCCACCTCTCCCTCCCCTTCTTTCGCCTCCTCCGCCATGGGCGCACCCCACCTCTCCCCCTCCTTTCACCTGATGCCGCGCTAGCTGGGGGACCCCGTGCGACGGGCAGTGGGAGGTGTTGGACCTCAAGTGGCCGAGCTGTGACGAGCTTCTTCGGCGTCGATCGGCAGCTTTGACCCAAGCTGCAACGGTCTAAATCCAATGCTGGAACCAGCGAGTCCTGGTGCTGGAACTTGCTTCTTTTTTTGCTACAACCATATTTTGTTTTTGCTGAAACTGGCCCATGTTTTTGCTACCACCCACCCGCCCAAATTTTTGCAAACCATTTTGCTACAACCGTTTTGATTTTTTGTTACTACCGGTGTTTGTTCGATTTTTGCTACAACCATCATCTGTTTTATCCTATCTTTTTTGCTACAACCATATTTTGATTTTGCTGGAACTGAGGACATTTTTTGCTACATCTACCCACGGCGGTGTTGCTCAACGACGGTGATGTTTTTTTTTGCTACAACCGTCTCGGATTTTTGCTACTACGGAGATGCCATTTGCTACCACCGGAGTTTTTGCTACTACCAGAGTCTTCCTGGAAGCATCAGGAGTTTTTGCTAACACCCTCTGTTTTTGTTTTGTTTTTGCTGGAACCATCCTAAAATTTGCTACCACCCTCTTTTGATTTTGCTGGAACCGGCATTTTTCGCTTCGATGTCGGCGATGAAGGTGGGTGGTGTTTTGGTTCACCGGCGGCGGTGAGGCCGCGAGCGCCGGCGACGAGCAGGGGCGGCGGTGGTCCAAGCAAGAGCAGCGCAGGCCAACGTGCGGGGTCCCACGAGCGGCGGCGGCGCTTACTTTTTTTCTCCTCTTTTTTCCCGCGTGGGAGGATGACGATAGGAGATGTAGGGTAGATCTGATGGTTACACGCATGCAGATCGAGTGGTTCTAGTTTGACCGGCCGAAAACGTTCCGCCGGTGCGCCAGCGCAGAGTACTGGCCTTTGGTTAAGCAGGTAATGCTAAGAGCATCTCCAGCCGTGCCCCCAGAAGTTAGTAGAAATCAATATTTTGGCACGACTTGCCGCGAGTTACTCCAAACGACAGGCAGCCAAATATGAATAATCATTTTTAAATACAATAGAATGGAATAGTATGCATAGCGATTTTAGCGCACTCATGTTGTCTGATTACAATGGTAAAACTATAAAAGTACCATATACATTACATGAATCATACATAAGAGCAAATACAATAGAGCTGAGTCAGCGGGCTATAAGAAATAAACTAGTATGTTTCTGCTTAGTTAGAGGAAAGAGAATAGGAGAGAGAAGGTAAGCGGGCTCTTCGTGAAAAGCTAGCTCTAGCACGTGCTCCTAGGCACTTTAATGGAATTAAAGGTAGGTCACATAATAAAAAAGTAGTATACTCTTTTGATCTACTATTGTACATGTTGGCTGTAAGTTGCGATGTAGATGACATGGTACTGGCTATACTATTAACCATGCTCTAAGGCAAGTTGTGTACATAATCTATCTATATGCTTTGTATGGCTAAGTGATAGCATTCCAATTAGCTTGATTAAAAAATTTCTTAAACGAAGGATATGATTCATGAAAAAGATGGTCCAACTTAAGGTTAACATAATTTGTCAAAAATCGAATGAATAGACACATAATAAACAAGTACACATAAGCAATGCTGCAAAAGAATGTGAGGTATACATGCTTCTCTTAAGAAGTAAGAATTTCAATAATATAGTTTTATAAATTCAGTATTATAACTGAATAAACCCAAAATACACGAAATGGTTTCGGGCGCAATGTAGGTACACAACCATACAAAGCTTAGTTGTCGCAGACCTGAGTATTTACTCTGGCCAATTTAGACACCCAATTATCAAACATGGCTCCCTAGTAGATGCAGCAATAATTCATAATTTTTAATTTTAGAGCGAGTAAAAAGCCATAGAGCAATATATTGAAAATCCATTTCAGGTGTGAGTGTTCTGAGTTCTGACCCTGGCCACTTCTCCCCTGTTGTGGTCTCCTTTCACCCAAATCCTAGTATTTAAGAAGGGGCAGCTGGAACACAGATGCAAATGTATGAATAATTGAGAAATTCAAAGAGATAGTAATTAAAAGAAGATTGCTCAGGCTGTCAGCCACGCATGAAGAAGGCCCGAGTGGCGGTAGAGGACCTGGCAGCCATGGCTTCGACTCCAAGCCTACGTAGGGAGATAGAGAGAGAGCTCATAGGAGGGCGAGCTCGAGTGGAAGGAGCAGGACATAAAACCAACCATGGTGGAACTGGAGCATGTCGTTGGGGTTGCTTCCTTGATCTCCATTGATGGGTGCGTCCAGACCTTGCATCTTCTTCGCATATGCCAACGTCGGTGCCTTGCCCATGAGCTACCGCGGAAGGAGACGCGTGTTCTTCCGCTGCTATATCCTCTGATTGAAGTCTATGCATTCAGTTATAGAATCAACCTATGCCAAAGTAAAAACATATACTTGAGATAACTTGGCAGAGAATAAACAGAGAAGAACTGAAATGAACAACATGGGTCTCTCTCCCAGAAGATGGGTGCTGGTATCCAAATGTTCTCACGACTTATTTATGCAACCAAAAAACTCTATGATAAAAACATGAGGCTGTTATGATTTAATATGATTTAGACTCTCATGTGCAATTTAACCATTTTATTGATACAATAAAAAATGCAAGTAAATGTCCTTAGTAATTCATTTAAAAATTATGTGAACATGAGCTTGACCATGAACGGTGCTTGCATTATAGGTATGGAAGTGTATCTTAGCTAATACATCAAATGAAACACTACATTTAGTTCCCATGTTATAGCAAAATGTATCATACTGTATGCAAAGTACATCTAAAAGAGGAATAGACTGGGTAAGCACATGATTTTTTTTAGCTATATTCCTACAATGGACAATGTCTGACCATGTCTCTTACTCATTATCATCAAGAAATATGTTGAGTAGCAGTACATGGATGCCAATATGACACAACTGGATACATGAATTTAGTTTTTCGGATACATGAAATATGTTGAGTAGCAGTACATGGATGCCCAAGATGCGATTCTATCCCGATCACGTGACACTTACGTGACTGGGGCACAACCGCATTTCGGGCGCTTAGCAAGATGGATATCATTACATCATACCATTACATACATACATGGGGATACAACAATACATACAAATCACATGAATACAACATCATCAAAACAAAGCATCCGACTACGGATGCAAACAAGAAAAGCACAAAGACATCCATCTGCTATCCCAGGCTGCCGACCCGGAACCTAACCCAAGACTGAAGAAGAAGAAGAAGAACGAACTCCAACAAAAGGACATCGCTCTCACGTCAAGACATTGGAAACCTGCACCTGCAACTGTTGTTGTAGTATCTGTGAGCCACGAGGACTCAGCAATCCCATAACCATGGGTAACAAGACTATCAAAGCTTAATAGGTAGGAAGAGGTAAAGTGGTGAGGTTGCAGCAGCGACTAAGCAATATATGGTGGCTAACTTATGAGTACAAGAATAAGATGAGCATCTACGCAAACGGTCGCAACTAGTAGTGATCGCTAAAGATCCTGAACTACCTACGAGTCAAACATAACCCCACCGTGTTCTCTTCTCAAAGTGAAAAGAGACAGTCACGGTTACTCACACAGTTGTGTGTTTTACTTCAGATCCTCTGTCAAGTTTTCTACAACCGGACATTAACAAATTCCAATCTGCCACATAACCGCGGGCACGGCATTCGAAAGATCATAACCCTGCAGGGGTGTCCCAACTTAGCCCATCACAAGCTCTCACGATCAGCTGAAGTAATAATAATTATTACCCCTTATCTTAGGGAAAACCAATCAGGCTCGGCATCCCGGTGCACAAGACATTTTGTCAATGGTAAAACAAGTCCAGCAAGACCACCAGGCGTGCCGACACCTTGATAGTAGCCGCGCGTATCTCGTCTCAGGCCACGTCTGGCTGGGTGATGCTACAGGTAAAACCAGCCCTCGAGTTTCCCCGAGGTGGCCCCGCAGGATCCCCCGTTTGGGACCAACACCATCAGCACTGGCCCCCCTGCTATGTAGAAAAGAATCTCGAGGGAGCGTCCCCCTATGCAATTTAATTAATTAATTAAGTTGTTATTATGAGGCAAATTAAAACCAATGTTGGGCCTTGCTGGAGGAGTTTTATTCAAAGACGAAGTGTCAAGGGGTCCCCATATACCCAACCGTGTAAGGAACGCAAAATCAAGGAACATAATGCCAGTTTATCGGCGCCTAAGGTGGCATGAGTGGAACAAAACACCGAGCAAAAGGCCAAGCCTTCCACCCATGCCCACTATATAGGTGTGTTAATGATAATAATAGATATTGTGATATTCCAACAACAAGTTCCCACCTGGAGCGATCTTCATCTTCACCTGCAACTAACAACGCTATAAGAGGGGTTGAGCAAGCGGGTAACATAGCCAAACAATGGTTTTGCTAGGAAGGTGTCAAAGGTTAGAGGTTTCATGGCAACAAGGAGAGGGGCTGACAATAAAGATGGGTAGCGCGACATATAACGATAGCATCGAGACACTAAGCATGGCAATGATAGAAAAGGTATCCAAGGGTATGGTCATATTGCCTGAGATCCCGCAAGGAAGAAGAACGGATCCATGAAGAAGATGAAGAAGAAGCCTTGAAGACGATCCACGTGTAGACGAACGAATCCTCACGATCGCAACGGAACAAGCACTAACGAGAAGAAACAAGCAATATGGTAAACACACAACACAAGAACATGACAATATGCTCAACCAAGTATGATGCAAAACAAGTCTACATATGATGCACAACAAGTCTGTATATGATGCAATACATGGCAAGGTAGGAAGCACTCAAAAACAACACAAGAACATGACAATATGCTCAACCAGTAGGATGCAAGAGAAGTCTATATATGATGCAATACATGGCAAGGTAGGAAGCACATAAAAATAACACAAGAACATGACAATATGCTCAAGCAAGTATGATGCAAGACAAGTCTATATATGATGCAATACATGGCAAGGCAGGAAGCACTCAAAACAACACAAGTCAACAAGTTTAAATGAGGCCGGAAACTACACATAACAAATCCGGTAAGCCCTCATATGCATAATTTGAAATTAGTCAAGATCTGAACAACCCTTAAGTTAAAGTTGTTAAACAGCAAGTTAACATGCACCATGATGATCTACACGAAATTCTAGTCAAGTTTCATATAGAGTTTGTTTAATTCGGAGCTACGGCCTAGAAGATATGAGCAAAACAAGACAAGTAAGGCAACGGTGCAAGATGCACCCAAACATCAAGCAACACACTCCAAATAGGTAAACAGAATGATATTATGATTCTACATGCAAAATCACACAAGTTTCATATAAGGCACACCCAAAACGGAGCAACGGGCTAAAAGATACACATGAAACAAGATATAACAACAAGCTGAAGTTAACAGCCACATAGCAACTTCGGAGCAAGGTAAATATATGCTACAACACCCAAACATGATAATAAGAAGCATGGACATGAAGTAGACATGTTACTTAACAAGCATGAACTTAGAACGCACCCAAAAGCTTGCTGGAACACATTTAAACAAGCATGGCAAGTTGCAATAAAATATTCCAGACTTAGCCAAAATCTGGGAAGGCAAAAATATCATCACGATGCTGCCTTCGGAGGCACAAAACAACAAGCATATCATCTCTAATAAAAACATAAAAAGCATGGACATGTAGTAGACATATCCTACAGCAAACAACTCCATTGGAGCATCTCCATAGGAGGCATGGATCAATAGCAACAAGCTACAGCAAATTGAACATGATGATAAAATCCTGACAGGTATAATTTATAGCAACTTGAGAGCAATAAATAAATAAGCTACAGCAGGTCATATGAGCAAGTAAGGGCATGAATGGATAGACAATAACATGGACAACAAGATATGATCATTAGCCACTCCAAAACAAGCATGGATTTGACTACGGCATCAAGCAAACATAGCATCATGATATAACAGATTCCAGACTTAGCAGAAATTTCACTAAGTGTTAAAATAGTAACATTGGCATGACATGTTTGCAAGAATGTTTAAGTCACCTCAAGGCATATCATGGAAAGTGGTTTGCACCACAGCAAAGACCATATTATTGTGCTTCTAAAACATCTAGACATGTGGCATGAGGACAAACACATCAATAGCAAAGAGCATGTGAAATCAGCATCTCATAACAAGTTTCAGAACTTAACAGCCAAATGCACTTTTGCAACAGAGATTAACATGGCAATATGGACTCAAACAAGCAAGCTACGACAACCATCATGTAGTACACTTCGCAAGGAACATTTTGACATATCATATGCATCAATTGGATAAACATGCACCAAGTTATCACATCTCAAACATGGCAACAAAATAACAAGTAGCAGCAATAACAAGTAACACTCTTGCAACAGAGATTAGAGCATCTAAATGAAGTCAAACAAGCATGGCACAATGGAACAAAGTGTAGAGCACATCACCACGATCATTTTGACATATCATACACTCAATTTGGATCACCACACATCAAATTACAGGCATGCAAAGATGCAATAAAATTATGACAGATTTAGGGACTTAGAGGAAAAAAGGACCTCGGGGAAACGGACATGTCCGTGTCCCGGCGGACATGTCCGACGAATGGGGCCCGCGTGGCAGTGGCACAGTAGAGGGAAGGCGGACATGTCCGGGCTCCTCCCGGACATGTCCGTCGGCGCGGCGTCCGGGGCCCACTGGCTAGTGGCACGAGAGGTCAACGCGGATCGGCGAATCTGGCGATGGAGGAGCTCGGAGGCCGGAGGGAAGCAGAGGGCCGACGGAGGGAGCACGACAGAGGTGGCCGGCGGGCTCGGATCTGGACTCCAGACGCCGGAGGGAAGCAATGGCGAGGGGGGGCCCGTCGACGGCAGAACTCCGATGGCGTCTAGGCTCCATGGCGCGGGGACGGAGCAAAGGTCTTCTGCGGCGGGGAGCTGCTCGGAGGCGGGGCGCTGTGGCGGTGGAGGTGCATCCGGGACGGCGGCGGGGCGCCGATGCAGGTGGCCGGCGAGCCCGCCGGAGGAAACACGGCGGCGGGGCAGTTGCCTCTACCCCGCTCGGATCGAGAGCTGCGGAGGCGGCGGCGCATCGGGGAAGGAACAGCGCGGCCTGACGCTTGGGGCGAGCGGCGTGCAGGCCTCGGCCCAGATCGGGGCCCGGGGCGGGCCTGGCGCGGGCCGTGCGCGGTGGGGAGCCAGGGGCATGGAGGCGCCAGGTGGCTTGCGCCCGTTAGCTGGGGCGGGCTACCAACGACGGCGGAGCCAGTGGCTGCATGCCATGTGGCAGCAGTGAGGTGGCGGCGGCGCTGATGTGGCCAGGTGGCGGCGGGGCAATGGCCTGGCGCGGAAATGGAGGTGGAGGGCGGCGGCTAGCGGCTGAGAGGTGGGAGGAGGGCAGGTTAGGTCTAGGGTAGTCCATTTTTGGAAAGGAGGGGTCTATTTAGATACATTATAACTGTGCAGTTTTCCTGCCCTTTGTGGCTATCAGCATTTATATCTGTTGGATGTTCACTTTCAGGCTTTCTTCGCCATCCGATCATCTCCTAATCGCGCATCGATCACACCCTCCAGGCTTCATCCCACCCTAACGAACACTAACCTTATCGGGCCGCTACTCTAGAGGTTTTTTCGGCCGTCGGAGATTCAGTTGGGCCTACTGCACCTGTATCAGCCTTCGCTGCGGAAAAACCTAAAACACTGGACGCATCCTGCTTTCGTTCGCTGGCAGCCTCGCGTTGCGGCGCCTCTCCATGGCCGACTTGGGTGCCGACCGACCGATGCGGGGGCTTGCACTGCCATGGCGGCCGCACTGGGTTTCCACCGACGGGACGGACAGCGGCTCCTCGATCCGTTCTGTTCCACAGCGTGACGGATGGTATGTGGCGGCGAACAGCCGGGAAGTTCAATCACCAAGGATGATTGATCGAGCGTTTAATCGGCTATTAATGGCAGTCAATGCTCCATGCAGGTCAGTTTCCGTGGGCGATTCATATGTTTCATTCAATTCATGGAAGCCCATATAATCCCAACCTTGTAGCTTCACAAACCATTCTCCAACTCAGAGCACAACCTTGTAGCTTGCTGCATCTCCTCTTCCCCCAATTCTTCCTCTATTTTTAGTGATACTATTCTTTGTATTAAAAACGCGATCAACCTACTTCTGCTAGGTTAGAAGGTGATGCGCTGGTTCCAATTTTCTGCATATACAGATGTATTCTCTGTCTAATTTAGAATTTCAAATGATTGCACGTTCTCTACAAGGACGAATTTAAGCTACGTGCTGCTTGGTTTCTTTCGTTCTTTCAGTTAAATCTGCCGGTATCTCTGTTCTTCCCCCAATTCTTCCTCCGTAAGTATATAAATTTTTATTTAATGATGTTTTTCCACTCCCAACTGAAGACGTGTGCTCTGAGTTAATGGGTTCGAACTTTCTGCTGGGTTGGGTTCTCCCTTGCATCTCCAATTGCTAAAGGTCAGGTTAGTATCCATCATAGTTCATACAGTGATGGCATATGGTATCACTCTTTCTGTTTATCATGTTATTAGACAGTAAACCGACATATGCGTCCAAAGCCTCCAACTGATGGTATTCATTTATATGACATGCATCAACAATGCTTGCTGAATTTTGAAGAAATTTTTAAGCAGGTACATGTACAGGTAGGTTTATGAAGTCACTGTCAAGAGGCTTATATGATGTAGCAACGTCAAAGCAAGTCGATTACCTGATGTTTTAGATCAATACCCATCCTGACCACGAACCAATATTCTTTCAAATGCTTGGTAATTAGGTCGAACGGCAGAGTACTTGAAAAACAAACACTGACTTGGTCCGAGATTTTTGTTTGACAATGTATCATGTGATAGTACACAATAGGGATTCCCTCCCTCTAAACTTCTGTGGTGCATCAAGACAGTCTTAAAATACAGGGGCTGTGTGTATACATATAGCACTTAGCATTTCAAGATGATTGTGAAGCTTAAGGAAGATACACATCTCGATACTATATGTAAGCATTTTGTGCTCTTCACATGGGTAAAGTTCCACCTCGGGCAACTACTTGGGAAAAGATAGTGTATTGTGCCATACTGTTTCAAGGGAATTGAAGAACATAAGATAAGTTGTCTCTGGTAAGCAAAGACCAGAAAAGCCACACATGTTCTTACATCAGGTAAAGTAGCAATTATGCATCGTAAACCACTATTTTTGTCAGCATGTCCTAGACATAAATCAGTTGGCGGAAGCCACCGCTAAAAAAAACGTTGCCTGAAGCCATGTAGAATAGTATAAAAATGTGGTGGTTTTCAGCCATTTTTGCAAAACAGTACGAATTTGTCCCTACTACAATACCTCATGGCCGAAGACATGGTCTACTGCCAGCACTCTCGTTGGGATGTACCGCACAACATCCTTCAACAGGATGCTCATGTAGATTTCCCTATATTTAGTTTCAGTTTATGTATGATTAATTCTTGCACCAAGCAATTACATTGTCCTGATATTCTCTCATTGCAAAAATTGTACATATAGGTGATGTTCATGCTAGCTGTGGTCGATTGAGATCTTGAAGATTGGTACTGGGATTTTTGAGACCGGCAGTTCGCCGCTGCCCTCACCTTTGCGCCCATGACTCCTTATGTTGTGCTACCAGGATGCTGGCGGTGTTCAGCCCCCGAAACTCCTCACTACCAAGAATTCATCTACTAGACATCTAAGTTGAGACTTGGAGAGCATCTAATATCCTCATGTTCACTTCTTTGTCCTTTTTATTTTGTCTCTCTCATTGAAGTACAAGTTCAGTTTCGATGTCTCAAGACAGATCCAAGTTCACTTATAGTTTTGTTTAGGAAACCATGTGCATCAGAGGGCATAACTCTCCATGATGCATGTAAATAAAAATAGAGCGCCCAAACAATTATACCATGAACAAATTCCTAACTATTTCTGTGGATTAATTGTTTATTTCTAACTGCTTGAATATTGGTTTCCGTATGATATTATCCCAATTTGGCTATGTGCTAATTTTCGGTGACTTCATGTTCATTCCTCCCCATGTTTTTTATTTATAACTTGGTTTAAACTTCTGTCATGCTATTTTGTCACAACATTCCCATATCTAAATATATCCAAATGGTATTGATATATTCGCAACAATTTCCTGGACTACCCTGATAAGGTATCAATTTCTTGCTTTTAAAAGTCACCTCCTGGATATGTGCATGTGGATTTATATTGTCTATGATTCATATTGCAACCACAACTATTATCGAACCTAGCACTCCGATCAATCATACCTAGCATGCAATTTGGGCTTTAATCTTTATTTCTAAGCCCATCCAAGAAACAGTCCTTCCCTACTATCCTATACTACTTTATTTTTTTTCATGTATCTACATATTTAAAAATCATATCCTTCTATTGAAAAAATAGACGGGCGCAGCAGCACGCGCCATTAATGATCTAGTATATAGACAAAACTAGGGTTAGGGGCATTTTGGAGCAGATCGGAGCCCTCCGATCTCGATCAGACGACACCGGTCGAGAGGGGGGGGGGTAGGATGGGCCTAGGTTAGGTGGTGGGCTGTGTAGGAGGGGTTGTGGGGAGAGTAGAGAAGACGCCCGTGATGTCTACACACGCTTCTACTCTTGTAAACTATGTTGGGCCTCCAAGCGCAGAGGTTTGCAGGACAACAGCAATTTTCCTCAAGTGGATGACCTAAGGTTTATCGAACTCAGGGAAGTAGAGGTTGAAGATGGTCTCTCTCAAGCAACCCTGCAACTAAGATACAAGAAGTCTCTTGTGTCCCCAACACACCTAATACACTTGTTAGATGTATAGGTGCACTAGTTCGGCGAAGAGAGGTTAAATGGCAAGTGATATGGATGGAAAAACAAGGTAATATAAATATGTAATAAAAAGTGCAGCAAGCAAACAAGTAGTAAACGTGAGCACAAACGGTATTGCAATGGTGGAAACGAGGCCTAGGGTTCATACTTTCACTAGTGGCAACTCCCAACAACATTAACATAATCGAATCACATGATATTTCCCATAAAACATGCAAAGGGGACACACTCGGAGGTCATTCCTTCGTGGTCAAGAGAGGACGAGAATTATGTAGGGCTACAAAAGCACACCTCAAAGTTCGTAGTTCTCAATCTAAGGATTTCCCAATGTCACCGCGGCCATCCAAAGAGAGTCCCACAATCACCACAACATATCTAAAGGATAGACAAAGACAAGCACCAAGAGACTCTCAATCTTCAATCAACACACAAGAGAGGAAATCACTCATGAAAATACTTTTCTAATCCATGTCCAATAGACCGCTGTCACCTTGGTCTCGGGGATTATACTAGATAAAGACAAGTGAGTACATCAATCCAATACATAGAGGAAGGGGAAATATCATGGGATCACCCTAGATTAACATAGCCTATGATCACAACGAAGATCACATCATGGGAGAGAGAATTGACCACATAGCTACTGGTAAGAACCTCATCCCTGAGGGGGAACTACTCCCGCCTCATGGAGGGAGGAAGCAATGTCGATGGAGATGAATCCGGGGGCACTTCCCCATCCCGGCAGGGTGCCGGCGCAGGAATTCTGGTCCCCCGAAGCTTGATGGAGATGGCGGCGGAGATCGGAATCGCGTCTGGAGAAAAGGGGTCCGGAATCAGGGTTTCCTCGACATGCTTTAAATATATGCAAAAGGGGGGCATCGGAGGTGCCTCGGGGGCCCAGGCGCCCCCCGGTCCAGGGGGGGGGCGCCCACAGGCCGCCTGGAGCCCCTGTGGGTCCCCCCGGCTGTACTTTGGCCGCACGGTAGCTCCTGGAACGCTGATTTTTTATATATTTTTTCTGGATTTTTCCTGGTAGTTCTCGTAATGTGAAAACCTGGAATACAAAAACAGCCGAAAACAGAAACTGGCACCGGGGTGCACTGGATTAGTAGGTTAGTCCAAATATGATCAAAAGTGTATGGAAGTGTATGAATATCATAGCAATATCACCCAAAAGTGGCATGGAGCAAGCAGAAATTATAGATACGTTTTGGACGTATCAACATCCCCAAGCTTAATTCCTGCTCGTCTTCGAGTAGGTAAATGATAACAAGAATAATTTCTGTGGTGACATGCTATTAATCATATAGGACTTCTCATAGTCATATGACAAAATCTTACTGAGACAATGATTCTATAGTAATTAAGTTGCCTCATGAGAAAATCACAAATGACTGAAAGTTTTACAATATGAAACTGAAACATCAAAAAGATTTGCAATGAACATGATGTGCAAATATGATAAAGTGATATCTAGCTTGCCCCCTTTAGTGAAGCAAAACATAAATGCAGGGGCACCTTCAAGGTTTAAGTGATGACTAGATACAATGATTTCAAAATAAACGATATCACAATCATGCAAAAGACAATGCTACTTTGGGACAATGCACATTACACCCAGGATGGCAATCATGCTCTCAGTAGTTGGTGCTTTTAAAAGAAGGTGGAGACTCAACATGAAAGTAAAAGAATGGTTATGTGCTAGAGCTTTTTATTTTAAAAACATATAAGCAATTTTGTCAACGGTAGTAGTACTTCATATGTGTCATGCATAACACATCCTATAAGTTGCAAGCCTCATGCATCGAATACCAATAGTGCTCGCACCTTGTCCTAATTAGCTCGGACTCCCATGGGTTATCATTGCATTACATATGTTTCAACCAAGTGTCACAATGGGGTACCTCTATGCCACCTGTACAAAGGTCCAAGGAGATAAATCGCATTTGATTTCTCGTTTTTGATAGATCTCAACTTGAGGACATCCATACCGGGACAACATAGAAAATAGATGATGGACTCCTCTTTAATGCATAAGCATATTCTCATAAGAGATTGAGGATTAAGTCCAAGCTAAAACTTCCACCATGATGCATGGCTTTGGTTGGCGGCCCAATGTTCTTCTCTAACAATATGCATATCATTCAACCCACGGAAAATCACCCTTACTTCAGACAAGACGAACATGCATAGCAACTCACATGATAGTCAACAAAAGTGTGACAGTTGATAGCGTCCCCAGAAACATGGTTACCGCTAAGCAAGCAACTCATAAGAAATAAGATACATAAGCAACATATTCTTTACCACAATAGTTTTTAGGCTACTTTCCCATGAGCTATATATTGCAAAGATTGGTTTTAAAGGTAGCACATGTAAATTACTTGGAGTGGCGGTGAAATACCACGTATAGGTAGGTATGGTGGACTCGTATGGCATAACTGGTTTAAAAGGATGTGGATGCACAAGCAGTAATTCTGCTTAGTACAGGTGAAGGTTAGCAAAAGACTGGGAGCGACCAACTAAGAGAGCAATGACGGTCATAATCATGCAGAGCGACAAAGCAATATTGAATCAGGCATGGTAGTTATATCGCTACTCAGAAATAAAAGATCATCAAGGCTTGACAGACTTTCTTTACAGTCTTAAATATGCATGAGCATACACCAAGTCAATCAAAATAAATTCTCGAAGGAAGATATTACTAAACCATACCACATCATAGGCAACCAAATCATGTTGGTACTCCAATAACACATTGGGAATCCCCCAGCTATTTGAGACTAACCATAAGAAAACCTGAACTACTAAGCGCCATCATGCACGTAGCATCTTTATCATAGACATATTAACCAATGCAACGGAAGCAAACTCTCTTAATAAGGTGAGCATGATAATTAAAGAGAGTTCAAGCAACCAACTAAACAAAAGCTCTTTGAAAATATAAGCATGAATACTAAGAGCAGAACATGATAGTAGCTATTTAAAAGACAAAGAACACACACAACAAGGATAGACATGAAACTTCTATGTTATGTTCTAGGTAGAAGTGGAGCGTGTTTCTCTCCCACATAAAGGAATGCTAAGTTCCGACTCGTTATGAAAAACTAAAAAAAAACTAAAAGCAAGACGCTCCAAGCATAGCACATAACACATGAAGTGATAAAAATATAGTGGAACGAAAGACGAACTGATAATGTTGATGGAGAAGGGGATGCACGGGGGCATCCCCAAGCTTAGACACTTGAGTCTCCTTGAATATTTCTTGGGGGTGCACGGGGGCATCCCCAAGCTTGAGCGCTTGACACTCCTGAATCTTTTTATCATCTTCCCTCGCACACTTGAAAACTCCCTTCATACATAACTCATCATAATCTGATTAGCGAGGTTAGTACCCTTAATAAAATAATTATACCTTGCTGGAAATAAAGATATTCTTGAAGTTCTACTGTTTCTCAAGATTGCCAAAAGGTTTTTTGCAAAGAAAAAGCAAGCTCTTGGTTTGCAAACTGAAGGAAAGGCACAATAGGATAGAATCTGTGAAAAACAGAACATCAGGTAGTAATCGATCTGTTCGGGATACTTCTGCAACTCAAATCAAAAAACTCAGAACAGACGCACGAAAGACAATAATATAGAGAACGCTGTCGAAAAAATTTAGACCAAAAAGATGATCTGGTGATTTTATACGAACTTTTCTATCCAAGGACAGAATCTGTTTCCTGGACAGCACCTCACAACTTTTGAACTTTCTAGCAATCAGAGGCTATAATTGGCACAAATATGAAAAGCAAAGATACAATGATGATGATACTGTAGTAAACAACATCAAGACACAACAAAAGAAAAATATAAAAATTTATTCATGTGGGCTGCCTCCCAAAAGCGCTTTCTTTTATGCCTTTAAGCTAGGCATAAGGCTTTAATGATTCTCTTGTAGGAATAAGAATTGAAGAACAAAAGGGAGCATCAAGAAGCAAATACTAAACACATTTAAGCCTAACATGCTTACTATGCATAGGAATATTGCAATAGAATAATTCATTGAAGCACAAAGCAATAATCATAGGAAGACAAAACAAGTGCAGCTTCAAAACCTTCAACATAAAGAGAGGGAACTTCTTATTATTAAGATATTTAGAACCAAGCCTCCCTCTCTCATTATAAATTTCAGTGGCATCATGGATGAACTCAACAATATAAGCATCACATAAAGCATTGTTACCATGATCCACATGCAAAAAGGTACTCTCATTCCCCACATAAGCATAATTTTTCTCATTGGTAATAGTGGGAGTAGGACTATCATAAACAACTTGAACACTATAGATGAGTTGTATATCAGGAGGGTGGTGTTCAACAAGGGAGTAATTCCCTTCATGATTATGACAAGTTTCATAAGGATAATTTCTCCTTATGTCATAGGTACCTTTATAATCACTATAGATTGGAGTTATAACATCATCATGGTAGAGAAGAGCATTATCATTGCTAGCAACTATATTTGTAAACATGTTGTCTTTATTCTTACTAGCAAGAGAATCAATTATCACATCACTAGTGGGGATAGGATTTGCAATCCTATCATCCCCAAGCTTAGAGCTTCCCATATCTTCACTTTCAGAGTTGGTAACAAAAAGATTTTCAAGATCATAAGTAGCATTATCATCATTTTCCCAATCACAATAAGTAACATGCATATCATAATCAAAATCATCTTCAATAGTACCTACGGACGTATCATCAAGATGATAATTAAGGCAATAAACTTCACCTTCTTCTTTAAACTTACAACCGTTAGGATAAAAGTTGATGGGAGGAATATGCTCAGGCCAGGTTGATACCCCTTCTTCTTCTTTCTTGCTCCTCTTCCTCCTCCTCTTCTTTTTCTTCTTCTTAACCTTAGGAGGGAGTGGTTGGAGATGAAGCTTCTCCACATATCCTGGTTTATCATTAGAAACAATAGGGAAACTTGGGAGAAACTCTCCTTTTTATTAGCAGAAATATAAGAGATGTTTTTATACTTTGGTAAAGTTCCCTCCTTTATAATCTTACCTATGTAATCATTTTCATGGCAATTAACAACACAATAGAGATGGCAATTTTGCAAAGTGTTTCTTATTCCTATGGCATTAACATCTAGCCATGAAGTCTTTTCTGATAACTCTTCACACATCAAAAATAACATAAGCTCATCATAAAGATCAGAGGTGATCATGTTATCACACAACCGGTTAACAGTTATGTTTTGAACGTTCATGCATTGAAAATTAAAGTGACCCTCTATACGGCAAAGGATAAAGGTCACACAATTCTCTAGCAATCTCATTTAAATCTTTGACCCAAGTGATTGTTCTTTCATGCTTATGTTGCTTACAATACTTCTCTTCTTCAATCATAGGCCTTTCACAAGGTCTATCCACTCCACAAAAATTAACATCCTTATATAAAACTTCATTTTTAGGAATTGGATCATGCATGTTGCAATCATCATGAACAATTTCATTTTCTTTGCAAGTCTCTTTAAAAGGTTTATGATACTCGATCCAATCCTCCTTAGGCATATTAAGATGTGAAGGAAAAGATTTGAGGAAATCAACAAGGAGTTGAGAATCAAGCCCAAACTTAGCACTAAACTTATTAAAACTTGTAGTTTCAACAAAGGACTTAATGCAATCATACTCATAAATTATACCTGACTCTTTACCTTTGTCGATCTCCCAATCTTCAGTGTTGCGTTGAATTTTTTCAAGGAGTTCCCATTTAGCATCAATCTTTTTGTTTGTGAAAGAACCCATAGAGGAAGCATCGAGCAAATCTTTATCCTGTCGAGAGAGCCTCGCATAGAAGTTAGTAATAATAATATCTTTGGGGAGCCCATGGTTAGGACATTTTAGCATTAACGTTTTCAGTCTCCCCCAAGCTTGAGCTATGCTCTCTCCGTCATGAGGATAAAAATTATAAACATAATTCCTATTCTTATGGACTTCATGAAGAGGATAAAACTTGGAGTAAAAGAGAGACTGTATCTCTTCCCACTCCAGCAGGTGAGAGTCATTTAGTAGCCTATACCATTCCAATGCTTTTCCTTTCAGTGACAAGGCAAATAATTTCCTCATGACACACTCCCTCGATACACCTGCAAGCTTAAATAATGAACATAGTTGTGACAGATATAGCAAGTGTTCACTGGGATGTCTGTCTCCTGCATAACGATTAGCCAAAACATAATTGATAATACCAGCCGGTATTTTATAGGGCACAATTTCAGTAGGAGGAAGAGCAACCACCACAGGTGTGGGGTGTCCTCCCGCAAGCAACGATCCAATAACAAGGTTTTCCATAAGCATAACTAGTGAAATAATAAAAAAAACAAGAAACAAAAAGATTTAATTGCAAGATCTAAAGATATACCTTCAAGCGCTCACCTGCCCAGCAACGGCGCCAGAAATAGCTTGATGTCTACACACGCTTCTACTCTTGTAGACTATGTTGGGCCTCCAAGCGCAGAGGTTTGTAGGACAGCAGCAATTTTCCTCAAGTGGATGACCTAAGGTTTATCGAACTCAGGGAAGTAGAGGTTGAAGATGGTCTCTCTCAAGCAACCCTGCAACTAAGATACAAGAAGTCTCTTGTGTCCCCAACACACCTAATACACTTGTTAGATGTATAGGTGCACTAGTTCGGCGAAGAGAGGTTAAATGGCAAGTGATATGTATGGCAAAACAAGGTAATATAAATATGTAATAAAAAGTGCAGCAAGCAAACAAGTAGTAAACGTGAGCACAAACGGTATTGCAATGGTGGAAACGAGGCCTAGGGTTCATACTTTCACTAGTGGCAACTCCCAACAACATTAACATAATCGAATCACATGATATTTCCCATAAAACATGCAAAGGGGACACACTCGGAGGTCATTCCTTCGTGGTCAAGAGAGGACGAGAATTATGTAGGGCTACAAAAGCACACCTCAAAGTTCGTAGTTCTCAATCTAAGGATTTCCCAATGTCACCGCGGCCATCCAAAGAGAGTCCCACAATCACCACAACATATCTAAAGGATAATCAAAGACAAGTACCAAGAGACTCTCAATCTTCAATCAACACACAAGAGAGGAAATCACTCATGAAAATACTTTTCTAATCCATGTCCAATAGACCGCTGTCACCTTGGTCTCAGGGATTATACTAGATAAAGACAAGTGAGTACATCAATCCAATACATAGAGGAAGGGGAAATATCATGGGATCACCCTAGATTAAGATAGCCTATGATCACAACGAAGATCACATCATGGGAGAGAGAATTGACCACATAGCTACTGGTAAGAACCTCATCCCCGAGGGGGAACTACTCCCGCCTCATGGAGGGAGGAAGCAACGTCGATGGAGATGAATCCGGGGGCACTTCCCCGTCCTGGCAGGGTGCCGGCGCAGGAATTCTGGTCCCCCGAAGCTTGATGGAGATGGCGGCGGAGATCGGAATCGCGTCTGGAGAAAAGGGGTCCGGAATCAGGGTTTCCTCGACACGCTTTAAATATGTGCCAAAGGGGGGCATCGAAGGTGCCTCGGGGGGCCCAGGCGCCCCCCGGTCCAGGGGGGGCCACGCCCACAGGCCGCCTGGAGCCCCTGTGGGTCCCCCCCGGCTGTACTTTGGCCGCACTGTAGCTCCTGGAACGCTGATTTTTTATATATTTTTTCTGGATTTTTCCTGGCAGTTCTCGTAATGTGAAAACCTGGAATACAAAAACAGCCGAAAACAGAAACTGGCACCGGGGTGCACTGGATTAGTAGGTTAGTCCAAATATGATCAAAAGTGTATGGAAGTGTATGAATATCATAGCAATATCACCCAAAAGTGGCATGGAGCAAGCAGAAATTATAGATACGTTTTGGACGTATCAGCCCGCGGGGGTTTTCGGAGACTGAAAACGTCCAACATTTAGACCGGCTACTAGTGCCGTTATATGTATCCGTTGGGCTATCAAACGAGCTCCGAATGCGATGAAATTTGGCAGGCGGCCTGTCTACACTATAATAAGACCACACGCCAAGTTTCAACCCATTCCGAGAACGTTTTTCGGCCACTCATAAAACAAATATTCGGAGGCACCGCGGGCGCGTGTGAGTGTGTCTGGGCTCAGAACAGACAACAGAGAGGACGAGGGGACTCGGACGGATGCAAGTTTTGAAAACATGCTGATGCAATGCACACGATGACAAGGCAAAGATGCAACACGCAAGCAGATGACATGGCAACAACGACGAATCACTGGCTGACACCTGGCGCACCAGTCTCGGGGTGTCACACTACCCTACAACCTCATCCTACTAATAAAACATCAAAACATAGCTAAAATCGAAACATCACATAATAATTGTATTAGCTACTTTTACCAAAAATTATTGTTTAGCCAGTATGATGGTGGAATGGATTTAAATCATTACAGGTGGAACTCTTACAAGTTTCAGCCTTGTCCCTAAACAAAATAAAATATGAAATTTAGAAATGAATGTATGTATAGCCAAAAGGGAGATGTGATGGAAAACAAAGTAAACCTTTACAATAAAAAAGATTTCTGGGGGAACACGAAACCAGAGGAACACGACACTAACAATTTCTGGTGATCGGTGAACCTAGCTCAAAAGGTACATTTCACTTGATCTTAAGGTAACTGTAGAAAAAAAAACTTACTGTTGGGTTGTTTGCAAATTCTCCCTTCGTGCTTTCAGTTTGAGGTACTCGTTCAATTGCTCTGCAGCAACTGAAAGTATGTGCCACTTTAGTACAAACTTTTTCAAAACAGAACTTAAATATTTAACAAACTGAAAAGGTAGAAAATAAAAACTGGAATTGATTCAACATTAGGATTTCTCAAAGAAACATGAGGAAGCAAGAAATTACTAATAGTAATGGTTCAGTTGATTACATCTTTGAGCATGTCACTAAAAATGTAGCATGCTATACCTAAATAAAGACATATATTCATGTGCCACTTCAGGAAGAGGGGACACTGTCGTCGTACTAAGTTTGACAATAAGAGTAGGGGGTACGTAGAAGGAGGCAAGGTCCTAACTATGGCGAGGTTGTACACACGAGTTTACGAGTTCAAGCCCCTCTCAGAGGAGGTAAAATCCCTATGTCTTGGTGCCCGGAGGCGGTCGCCTGGAATATGAATGTGTGTGTTGCAGGGGGTGCGAACCCTTGTACCAGAAGAGGGGGTGGCTTATATAGAGTGCGTCAGGACCCCAGCCATCCCCCATTACATAGGGTGTTGGGGAACGTAGTATTTCAAAAAAAAATCCTACGATCACGCAAGATCTATCTACTAGATGCATAGCAATGAGAGGGGAGAGTGTGTCTACGTACCCTCGTAGATAAAAAACGGAAGCATCTAGTGACGCGGTTGATGTAGTCGAACGTCTTCGTGATCCAACCGATCCAAGCACCGAATGTACGGCACCTCCGATTTCAGCACACATTCAGCTCGATGACGTCCCACAAGCTCTTGATCCAGTTGAGCTTCACGGGAGAGTTTCGTCAGCATAACGGCGTGGTAACGGAGATGATGAAGCTACCGGCGCAGGGCTTCGCCTAAGCAGTGGAACGGTATGATCGAGGTGTGTTTCTGTGGAGGGGGCACCGCACACGGCTAAAACAATGTTGCTTGTGTGTCTTTGGGTGCCCCCTGCCCCTGTATATAAAGGAGCAAGGGGGGAAGTGCGGCTGGCCAAGCATGGCTCGCCAGGAGTAGGATTCCTACTCCTAGTAGGAATAGGAACCCCCCTTCCTATTCCTACTAGGAGAAGGAAAGGAAGGAGGAGATGAGAAGGAAGAAGAGGGGCGCCTCCCCCCTCTCCTAGTCCAACTAGGAACCCTAGGGGGGCACGGCCAGCCCTATGGGCTGCCTCTCTCTATCCCTCATAGGCCCACTATGGCCCATACTGTTGGGGAACGTAGTATTTTCAAAATTTTCCTACGATCACGCAAGATCTATCTACTAGATGCATAGCAACGAGGGGAAGAGTGTGTCTACGTACCCTCGTAGACCGGGAGCGGAAGCGTCAAGTGACGCGGTTGATGTAGTCGAACTTCTTCGCGATCCAACCGATCAAGCACCGAACGTACGACACCTCCGCGTTCAGCACACGTTCAGCTTGATGACGTCCCACGAGCTCTTGATCCAGTTGAGCTTCACGGGAGAGTTGGTCAGCACGACGGCGTGGTGACGGATATGATGTATCTACCGGCGCACGGCTTCGCCTAAGCACTGCAACGATATGACCGAGGTGTGTTTCTGTGGAGGGGGGCACCGCAAACGGCTAGAACAATTCAACTTGTGTGTCTTTGGGTGCCCCCTACCCCCGTATATAAAGGAGCAAGGGGGGAGGCCGGCCGGCCCTCTATGGTGCGGCTAGGGAAGCAATCCTACTAGGAATAGGATTGCAATCCTATTCCTAGTAGGAGTCCACCAATGAAGGAAGGGGGGAAGGAAAGAGAGGGAGAGGGAGAGGGAAAGAGGGGCCGCGCCCCCCTCCCCTAGTCCTATTCAGACTCCTCCTAGGGAGGGGGCGCGCCACCTCCTGGCTACTGCCCTCTCTCTCCCCTATGGCCCACCAGGGCCCATCATTCCCCCGGGGGGTTCCGGTAACCCCCTCGACACTCCGGTAAATTCCGAAACTTTCCAGAACACTTCCGGTATCCGAATATAGTCGTCCAATATATCAATCTTTATGTCTCGGACATTCCGAGACTCCTCGTCATGTCCGGGATCTCATCCGTGACTCTGAACTACCTTCGGTACATCAAAACTCATAAACTCATAATACCGATCGTCATCAAACGTTAAGCGTGCGGACCCTACGGGTTCGAGAACTATGTAGACATGACCGAGACTCATCTCCGGTTAATAACCAATAGCGGAACCTGGATGCTCATATTGGCTCCTACATATTCTACGAAGATCTTTATCGGTCAAACCGCATAACAACATACGTTGTTCCTTTTGTCATCGGTATGTTACTTGCCCGAGATTCGATCGTCGGTATCTCTATACCTAGTTCAATCTCGTTACCGGCAAGTCTCTTTACTCGTTCCGTAATACATCATCTCGTGACTAACTCATTAGTCATTTGCTTGCAAGGCTTATTATGATGTGCATTACTGAGAGGGCCCAGAGATACCTCTCTGACACTCGGAGTGACAAATCCTAATCTTGATCTATGCCAACACCAGGAATACTTTCGGAGACACCTGTAGAGCATCTTTATGATCACCCAGTTACGTTGTGACGTTTGATAGCACACAAGGTGTTCCTATGGTATTCGGGAGTTGCATAATCTCATAGTCATAGGAACATGTATAAGTCATGGAGAAAGCAATAGCAGTAAAAATAAACGATCATAGTGCTATGCTAACGGATGAGTCTAGTCCATCACATCATTCTCCTAATGATGTGATCCCGTTGATCAAATGACAACTCATGTGTATGGCTAGGAAACATAGCCATCTTTGATCAATGAGCTAGTCTAGTAGAGGCATACTAGGGACATACTATTTTGTCTATGTATTCACACATGTATCAAGTTTTCGGTTAATACAATTCTAGCTTGAATAAAAGACATTTATCATGATATAAGGAAATACAAATAACATCTTTATTATTGCCTCTAGGGCATATTTCCTTCAGTCTCCCACTTGAACTAGAGTCAATAATCTAGATTACAAAGTGATGATCCTCACACCCATGGAGTCCTGGTGCTGATCATGATTTGCCCGTGGAAGAGGCTTAGTCAACGGGTCTGCAACATTCAGATCCGTATGTATTTTGCAAATCTCTATGTCTCCCTCCTTGACTAGATCGCGGATGGAATTGAAGCGTCTTTTGATGTGCTTTGTTCTCTTGTGAAACCTGGATTCCTTCGCCAAGGCTATTGCTCCAGTGTTGTCACAAAAGATTTTCATTGCACCCAATGCACTAGGTATTACACCTAGATCGGATATGAACTCCTTCATCCAGGCTCCTTCATTTGCTGCTTTCGAAGCAGCTATGTATTCCGCTTCACACGTAGATCCCGCTACGACGCTCTGCTTGGAACTGCACAAACTGACAGCTCCACCGTTCAATAAAAATACATATCCGGTTTGTGACTTAGAGTCATCCGGATCAGTGTCAAAGCTAGAATCGACGTAACTGTTTACGACGAGCTCTTTGTCACCTTCATATACGAGAAACATATCCTTTGTCCTTTTCAGGTATTTCAGGATGTTCTTGACTACTGTCCAGTGACCCACTCCTGAATTACTTTGGTACCTCCCTGCTAGACTTATAGCAAGGCACACATCAGGTCTGGTACACAGCATTGCATACATGATAGATCCTATGGCTGAGGCATAGGGAATGACTTTCATTTTCTCTCTATCTTCTGCAGTGGTCGGGCATTGAGTCTTACTCAACTTCATACCTTGTAACACAGGCAAGAACCCTTTCTTTGGCTGATCCATTTTGAACTTCTTCAAAACTTTATCAAGGTATGTGCTTTGTGAAAGTCCAATTAAGCGTCTTGATCTATCTCTATAGATCTTGATGCCTAATATATAAGCAGCTTCACCGAGGTCTTTCATTGAAAAACTCTTATTCAAGTATCCTTTTATGCTATCCAGAAATTCTATATCATTTCCAATCAACAATATGTCATCCACATATAATATTAGAAATGCTACAGAGATCCCACTCACTTTCTTGTTAATATAGGCTTCTTCAAAAGTCTGTATAAAACCATATGCTTTGATCACCTCATCAAAGCGTATATTCCAACTCCGAGATGCTTGCACCAGTCCATAGATGGATCGCTGGAGCTTGCATACTTTGTTAGCACCTTTTGGATTGACAAAACCTTCTGGTTGCATCATATACAACTCTTCTTTGAGATATCCATTTAGGAATGCAGTTTTGACATCCATTTGCCTGATTTCATAATCATAAAATGCGGCAATTGCGAACATGATTCGGGCAGACTTAAGCATCGCTATAGGTGAGAAAGTCTCATCGTAGTCAACTCCTTGAACTTGTCGAAACCCTTTCGCAACAGGTCGAGCTTTGTAAACAGTAACATTACCGTCTGCGTCGGTCTTCCTCTTGAAGATCCATTTATTTTCGATGGCTTGCCGATCATCGGGCAAGTCAACCAAAGTCCATACTTTGTTTTCATATATGGATCCCATCTCAGATTTCATGGCCTCAAGCCATTTTGCGGAATCTGGGCTCATCATCGCTTCCTCATAGTTCGTAGGTTCATCATGGTCTAGCAACATGACTTCCAGAACTGGGTTGCCGTACCACTCTGGTGCGGAACGTACTCTGGTTGATCTACGACGTTCATCAGAAACTTGATCCGAAGTTTCATGGTCATCATCATTAGCTTCCTCACTGATTGGTGTAGGAATCACTGGAACAATTTTCTGTGATGTACTACTTTCCAATTCAGGAGAAGGTACAATTACCTCATCAAGTTCTACTTTCCTCCCACTCACTTCTTTCGAGAGAAACTCCTTCTCTAGAAAGGATCCATTCTTAGCAACGAATATCTTGCCTTCGGATCTGTGATAGAAGGTGTACCCAACAGTCTCTTTTGGGTATCCTATGAAGACACATTTCTCTGACTTGGGTTTGAGCTTATCAGGTTGAAGCTTTTTCACATAAGCATCGCAGCCCCAAACTTTAAGAAACGACAACTTTGGTTTGTTGCCAAACCACAGTTCATAAGGTGTCGTATCAACGGATTTAGATGGTGCCCTATTTAACTTGAATGCAGCTGTCTCTAAAGCATAACCCCAAAACGATAGTGGTAAGTCGGTAAGAGACATCATAGATCACACCATATCCAATAAAGTACGGTTACGACGTTCGGACACACCATTACGCTGTGGTGTTCCGGGTGGCGTGAGTTGTGAAACTATTCCACATTGTTTCAAATGAAGACCAAACTCGTAACTCAAATATTCTCCTCCACGATCAGATCGTAGAAACTTTATTTTCTTGTTACGATGGTTCTCTACTTCACTCTGAAATTCTTTGAACTTTTCAAATGTTTCAGACTTGTGCTTCATTAAGTAGATATACCCATATCTGCTTAAATCATCAGTGAAGGTCAGAAAATAACGATACCCGCCGCGAGCCTCAAAACTCATTGGCCCACATACATCAGTATGTATGATTTCCAACAAATCTGTTGCTCGCTCCATGGTTCCGGAGAACGGAGTTTTAGTCATCTTGCCCATGAGGCATGGTTCGCAAGCACCAAGTGATTCATAATCAAGTGATTCCAAAAGTCCATCACTATGGAGTTTCTTCATGCGCTTTACACCAATATGACCTAAACGGAAGTGCCACAAATAAGTTGCACTATCATTATTAACGTTGCATCTTTTGGTTTCAATATTATGAATATGTGTATCACTACAATCGAGATCTAGTAAGAATAGACCACTCTTCAAGGGTGCATGACCATAAAAGATATTATTCATAAAAATAGAACAACCATTATTCTCTGATTTAAATGAATAACCGTCTCGCAACAAATAAGATCCAGATATAATGTTCATGCTCAACGCTGGCACCAAATAACAATTATTTAGGTCTAAAACTAATCCCGAAGGTAGATGTAGAGGTAGCGTGCCGACGGCGATCACATCGACTTTGGAACCATTTCCACGCGCATCGTCACCTCGTCCTTAGCCAATCTTCGTTTAATCCGTAGTCCCTGTTTCGAGTTACAAATATTAGCAACCAAACCGGTATCAAATACCCAGGTACTACTACGAGCATTAGTAAGGTACACATCAATAACATGTATATCACATATACCTTTGTTCACCTTGCCATCCTTCTTATCCGCCAAATACTTGGGGCAGTTCTGCTTCCAGTGTCCAGTCCCCTTGCAGTAGAAGCACTTAGTTTCAGGCTTGGCTCCAGACTTGGGTTTCTTCGTGGGAGTAGCAACTGTCTTGCAATTCTTCTTGAAGTTCCCCTTCTTTCCCTTGCCCTTTTTCTTGAAACTAGTGGTTTTGTTAACCATCAACACTTGATGCTCCTTTTTTATTTCTACCTCCACAGCCTTGAGCATAGCGAAGAGCTCGGGAATTGTCTTTTGCATCCCTTGCATATTATAGTTCATCAGGAAGCCTTTATAGCTTGGTGGCAGTGATTGAAGAATTCTATCAGTAACACTATCCTCGTCAACTTTGCAACCAAGGTGAGTCATATGATTGTAGTACCCAGACATTCTGAGCAAGTGTTCACTGATAGAACTATTCTCCTCCATCTTGCAGCTGTAGAACTTATTGGAAATCTCATATTTCTCAATCCAGGCATTTGCTTGAAATATTAACTTCAACTCCTGGAACATCTCATATGGTCCATGACGTTCAAAACGTCGTTGAAGTCCCGGTTCTAAGCCGTAAAGCATGGCACACTGAGCTATCATGTAGTCATCAGACCGCGACTGCCAGACGTTCAAAGCGTCTACATTAGCGGGAGGGGGCTTGTCACCTAGCGTTGCTTCAAGGTCATAATTCTTCTGTGCAGCAATGAGGATAATCCTCAAGTTACGGACCCAGTCCGTGTAATTGCTACCATCATCTTTCAACTTAGCTTTCTCTAAGAATGCATTAAAATTCAAAGGAACGGTAGCACGGGCCATTGATCTACAACAACATAGATATGCAAAAACTATCAGGACTAAGTTCATGATAAATTAAAGTTAAATTTAATCATATTATATAAAGAACTCCCACTTAGATAGACACCCCTCCGGTCATCTAAATGATCACGTGATCCAAATCAACTAAACCATGTCCGATCATCACGTGATATGGAGTAGTTTTAATGGTGAACATCTTATGTTGATCATATCTACTATATGATTCACGCTCGACCTTTCGGTCTCCAGTGTTCCGAGGCCATATCTGCATATGCTAGGCTCGTCAAGTTTAACCCGAGTATTCTGCGTGTGCAAAACTGGCTTACACCCGTTGTATTTGAACGTAGAGCTTATCACACCCGACCATCACGTGGTGTCTCGGCACGACGAACTTTTGCAATGGTGCATACTCAGGGAGAACACTTATACCATGAAATTTAGTAAGGGATCATCTTATAATGCTACCATCGTTCTAAGCAAAATAAGAAGCATAATAAGATAAACATCACATGCAATCAAAATATGTGACATGATATGGCCATCATCATCTTGTGCTTTTGATCTCCATCTCCAAAGCACCGTCATGATCACCTTCGTCACCGGCGCGACACCTTGATCTCCATCGTAACATCGTTGTCGTCTCGCCAACTATTGCTTCTACGACTATCGCTACCGCTTAGTGATAAAGTAAAGCAATTACATGGCGATTGCATTTCATACAGTAAAGCGACAACCATATGGCTCCTGCCAGTTGCCGATAACATTACAAAACATGATCATCTCATACAAAACCGTATAACTCATCATGTCTTTGACCATATCACATCACAACATGCCCTGCAAAAACAAGTTAGACGTCCTCTACTTTGTTGTTGCAAGTTTTACGTGGCTGCTACGGGCTTAGCAAGAACCGTTCTTACCTACGCATACAAAAACCACAACGATGTTTCGTCAAGTATGTGATGTTTTAACCTTCACAAGGACCGGGCGTAGCCACACTTGATTCAGCTAAAGTGAGAGAGACAGACACCCGCCAGTCACCTTTAAGCAACAAGTGCTCGTAACGGTGAAACCAGTCTCGCGTAAGCGTACGCGTAATGTCGGTCCGAGCCGCTTCATCTCACAATACCGCCGAAGCAAACTATGACATGCTGGTAAGCAGTATGACTAGTATTGCCCACAACTCATAGTGTTTTACTCGTGCATATCATCTACGCATAGACCTGGCTCTGATACCATTGTTGGGGAACGTAGTATTTTCAAAATTTTCCTACGATCACGCAAGATCTATCTACTAGATGCATAGCAACGAGGGGAAGAGTGTGTCTACGTACCCTCGTAGACCGGGAGCGGAAGCGTCAAGTGACGCGGTTGATGTAGTCGAACTTCTTCGCGATCCAACCGATCAAGCACCGAACGTACGGCACCTCCGTGTTCAGCACACGTTCAGCTTGATGACGTCCCACGAGCTCTTGATCCAGTTGAGCTTCACGGGAGAGTTTGATACGGCCAAAACGTATCTATAATTTCTGCTTGCTCCATGCCTCTTTTGGGTGATATTGCTATGATATTTATACACTTCCATACACTTTTGATCATATTTGGACTAACCTATTAACTCAGTGCACCCCAGTGCCAGTTTCTGTTTTCGGCTGTGTTTGTATTTCAGGTTTTCACGTTACGAGAACTGCCAGGAAAAATCCAGAAAAATTATATAAAAAATCAGCGTTCCAGAACCTACCGTGCGCCCGAAGGACAGCCGGGGGGGGGGGGCACCAGGGCTCCAGGCGCCCTGGCGGCGGGCCCCCCCTAGGCCGCGCCGGGGGGCGCCTGGGCCCCCCGAGGCTCCTCCGATGCCCCCCTTTGGCATATATTTAAAGCGTCTCCCGAAACCCTCGAAAATTGAACTCTTTTCGCGATCCCATCTCTGTTCCGCCGCCGCCGCCGCTTCCAAGATCGGGAGCACCAGGAGAACTCTTCCTGGCACCCTGCCGGAGGGGAGGATCACCACCGGGAGCTTCTCCACCACCATGGACGCCTCCCGGATGAGTCGTGAGTAGTCTCCCTTGGACCATGAGTCCATGACCAGTAGCTATGTGATGTTCTCCTCCCGTTCTTGTGCTTCACTAATTAGTCCTCGTGAGCTGCCCTACATGATCGAGGCACATATGTAATCCTTATGCTGTTGCTATGATGAGTTTGCTGGGATCCGATGGATTATGAGATTATGTTCAGATTGTGTTTGAGTAATATATTTGATTCACCTCTTATATGTTTATGTTCGTAAGTAATTCTTGCATGTTCTCCGTTGTTATTTATTGCTTTGGCCAAGTAGTAGGTAGTGACTCCAAGAGGGAACGTTATGCTTGATTGTGGGTTCATGCCCCTCGATGACTAATTTGAGTGACAGAGACATGAGTCTAGGGGATGTGCTGTTGCCACAAGGGGGAAAACAACGGTGCTTGTGCCCGCGGGTGCAAGGATTGTTTACTTTACGCAAAGTTCTTTTAATGCAGTTGTCTGTTGCATTGAGTTTACACTATGGGTGGGGCTCGCAACTTAATACCAGCGAGATGTTCTGGATAGATATCTCAAGGTGGATGATTAGTAGTAGATATTGATGGATTTCAGTCTACTTACTTTGGCGTACCGCCCATGCTTTGAACCTCAACCTTTCTTGCAATGTAGTCAGCATTGGTTTGCGCACATGGTCCTGTCAATTGCCCAGCTGTAATTCGTTTACCTCACATAGTTGTTTTACCATCTTTTGGGAGAGAGACATCACTAGTGAACATCATGAGACTCCGGTCCATATTACCATCATTGATCACATCCGCTATTTACTTTTTGCTTTTATTTACTATTGCAATTATATCTATCACTACTATCACTTGCGTTTAATCCTTTGTGAACTACAAGGCCAGAGGGATTGACAACCTCTCTGTACTCGTTGGGAGCAAAGTTATTTGTATCTGTGTGCAGGTCCACGTTGATTGCTAATATCTGGCGCCATAGCAGTTGACACCTTCTTGTTGAACCTAGGAGTCTCTGGGGATTCGATCCTTGGTATCTTTGCCAAGGGAAAAACTTCCGCAACACTACATCTCACACCTTCCACTTGGGGTAACCAACGAGGGGCGAGAAGCCTAGCAAGAGTTTTTCTGGCGCCGTTGCCGGGGACTCCACTCTTCAAGATAGGGGAGTTGCACGCTATCTTTTACCTTTGCTTTTAGTCTTGTTAGTTTACCTTTCAGTTTTTGCTTTAGTATCTTTTATCAAAAATCACAAAAATAGTTATCTTGCTTGCTTGCTACAATGGGTTCCACCGAGAACACCAAGTTGTGTGACTTCACTAGTCACAACAACGATGACTTTATCAGCACACCTATCACTACACCTGCCACTTCAGCACCTTCATATGAAATTAAACCTGCTTTACTGAATCTAGTTATGAAAGATGAATTCTCCGGTGCTGGAGATGATGCTGCTTTACACTTGAACAACTTTGTTGAACTTTGTGATATGCAAAAGTACCAAGAAATAGATGGTAATATTGTTAAGCTTAAGCTTTTTCCTTTCTCCTTGAGAGGAGGAGCTAAAATTTGGTTTCAGTCTTTGCCTAGAAACAACATAGATTCATGGGACAAGTGCAAAGATGCTTTTATTGGAAAATACTATCCACCTGCTAAAATTATCCAACTGAGAAGTAACATAATGAATTTTAAACAATTGGATAATGAACACGTTGCCCAAGCTTGGGAACGTATGAAATCTCTTATCAAGAACTGCCCTACTCATGGTTTGACTACTTGGATGGTTATCCAAACTTTTTATGCAGGCTTGAACTTTACCTCGCGGAACTTGTTAGATTCGGCCGCGGGAGGAACCTTTATGTCAACTACACTTGGTGCTTCCACGAAGCTTCTCAATGAGATGATGACCAACTATTCCCAATGGCACATCAAACGCGCTCCAACAGGTAGGAAGGTAAACTTTGTCGAGGAGATTTCCTCCCTTAATGAAAAAGTTGACTTGATCATGTCTCTACTTTCGAAGCGATCTTCTGTTGATCCTCGTGATGTTCCTTTAAATTCTTTGATTGCTCAAGAACAAGTAGATGTGAACTTTATCTCTAGAAACAATTTCAATAACAATGCTTATAGGAGTAACTTTGGTAGCAATCCTAGACCGTTCCCCTCTAATTCTTATGGGAACAACAATGCTTATCCTAGCACCAGGAACTCCACTACTGAACTAGAGATTATGCTTAAAGATTTCATTACTACCCAAAAATCTTTTAATAATAGTGTAAAAGAAAAACTACATAAACTAGATGATCTCTCTTTGAAGGTAGACCATTTAGCCAATGAGATAGAATTGCTTAAAATTAAAACTTCTCCTCTTGAGGAGAGGAAGGTCACTCCTATTAATGCTACTCAAGTGCAAATTAATGAAAATATTAGGATGATGGCTAAACTTAAAGAAAGATGGGCTAGAGAAAGGGAGGAAGAGGATAGAATTAAGAGCCTTCCTACCCACCACACTGTTGCTACTATCCAAGTTGTTGAGGATATCCAAACTCTTAGCACCCAATGTACTCCTGGTCCCATTGGACCTATTAATGTTGATGCTATGACTATAGAAACTACCAAACATGTGAACCTAAAGGACACCACTACCACTTTACTTGATGCTAGTGACCTTGACTTTGATAATTGCACTCTTACCGAAGTTATTGATTTCCTTCACAAGATGTCTAGAGATCCCCGCACTAGCACGCTTAACCTTGCCTTCACAGAGCATATCACTAATGCTCTCATCAAAGCTAGGGAGGAGAAACTTAGAGTAGAAGCCTCCATACCTAGAAAGCTAGAAGATGGTTGGGATCCTATGATAAAAATTAAATTGAATGACTTCTCTTGCTATGCATTATGTGATGTTGGAGCTAGTACCTCTGTTATGCCCAAAAGAATATATGATATGCTTAAATTGAAACCTTTTGATTCTTGTTCTTTTGGTGTTCGTCTCGTTGATTCTTCCGTAAAGAAACCTTTGGGGAGGATCGACGATGTTCTTATCGTTGTCAATGATAATTATGTTCCCGTTGATTTTACTATTATGGATATTGAATGTGATCCTTCTTGTCCAATTATTTTGGGACGTCCTTTTTTGCGCACCGTTGGTGCTATCATTGACATGAAAGAGGGTAATATAAAATTTCAGTTTCCTCTCAAGAAAGGGATGGAACACTTCCCTCGAAAGAAGATCAAGTTACCTTTTGAGTCCGTTGTACGGGGTAGCTATTCTTTTACTCTTGATAAAACTTGATCTATATGCATTATGCCTAGCTTAAAGGCATAAAAGAAAGCGCGTTTGGGAGGCAGCCCAATGAATAAATTTATTTTGCTTTTGTTGTGTCTTGATGTTGTTACTACTGTAGCATCATCATTGTATCTTTGCTTTTCAATTTTGTGCCAAGTATAGCCTCTGATTGCTAGAAAGTTCAAAAGTTGTGAGGTGCTGTCCAGGAAACAGATTCTGTCCTTGGATAGAAAAATTCGTATAAAATCACCAGATCATCTTTTTGGTCTGAATGTTTTCGACAGCGTTCTCTATATAATTGTCTTTCGTGCGTCTATTCTGAGTTTTTTGATTAGAGTTGCAGAAGTGCCCCGAACAAATCAATTACTACCTGCTGTTCTGTTTTTCACAGATTCTGTCCTGTTTTGCTTTTCCTTCATTTCGCAAACCTAGAGCTTGCTTTTTCTTTGCAAAAACCTTTTGGCAATCTTGAGAAACAGTAGAACTTCAAGAATATCTTTATTTCCAGCAAGGTATAATTATTTTATTATGGGTACTAACCTCGCTAATCAGATTATGATTAGTTATGTATGAAGGGAGTTTTCAAGTGTGCGAGGGAAGATGATAAAAAGATTCAGGAGTGACAAGCGCTCAAGCTTGGGGATGCCCCCATGCACCCCCAAGAAATATTCAAGGAGACTCAAGTGTCTAAGCTTGGGGATGCCCCCGTGCATCCCCTTCTCCATCAACATTATCAGTTCGTCTTTCGTTCCACTATATTTTAATCACTTCATGTGTTATGTGCTATGCTTGGAGCATCTTGCTTTTAGTTTCCTTTTTAGTTTTTCATAACGAGTCGGAACTCAGCGTTCTTTATGTGGGAGAGAAACACGCTCCACTTCTACCTAGAACATAACATAGAATTTTCATGTCTATCCTTGCTGTGTGTGTTCTTTGTCTTTTAATAGCTACTATCATGCTCTGCTCTTAGTATTCATGCTTATCTTTTTAAAGAGCTTTTGTTTAGTTGGTTGCTTGAACTCTCTTTAATTATCATGCTTATCTTATTAAGATAGTTTGCTTCCATTGCATTGGTTAATATGTCTATGATAAAGATGCTACGTGCATAATGGCGCTTAATAGTTCAGGTTTTCTTATGGTTAGTCTCAAATAGCTGGGGGGTTCCCAATGTGTTATTGGAGTACCAACATGATTTGTTTGCCAATGATGTGGTATGGTTTAGTAATACCTTCCTTCAAGAATTTATTTTGATTGACTTGGCATATGCTCACGCATATTTAAGACTGTAAAGAAAGTTTGTCAAGCCTTGATGATCTTTTATTTCTGAGTAGCGATATAACTTCCATGCCTGATTCAGTGTTGCTTTGTCGCTCTGCATGATTATGACCGTCATTGCTCTCTTAGTTGGTCGCTCCGAGTCTTTTGCTAACCTCCACCTGTACTAAACGGACTGACTGCTTGTGTATCCACATCCTTTTAAACCAGTTATGCCATATGAGTCCACCATACCTACCTATATGTGGTATTTCACCGCCACTCCAAGTAAATTTACATGTGCTACCTTTAAAACCTTCAGTTTTTGCAATACATAGCTCATGGGAAAGTAGCTTAAAAACTATCGTGGTAAAGAATATGTTGCTTATGTATCTTATTTTCTTATAAGTTGCTTGCTGAGCGGTAACCATGTTTCTGGGGACGCCATCAACTGTTACACTTTTGTTGAATATCATGTGAGTTGCTATGCATGTTCGTCTTGTCTAAAGTAAGGGTGATTTGCCATGAGTTGAATGGTTTGAGTATGCATATTGTTAGAGAAGAACATTGGGCCGCCAACCAAAGCCATGTATCATGGTGGAAGTTTTAGCTTGGACATTAATCCTCAATCTCTTATGAGAATATGCTTAAGCATTAAGGAGGAGTCCATTATCTATTTTCTATGTTGTCCCGGTATGGATGTCCTCAAGTTGAGATCTATCAAAAACGAGAAATCAAATGCGATCTATCTCCTTGGACCTTTGTACAGGTGACATAGAGGTACCCCTTTGTGACACTTGGTTGAAACATATGTAATGCAATGACAATCCATGGAAATCCGAGCTAATTAGGACAAGGTGCGAGCACTATTGGTATTCGATGCATGGGGCTTGCAACTTATAGGATGTCTTATGCATAACACATATGAAGTACTACTACCGTTGACAAAATTGTTTCTATGTTTTCAAAATAGAAAGCTCTAGCACATGAGTAATCCCTGCTTCCCTCTGCGAAGGGCCATTCTTTTACTTTTATGTTGAGTCTCCACCTTCTTTTAAAAGCACCAACTACTGAGAGCATGATTGTCATTCTGAGTGTAATGTGCATTGTCCCAAAGTAGCATTGTCTTTTGCATGATTGTGATATTGTTTATTCTGAAATCATTGTATCTAGTCATCACTTAAACCTTGGAGGTGCCCCTGCATTTATGTTTTGCTTCACTAAAGGGGGCAAGCTAGATATCACTTTATCATATTTGCACATCATGTTCATTGCAAATCTATTTGATGCTTCAGTATCATATTGTAAAACTTTCAGTCCTTTGTGATTTTCTCATGAGGCAACTTAATTACTATAGATTCATTGTCTCAGTAAGCTTTTGTCATATGACTATGAAAAAGTCCTATATGGTTAATAGCATGTCACCACAGAAATTATTCTTGTTATCATTTACCTACTCGAGGACGAGCAGGAATTAAGCTTGGGGATGTTGATATGTCCAAAATGTATCTATAATTTCTGCTTGCTCTATGCCTCTTTTGGGTGATATTGCTATGATATTTATACACTTCCATACACTTTTGATCATATTTGGACTAACCTATTAACTCAGTGCACCCCAGTGCCAGTTTCTGTTTTCGGCTGTTTTTGTATTTCAGGTTTTCACGTTACGAAAACTGCCAGGAAAAATCCAGAAAAATTATATAAAAAATCAGCGTTCCAGAACCTACCGTGCGCCCGAAGGACAGCCGGGGGGGGGGGGGGCACCAGGGCTCCAGGCGCCCTGGCGGTGCCCCCCCTGGGCCGCGACGGGGGGGCGCCTGGGCCCCCCGAGGCTCCTCCGATGCCCCCCTTTGGCATATATTTAAAGCGTCTCCCGAAACCCTCAAAAAAGGAACTCTTTTCGCGATCCCATCTCTGTTCCGCCGCCGCCGCCGCTTCCAAGATCGGGAGCACCAGGAGAACTCTTCCCGGCACCCTGCCGGAGGGGAGGATCACCACCAGGAGCTTCTCCACCACCATGGACGCCTCCCGGATGAGTCGTGAGTAGTCTCCCTTGGACCATGAGTCCATGACCAGTAGCTATGTGATGTTCTCCTCCCGTTCTTGTGCTTCACTAATTAGTCCTCGTGAGCTGCCCTACATGATCGAGGCACATATGTAATCCTTATGCTGTTGCTATGATGAGTTTGCTGGGATCCGATGGATTATGAGATTATGTTCAGATTGCGTTTGAGTAATATATTTGATTCACCTCTTTTATGTTTATGTTCGTAAGTAATTCTTGCATGTTCTCCGTTGTTATTTATTGCTTTGGCCAAGTAGTAGGTAGTGACTCCAAGAGGGAACGTTATGCTTGATTGTGGGTTCATGCCCCTCGATGACTAGTTTGAGTGACAGAAACATGAGTCTAGGGGATGTGCTGTTGCCACAAGGGGGAAAACAATGGTGCTTGTGCCCGCGGGTGCAAGGATTGTTTACTTTACGCAAAGTTCTTTTAATGCAGTTGTCTGTTGCATTGAGTTTACACTATGGGTGGGGCTCGCAACTTAATACCAGCGAGACGTTCTGGATAGATATCTCAAGGTGGATGATTAGTAGTAGATATTGATGGATTTCGGTCTACTTACTTTGGCGTACCGCCCATGCTTTGAACCTCAACCTTTCTTGCAATGTAGTCAGCATTGGTTTGCGCACATGGTCCTCTCAATTGCCCAGCTGTAATTCGTTTACCTCACATAGCTATTTTACCGTCTTTTGGGAGAGAGACATCACTAGTGAACATCATGAGACTCCGGTACATATTACCATCATTGATCACATCCGCTATTTACTTTTCGCTTTTATTTACTATTGCAATTATATCTATCACTACTAACACTTGCGTTTAATCCTTTGTGAACTACAAGGCCGGAGGGATTGACAACCTCTCTGTACTCGTTGGGAGCAAAGTTATTTGTATCTGTGTGCAGGTCCACGTTGATTGCTAATATCTGGCGCCGTAGCAGTTGACACCTTCTTGTTGAACCTAGGAGTCTCTGGGGATTCGATCCTTGGTATCTTTGCCAAGGGAAAAACTTCCGCAACACTACATCTCACACCTTCCACTTGGGGTAACCAACGAGGGGCGAGAAGCCTAGCAGAGTTTCGTCAGCACGACGGCGTGGTGACGGATATGATGTATCTACCGGCGCAGGGCTTCGCCTAAGCACTGCAACGATATGACCGAGGTGTGTTTCTGTGGAGGGGGGCACCGCACACTGCTAGAACAATTCAACTTGTGTGTCTTTGGGTGCCCCCTACCCCCGTATATAAAGGAGCAAGGGGGGAGGCCGGCCGGCCCTCTATGATGCGGCTAGGGAAGCAATCCTACTAGGAATAGGATTGCAATCCTACTAGGAATAGGATTGCAATCCTACTAGGAATAGGATTGCAATCCTATTCCTAGTAGGAGTCCACCAATGAAGGAAGGGGGAAGGAAAGAGAGGGAGAGGGAGAGGGAAAGAGGGGCCGCGCCCCCCTCCCCTAGTCCTATTCGGACTCCTCCTAGGGAGGGGGCGCGCCACCTCCTGGCTGCTGCCCTCTCTCTCCCCTATGGCCCACCAGGGCCCATCATTCCCCCGGGGGGTTCCGGTAACCCCCCCGGCACTCCGGTAAATTCCGAAACTTTCCAGAACACTTCCGGTGTCCGAATATAGTCGTCCAATATATCAATCTTTATGTCTCGGACATTCCGAGACTCCTCGTCATGTCCGTGATCTCATCCGGGACACCGAACTACCTTCGGTACATCAAAACTCATAAACTCATAATACCGATCGTCATCAAACGTTAAGCGTGCGGACCCTACGGGTTCGAGAACTATGTAGACATGACCGAGACTCATCTCCGGTCAATAACCAATAGCGGAACCTGGATGCTCATATTGGCTCCTACATATTCTACGAAGATCTTTATCGGTCAAACCGCATAACAACATATGTTGTTCCTTTTGTCATCGGTATGTTACTTGCCCGAGATTCGATCGTCGGTATCTCTATACCTAGTTCAATCTCGTTACCGGCAAGTCTCTTTACTCGTTCCGTAATACATCATCTCGCGACTAACTCATTAGTCATTTGCTTGCAAGGCTTATTATGATGTGCATTACCGAGAGGGCCCAGAGATACCTCTCCGACACTCGGAGTGACAAATCCTAATCTTGATCTATGCCAACACCACGAATACTTTCGGAGAAACCTGTAGAGCATCTTTATGATCACCCAGTTACGTTGTGACATTTGATAGCACACAAGGTGTTCCTACGGTATTCGGGAGTTGCATAATCTCATAGTCATAGGAACATGTATAAGTCATGGAGAAAGCAATAGCAGTAAAACTAAACGATCATAGTGCTATGCTAACGGATGGGTCTAGTCCATCACATCGTTCTCCTAATGATGTGATCCCGTTGATCAAATGACAACTCATGTCTATGGATAGGAAACATAGCCATCTTTGATCAATGAGCTAGTCTAGTAGAGGCATACTAGGGACATACTATTTTGTCTATGTATTCACACATGTATCAAGTTTCCGGTTAATACAATTCTAGCATGAATAAAAGACATTTATCATGATATAAGGAAATAAAAATAACATTTTTATTATTGCCTCTAGGGCATATTTCCTTCACATACTCCCTCGGGGGGGGGGGGGGGTTC
>LR738714.1:171448468-171482589 GCA_902687465.1 Secale cereale | reverse complement strand
GGGGGTTCTGGTAACCCCCTCCGGCACTCCTATTTTATCCGATAACACCCGGAACACTTCCGGTGTCTGAATATAGTGGTCCAATATATTAATCTTTATGTCTCGGACATTCCGAGACTCCTCGTCATGTTCGTGATCTCATCAGGGACTCCGAACTACCTTCAGTACATCAAAACTCATAAACTCATAATATCGATCGTCATCGAACGTTAAGCGTGCGGACGCTACGGGTTCGAGAACTATGTAGACATGAACGAGACTCATCTCCGGTCAATAACAAATAGCGGAACCTGGATGCTCATATTAGCTCCTACATATTCTACGAAGATCTTTATCGGTCAAACCGCATAACAACATACGTTGTTCCCTTTGTCATCGGTATGTTACTTGCCCGAGATTCGATCGTCGGTATCACTATACCTAGTTAATCTCGTTACCGGCAAGTTTCTTTACTCGTTCCGTAATACATCATCTCGTGACTAACTCATTAGTCATTTGCTTGCAAGGCTTATTATGAAGTGTATTACCGAGAGGGCCCAGAGATATCTCTTTGACACTCGGAGTGACATATCATATTCTTGATCTATGCCAACACCACGAACACCTTCGGAGACACCTATAGAGCATCTTTATAATCACCCGGTTACGTTGTGACGTTTGATAGCACACAAGGTGTTCCTCCGGTATTCGGGAGTTGTATAATCTCATAGTCATAGGAACATGTATAAGTCATCAAGAAAGCAATAACAGTAAAACTAAATGATCAAGTTGCTAAGCTAACGGATGGGTCTTGTCTATCACATCAGTCTCCTAATGATGTGATCCCGTTGATCAAATGACAACTCATGTCTATGGCTAGGAAACATAACCATCTTTGATCAATGAGCTAGTCTAGTAGAGGCATACTAGGGACACTATGTTTTGTCTATGTATTAAGTTTCTTGTTAATACAATTCTAGCATGAATGATAAATGTTTATCATGATATAAGGAAATATAAATAACAACTTTATTATTGCCTCTAGGGCATATTTCCTTTAGTCTCCCACTTGCACTAGAGTCAATAATCTAGTTCACATCGCCATGTGATCGATAGTTCACATCGTTCTATGAATAACACCCACAGTTCACATCACCATGTGACCAACACCCAAATGGTTTACTAGAGTCAATAATCTAGTTCACATCGCCATATGATTAACACCTAAAGAGTACTAAGTTGTGATCATGTTTTGCTTCGTGAAAGAAGTTTAGTCAGCGGGTCTGCCACATTCAGATCCGTATGTATTTTGCAAATTTCTATGTCTACAATGCTCTACACGGAGCTATTCTAGCTAAATGCTCCCACTTTCAATATGTATCCAGATCGAGACTCAGAGTCATCCAGATCGGTGTCAAAGCTTGCATTGATGTTACTCTTCACGACGAACTCTCACCTCCATAACCGAGAAATATTTCCTTAGGCCTCTAAGGATAATTCTGACCGCTGTCGAGTGATCTACTCCTAGATCAAAATTGTATTCCCTTGTCAAAATCAGGGCATGGCATACAATAGGTCCGGTATACAGCATGGCATACTTTATGGAACCTATGGCTGAGGCATAATGGATGATTTTCATTCTCTCTCTATCTTTTTTTGTGGTCGGGTTTTGAGTCTTACTCAACTTCATACCTTGCAACACAGGCAAGAACTCTTTCTTTGACTGTTCCATTTTGAACTACTTCAAAAACTTCTTAAGGTATGTACTCATTGAAAAAACTTATCAAGCATCTTGATCTATCTCTATATATCTTGATGCTCAATATGTAAGCAGCTTCACTGAGGTCTTTCTTTGAAAAACTCCTTCCAAACACTCATTTATGCTTTCGAAAAAAATCCTACATCATTTCCGATCGACAATATGTCATTCACATATACTTATCAGAAAGGCTGTAGTGCTCCCACTCACTTTCTTGTAAATACAGGCTTCACCGAAAGTCTGTATAAAACTATATGCTTTGATCAACTTATCAAAGCGTATATTCCAACTCCGAGATGCTTGCACCAGTCCATAGATGGATCACTGGAGCTTGCACATTTTGTTAGCACCTTTAGGATTGATTAAACCTTCTGTTTGCATCATATACAACTCTTCTTTAATAAATCCATTAAAGAACACAGTTTTGTTATCCATTTGCCAGATTTCATAAAATGCGGCAATTGATAACATGATTCGGACAGACTTAAGCATCGCTACGAGTGAGAAAATCTCATCATAGTCAACACCTTGAACTTGTCGAAAACCTTTCGCAACAATTCGAGCTTTGTAGATAGTAACATTACCATCAGCGTTAGTCTCCCTCTTAAAGATCCATTTTTTTAATGACTTGCCGATCATCGGACAAGTCAACCAAAGTCCACACTTTGTTCTCATACATGAATCCCATCTCAGATTTCATGGCCTCAAGCCATTTTGCGGAATTTGGGGTCATCATTGCTTCCTCATAGTTCGTAGGTTCATCATGGTCTAGTAACATGACTTCCAGGACTGGGTTGCCATACCACTATGGTGTGAAACGTACTCTGGTTGACCTACGAGGTTCAGTAGTAACTTGATCCGAAGTTTCATGATCATCATCATTAGCTTCCTCACTAATTGGTGTAGGGATCACTGGAACTAGTTTATGTGATGTACTACTTTCCAATTCGGGATACGGTACAATTACCTCATCAAGTTTTACTTTCCTCCCACTCACTTCTTTTGAGAGAAACTCTTTCTCTAGAAAGGATCCATTCTTAGCAACGGATATCTTGCCTTCGGATCTGTGATAGAAGGTGTACCGAACAATCTCTTTTGGGTATCCTATGAAGACACATTTCTCCAACTTGGGTTCGAGCTTATCAGGTTGAAGCTTTTTCACATAAGCATCGCAGCCCCAAACTTTAAGAAACAACAATTTTGGTTTCTTGCCAAACCACAGTTCATAAGGCGTCGTCTCAGTGGATTTAAATGGTGCCCTTATTTAACGTGAATGCAGCTGTCTCTAATGCATAACCCAAAAACAATAGTGGTAAATTGGTAAGAGACATCATAGATCGCACCATATCTAATAAAGTAAGGTTACGACGTTCGGACACACCATTACACTGTGGTGTTCCGGGTGGCGTGAGTTGTGAAACTATTCCACATTGCTTCAAATGAAGATCAAACTCGTAACTCAAATATTCGCCTCCGCGATCAGATCGTAGAAACTTAATTTTCTTGTTACGATGATTCTCTATTTCACTCTGATACTCTTTGAACTTTTCAAATGCTCTAGACTTGTGTTTCATCAAGTAGATGTACCCATATCTGCTCAAATCATCTGTGAAGGTCAGAAAATAACGATACCCGTCACGAGCCTCAAAACTCATTGGTCCACATACATCAGTATGTATGATTTCCAATAAGTCAGTTGCTTGCTCCATTGTTCCGGAGAACAGAGTTTTAGTCATCTTGCCCATGAGGCATGGTTCGCAAGTACCAAGTGATTCATAATCAAGCGATTCCAAAAGCCCATCAGCATGGAGTTTCTTCATGCGCTTTACACCAATATGACCTAAACGGCAGCGCCACAAATAAGTTGCACTATCATTATCAACGTTGCATCTTTTGTCTTCAATATTATGAATATGTGTATTACTACGATCGAGATCCAACAAACTATTTTTATTGGGTGTATGACCATCGAGGGTTTTATTCATGTAAACAGAATAACAATTATTCTATGACTTTAAATGAATAACCGTATTGCAACAAACATGATCAAATCATATTCATGCTCAATGCAAATGCCAAATAACATTTATTTAGGTTCTACAGTAATCCTGAAAGTATAGGGAGTGTGCGATGATGATCACATCAATCTTGGAACCACTTCCAACACACATCGTCACTTCACCTTTAACTAGTCTTTGTTCATTCTATAACTCTCGTTTCGAGTTACTAATTTTAGCAACTAAACCGGTATCAAATACCCAAGGGTAGCTATGAACACTAGTAAAGTACACATCAATAATCTGTATATCAAATATACCTTTGTTCACTTTGCCATCCTTCTTATCCACCAAGTATCTAGGACAGTTCCACTTCCAGTGACCATTTCCTTTGCAGTAGAAGCACTTAGTTTCAGGCTTGAGTTTAGCTTTGGGTTTCTTCACGGGAGTGAAAACTTGCTTGTCATTCTTCTTGAAGTTCCCCTTCTATCCCTTTGCCCTTTACTTGAAACTAGTGGTCTTGTTAACCATCAACACTTGATGCTCTTTCTTGATTTCTACCTTCGCCGATTTCAGCATCGCGAAGAGCTCGGGAATTACTTTCGTCATCCCATGCATATTATAGTTGATTACGAAGTTCTACTAACTTGGTGATAGTGACTAGAGAACTTTGTCAATTACTACCTTATCTGGAAGATTAACTCCCACTTGATTCAAGCAATTGTAGTACCCAGACAATCTGAGCACATGCTCACTGGTTGAGCTATTCTCCTCCGTCTTGTAGGCAAAGTACTATCAGAGGTCTTATACCTCTCGACACGGGCATGAGTATGAAATACTAATTTCAACTCTTGGAACATCTCATATGCTCCGCAGCGTTCAAAATGTTTTTGAAGTCCCGGTTATAAGCCGTAAAGCATGGCGCACTAAACTATCAAGTAGTCATTATACCAAGCTTGTCAAACGTTCATAATGTCTGCATCTGCTCTTGCAATAGGTTTGTCACCTAGCGGTGCATCAAGGACATAATACTTCTGTGTAGCAATGAGGATAATCCTCAGATCACGGACCTAGTCCACATCATTGCTACTAACATCTTTCAACTTAGTTTTCTCTAGGAACATACCAAAAACATAGGGGAGCTATAACGCGATCTATTGATCTACAACATAGATATGCTAATACTACCAGGACAAAGTTCATGATAAATTGAAGTTCAATTAATCATATTACTAAAGAACTCCCACTTAGATAGACATCCCTCTAGTCATCTAAATGATCACGTGATCCAAATCAACTAAACCATGTCTGATCATCACGTGAGATGCAGTAGTTTTCAATGGTGAACATCTTATGTTGATCGTATCTACTATATGATTCATGCTCGACCTTTTGGTCTCCAGTGTTCCGAGGCCATGTCTGTACATGCTAGGCTCGTCAAGTTTAACCCGAGTATTCTGCATGTGCAAAACTGTCTTGCACCCGTTGTATGTGAATGTAGAGCTTATCACACCCGATCATCACGTGGTGTCTCAGCACGAAGAACTTTCGCAACGGTGCATACTCAGGGAGAACACTTGTACCTTGAAATTTTGTAAGGAATCATCGTATAATACTACTGCTGTACTAAGCAAAATAAGAAGCATAATAAGATAAGCATCACATGCAATCAAAATATGTGACATGATATGGCCATCATCATCTTGTGCTTTTTATCTCCATCTCCAAAGCATCGTCATGATCTCCATCGTCACCGACTTGACACCATGATCTTCATCGTAGCGTCGTGGTCGTCTCGCCAACTATTGCTACTACTACTATCGCTAACTCATAGTGATAAAGTAAATCAATTACATGGCCTTCGCAATTCATACAATAAAGAGGCAACCATAAGGCTCCTGCCGGTTGCCGATAACTTTACAAAACATGATCATCTCATACAATAACGTATAACTCATCACGTCTTGACCATATCACATCACAACATGACTTGCAAAAACAAGTTAGACGTCCTCTACTTTGTTGTTGCAAGTTTTACGTGGCTGCTACGAACTTAGCAAGAACCATTCTTACCTACTCATACAAAAACCACAATGGTTTTTCATCAAGTATGTGTTGTTTTAACCTTCCCAAGGACCGAGCGTAGCCACACTCGATTCAACTAAAGTGAGAGAGAGAGAGACACCCGCACCTTTAAGCAACGAGTGCTCGTAACGGTGAAACCAGTCTCGCGTAAGCGTACGCGTAATGTCGGTCTGGGCCGCTTCATCTCACAATACCACCGAATCAAAGTATGACATGCTGGTAAGCAGTATGACTATTATTGACCACAACTCATTGTGTTCTACTCGTGCATATCGTCTACGCATAGACCTGGCTCTGATACCACTTTTGTGGAACGTAGTATTAAAAAAAAATCCTACGATCACACAAGATCTATCTACTAGATGCATAGCAACGAGAGGGGAGAGTGTGTCTACGTACCCTCGTAGACCGAAAACTGAAGCATCTAGTGACGCGGTTGTTGTAGTCGAACATCTTCGCGATCCAACCGATCCAAGCACCGAAAGTACATCACCTCCGCGTTCAGCACATGTTCAGCTCGATGACGTCCCATGAGCTCTTGATCCAGTTGAGCTTCACGGGAGAGTTTCATCAGCACAACAGCGTGGTGACGGAGATGATGAAGCTACCGGCGCAGGGCTTCACCTAAGCACTACAACGGTATGACCGAGGTGTGTTTCTCTGGAGGGGGCACCGCACACGGCTAAAACGATGTTGCTTGTGTGTCTTTGGGTGCCCCCTACCCTCGTATATAAAGGAGCAAAGGGGGGAGGTGCGGCTGACCAAGTATGGTGCGCCAGGAGTAGGATTCCAACTCCTAGTAGGAATAGGAATACCCCTTCCTATTCCTACTAGGAGTAGGAAAGGGAGGAGGAGAGGAGAAGGAAGAAGAGGGGCGCCTCCCCCCTCTCCTAGTCCAACTAGGAACCCTAGGGGGGGCGCGGCCAGCCCTATGGGCTGCCTCTTTCTTTCCCTCATAAGCCCACTATGGCCCATACTCCCTCGGGGGGGGGGGGTTCCGGTAGCCCCCTCTCGCACTCCGGTTTTATCCGATAACACCCGGAACACTTCCGGTGTTCGAATATAGTCATCCAATATATTAATCTTTATGTCTCAGACATTCCGAGACTCCTCATCATGCCCGTGATCTCGTCCGGGACTCCGAACTACCTTTGGTACATCAAAACTCATAAACTCATAATATCGATCGTCATCGAACGTTAAGCGTGCGGACCCTACGGGTTCGAGAACTATGTAGACATGACCGAGACTCATCTCCGGTCAATAACCAATAGCGGAACCTGGATGCTCATATTGGCTCCTACATATTCTACGAAGATCTTTATCGGTCAAACCGCGTAACAACATACGTTGTTCCCTTTGTCATCGGTATGTTACTTGCCCGAGATTCGATCGTCGGTATCACTATACCTAGTTAATCTCGTTACCGGCAAGTCTCTTTACTCGTTCCGTAATACATCATCTCGTGACTAACTCATTAGTCATTTGCTTGTAAAGCTTATTATGAAGTGTATTACCGAGAGGGCCCAGAGATACCTCTCCGACACTCGGAGTGACAAATCCTATTCTTGATCTATGTCAACACCACGAACACCTTCAGAGACACCTGTAGAGCATCTTTATAATCACCCAGTTACGTTGTGACATTTGATAGCACACAAGGTGTTCCTCCGGTATTAGGGAGTTGCATAATCTCATAGTCATAGGAACATGTATAAGTCATCAAGAAAGCAATAGCAGTAAAACTGAACGATCAAGTTGCTAAGCTAACGAATGGGACTTGTCCATCACATCATTCTCCTAATGATGTGATCCCGTTGATCAAATGACAACTCATGTCTATGGCTAGGAAACATATCCATATTTGATCAATGTGCTAGTCTAGTACAGGCATACTAGGGACACTCTGTTTTGTCTATGTATTCACACATGTACTAAGTTTCTGGTTAATACAATTATAGCATGAATAATGAACATTTATCATGATATAAGGAAATATAAATAACAACTTTATTATTGCCTCTAGGGCATATTTCCTTCATAGAGTTCAATGTACATAAAGATATGATGTTACTGATAACGCCTGCTATAAAGAGCTATAAATGGCCTTTAAGACTATGGAGTGAATGCCTGACCGTTGTCATCTTGAGTGACCTTTGATCTTCTGTACTCAGTGTATTTTTCTTGTATAGTCGAGTGACTTCTTCCTGGTCGAATGGAATTGGGATATCCGAGTGAGATATTTGGTCCAGTGGATTGCACTCCTCGGTTATTTCAGTCGGTATCCTTTGCTATCCTTTGAATGTCCTTGACTCCTGGGTAGTGACCTTGGTAGGGTGCCTAGGTCAGGCCTATGACCCTACCCTTGGTCTATGGCATCATCATTAGCCCCAAATGGGTTGAGGTCCGAGTGAAAAGAGAGTTGAAGCTGACCCCGATCCGATTCTTCTGCTTCGGAGGCATTTTTCCTGAGCCTGGGAATCAGGCTGATCCTTCAACTTTATTTCAGTCGCCTTGATCGATTTAGAAGTTGCTGAGTGAACTATGTTGGTAACCTTCGAGTGTTGATGAGGCACGAAATCTTCGGCACGATCGGTTGCTCTGCGTTTCCCGGATTTCATGAGATTTGAAATTTCGGGGAAGCGCGCGGGACGGAGCACACCATAGTAAACGGACTGGATAGGCGGGGCGCCTCGATTCTCACGCCACCTTTTCCGCCACGTACCGGGCGCGCGACTGTTGCGGGATTTGATAGGATCATTCGGGCCCACAAGTCAGCCATTCGGAAGCAGCTGGTCCATAAAACGGCGTCGAGGCCGATGCGTCTGCACAATGTTCCTTATTCCTCTTCTTCCCCCTGTGCTTCTCCACCGCGTCCTTCTCCACTCTCGCCGTCGCCGCTCTGCCCGTGCGCATTCCGCCACAATGGGAAAAGACAGGACGACGGCTCTGGAGCGCGCGAAGAAGGTGCCAGCGGTGGGGAAAGGCAAGAAGACGAGTCGGGGGTCGTCATCGAGATCCGGTCTGCCGCTTGGTTGGATCTAGGGGGACTGGATTCGGTCCGCGATCCGGCAAGAAGACATGGAGGAGTTGGTCGATGGAGGTTTGATTGCCCATGAGTCTTGGAGGCTGCCGGGGAACGAGACCGAGCCTCAGCCGCGGGAGGGTGAGTGCGTCCTCCTCGCAACCCATGTTGATCGTGGTTTCTCCCTGCCTCCGCATGCTTTTTTCAGGACTTCCTGAACTTCTTTGGTGCTCAACTTCATCATTTCTCTCCCAACACAATCACGTACCTCGCTGCTGTTGGGGAATGTAGTGTTTCAAAAAAATATATCCTACGATCACGCAAGATCTATCTAGGAGAAGCATAGCAACGAGCAGGAGAGTGTGTCTATGTACCCTCGTAGACCAAAGGCGGAAGCGTTTAGTAACACGGTTGATGAACGTCTTCGCGATCCAACCGATCAAGTACCGAACGCACGACACCTCCGTGATCTACACACGTTCAGCTTGGCGACGTCCCTCGTACTCTTGATCCAGCTGAGGCCGAGGGAGAGTTTCGTCAGCATGACGGCATGGTGACGGTGAAGATGAAGTTACCGATGCAGGGCTTCGCCTAAGCACTACGACAATATGACCGAGGTGTGTAACTGTGGAGGGGGGCACCACACATGACTAAGAAATCAACTTGTGTCTCTATGGGGTACCCCCTCCCCACGTATATAAAGGAGGGAGGGAGGGAGGAGGAGGCCGACCTAGGAGGGGCGCGCCAAGGGGAAGGATTCCTACTCCTAGTAGGAGTAGGTTTCCTCCTTTCCTAGTCCAACTAGGATAAGGGGGGAAGGAGGAGGAGGAGAGAAGGAAGGAGGGGGGCGCCGCCCCCTTCCCTTGTCCAATTCGGATTGGGGCAAGGGGGGCGTGCGCCACCTCTTGGCCAGCCCTCTCTCATCGCCACTAAGGCCCATGAGGCCTAATAGCTTCCCGGAGGGGTCCGGTAACCCCCGGTACTCCGATACGACCCAAACCATTCAAGTGTAAGAATATAACCTTCCAATATATGAATCTTTATGTCTCGACCATTTCGAGACTCCTCTTCATGTCCGTGATCTCATCCGGGACTCTGAACAACCTTCGGTACACCAAATCACATTAACTCACAATACCAATCGTCATCGAACGTTAAGCGTGCGGACCCTGCGGGTTCGAGGACTATGTAGACATGACCGAGACACATCTCTGGTCAATAACCAATAGCGGAACCTGGATGCTCATATTGGCTCCTACATATTCTACGAAGATCTTTATCGATCAAACAGCATAACAACATACGTTGTTCCCTTTGTCATCGGTATGTTAATTGCTTGAGATTCGATCATCGGTATCATCATACCTAGTTCAATCTCGTTATCGACAAGTCTATTTACTCACTCCGTAATATATCATCTCGTGAATAACTCATTAGTCTTTTGCTTGCAAGGCTTATTATGATTTGTATTACCGAGAGAGCCCAGAGATACCTCTCTGACACTCGGAGTGAGAAATCCTAATCTTGATCTATGCCAACACCACAAACACTTTCGGAAACACCTGTAGAGCATTTTTATAAGCACCCAGTTACGTTGTGATGTTTGATAGCACACAAGGTGTTCCGCCGGTATTCGGGAGTTGCATAATCTCATAGTCAGAGGAACATGTATAAGTCATGAAGAAAGCAATAGCAGTAAAACTAAACAATCATTGTGCTAAGCTAACGGATGGGTCTTGTCCATCACATCATTCTCATAATGATGTGATCCCGTTGATCAAATGACAACACATGTCTATGGTTATGCTCCCAAGTCGGAGCACCTCTCTAAAGGTGTTAAATCACATGGAAACATTTATCATGATATAAGGAAATATAAAATAACAACTTTATTATTGCCTTTAGGGCATATTTCCTTTAGCCTCCCACTTGCACCAGAGTCAATAATCTAGTTCACATCGCCATGTGATTTAACACCCATAGTTCACATCGCCCTGTGACCAACACCCAAAGGGTTTACTAGAGTCAATAATCCAGTTCACATCGCCATGTCATTAACACCCAAAGAGTACTAAGGTGTGATCATGTTTTGCTTTGTGAGAGAAGTTTAGTCAACAGGTCTATCACATTCAAATCCGTATGTATTTTGCAAATTTCTATGTCTATAATGCTTTGCATGTAGCTACTCTAACTAATTGCTCCCACTTTCAATATGCATCCAGATTGATACTTAGTCATATGTATTAGTGTCAAAGCTTGCATCGGCGTAACTCTTTACGACGAACTCTTTCTCACTTCCATAATCGAGAAACATTTCCTTAGTCATCTAGTAACTAAGGATAATTTTGACCGATGTCCGGTGATTTACTCCTGGATCACTATTGTACCTCCTTGCCAAACTCATGTCAAGGTATATAACATGTATGGTACACTGCATGACATACTTTATAGAACCTATGGCTGAGGCATAAGGAATGACTTTCATTCTCTCTATATGTTTCTATCGTTGTCGGGCTTTGAGTCTTACTCAACTTCACACCTTACAAATTAGGCAAGAACTCCTTCTTGACTGGTCCATTTTGAACTACTTTAAAATCTTATCAAGGTATGTACTAATCGAAGGTCTTATCAAGTGTCATGATCTATCTCTATAGATCTTGGTGCCCAATATGTAAGCAGCTTCACCGAGGTATTTCAAAAAAAATTCTTATTCAAGTATCCTTTTATGCTATCCAGAAATTCTACATCATTTCTAATCAATGATATTTCATCCACATATAATATCAGAAATGCTACAGAGCTCCCAATCACTTTCTTGTAAATACAGGCTTCTCCAAAAGTCTGTATAAAACCATATGCGTTGATCACCTCATCAAAGCATTTTTTCCAACTCCGAGATGCTTGCACCAGTCCATAGATGGATCGCTGGAGCTTTCACACTTTGTTAGCACCTTTAGGATGGACAAAACCTTCTGGTTGCATCATATACAAGTCTTCTTTAAGATATACATTAAGGAATGTAGTTTTGACATCCATTTGCCAGATTTCACAATCGTAAAATACGACAATCGCTAACATGATTCGGACAAACTTAAGCATCACTACGGGTGAGAAAGTATCATCGTGGTCAACTCTTTGAACTTGTCGAAAACCTTTCGCAACAAGTCAAGCTTTGTAGACAGTAACATTACCATTGGCGTCAGTCTTCCTCTTAAAGATCCATTTATCTTCAATGGCTTGCCGATCATCGGGCAAGTCAACCAAAGTCCACACTTTGTTCTCATACATTGATGCCATCTCAGATTTCATGGCTTCAAGCCACTTTACATAATCTGGGATCATCATCACTTCCTCATAGTTCGTAGGTTAGTCATGGTCTAGTAACAGAATTCCAGAACAGGGTTATCGTACCACTCTGGCGCGGAACGCACTCTGGTTGACCTACGAGGTTCAGTAGCAACTTGATCTGAAGTTTCATGATCATCATCATTAACTTCCTCACTAATTGGTGTAGGAATCACTAGAACTGATTTCTGTGATGAACTACTTTCCAATTTGGGAGAAGATACAATTACCTCATCAAGTTCTACTTTCCCCCCACTCACTTCTTTCGAGTGAAAGTCCTTCTCTAGAAAGGATCCATTCTTAGCAACGAATATCTTGCCTTTGGATCTATGATAGAAGGTGTACCCAATGGTTTCTTTTGGGTATCCTATGAAGACACATTTCTCCGACTTGGGTTCGAGCTTATCAGGTTGAAGCTTTTTCACATAAGCATCGCAGCCCCAAACTTTAAGAAACGACAACTTTGGTTTCTTGCCAAACCATAGTTCATACGGTGTCGTCTCAACGGATTTAGAAGGTGCCCTATTTAACGTGAATGCAGCTATCTCTAATGCATAACCTCAAAACTATAGTGGTAAATCAGTAAAATACATCATAGATTGCACCATATCTAATAAAGTACGGTTATGACGTTCAGACACACCATTACACTGTGGTGTTCCAGGTGGCGTAGGTTGCGAAACTATTCCACATTGTTTTAAATGAAGACCAAACACGTAACTCAAATATTCACCTCTGCGATCAGATCGTAGAAACTTTATTTTCTTGTTATGATGATTCTCTACTTCACTCTGAAATTCTTTGAACTTTTTCAAATGTTTCAGACTTGTGTTTCATCAAGTAGATATACTCATATCTGCTCAAATCATCTGTGAAGATAAGAAAATAACGATACCCGCCGCGAGCCTCAACAGTCGTCGGACCGCATACACCTGTGTGTATTATTTCCAATAAGTCATTGGCTCGCTCCATTGTTCCGAAGAATGGAGTTTTAGTCATCTTGCCCATGAGGCATGGTTCACAAGCATCAAATGATTCATAATCAAGTGAATCCAAAAGTCTATCAGCACTGAATTTCTTCATGCGCTTTACACCAATATGACTTAAACGGCTGTGCCACAAGTATGTTGCACTATCATTATCAACTCTGCATATTTTGGCATCAATATTATGAATATGTGTATTACTACGATCGAGATTCAATAAACGATTCACCTTGGGTGTATGACCATAGAAGGTTTTATTCATGTAAACATAATAACAATTATTCTCTGACTTAAATGAATAATCGTATTGCAATAAACACGATCCAATCTTGTTCATGCTCAACACAAACACCAAATAACATTTATTTAGGTTTAACACTAATCCCGAAAGTACAGGGAGTGTGCGATGATGATCATATCAATATTGGAACTTTTTCCAACACACATCGTCACCTCACCCTCAACTAGTCTCTGTTTGTTTTGCAACTCCTGTTTCGAGTTACTAATCTTAGCAACCGAACATGTAACAAATACCCAGGGGCTACTACGAGCACTAGTGAGGTACACATTAATAACATGTATATGAAATATACCTTTGTTCACTTCGCCATCCTTCTTATCCGCCAAATATTGGGTAGTTCCGCTTCCGATGACCATTTCCTTTGCAGTAGAAGCACTCAGTATCAGGCTTGGGTCTAGCTTTGGCTTCTTCTCGGGAGTGGCAACTTGCTTGCCGTTCTTCTTGAAGTTCCCTTTCTTTCCCTTGTCCTTTTTCTTGAAACTAATGGTGTTGTTTAACTATCAACACTTGATGCTCTTTCTTGATTTCTACCTTCGCTGATTTCAGCATCGCGAAGAGCTCGGGAATCGTTTTCGTCATACCTTGCATATTATAGTTCATCACGAAGTTCTAGTAGCTTGGTGATAGTGACTAGAGAACTCTGTCAATCACTATCTTATCTGGAAGATTAACTACCACTTGATTCAAATTATTGTAATACCCAAACATTCTGAGCACATGCTCACTAGCTAAGCTATTCTCCTCCATCTTGTAGGCAAAGTATTTGTCAGAGATCTCATACTTCTCGACATGGGCATGAGTCTGAAATACCAATTTCAGCTCTTGGAACATCTCATATGCTCTGTGGCGTTCAAAACATTTTTGAAGTCCTGGTTCTAAGCTGTAAATCATGGTGCACTGAATTATTAAGTACACATCATATTGAGCTTTGCCAAACGTTCATAACGTTTGCATCTGCTCCTGCAATAGGTCTGTCACCTAGCGGTGCATCAAGGACATAATACTTATGTGCAGCAATGAGGATAATCCTTAGATCACGGACCTAGTCCGCATCATTGCTACTAACATCTTTCAACTTAGTTTTCTCTAGGAACATATAAAAAAGGGGAGCTACAACATGAGGTATTGATCTACAACATAATTTGCAAATACTATCAGGACTAAGTTCATGATAAATTAAATTTCAATTAAAAATATTACTAAAGAGCTACCACTTAGATAGACATCCCTCAAGTCATCTAAATGATCACGTGATCCAAATCAATTAAACCATGTTCGATCATCACGTGAGATGGAGTAGTTTTTAATGGTGAACATCTTATGTTGATCATATCTACTATATGATTCACGCTCGACCTTTCGGTCTCTAGTGTTCCGAGGCCATGTCTGTACATGCTAGGCTCATCAAGTTTAACCCGAGTATTCTGCATGTGCAAAATTGTCTTACACCCGTTGCATGTGAACATAGAGCTTATCACACCCGATCATCACGTGGTGTCTCGGCACGACGAACTGTTGCAACGGTGCATACTCAGGGAGAACACTTGTACCTTGAAATTTTGTAAGGGGTCATCTTATAATGCTACTGTTGACGCTCAAAAGTGACACAGACATAAAATTAGCATAGGCTACATCAAGACTAATTCAAACTTATGATTGGAGGTCACCTCGGAATGGCTTTCTCCGAGAAGATCAAGATGGATATGAAAGTGGTCTAAGATGGAGTTCGGATGCAAAAGTTATGACATGTTTAGAGATGCTCATGATGACACCAGATTAAAGAATGGATTTAAACCAAATTAAGATGGCTTGAAATGAAAAACGTTTCAACATGAAAGTTCTTCGTCTCGTCGAAGCGGATGATTTTGATATAAAAATCATCTTAATCCGAGATCGTATGCAAAAGTTACATCCAATACAAGACGCTTCTACACTAGATGGCCGGACACTCCGGGGACAACCCTCCGGGTTTTGCATTTCTGTGTGGATGGCCGGACACTCCGGGTATGTTCGTCCGGGTTTTGAATTTCGCCGCTGCAGACTTCAGAAAAATAACCGAAAACCCCCTCAAGATGGCCTCCGGTCAAAAATGTTCAACATGAAAGTTGTTCGTCTCGTCAAAATGGTCAAGTTTGCTTTTGGGCTCGTTTCCATCCGAGGTCGTTTAGTCCCCCAAACATGGCCCACAAGGTGCAACCAGATTTTACCGAACAGTTTTGGAAAGTTCGGACCAAACAAATCCGAATTGGACTAGGGTTTTAGACGTGAATTGAAGCCTTTTCCTTGCATGGGAAGTCCAGTCGCCGCTTATATACCTAAGGGGTCACGGCCGATTGAACAACAACACACAAGCGAACAAACACATCTACCACTTTTTACCTTTACTTTTATATTCTTCCTTTGTTTTTCTTCTTCCTCGTTCTTTGTTCATTCTTCTTCATTGCAGGGCGAAGAACCTCGAGGCCCTAGGGGCGATCAGGTCGACCTAGGGAAGCCCATAGTCGCCGCGCGCCCTGACGAGGTCCCTCCCGGGCGTGTGGGTTTTGGTCTACAAAAGCGCCCGCCGGATTGTCTTGCGTACCGCGCTTCCGGCGGGTCTCCTTCGACGTGAGCTGGGGTGCATCACCCCCGGCATCGAGGGCACACGGTGACGTGTTCGTGTGCGAACACACTTTTTGGCGACTCCGCTGGGGACTAAAGAGCAATCATCATCATCATCCATCATTTCTACTAGCGATAAGATCCCTAAGCCATCTGAAGTCGATGCCGATAACATCATCAAGCCCAATTTTGAAGAATTATCGACAGAACATCGCCAAGCTTATGAGGAGTACAAGAAGGCGCACGAAGAGAAGGAGATGCAGGAGTTCCTTGCTAAGTTCAAGAATGATCGTCAAGGCAACATCACTTTAATTGAATAAATCAAGTTTCCTCTTCTTCATAATGAGCAGGTTGAATCGGCTGTAAGCAAAATCTTCTCTCCTGAACACTCGGCTGAATTTACTACTCTTATTGCTCAGAATAATGATCTTATTTACCAAGCTATCATGGAAAATAATAATGCTCAAAATAATACTCCTCAATCATATAATGGTAGTGGTAGTATGTCTGTCGGTGTGGAAAACTTTAGTCCAACATTACCTATTTAATCGGCGCCGCCCGTGCCGTTGAATTCTTATCCCAGTCAGACAAACCAACTAGTTGCTCCACCCTTTAATCCTTTCATGAACGTACCAAGTTTAGTGAATCCAACTGCTGTGCTAGGTTACGGTTCGACAAGTCCAAGCGGATTGATGCCGAACTATGGTACGACATACACACCGCCATCTCTTTCGACTAGCACTGTACCAACTGTTAGAAATCATATTCACCATGTGCCACAACCACACGCAACGTCACTCAATACGAGTAATATTTTGGCTAACGTTAGAGAGGAAATGTCTAGGGTGTTCCGAGAGCATTGTGGGATTGAACTACCTAAACCATGAATTTCCAGGAAACCATATCTAATTTTTTTTTATGCCGTGCCATGTCCTCCCGGATATAAAGTTCCATATTTTGTTAAATTTAGCGGGGAGGGAACAAATACTACATGGGAGCATGTTAGTCAATAATTGGCGCAATTAGGTGAGGCAAGTTCACGAGACGAGTGGAAAGTACGTTATTTTCCTTTATCTTTAACCGGTACTGCTTTTTCGTGGTTTTCTGCATTACCACCCGGTTCTATTACTACATGGTTTCAATTGGAGCAAAAGTTTCACGATGACTTCTACAGTGGTGACAATGAGCTTAAACTATCCCATCTTACATCGGTTAAGTAAAAGCATGATGAATCGGTCTCCGATTATGTCAAAAGATTTAGGGATACAAAAAACCGGTGCTATAGTTTGGTGATAACCGAGAGAGATTTGGCTGATCTTGTGCTTAGTGGTTTGAGAACTCACATTAGAGAAAGGCTAGAAGGATACGAGTTTTTAAATATCAACCAAGTCTTGCAAAGGGCTTTGGCTCAAGAAAGCCGAAGCAAAGATCTTAAAGAGGTGCATAGATATAAAACTGATCGTCCCAAGGTGAATATGGTTGAGTATGATAGTGACCAATCGGACGACGAGGGTGATATTTATGCTGCTGAATTTGTTTGGCCTTCTAAGGCCAAACCGTTTACTTGCAATGATTTAAAGCCGATTCATAAGAATCGTGATGAAGAGATGAAATTTACTTTCAACATTGCTAAGTGTGATAAAATATTTAATGTTTTGTTGTAATCCAAGATTATTAGAATATCTCATACTTTACCGCCGTTTGAAGAGCTGAAACGGCGTGCTTATTGCAAGTATCATAATTCCTTTTCTCATGCTACTAATGATTGTAATGTTTTTCGACAACAGATACAATCGGCCATTAATGACGGACGACTGGGTTTTTCTGAGATGCAAGTTGATAAGCAACCTTTCCCAATGAACACCATGGATTTGGAGGGGAAGAAGATGTTAATTCGTCCCAACATAGCCGAATCAGCTAATAAAAATAATATTGTCATTGGTGAGCCCAGGAAAAATAAGGAGGGCGATAAGGTCTTGGGGAGACAAGTTGTGCTTGACAAGCAACCCGATGGCAAGGAGGTAATCAAGATCACCATAAAAAATCCTACACTCGGGGGCAACCACAAGTGCAAGAGAACACTCATGTCAAATTTGTTAAGCCCAAGAGTCCAGAGGTTGGCAAGTGGAAGACAAATGAAGCTAAAGTGCAATGCAAGAGAATCAAGCCAACTTTTGATATGCTATTGTCCAAGCATGCCAATCAAGCGGCCGGTTCTAGCTCTAACTGGTCATCAAATTTGAAGCACTCAAGATCACCTCCGAGGGAAGAATTTCAGCATCACGCGAGGCCATATGGGTCATGGGCACTAGGACCATGGATGGCGCCACCCCCCTATGCTTCATACTACATGGGAGGCTTTAATGGAGGATGGCGACAGCCCCCAATAGCCCCTTATGATTTTCATCCGGGTTGGGCTGAACCAAGGAGGCCCGTTCATGAGAGGCTTACTTATCCCACACGAGGCCGTTTGAACAATGGTGTCAATAGGCCAATGCAAGATAATCATGGAAGGGTTGGCAAGCAAGTGTGGCGTGCTAAATCACCAAGTGCTAAAATTTCAGAGCCTTGCAAGCAAAATGAGAAGAATACTAGTGCTGAAACTATTATGATAGGCACTAAAGGATTAACAATCAAAGGGCCGATTATTGGTGATAATCCGGTTGATTCTAATAAAGACGTGGCTGCTGTCCAGCAGGGTCCCATGGCTAATGATCATGAAGCTAGCACAAGCAAGGCCAAGTCAAGGGATCCAAAATATACTCAGCCTAAGTGGTGTCCTTCCGGTCTGACCAAGGCGCAAAAAAGGAGATTGTAGCGCATGAGGAGTCATGAGAAGGAGGAACAAGAAGCAGAAAAGCTAAGGGATAAACTTTTCAATGAAAGTCCTGCCATGGTACCCCCAGAACAAGTGTGGATGCCAAAGCAAAAAAAGGAAAACATAGCAACTTCTGCATCGATCATAGCAACACCTACACCACCAACGGAGGACGATGCGGCTACTATTACATCGTCCATTTTGCCTAATACTTCCACTTCCCTTCAAGATATTTCGGAGTCAGTGGACATGCTTGCAGAAGAAGATGAAATGCTTGATTATGAGTGTACACCGGTTCATGAAGGTATGGATATTAATATGGTGTATTACTTACCCGCTAAATTTCGTGCTATAGATGAAGAAGGGAAGTAGATTAGCTAGATTTTGGTCCTAAAAATGCTATGTTCGAGAAGCCAAAAGAACCGGTGACGCACTTGACGCCATTGTTCCTTAAAGGTCATATTAATGGATCGCCGGTTGCTAGAATGCTTGTCGATGGTGGTGCTGTGGTGAATCTTATGCCATATTCGGTCTTCAAAAAATTGAGGCTGCATGATGAAGAGTTAATAAAGACCAACATGGTGCTTAATGGATTTGAAGGCAAAGAGAAAACTGAAGCTAACGGTGTAATGTATGTGGAGCTTACGATGGGAAGCAAAACTTTGGCTACCGCATTCTTTGTCGCCGAGGTGCAAGGTAACTACAATGTGATATTAGGCCGCAATTGGGTTCATGCAAACCAATGCGTGCCATCTACTATGCACCAGTTTTTAATTCAATGGGTTGATGATGAAGTAGAAGTCATTCTTGCAGATAATTCGGCTTGTGTTGCTTTGGCTGATGCATCGGTGGATTGGCAACATCCCAATGCTACTTGCTTGACGGGGCGCGACTTATCAGAATATGATTTTCTTAGTGCCACAAAAAGTGGTTTCGTGCCCGTTTCTTTAAAGACGGTTGGTGACAATCGGCTCCAAGGTATGATGTATTTAAATGGATCCTAACTCAGAGTGGTTACAAAAGCGTCTTGTAGAATATCGGTCCAATGAGAACGATATGTATGAGTCCATAGAAGAGTTAGATGATATGGATAAACTAGGACAAGGTTTTACATCGGCCGATCCATTAGAAGAGATAGATATATGAGATGGTTCAGTTCCTAGGCCGACATTTGTAAACGAAAATTTAAGAGCCGATCATAAGGCTAAGTTGATCGAGCTATTGAAGGAATATGTTTGTTGCTTTGCATGGAGATATCATGAGATGCCAGGTTTAAGCCGAGAGCTAGTGGAGCATCGGTTACCTATAAAGGCCGGTTTTAGGCCATACAAGCAATCAGCCAGAAAGTTTAATCCAAAAATGTATGACCAGATCAAGGAAGAGATCGGTCGTTTGCTTAAAGCTAATTTTATTAGACCTTGCAAGTATGCCGAGTGGATTTCTAACATTGTACAAGTAGAGAAGAAAGGCTCCGGCAAGTTGAGGGTGTGCATTGATTTCAGAGATTTGAATAGAGCTACACCTAAAGATGAGTATCCTATGCCAATAGCCGATATGCTTATTAATGATGCTTCTGGACATAAGGTCATTAGCTTTCTTGATGGTAATGCGGGGTATAACCATATTTTTATGGCCCAAGAGGACATGTCCAAAACGGCTTTTCGGTGTCCCGGTTTCCTTGGTTTATTTGAGTGCATAGTGATGACCTTTGGATTAAAAAATGCCGGTGCCACGTATCAAAGGGCTATGAATTTAATTTTCCATGATTTACTTGGTGTTATACTTGGGGTTTATATTGATGATATTGTTGTCAAATCGGATGCTTTTGAATCTCATCTAGCCCATTTGCACTTAGCTTTGAAAGAATGAAGAAATATGGGAAGAAAATGAATCCTTTGAAGTGTGCCTTTGGTGTATCGGCTGGAAAGTTTCTGGTTTCATTATTCATGAAGATGGCGTGGAAATTGATCCCAAAAAGATAGAAGCTATATAGAAAGTAGAGGCTCCAACATGCAAGAGTGATATGTAAAAATTCCTTGGCAAGGTTAATTACTTGAGGAGGTTCATTGCCAATCTATCATGGAAGGTTGATGCCTTTACTCCTATCCTTCGGTTAAAGAATGATGTTGATTTTGCTTGGGGGGCAAAACAGCAAGAGGCATTTGATATAATTAAGAAATATTTGTGCACTCCTCCGGTTATGAAAGCGCCCAGGCACAGGGAGCCATTTAGACTTTACATTGCTGCGGAAGAAGGTGTTATTGGTGCTATTTTGACTCAAGAGACCGAAGGAAAAGAACATGTTATTACTTATTTAAGCCGACGCTTATTGGACGCCGAGACAAGGAGAAAATCAAGACTGGAGGAAACCCATAATTGATTATTTGTGTGATCCTAGTAAGAGGGTGGACAGGACTGTTCGGCGTATGGCTTTCAAATACACAATGAGAGATGATGGTCTCTATCGCCGAACGGTTGATGATATTCTTTTAAAGTGCTTGGACGAGGACCAAGCGAGAGTTGCTATGGGAGAGGTCCATGAAGGTATTTGTGGCACTCACTAGTCGGCTCCCAAGATGAAATGGTTATTATGACGTGCTGGGTTTTATTAGCCGACAATGGTTAATACTTGCTTCCGGTATTATAAAGGATGTGAAGCTTGTCAAAATTTTGGTGATATTCAGTTGGCTCCCGCTGCTATGTTACATCCTATTATCAAGCCGTGGCCTTTTAGAGGTTGGGGATTAGACTTCATTGGAGAGATTCATCATTCTTCTTCGAATGGGCATCGGTTCGTGTTGGCGGCGACTGATTATTTCACTAAATGGTCTGAAGCAATACCACTCAAAAATATGACTCATACAGAGGTAATTCAATTCATAACTGAGCTCATTATTCATAGATTCGGCATTCCTCAAACATTAACTATAGACCAAGGTTCATCCTTTATGTCACATCAAGTTAGAGAATTTGCCGAATAATATAAGATAAAGTTGCTCAATTCCTCTCCATATTATGCCCAAGCCAATGGACAGGCTGAGTCTAGAAATAAAATATTAGTCAAGCTCATCAAGAAGAAGATTGAGGATAATCCAAGGAGATGGCATGAGCTACTGTCCGAAGCTTTGTGGGCACATGGAATCTCAAGGCATGGTGCTACAAAGGTAACTCCATATGAGCTCGTATATGGTCAAGAGGCCGTTTTACCAGTGGAAGTGAATTTGAATGCTTTGAGAATAGCCAAACAAAATGATTTATCGGCGGTGGACTTTTATAACTTGATGATGGACAATATTGATGAAGTCGCCGATAAACATTTGGCTGCTTTGGAGGCCATAGAGTGAGATAAGTTGAGGGTGGCAAGAGCTTACAATAAAAAGGTCAAGTTGAAGACTTTTCAGGTTGGCGATCGTGTGGAAGGTGATTCTACCAATTGGTTCAAAAGACAGAAAATTCGGGAAGTGGTCTCCAAGTTGGGAAGGTCCTTTTAGGATTACAAGAGTGGTTCCTGGAAATTCATATTTGGTGGAATCCATACAAGGGGCATTGTTACCTCGAGCTCTCAATGGAAAATATTTAAAGAAGTACCACCCAAGTGTGTGGCAAGAAGCCTAGATAGGCAACGGCTGATAAATAACTATCGCCCTTAGCATAAACATGGCCGATATATACTTATCGTCCTAAGAACATATAAATGGCCGATGGAGTGTTGACATTGTCCTTAGAACAAACTTCGTACAAGTTATTTTTCGGCGCGCTAGCTATGCCGAAAAACAAGGGGCATGTGTTGACGCTCAAAAGTGGCACATGCATAAAATTAGCATAGGCTACATCAAGACTAATTCAAACTTATGGTTGGAGGTCACCTCTGAATGGCTTTCTTTGAGAAGATCAAGATTGATATGAAAGTGGTCTAAGATGGAGTTCGGATGCAAAAGTTATGACATGTTCAGAGATGCTCATGATGACACTAGATTAAGGAATGGCTTGAAACCCAATTAAGATGGCTTCAAATGGAAAAAGTTTCAACATGAAAGTTCTCCGTCTCGTCGAAACGGATGATTTTGATATAAAAATAGTCTTAATCCGAGATCGTATGAAAAGTTACATCTAGTACAAGACGCTTCTACACTAGATGGCCGGACACTCCGGGGACAACCCTCCGGGTTTTTGATTCCTCTGTGGATGGCCGGACACTCCGGGTATGTTCGTCCGGGTTTTGAATTTCGCCGTTGCAGACTTCGGAAAACAGCTGAAAACACCCTCAGGATGGCCTGAGGTCAAAAAACGTTCAACATGAAAGTTGTTCGTCTCACGGTCAAGATTGCTTTTGGGCTCGTTTCCATCCGAGGTCGTTTACTCCCCCAAACATGGCCCGCAAGGTGCAGCCAGATTTTACCGAACAATTTTGAAAAGTTCGGACCAAACAAATCCAAATTGGACTAGGGTTTTGGACGTGAATTGAAGCCTTTTCCTTGCACGGGAAGTCCAGCCGCCTCTTATCTTCTCCCTTTGGACTAAGGGGTGACGGTCGATTGAACAAGAACACACAATCGAACAAACACATCTACCACTTTTTACCTTTACTTTTATCTTCTCCCTTTGTTCTTCTTCTTCCTCGTTCTTCGTTCATTCTTCTTCATTGCAGGGCGGCAAACCTCGAGGCCTTAGGGGCGATCAGGTCGACCTAGGGCAGCCTATAGTCGCCGCGCGCCTTGATGGGGTCCCTCCCGGGCATGTGGGTTTCGGGTCTACAAAAGCGCCCACCGGATTGTCTTGTGTACCGCGCTTCCGGCGGGTCTCCTTCGACGTGAGCTGCGGTGCATCAACCCCGACATCGAGGGTACACGGTGATGTGTTCGTGTGCGAACAGCTACCGCCGTACTAAGCAAAATAAGATGCATAAAAAGATAAATATCACATGCAATCAAAATATGTGACATGATATGGCCATCATCATCTCGTGCTTTTGATCTCCATCTCCAAAGAATCGTCATGATCTCCATCGTCAGAGGCTTGACACCATGATCTTCATCGTAGCGTTTTGGTCGTCTCGCCAACCATTGCTTCTACTACTATCGCTAACTCATAGTGATAAAGTAAAGCAATTACATAGCGATTGCAATTCATACAATAAAGAGACAACCATAAGGCTCATGTCGGTTGTCGATAATTTACAAAACATGATCATATCATACAATATTGTATGACTCATCACGTCTTGACCATATCACATCACAACATGCCCTGCAAAAACAAGTTAGACATCCTCTACTTTGTTGTTGCAAGTTTTACGTGGCTGCTTCAGGCTTCTAGTAAGAACCATTCTTACCTACGCATCAAAACTACAATGATTTTTTGTCAAGTATGCTGTTTTAACCATCAACAAAGACCGGCTGTAGTCACACTCAATTCAACTAAAGTTGGAGAAACTGACACCCGCCAGCCACCTATGTGCAAAGCACGTCGGTAGAACAAGTCTCATGAACGCGGTCATGTAATGTCGGTCCGGGCCGCTTCATCCAACAATACCGTTAAATCAAAGTATGACATTGGTGGTAAGCAGTATGACTATTATTGCCCACAACTCTTTGTGTTCTACTCATGCATATCATCGACGCATAGACCTGGCTCTGATACCACTATTGGGGAACGTAGTATTTCAAAACAATTCCTACGATCACACAAGATCTATCTAGGAGAAGCATAGCAACGAGCGGGAGAGTGTGTCTACGTACCCTCGTAGATCGAAAGCGGAAGCGTTTAGTAACGTGGTTAATGTAGTCGAATGTCTTCGCGATCCAACCGATCAAGTACCGAACGCTCGGCACCTCCGCGATCTGCACATGTTCAGCTCGGTGACGTCCCTCGTACTCTTGATCCAACTGAGGCCGAGGGAGAGTTTCGTCAGCACGATGGTGTGGTGATGGTGATGATGAAGTTACCGATGCAGGGCTTCGCCCAAGCACTACGACAATATGAGCGAGGTGTGTAACTGTGGAGGGGGGCACCGCACACGGCTAAGAAATCAACTTGTGTCTCTATGGGGTGCCCCCTCCCCACGTATAAAAAGGAGGGAGGGAGGAGGAGGCCGACCTAGGAGGCGCGCGCCAAGGGGAAGGATTCCTACTGCTAGTAGGAGTAGGTTTCCTCCTTTCCTAGTCCCACTAGGAGAAGGGGGGAAGGAGGAGGAGGAGGAGAGAAGGAAGGTGTGACAGCCCGAGACCGATTGTAATGCCCCGGATGTAATACTTTCCCTTTTGGGCATATAATATATCTCCGGCTTCATCTATTCCATTTCGGGTTCTTCGTCTTTTGGGTTTTCGACGTTTTGTTGTATGCGTGTGTGGCATTCATTCTTATCATGTAGTCATGTGCATCGCATTGCATTTGTGTTGTCGGTTGCATCCGGTTCCACGCGTTCCTTCCCGTTGTCCGTTTCGCGTTCCGGAGCTCCCTCACGTGTCCGTGGTGTCCCGTAGGCCTACTTTGGTGTTTGGCCGTGTAACGTTACCGTTTTGGCGCGAGACTTGTCGTGTGTTGTTGTTTTGATGTGTGTAATCCGCCTGTCAAATCTCGTCGCGTTTGGAGTCCGTTTGCTACTCCAACATTTATTCTCGTGGGCTCAAAGTGCCTCCACTTTGTGGCCCAAGACACCCCTCCAACAGCCCACCAAACCACTCCTAACCACTTCTATCATCTAGGCCATCCAAATCTGATCCGATGGCCGAAAACCGCAGTCCATTTGGACAACCCTAGCTCCTTGTGCCTATATATTTGTCCACTCCCCCAAATTTGTGCCCCAAAACAAGGAAACCCTAGGCCCCACTTTATCCCCTTCCTACAGCCACCTCATCGGAGTTAGCCGGAGAGTTCGCCGGAGTTCGCCGGAAATCTCGCCGGAGTACCTCACCTACACATCCTCACCTCACCACTGCCCTCTCCACCTCACCACCGCCGTCCTCCGGCCAGATCCGGCGAGGGGCCGACGGATCCAGCCGGCCCCGAGTCCCTCCAGCCACCTAGATCGCCACCGCCGACAGATCGCACAAGTCGCCGCCAGGCTCTCGAAGCAACAGCTCCAGCCCCGGCCAGATCGGGTCAACGCCCGATCCAGCTCGATCGGATCGATCGGATCCCCTTCGCCTCGCTAGCTTGGGCTTCCCCGACGCACCGCAGCCTCCCAATCGCCTCGAGCCGCCGTTCCGCTCGGCCCAGGGCGGGTCCAGCCGAGGCCACTCCAATCGCCGCCTCCAGGCGATCGCCCAGCGGCCCAGTCCCGCCGCCTCGCGACCGCAAGGCCCCAGCGCCGCCAGCCGCCGGGCGCCCAGGTGGGCCGAGCCCGTCCGCCGGCCCGCAGCCGCCCGACCGCGCGGGGCCGCCTCCCTCTCCTTCGCGGGCCGCGCTTCGCCTCGGGCCAAGCCGCCGCCTTCCAGCCAGCCGGGCGCCCCAGGCCTCCGCGCCAGATCGCCAGTTGGGCCGAAGCCCTCCAACCGCCAGGATCGCCTCGTCCGCTTTGCCTAGCGGGCCGGGCGCCGCGACCGCCGGCCCGATCTGCACCATCACTCCGCGGGCCGCGCCCGATCCACCTCTTCTTCGCCCGGATCTAGCCCGCTTTGCCGCGTTGACTCCGTTTTGACCCAGATCTAGGTTATTTCAAATCCCCTAAGTCCCCAGTTTTTATCTGTCTGATGCAATATTAGATCTGCAATATCTTTTTGTGTAGAGCTCCGTTTTGCGCATATGAGGTGTCCAGACGTTCGTGGTGACTAGCACTACGATTCATTCCATTGTGCAATGCATGTTTGAGATCATCTATATGCTTATTTTTCTGTTGCAAGAGTGCATCCCGATATAAACTGCTGTTATGTGATGTTTTTATGCCATCTTTGCTATGGGATATCTTTTAGCTCGTTTATCCGAATGATGCAAATGACATGTCCACATGTTCGTCTTGCCATGCTCTACATGTTGCTTGTATTAGGTTGCATGATATATTTAATCTTGCCATGTTTATCTTCGTTGCAAAGTGCTATGTGGCTGATTAGTTGTTTAACTTGTTATGAAATGCCATGTTGTTGAGCTCATTGCTATCGTTGTGTTTATCTCCATGATGCATGCTTGTATGTTTCGGAATCACCATCATGTGTACTTTGATGTGGTGCTTACCACTTGCCATGCTTAGTTTCGAGGTGACTTAAACTTGCTCTTTTAGATGCCATGATGAAACTGCTGTTTTAACACTTAGAGGAATTTCACTAAGTCTGAAATATGTATTGTTCCGATGCCATGTTTGCGTGCTGTTATAGGACAAACCATGATAGTTTTGGAGTGTCTCTTGATGGTTCCTTGTAGTATATATTGTTGGCTTTCCATTCATGTTCTCACATGCTTATTTAAGTGGCTGTAGCATATTTAACTTTTGCTCCAAAGTTTCAATAAAATTCTGCTGTCAGAATTTTATTGTCAAGTTTAATATGTCCAAGCTTGTTGCTATTGATCCGTGGCTCCTTTGGGGGTACACCTTTGGACTTATTTGCTGTAGGATATGTCTAGTTTATGTTCATGCTCTTTGCCATGGTGTTTGAGTAATGTAGCTTATTTTTCTAGTGCTCCAAAGTTGCTATGTTGCTGTAATTTTCAGCTTTCGCCTATTTCTTGTTTCGGGCATAACTTTTAGCCCGTAGCTCCGTTTGGAGTGAGTCTTATATGAAACTTGATTGATTTTCTGTGTAGATTCATAATATCCTATTGTTATCATGTTTTGAAGTGTTTTGCTTGAGTGCTATTTTCCCGTGCTCCGTGTGCTCTCTTAGTGCATCCATCATGCATCCATCATTTTGGTGTGCGCATTGCATCTTGTTGATTCGTGCCTTGTGTGGTTGTATTGTTTAGAGCCGGAAGCTGAGACCGAGTACGAGTACGAGCACGAGGTTACCAACGAGGTTGAGCACGAGGACCCTTCTTACGATCGGAACGACTTCTCTTCAGGCAAGATGACCGAACCCCGATAACATTACTATCTTTGCCTATTGCTAGTAGTTCCCCTCTATAGTTTGCCTCGATGCCCATGTCTTTCCTGTCAGCCTCCTACTTGTAAGCATGAACCTGTTTAACCACCCTACCTATGCAAACCGTTGCTTGGCTAAGTACGCTTCGCTCAGCCCTTCTTATAGCATTGCTAGTTGCAGGTGAAGATCGAAGATGCTTGCTTCATGTTGAAGTTTGTTGGGTTATATCACACTATATAAATGCTTAAATGAAATCATCTATATATTGGCAAGGGTGGAAGGCTAAGCCTTTTGCTTGGTGATTTGTTCCACTCATGCCGTTAGGAACCGTATAAACCGGTGTTATGTTCCTTGATTATGCGTTCCTTACACGGTTGGGGTGTATGGGACCCCCTCGATAAACCGCTAAGTGCTAAGTCTTTTCCAGCAAGTCCCAACATTGGTACTATTTGCCTAATAACTAAATAACTTGCATAGGGAGTAATTAACCCGAGTTCTTAATCAACAACCCTGGGCCAGTGCTCCTCATGAGTGTTGGTCCGAAAAGGGGGTCCTGCGGGGTCACCACGAGGAAACTCGAGGATTGATATAAACCTTTAGCATCGCCCGTCCGGTCGTGGCCTGAGACTAGATACGCGCGGCTATTGTCAGGGTGTCGGCACGCCGGGAGGATTTGCTGGATTAGACTTACCTTAGTTCGGAGTATCTTGAGCACGGGATTCCGAGAATACTCGGGTCTTCCCACTTTGGAGTTGAGACTCCGCGGATCGTGGGCTTGTAATGGGCCAAGTTGGAAGACCCCTGCAGGGTTATGAACTTTCGAAAGCCGTGCCCGCGGTTATGTGGCAGATGGGAGCTTGTTAATATCCGGTTGTAGATAACTTGACACATTGTTCTAATACACTACCAGCGTGTGTACCGTGACTGTCAATTTCCGAATAGGGATTCGGGAGTTGAACACGGTGGGGTTATGCTTGTTGAGCTTTAGCTAGGATCACTTCGTGATCAACTCTCGACCCAGGCACTTCTCTTCTCGCACTCTTTCACGTAAGCTAGTGCTAGTTGCTGCTGCAGACATTTATTCTTTTCTTCAGCCTTATCCTCACCCAAGGCTTGAATAGTCTTGTTACCCGGGAACGGGATTGCTGAGTCCTCTGTGGCTCATAGTTACTTCACCACACCAGATGCAGGTCCGATGGTGAGCTATCCAGGTGATGGCACCGAGCTAGACTGGGAGTATGACGAGGAGCGTAGTCGATACTATGTTCGTTATCCTGATGATCAGTAGTGGAGACTTCTACTAGGATTCGATCCGACCTGTGGATTTAAATTATGTTTGGTATCTTGTCATTTGGATTTTACCCTTAGAGGGCTGTGATGTTTTAATGTATGATGTTTGAGACATGTATTGTATTTGTGTGACGTGTTGAGTGTAAGCCAACTATTTATGTTTTCCATCCCCATCTTTTACATGAGTTGTGCAAAGATTACCAAACTTGCGATCATTCCAGCATGGGGTTATGTCTCTAAGTCGTGCCTCGACACGTAGGAGATATAGTCCCATCCTGGGCATTACAAGTTGGTATTCAGAGCCTTCTCCGACCTAGGAGCCCCCACTGATAGATCGAATCGTTGACGGTCGAGTCTAGGCACACACTGAAAATATTTTGAGTCCTATATATTATATCGGAGAGTAGGATTTATTTGCTTCTCATCCCCTTTCTCTCTGGTGAGGACTGCTGACGACTACTCTTGCCTCTTATACTTTCAAAAATTGCACCAAATTTTTTTTTTTGGAATCTCGCGAGTATTCTGGGATTGTTTCGATGTTCTTGTGACGAGAATATTGTTCTCGATGCCTCCTGACATTAGGGGTTGTGGCAGTGTCCCGGGGAGTTGAGCTTCGGGGTATTGTCGTCACAAGCATATCGCGGCAGTACTAAATACTTAAGACGGCCGACATCGAAAATCTCTCCTATACGGTTAGTGGCAAGATAACCCCGACATCACCCAGTACTGGGGAGGTAGTTCGGGAGTATTGCCATAGCTTGTTATAGTGGATGCTTTTCGAAGGTCCGAGGTAAACAATTTCCGAGAAAGACCGGTTATGTGTTGAAGGATGGATACAACTAGATGTAGGTTTAGAGTTGATTGCGCGGTGCTTCCCCGGTATCCCCAACACCTGATTGCATAACTGGAAACTTTCGGAAATTAATAGGTGGGTTTATCCAGTAGATCCTAGGCATTCTTCCAACGAATGCAGGTTAGCGAGTTCGGGGTTCTACAACAAGTGAAGTGGTATTATGACCGATGTTCCGATCGGGAGTTGCATCTTAAAGGGTCCTTGGCTATGCTGATCCGGGGATTGCAAAACCCTTTCGTAACGCGTTCATATGCTTTCAGCACAAAGATGTTAGAACGAAGCTCCTATCTTGTGTTTGTTTTCGTCCGTACCTTGTTGTTTTTCTTATTTTACCTTTTGTCCCCTATGTGGCTTCTCGTGAAGATTGTTGTTATCATTTAACTGAGAATTTCATTCGTTCCTCTTGTTCGAATGATTTCATTTGTTCCTATTGTTCGAATGATTATTGTGAAGACTTGTTGCTATTCATTCCATTGATTCAGCATATACCTTCTGTCAATCAATTGCTGATTCGTGGTCATCTCTTTCAGGATGGCTCCGAAAAGGGTTCCCAACGCCAACCCAGAGGGTGAAGAGGTCCCAGATCGTCCTCCTTCCCCTCCTCCTCCGTCTGAGGCTTGGAGAGCGATTATGCAGACTACAGCTCAGAACACCCAGATGTTGATGCAGATGATGCAACAGATGCAAGCTAATCAAGCTAATCAGGGTGTTCCAGGGAATCAAGGCAACTTCTTCAACTAGCAGCACCATGCTACACTCAACCAGTTCTTGGCCAATAATCCAAAAGCTTTCAGACACTGTGTCGACCCTCTTGATGCTGAAGATTGGTTAACCGACATAAAGAAGCATTTTGAGTGCAGTAACGTAAGAGAAGAGGATTATGTGAAGTTTGCAGCCTTCCAACTCAAAGACCAAGCAGCTGACTGGAGGCAGCAGTACAAAGACCCCAGACCAGGTCGTGTGATCTCTTGGGAGGATTTCTGCAAGGACTTTCGCTCTCACCATATTCCTACAAGTGTCATCGAGGGTATGCGTGAGCAATTCCGCAACCTGAAGCAGGGCTCTATGATAGTCTATCAGTATAATGTCAAGTTCCAAAACCTCGCTCGCTATGCTAAGCAAGACATTCCTGATGCTAAGAGCAAAATCTACCAGTTCCGTGGAGGTCTCAAAGATGAACTTCAACTTGCTCTCACTCTGTTCGAGCCCGATGAGTTCGACAAATTCTATAATATGGCTTTGAAACAAGAGGCAGCTCAGCTTAAGATGGAGGCTTCTAAAAAGAGAATTCGAGATGCCGATCACTCTTCCTCATCGTCTCAGATGGTCTCGAAGCAACAGAAATTTTGGCTTCCTCCTCCTCCAGTGATTCGAGCTCCTTATAACAACTCCAACAACTCCAACAACAAGAACTCTAGTGGACGTGGTTTCTCCCACCCACCCAACTCCAACAAGCAGTCCAAGCAACAGTTCCAAGCTCCAAGACCGAGTGTTCCTCCTGCCCGTCCGCTTTCTGAGGTTACTTTCTACAGGTGTGGCCAGAAGGGTCATTATTCCAACAAGTGCAACAACCCAAGGCGCCTTCCGCCTCCTCCACCTGTCGGTACCGCTATGGTCAAGCATGATCCAAAGGCAGCAAGGGTCAATCTGATAAGTGCAGCGCAAGCGGAGAATTCTTCTGATGTCATTTTGGGTAACCTTCTAGTTAACTCTTCTCCTGCTAAAGTGTTATTTGATTCGGGTGCTTCATGCTCTTTCATGTCATATCCATTTGCATCCAAGCACGATATTGTCACCAAAAATCTGCCAAGGGAGTTAACAGTTATTTCTCCGGGGAGACGAATGCACTCCAGTGTATATGCTCCGGATGTTTCTATTCGCATGGGTGATTATCGATTTCTGGCTAATCCGGTGGTTCTTGGCAATTCTGACATTGACCTCATCCTCGGAATGGATTGGCTTTCTCAGCATGATGCTCACATTGATTGTGCACAGAAGGAAGTCAAGATGACTCATCCTGATGAAGATGTGATTATCTTCGCCTCCAGGGATAACACAATCAGGCTTTTCTCTCTCAATGATAAGGGCGAAATTAATGCCATATCTCAAATTCCGGTGGTGAACTAATATCAAGACGTCTTTCCTGAAGAACTTCCAGGCATGCCTCCACACCGTCAGGTGGAATTCGTTATTGAACTCGAGCCGGGTACTAAGCCAGCATGCCGGCGTCCGTACAAGCTCTCTCCTGATGAATTGAAGGAATTGAAGAAGCAACTTGATGAACAGGAGCGTATGGGTCTCATCAGGCCTAGTACGTCTCCTTGGGGCTGTGGTGTCTTATTTGTCAAGAAGAAAGACGGCACGGAGCGTCTCTGTGTTGATTACCGGCCATTGAACAAGAAGACAATAAAGAACAAGTCTCCGCTCCCCAACATCAATGAACTCTTCGAGCAGCTCAAAGGAGCTAAAGTGTTCTCTAAGCTCGACCTCCGAACGGGCTATCATCAAATTCGCATTCGCGAGAAGGACATTCCCAAGACTGCTTTCAGAATGAGTTTCGGTTCATACGAGTATACCGTCATGTCCTTTGGTCTCGCCAATGCTCCTCCTACCTTCTCGAGGATGATGCACTACATCTTCAACCCCTATTGTGACGCCCGAGACTGACGTCCCAGAAGATTCCAGAAGGTTCCGGAAGATTCCAGATGTTCTGGGTTGCCCGTGTGTTCCTTTTGTGCTTGTGTTTTTATTTTTTGCATTGCATCATGTCATCATGCCATCATGTCATTTTATTTTTGCATCTCAACCTAAATAAATCGTGTGGGCCTTCGGTCCATTTAAATCGAGGGAAGATGTCTTCTCTTTATAACATATAAAAGTCTCTCATTATTTTAGGGAGCTATATTAATAAATATTCCATTTGTTGGAAATCACCGTAACACACTTGCATATTTTTCCCCATGTCTTTCCACTTCGAGTTTCACCTTCTAAACCTTGCTTTATTCTTTCCGTTGTTTTCGAGGCTTCTCTAAATCTAGACTCCTTTGAAAACTCCTTGAGGCAAGCTATTTATTTAGTTTGCACTTCCCTTTTGTTGGAAATATTTTTGTGAGGTTGGAGATATCCCGTAAAGCCTTATAAAAATGTTCCATATTTTATTTTTCTGTTCTGACCTTCTTTTCTTATTTTTATTTGCTCTCTCCCTCTTTTATTTCTGTTTAAGAAATAAAAAGGCAGCCAGGCCCAAGGCATCTCCTCCTCCCAGCGGCCCAAGCCTCCTTCCCTCTTGGGCCTCTTCCAGCCACTCCAGCCCAACTCCCCGCTGAAACCCTAGGAGCCCCCGACGCCAGAGCCTCGCTCCTCATTCCAACTCCCAGTCGCCGCCGCCAGCCTCTCCCATCGATCCTCTCGACCCCGCGCCCCAGTGCTCTCGCCTCCCTTCGCTCGAGCCCGTTCTCCTCGCTCTTCGCAGGCTCGACCGCACTCCTCTCCCCGCACCTCACCCCCTCCCTCGCCCGCTCTGCTTCTCCGCCCAGCGAGACGACGGGCCGGTCGGCATCGCCCGTGCGTCCCGCATCCCTCAGCACCGGGCCGGAGGCCTCGTTCCCCGACCCCGACGGCTCTTCCCTCCAGCGCCAAGGAGCCCCATCCTCCCGGCTTCCCCGATGCCCCGGGCTCGGCCCCTGCTCCTCCCGAGCGCCCCTGCGGCCCTCCTCCATCTTCGGCGCCCATGGCCGGAGCGCCCTCCTTCTTCCCTCTTCGGCACGATCCAGCGCCATGGAGCTCGCTTCCCCTTCGCCTCGCTCCTCCTGACGACGGCCCCGGCCCCGACGTCCTACCTCCAGGGTCGCTTCTTCCCCTTCGCCAGGAGCAGCCGCCCCGAGCGCGACCCTCCTTCCTTTCCTGACGCGCCGGCCGTCCTCCAGCTTGCAAAGCCGAGCGCCCCTCCTCCAACCGGTTTCCGCAGCATCCGAGGGCGCCTCGCCCCCCCGTCGGCCTTCTCCAGCCGCTGCCTCCTTTGGACTGTCCCTGTTGCTGTTGTTTTGTTTTTTTTTTTTTTTTTTGTTTTGT
>LR738714.1:171416687-171440779 GCA_902687465.1 Secale cereale | reverse complement strand
TTCCCTCTACGACATGTACAACTACACTCGACGCCTGAACGACTACCGTCGCCGAGTACCACTACTTCCTCTACCGTCGCCCGAGTACAACTACCGCCACGTGGACGACTACTTCCCTCTACGGAACGACTCCTTCCTCTACGTCTCGAACCGTCCCGAAACGAGTGTTTCGAAGGTATAACCCGAGACGACCCCGTGGATGAACGCTTGTGCTTGCTTGTGTTGTATGAAATGCTTCCCTTGTGTGCTTCGTGCCCGTTCCGACCTTTTGTCATGTTCCTCGGTTGCCTCGTCACCGACTCGTGGGAACCCGGCAACGGGATCACCCCATCATCTCGTTTGACTCACTCCACCTTTTGTTTTGCACCGGTCTCTTAACGAGATACCGGAACCGATATGATGCGTTGCATCATTTTCGGATCATGTCGTGGCACCCTTTCATTCCACCACGGTGACAATGCTTCTTATCTTGTTAATGTCAACCTTTTAATAAAACTTGCATAAACTTAATCATGTCATCCGCATCATGTTAACAACACTAAAATGTTTAATTGTTGTTTGCTTATAATTATTAAACATGCTCATGAGGATTTTCCGGATATGTTGTTGTTATTTCCGGCCTCATTTAAAATGTCTTAATAGTGTAGTTTCTTTATGCTTCACCTCTTGCCATGCTAAAAACATTTAATCTTGTCTTGTTAATAACGAGAGTCAACTAAATAATTATTATGTGGTGTTTCGTCAATATGCAACTCTTTGCATATTGATCTCCACTTAACTTGTAGTATTTGTTTGTGCACTTTGCCATGTCTTGCATATTTAAACCGGACATGCATCATACTTGTTTGTGCATCGTATGCCATGTTGTTGCTTGTGTGTTTACCGTGTTGTTTCTTTCTTTCCGGTTGCCTCTCTTGTTAGCTTCGGTTTCGTTTCGGAGTTGTGAGGATTCGCTCGACTGTTGCTCCGTCTTCTTCTTGGATCCGTTCTTCTCCCTTGTGGAATCCCAGGCAAGATGACCGAACCCGGATACCATTACTATCTTTGCCTATTGCTAGAAGTCACGATCTATAGTTTTGCCTCGATGCCCATGTTCTTCTTGTCAGCCTCCTACTTGTAACCAATTGCCATGTTTAACCACCCTACCTACGCAAACCGTTGCTTGGCTATACGTAGGCTTGCTCATCCCCTCTTATAGCATTGTTAGTTGCAGGTGAAGATTGAAGATGCTTGCTTCATGTTGAAGTTTGGTTGGGTTATATCACACTATATAAATGCTTAAAATGAAATCATCTATATATTGGCAAGGGTGGAAGGCTAAGCCTTTTGCTTGGTGATTTGTTCCACTCATGCCGTTAGGATCCGTATAAGCCGGTGTTATGTTCCTTGATTTTGCGTTCCTAACACGGTTGGGGTGTATGGGACCCCCTTGATAAACCGCTAAGTGCTAAGTCTTTTCCAGCAAGTCCCAACTTTTGGTACTATTTGCCTCATAATAACAACTTAATTAATTAATTAAATTTGCATAGGGGGTCGCTCCCTCGAGGATCCTTTATTTCTACATAGCAGGGGGGGCCAGTGCTGATGGCGTTGGTCCCAAACGGGGAGTCTGCAGGGCCGCCTTGGGGCAACCCGAGGTATCTGGTATACCTGTAGAATCGCCCATCCGGTCGTGTCCTGAGACCTAGATACGCGCGGCTACTATCAGGGTGTCGACACGCCGGGAGGATTTGCTGGATTAGCCTTACCTTAGTTCGGTTTAACTTGAGCACGGGATTCCGAGAATACTCGGGTCTTCCCAACTATGGAGTTGCGACTCCGCGGATCGTGGGCTTGTAATGGGTCAAGTTGGAACACCCCTGCAGGGTTTGAACTTTCGAAAGCCGTGCCCGCGGTTATGTGGCAGATGGGAGCTTGTTAATTCCGGTTGTAGATAACTTGACACAATGTTTCTAATACACTACCAGCGTGTGTACCGTGACTGTCAATTTCCGAATAGGGATTCGGGAGTTGAACACGGTGGGGTTATGTTTGACCGGCTTAGTTAGGATCACTTCGTGATCATCTTTCGACCGATGCTCTTCTCTTCTCGCTCTCTTTTACGTAAGTTAGTGCTAGTTGCTGCTGCAGACTCTTGTTTGTTCCTTCACCTCATATTCTTTCTTCAGCCTTATCCTCACCCAAGGCTTAAATAGTCGTGTTACCCGGGAACGGGATTGCTGAGTCCTCTGTGGCTCACAGTTACTTCACCACACCAGATGCAGGTTCAGCTGTGTACGATGCAGGAGTTGGATCAGTTCTTCACCGGGAGCTCGGTGAAGAGTTTGTGGCCGTTTGCTTGAGACGTTTCGATGTTCAGTAGTGGCTTCTACTAGGATTCGATCCTGACCTGTGGCTTTTGTTGTTTTGGTATCTTTCTTGGATCTTCACCCGTAGTCGGGTTGTGATGTTTTGTATGATGATTGTTTATGTATTGTATTGTGTGAAGTGGCGAGTGTAAGCCAACTATCTCCTTTTGCTTTTAATCCCTCTTTTACATGAGTTGTGCAAAGATACCAAACTTGAGATCATTCTAGGATGGATTTATGCCTTTAAGTCGTGCCTCGACACGTAGGAGGTATAACTCCATCCTGGGCATTGCACCTATACCGGCGAGTTTGTGCTTGTGTATCTGGATGACATTCTGGTGTTTTCCAAGAATGAAGAAGATTACGAAAAGCAATTGCGTCTGGTTCTTGATCAACTCCGTGAGCATAAGTTCTATGCCAAGTTCTCCAAGTGCGAGTTTTGGCTCGATAAGGTTTTGTACCTAGGCCATATCATCTCAGCTGACGGTATTGCGGTAAATCCCGAGAAAGTTGAAGCAATTGTCAACTGGGAAGCTCCTCAGAACGTCAAGCAACTCCGCAGTTTTCTGGGTCTTGCCAGCTATTTCAGAAGGTTCGTTGAGAACTTCTCCAAGATTGCCAAGCCTCTTTCCAACTTGCTTCAGAAGAATGTCAAATACTTTTGGTCTCCAGAGTGTGAAGTGGCATTCAAAACTCTCAAAGAAAAGCTCGTCTCTGCTCCAGTTCTTACTCCTCCAGATGAGTCGAAGCCCTATGAAGTATTCTGTGATGCTTCTCTTCAAGGTCTTGGTGGTGTGCTTATGCAAGATAAGAGAATTGTGGCATACACTTCTCGTCAGCTCAAGCCAAGTGAGAAGAACTATCCCACACATGATCTCGAGCTAGCAGCTGTGGTACATGCTTTGATTACGTGGAGACATCTGTTGTTGGGCAGAAAAGTCGACATCTTCACAGATCACAAGAGCTTGAAGTACATCTTCACACAGCCGAATCTGAACCTCCGCCAGACTCGTTGGGTTGAAATGATCCAAGAGTATGATCCCAGCATCGAATACACTCCTGGCAAGGCGAATGTGATTGCAGATGCTTTGAGCAGAAAGGCATATTGCAACAGCCTTCTTATCAAGCCGTTCCAGCCTGAGCTTTGTGAAGCATTCAGGAAACTCAACCTCCAAGTTGTTCCGCAGGGTTTTCTTGCAAATCTTCAAGTTGCTCCTACCTTGGAAGATCAGGTCCGTGAGGCCCAACTCAGTGATGCCATGGTGCAGAAGGTGAAACATGGTATTGCAAAGGGCACTCCTAAATACAAGTGCTTTCGTGTTGATGAGAGAGATACCTTGTTCTTCGAGGACAGACTCGTTGTTCCCAAAGGTGATCTCAGGAAGCTCATAATGGAAGAAGCACATGATTCTCTCCTTTCCATTCATCCTGGTAGTTCCAAGATGTACCAAGATCTCAAGCAATCTTACTGGTGGAACCGCATGAAAAGGGAAATTGCCCAATTCGTGAAATGAATGTGATGTCTGTAGAAGAGTCAAGGCAGAGCATCAACGTCCAGCCGGTCTTCTCCAACCTCTTCCTATTCCCGAGTGGAAGTTCGACCACATTGAAATGGACTTCGTCACTGGTATTCCTAAATCCAAGAGAGGGAATGATTCTATCTTCGTGGTGATTGACAAGCTTACCAAAGTCGCTCACTTCCTTCCAGTCAAAGAATCCATCAATGCAGCTCAATTAGCAGAGCTGTACACTTCCAGAATTGTGTCCTTACATGGCATTCCTCAAGTTATCTCCTCAGACCGTTGAAGTTTGTTCACATCCAGGTTCTGGGTCTCCTTTCAGTCTGCCATGGGCACTAAGATCAGGTTCAACACTGCTTTTCACCCTCAGACTAGTGGTCAAGTCGAGCGAGTGAATCAGATTCTAGAAGACATGCTCAGAGCCTGTGTCATATCTTTTGGCATGAAATGGGAAGACTGCCTTCCATTTGCCGAGTTCTCTTACAACAACAGCTTTCAAGCAAGTGCCGGAAAAGCTTCGTTTGAAATCCTCTATGGCAGAAAGTGCCGTACCCCTCTCAACTGGTCTGAAACAGGCGAACGCCAACTTCTTGGCAATGACTTGATCTCAGAAGCCGAAGAAATGTGCAAAGTCATACGTGAGAATCTCAAGGCCTCTCAGTCGCGTCAGAAGAGCTACTATGACGGCAAGCATCATGATTTGGCTTTCAACATTGGTGATCATGTCTATCTCCATGATTCTCCGATGAAAGGCACCCAAAGATTCGGTATCAAAGGAAAGCTTGCTCCTAGATACGTCGGGCCTTTCAAGATTCTTGGCAAAAGAGGCGATCTAGCCTATCAACTTGAGCTCCCTTCCAACTTCGCCAATGTTCATGATGTGTTCCATGTGTCTCAACTCCGCAAATGCTTCAAGGCACCTGAGCGCATGATTCTGTTTGAAGAGATTGATCTTCAACAAGATTTGTCCTACCGAGAGCATCCCGTTGCTATTCTCGAAGAAACCGAGCGCAAGACCCGCAACAAGTCCATCAAATTCTTGAAAGTCAAGTGGTCACATCACACCGACCGAGAAGCTACGTGGGAATGAGAAGATCATCTTTGTTCCGAGTACCCCTCTTTTTTCCAGTCCTAGATCTCGGGACGAGATCTTTTTGTAGTAGAGGAGAGTTTGTAATGCCCCGGATGTAATACTTTCCCTTTTGGGCATATAATATATCTCCGGCTTCATCTATTCCATTTCGGGTTCTTCGTCTTTTGGGTTTTCGACATTTTGTTGTATGCGTGTGTGGCATTCATTCATATCATGTAGTCATGTGCATCGCATTGCATTTGTGTTGTCGGTTGCATCCGGTTCCACGCGTTCCTTCCCGTTGTCCGTTTCGCGTTCCGGAGCTCCCTCACGTGTCCGTGGTGTCCCGTAGGCCTACTATGGTGTTTGGCCGTGTAATGTTACCGTTTTGGCGCGAGACTTGTCGTGTGTTGTTGTTTTGATGTGTGTAACCCGCCTGTCAAATCTCGTCGCGTTTGGAGTCCGTTTGCTACTCCAACAGTTATTCTTGTGAGCTCAAAGTGCCTCCACTTTGTGGCCCAAGACACCCCTCCAACAGCCCACCAAACCACTCCTAACCACTTCTATCATCTAGGACATCCAAATCTGATCTGGTGGCCGAAAACCGCACTCCATTTGGACAACCCTAGCTCCTTGTACCTATATATTTGTCCACTCCCCCAAATTTGTGCCCCAAAACAAGGAAACCCTAGCCCCCACTTCATCCCCTTCCTACAGCCACCTCACCGGAGTTCGCCGGAGAGTTCGCCGGAGTTCGCCGGAAATCTCGCCGGAGTACCTCACCTACACATCCTCACCTCACCACTGCCCTCTCCACCTCACCACCGCCGTCCTCCGGCCAGATCCGGCGAGGGGCCGCCGGATCCAGCCGGCCCCGAGTCCCTCCAGCCACCTAGATTGCCACCGCCGCCAGATCGCACAAGTCGCCGCCAGGCTCTCGAAGCAACAGCTCCAGCCCCGGCCAGATCGGGTCAACGCCCGATCCAGCTCGGTCGGATTGATCGGATCCCCTTCGCCTCGCTAGCTTGGGCTTCCCCGACGCACCGCAGCCTCCCAATCGCCTCGAGCCGCCGCTCCGCTCGGCCCAGGGCGGGTCCAGCCGAGGCCACTCCAATCGCCGCCTCCAGGCGATCGCCCAGCGGCCCAGTCCCGCCGCCTCGCGACCGCAAGGCCCCAGGGCCACCAGCCGCTGGGCGCCCAGGTGGGCCGAGCCCCTCCGCCGGCCTGCAGCCGCCCGACCGCGCGGGGCCGCCTCCCTCTCCTTCGCGGGCCGCGCTTCGCCTCGGGCCAGGCCGCCGCCTTCCAGCCAGCCGGGCGCCCCAGGCCTCCGCGCCAGATCGCCAGTTGGGCCGAAGCCCTCCAGCCGCCGGGATCGCCTCGTCCGCTCTGCCTAGCGGGCCGGGCGCCGCGACCGCCGGCCCGATCCGCACCATCACTCCGCGGGCCGCGCCCGATCCACCTCTTCTTCGCCCGGATCCAGCCCGCTTCGCCGCGTTGACTCCGTTTTGACCCAGATCTAGGTTATTTCAAATCCCCTAAGTCCCCAGTTTTTATCTGTCTGATGCAATATTAGATCTGCAATATCTTTTTGTGTAGAGCTCCGTTTTGCGCATATGAGGTGTCCAGACGTTCGCGGTGACTAGCACTATGATTCATTCCATTGTGCCATGCATGTTTGAGATCATCTAGATGCTTATTTTTCTGTTGCAAGAGTGCATCCCGATATAAACTGCCGTTATGTGATGTTTTTATGCCATCTTTGCTATGTGATATCTTTTAGCTCGTTTATCCGAATGATGCAAATGACATGTCCACGTGTTCGTCTTGCCATGCTCTACATGTTGCTTGTGTTAGGTTGCATGATATATTTAATCTTGCCATGTTTATCTTCGTTGCAAAGTGCTATGTGGCTGATTAGTTGTTTAACTTGTTATGAAATGCCATCTTGTTGAGCTCATTGTTATCGTTGTGTTTATCTCCATGATGCATGCTTGTATGTTTCGGAATCACCATCATGTGTACTTTGATGTGGTGCTTACCACTTGCCATTCTTAGTTTAGAGGTGACTTAAACTTGCTCTTTTAGATGCCATGATGAAACTGCTGTTTTAACACTTAGTGCAATTTCACTAAGTCTGAAATCTGTATTGTTCCGATGCCATGTTTGCGTGCTGTTCTAGGACAAACCATGATAGTTTTGGAGTGTCTCTTGATGGTTCATTGTAGTATATATTGTTGGCTTTCCATTCATGTTCTCACATGCTTATTTAAGTGGCTGTAGCATATTTAACTTTTGCTCCAAAGTTTCAATAAAATTCTGCTGTCAGAATTTTATTGTCAAGTTCAATATGTCCAAGCTTGTTGCTATTGATCCGTGGCTCCTTTGGGGGTACACCTTTGGACTTATTTGCTGTAGGATATGTCTAGTTTATGTTCATGCTCTTTGCAATGGTGTTTGAGTGCTGTAGATTATTTTTCTAGTGCTCCGAAGTTGCTATGTTGCTGTAATTTTCAGCTTTCGCCTATTTCTTGTTTCGGGCATAACTTTTAGCCCGTAGCTCCGTTTGGAGCGAGTCTTATATGAAACTTGATTGATTTTCTGTGTAGATTCATAATATCCTATTGTTATCATGTTTTAAAGTGTTTTGCTTGAGTGCTATTTTCCCGTGCTCCGTGTGCTCTCTTAGTGCATCCATCATGCATCCATCATTTTGATGTGCGCATTGCATCTTGTTGATTCGTGCCTCGTGTGGTTGTATTTTTTAGAGCCGGAAGCTGAGACCGAGTACGAGTACGAGCACGAGGTTACCAACGAGGTTGAGCACGAGGACCCTTCTTACGATCCGAACGACTACTCTTCAGGCAAGATGACCGAACCCCGATAACATTACTATCTTTGCCTATTGCTAGTAGTTCCGCTCTATAGTTTGCCTCGATGCCCATGTCTTTCCTGTCAGCCTCCTACTTGTAAGCATGAACCTGTTTAACCACCCTACCTATGCAAACCGTTGCTTGGCTAAGTACGCTTCGCTCAGCCCTTCTTATAGCATTGCTAGTTGCAGGTGAAGATCGAAGATGCTTGCTTCATGTTGAAGTTTGTTGGGTTATATCACACTATATAAATGCTTAAATGAAATCATCTATATATTTGCAAGGGTGGAAGGCTAAGCCTTTTGCTTGGTGATTTGTTCCACTCATGCCGTTAGGAACCGTATAAACCGGTGTTATGTTCCTTGATTATGTGTTCCTTACACGGTTGGGGTGTATGGGACCCCCTCGATAAACCGCTAAGTGCTAAGTCTTTTCCAGCAAGTCCCAACATTGGTACTATTTGCCTAATAACTAAATAACTTGCATAGGGAGTAATTAACCCGAGTTCTTAATCAACAACCCCGGGCCAGTGCTCCTCATGAGTGTTGGTCCGAAACGGGGGTCCTGTGGGGTCACCACGAGGAAACTCGAGGATTGATATAAACCTGTAGCATCGCCCATCCGGTCGTGGCCTGAGACTAGATACGCGCGGCTATTGTCAGGGTGTCGGCATGCCGGGAGGATTTGCTAGATTAGACTTACCTTAGTTCGGAGTATCTTGAGCACGGGATTCCGAGAATACTCGGGTCTTCCCACTTTGGAGTTGCGACTCCACGGATCGTGGGCTCGAATGGGCCAAGTTGGAACACCCCTGCAGGGTTATGAACTTTCGAAAGCCGTGCCCGCGGTTATGTGGCAGATGGGAGCTTGTTAATATCCGGTTGTAGATAACTTGACACATTGTTCTAATACACTACCAGCGTGTGTACCGTGACTGTCAATTTCCGAATAGGGATTCGGGAGTTGAACACGGTGGGGTTATGCTTGTTGAGCTTTAGCTAGGATCACTTCGTGATCACCTCTTGACCCAGGCACTTCTCTTCTCGCACTCTTTCACGTAAGCTAGTGCTAGTTGCTGCTGCAGACATTTATTCTTTTCTTCAGCCTTATCCTCACCCAAGGCTTGAATAGTCTTGTTACCCGGGAACAGGATTGCTGAGTCCTCTGTGGCTCATAGTTACTTCACCACACCAGATGCAGGTCCGATGGTGAGCTATCCAGGTGATGGCACCGAGCTAGACTGGGAGTATGACGAGGAGCGTAGTCGATACTATGTTCGTTATCCTGATGATCAGTAGTGGAGACTTCTACTAGGATTCGATCCGACCTGTGGATTTAAATTATGTTTGTTATCTTGTCATTTGGATTTTACCCTTAGAGGGCTGTGATGTTTTAATGTATGATGTTTGAGACATGTATTGTATTTGTGTGATGTGGCGAGTGTAAGCCAACTATTTATGTTTTCCATCCCCATCTTTTACATGAGTTGTGCAAAGATTACCAAACTTGCGATCATTCCAGCATGGGGTTATGTCTCTAAGTCGTGCCTCGACACGTAGGAGATATAGTCCCATCCTGGGCATTACACCGATGCGCGAGGTGTCTTCCAGTTATTCGTTGTCGTTGCTATGTCAACTTCTTGCGTGTTGCACTTTGCTAGGTCATCATGTGCATTGCATCTGCATGTTTTCGAAACTTGCCTCCGCTTGAGTCCGCTAGTCCTCTCTGTTGCCCATTCTGAGCCCAGAGACACTCACACGCGTGCGCGGCATCTCCGAAACCCTGTTTTGTAAGTGGCTGAAAAACATTCTCGGAATGGGTTGAAACTTGGCGTGTGGTCTTATTATAGTGTAGATAGACCGCTTGTCAAATTTCGTCGCATTCGGAGCTCGTTTGATAGCCCAACCAGTAAACTATAGCAGCACTATCGCCGGACAAAACGTGAGACGTTTTCGGTCTCCGAAAACCCCCGCAGGCCTCTCTCTCTCTTCTCTCCCCACAGCCCATGGCCTCTTCACAGCCCACTAAGCCAACACACTAGCCCACCTAAACTCCCCCTCCGCTCCGGACTGTCAGATCGTGATCCGAGAGTGTCAAACGGAGTTAAACCCCCTAACCCTAGCCCCTACCCTATATAAACACCTCTCCCTGCCAAATTTGGCATCCCCTAGTCTCCACCTACCTCCAGCCATCTCCCTCCTCAAATTCCATGCACAGCCAGCCCCCCTCCGCCACTTGGCGCCGGCGGACACGTCGCCCCGGCCAATCGGGCGTCGCCACGTCGCCTACCTGCGCCCCGCAGACCAACCACCGCGTGACACGTCGCCTCTGCCGCCGCCAGTCTCCCACCTCCACCTCGCGTGGCCCGCTCAGCCCATTCACGGCCCGCCGTGGGCCAAATCGGGCTTGAGCTCCACCGACGCTGGGATCCACGCGCCTCCTGCAGCTCGGCGCGGCCGAGCTCCACGCACGATCCCCGCCGATCCACCGCCACCGCTCAACCCCGCCGCCTGCGCGCTATCGCCGACGACTAACTCCGGCGATCAGGCGCCCCGTCCGACCCCGGGACCACGCCTCCCTCGCTGCTCGTCTCTGGATCCGATGGATCCCGAATCCACACCGCCTCCTGCTCTCATCGCCGAGCTAGCCGCCGTTGGCGCCCCGCCGCCGGTCCCCTGCCTTGCCTCTGGTCTGATCCGGGCCGGCGCCGCCCGGATCTGCCCATTCTCGTGGTCCGTTGGACCCCTGCCCGCCTCCGGTCACCATCCCGCCACCAGAGATCCTCGCAGCCGCCATGGCCTCATCCGCTCAGGAACGAGGACGAGCCCCCGCTCGCCGTCGCCCCATGGGCTCCGCAAAGGCCTCGTGGGCCACGGCCTCGCCTGTGGCCCAGCTGCCTCGCCGGGCCGGCCTGCCAGACCGCCTGCCCCGTCACGGGGCCTCGGCCCGCTGGTGAGCGCCCTTCAGCCCTAACCCGCGCCTCTGCGTAACTTAGATACTCCGCTCCCGTCATTTTTTTCCAGAAAATCGCCTAAGTCCCTGAGATGTTAACAACATGTTGACATCTTTGACTGCATGTAATTTTGTGCATATTTATCCAAATGAGGTGTATAATATGTCAAAATGTTCGTCTCTGAATGCACTACATGATGGTTGCATTTGCATACATGTTACGTTGCATCTTGACATATAAAACCTGTTGCAAAATTGCTAAGGGCTCTTAACTGCTGAAACTAGATATAACTTGCTGATTTGTCTTTTTCATATCTTTTTGTGTGATTTTTGTTTGAGCATCATATCAACGTGTGTTAGGAGCATAATCATGTCATTTTTGCTGTGGTGCAATCCACTTTTTATGTTATGCCTTGTGGTGAGTGCAACAAGCTTGCAAAGTGGCCTACTCGCTGTTTGTTGTTTCCCGAGACTTGTTAAAAACTGGTAAGTCTGAAACTGTTATATTATGATGCCATGTTTGCTTGATGCTACAGTCATATCCATGCACATTTGGGGATGTCCAATGATCATGTATTTAAGTCCATGTAATGCTCGATCCGCCCATGCCCTTGTTTGAAATTATAGGTTGCTGTAGCATGTCTCTTTCTTGCTCTTAATTTGCTATATAATGTTTCTGTCAGCCTGTTATCAGTAAGTTCAGTTTTGCCATGTGAATAGCTAGTGTTCTATACATCCTATGCCCATGTTCTTGCCATGAGTAGCTGCATAAATATATCTTCTTTCTGTTGATTATATTCACATGCCATGATATGCTTTGAGATGAGTTTCACAAGCTTGCAAACATGCCTACTTGTCGTTGTTGCTGCCATGTTCAGTTTATTTAACTAAGTCTGTGAAACTGTATCATTTGCAATCTTGCCATGATGTCTTGAGCATGTTCTAGTGGTATTTGGCTGTATCTCAGTGATCACCTTTGTAGTGCTTGACATGTACATGCTTTCCATGCCCTTTGATGCCATTAAATGTTCCCATAGCATGTTGTTTTGATGATTGCAAAGTGCCTAGTTGCTGTTTTGGGACAGATTGTTGTTATATCTTGTTTCATGTGTATGTGTTGAACCGTTGCTCCATTTTGAGCATGCTCTATATGAAACTGGCTTGTTTTTGCATGTAGATGCATCATATCATGTTGTACACATGTTTGGAGTGTGTTTGCTTGATGTTTGATTGCATCTTGCATCTTTGCCATGCTTAACTCGTTTTACTCATATCTTCTAGGCCGTAGCTCCGAATTAAATGAACGTTATATTTAACTTGACTAGAATTTTGTGTAGATCATCATGGTGCATCTTAACTTGCTGTTTAACAACTTTCACTTAAGGTTTGTTCAGATCTGTACCTATTTCGAAAATTGCATATGAGGACTTACCAGAATTGTTATATGTTGTTTCTGGCCTCATTTAAACTTGCCTTGTGGTGTGTTCTTGTATGCATCATCTTTTGCCATGATTAGCTTCATGTAGCCTTGTCATGCATCATACTTGGTTGAGCATCATGACTTGGTATGTGTTGTGTGTTTACCGTGTTGTTTGCTTCTTCTCGTTAGTTCTTGTTTTGTTGCGATCGTGAGGATTCGTTCGACTACACTTGGATCGTCTTCGTGGCTTCGTCTTCTTCATGGACTCATTCTTCTTCCTTGCGGGATTCCAGGCAAGATGACCGTCACCTTGGATCTCATTACTACCATTGCCATGCTAGTTGTCTCGATGCTATCGCTATATGTCGCACTGCCTATTTATTGTTGTCAGCCTCTCATTGTTGCCATGAAACCTCTAACCTTGGACATCACCCCAGCAAACCGTTGTATGGCTATGTTACCGCTTGCTCAGCCCCTCTTATAGCGTTGTTAGTTGCAGGTGTAGATGAAGATTGCTCCATGTTGGATCTTGGATGTTGGAATATCACAATATCTATTACTATAATTAATGCAGCTATATACTTGGCAATGGGTGGAAGGCTTGGCCTTTTTCTCGGTGTTTTGTTCCACTCGTGACGCCTTAAGAACCGTTAAACTAGTGTTATGATCCTTGAGTTTATGTTCCTAACACGGTTGGGGGTTATGGGACCCCCTTGACAGTTTGCTTTGAATAAAACTCCTCCAGCAGGGCCCAACTTTGGTTTTACCATTTGCCTAATAACTAAAACTTGCATAGGGACTTTCCGGACCCCGATGACTTAAGTTACAACCCCGGGCCAATGCTCCTCATGAGTGTTGGTCCAAACTAGAGCCCCTTACAGCGCCACCACGGGGAAACTCGATGATTAGTTTTAGTTGTACGGAGTATTCATCCGGCCATGGCCTGAGATGAGATACGCGCGGCTACTATCAGGGTGTCGGCACATCGGGAGGTCTTGCTGGACTTGTTTTACCATTGTCGAAATGTCTTGTGCACCAGGATTTTGAGTCTGGTCGGGTCTTCCCTAAGATAAGGGGTTTTTACCTCTGCTGATCGTGAGAGCTTGTGATGGGCTAAGTTGGGACACCCCTGCAGGGTTATGATCTTTCGAAAGCCGTGCCCGTGGTTATGTTGCAGATTGGAATTTGTTAATGTCTGGTGTAGAAAACTTGACAGAGGATCCGAAATAAAATACACCAACCGCGTGAGTAACCATGACCATCTCTTTTCACCTTGAGAAGAGAAGACGGTGGGGTTATGTTTGGCTCGTAGGTAGTTCAGTATCTCTTAGCGATCATTACTAGTTTGCGACCGTTTGTGTAGATTCTCTTCTTATTCTTGTACTCGTTAGTTAGCCACCATATAATGCTTAGCCGCTGCTGCAACCTCACCACTTAACCTCTTCATACCCATTAAGCTTTGCTAGTCTTGATACCCATGGTTATGGGATTGCTGAGTCCTCGTGGCTCACAGATACTACAACAACAGTTACAGGTGCAGGTTTTCGATGACTTGACATGAGAGCGATGTTTACTTGTGTTGGAATTCTTTCTTCTTCTTCGTCGTCGATCTTGGGATAGGTTCCTGGTCGGCAGCCTGGGATAGCAAGATGGATGTCGTTGTGTTTTTCGTGTTTTCATCCGTAGTCAGATGTCTTGTGTATGATGTGTTGTATTCATGTGGATGTTGTAAGACTTGTTGTATCCCCATCTATTTATGTAATGGTACGATGTAATGATATCCATCTTGGTAAGCGCACGAAATGCGGTTGTGCCCCAATCACGAGGATATAATGTGAATGAGATAGAATCACATCTTGGGCATGACAAGTTGGTATCAGAGCCTCGATTGACCATAGGAGCTCCCCTTGATTGATTGTAGCTTGGCCGTTGTCGAGTCTAACAAAAGACTATTTTCGGAGTCTAGTTATATCAGAGAGTAGGAATTATTTTTACTCCCCAGCCCCTTCATCGCTTTGGTGAGGAATCTTGACGTAGGTGTTTTGAATTACTCCTCTTCCCCTTCAATTTTTTTAGGATCACGCAGTTAGTTTTCCGATCGTTGCGATGTCAGCTCTTTTCATCCGGTGTAATTCTCTTTGATGATTTTATCCTCTTCATCTTTTGCAAGATCAAACCTTAGTTCTTTCTCAACGGCGTCGTTTTCCCCGTCGGAACTGGTCTTTCTTTTTCCCACCCTCCCACCCCTTTTTCTTCTCGGAGCCGGAGTCCCTAATCAAGTATCCATCCTACTCGTGCGAATGATATGCTTTCTTTCCTCAATTGCTTCAACTGGTGAAGTCTCGTCTACTTCGTCATCCTTCATCTCTTTTCTTCTCCGATGAATTCTCGTCTCGTTCGACATTCTTCATATCTTCTTCTTGTCCGATGGATTCAATTCAAATATCCGGTGTTGATCATCTTCTTTCACATTGCTCAAATGTTTCCCCTTGTCTCGTTCACCCCTCGCCATTTAATTGTTCTGGAGTTCCGAAGACATCTCAGGAGATTTGCTTGTGTTCCAATTAATTCGAGGTTGTCACCTCATTCGAGTTTTTCAATCATTCAGGTGCATCATTTCTCATTCAAACCATCCTTTCCAATGGTGTTTCTCTTCGGTGGGCTCATAACCCACAGGTCTTTTCCCAGGATCTTACCTGACTCTTCTAATTTCCCGGAGTTATTCCGATTTTTTTCTAAGTGTGAAGTAAGAATGGATTTCATCAGTCATAGCCCTTCTTCAAGATCGCTTTCAAATTGTTTCGTGTTGATTCAACCTTCCTCTTTTCTTTTTCAGAGTATCTCAACAATTTTGGTGGTGTTCGTCGTTGTCATTCTCTACATTTGAAGACCGAAGAAGAGTTTTACTCTAATTCTTGTCTGTTCTCTCGAAGATTCTTTGTTCTAGATCGTTGCTATATCCTTAATTGTTCCGATCATCAGGAATTCTTTTCTTACCCATCCAGAGCTTTTCACGAACTCTTTCCATTGTGATCCTCCGAAGGCCATCATTTCCGAAGATTTCTTCGTTCTTAGTTTTCAACTTCGTCCTCCATCTATTCTTCATTGATGCCTCTTCGTTCGTCCTTATATTCTTCCGGTGCTTCATTCAAGCATTCTTTAATCCGTCTGCGGTCTCTTCATTCTCTTGCATCATAATTCCCTCAAGTTATTTATTCTTCCTGACGATTCATTCTCTTTTCTTCTTTCAATATCAATTCTTTACGGTGGTTTGTTCTCCTTCATCACTCGGTTTCAATTCTTACGGTGGTTCGTTCAAGATATTTTTTTTGCTATCATATCAATTCGCTCGTGGTTCCAATCCTACCGGTGGGTCATGAAGACTTTATCAAGTGTGCGCTATATCCCTTTTTAATAAATTTCAACCCGAATAAGTGATATGCAAGTCCATTGTTTCTCATCAATTTAATTGCTGAGGATAAGCATAACATAATTCTTATTCTTTTTATCGATTTGATTAATCCATTCCTTCGGAATTTGTTCATGATGAATAAATCCTAATCCCAAGTGTTTTCATCTTTTCTTTTCTGAAGTTCAAAGTTTTCTGGGCTATCTCGTCAGAACCCCCATTAAATCATCGCAAGCCTTTAATCTTATTCTTTTCATCCTATGTTCCGATCTCATCATCCTTTTTGTTACCGGAGTTCTTCATGCTGGCTCAACATGATTTAATTCTTTCTTCAAGAGCTCTTCAAAATCCTTGTGGAGAAGCTCAAGCATTATTCTTTTGCCTCTCGAGTGCAAATAATTCTCCCTAGTCTTTTGAAGTGGAGTTTTGCATCTGTTCCTTCAGCTCATCTATTCAATCTTTTAGTTGTTGCATAATCTCACCTCAAGTTTTGGGATGTCCATAAGTCCACAACAAGCTTAATCTTTTGTTGTTGATTTTCTCAACAACTTCGTTCAAGCCTTTCTCTTCAAGATTCTCTTTCAAATTCATTTGTGGTAGAAGTTGTCACCCTCTTCTCCGTTCGTTTCAATCAACTCTTCCAATTCTTCCGGAGGCTTTGTGTTTTTCCTCTCATAAAATATTATTCCATCCCTCAAGTTCTTGTTCATGTCCTATTCCGTTCATATTCAACCGGAGTACTACATAAATTTTCTTGTTCTTATTCCTTGTCTATCTCGTTTAACCAGAGTTGTTTTGAATTCATTCTTGTTCGTTCAGCTCTTGTTTCATGTCTTTCTACCATCAAGATTCTCGTTTGTTCCGTGTTCCTCTTTTTGTAATGGAGCTTCTCAATCTCGTTCATCTCTGTGGTGTTCTTTCTTTCGAGCTATTCAACCTATCAAGTTTCGTTGGCTTCACCCCTTTGTCTAAGAAGAATCTGTGTTCTTCCTATTCCTCTTCTGTCTTGTTCCTAAGATCTCGGGACGAGATCTCTTGTTAGTAGGGGAGTGTTGTGACACCCCGAGACCAATGCGCCAGGTGTCTTCCAGTTATTCGTTGCCGTTGCCATGTCATCTGTTTGCGTGTTGTGCTTTGCCAGGTCATCCTGTGCATTGCATCTACATGTTTTTGAAACTTGCATCCGTTTGAGTCCGCTCGTCCTATCTGTTGCCCGTTCCGAGCCCAGACACACTCGCACACTCTCGCGGCATCTCTGAAACCCTGTTTTGTAAGTGGCTGAAAAACATTCTCAAAATGGGTTAAAACCTGGCGTGTGGTCTTAGTATAGTGTAGATAGACCGCGTGTCAAATTTCGTCGCATTCGAAGCTCGTTTGATAGCCCAACCGTTAAACTATAGCGGCACTATCGCCGAACAAAACGTCAGACGTTTTTTGCCTCCGAAAACCCCCGTGGGCCTCTCTCTCTTATCTCCACACAACCCATGGCCTCTCCACAACCCACTAAACCAACCCACTAGGCCACCTAAACTTCCCCTCCGCCCCGGACCATCAGATCGCGATCCGAGCGTCTGAAATGGAGTTAGACCCCCCTAACCCTAGCCCCTACCCTATATAAACACCTCTCCTTGCCAAATTTGGCATCCCCTAGTCTCTACCTACCTCCAGCCATCTCCCTCCTCAAATTCCGTGCGCAGCCAGCACCCCTTCGCCAATTGGCGCCGCCGGACACGTCGCCCCGGCCAATCGGGCGCCGCCACGTCGCCTCCCTTCACCCCGCAGACCAACCCCCGCGTGACAGTCGCCTCCGACGCTGCCAGTCTCCCACCTCCACCTCACGCGGCCCGCTCAGCTCGTTCGCGGCTCGCCGCGGGCCGAATCGGGCCCGAGCCCCGTAGGCACCCGGATCCACGCGCCTCCTGCAGCTCCCTACGGCCGAGCTCCGCGCCCGAGCCCCGCCGATCCACCGCCACCGCTTAGCCCCGCCGCCTGCGCACTATCGCCGACGACCAACTCCGGCGATCGGGTGCCCTGTCCGACCCCGGGACCATGCCTCCCTCGCTGCTCATCTCTGGATCCGATGGATCCTGGATCCACGCCACCTCCAGCTCACATCGCCGAGCTTGCCGCCGTTGGCGGCCCGCCGCCGGTCCCCTGCCTCGCCTTCGGTCAGATCTAGGCCGGCGCCGCCCGGATCTGCCCATTCCCGTGGTCCGGTGGACCCTCCCCGCCTTCGGCCGCTGTCCCGCCACCGGAGATCCTCGCAGCCGCCATGGCCTCGTCCGCTCAGGAACGAGGACGAGCCCCCGCTCGACGCCACCGCGTGGGCTCCGCGCAGGCTTCATGGGCCACGGCCTCGCCCGTGGCCCAGCTGCCTCGCCGGGCCGGCTTGCCAGACCGCCTGCCCCACCACGGGGCCTCCGCCCGCTAGGTGAGCGCCCCTCAGCACTATCCCGCGCTTGTGCGTAGATTAGATGCTCCGCTCCCGTCGTTTTTTCCAGAAAATCGTCTGTCCCTGAGATATTAACATGTTGACATCTTTGACTGCATGTAATTTTGTGCATATTTATCCAAATGAGGTGTATAATATGTCAAAATGTTCGTCTCTGAATGCTATACATGATAGTTGAATTTTCATACATGTTAGGTTGCCTCTTGGCATATAAATCCATGTTGCAAAAGTGTTAAGTGCTGTTAACTGCTGAAACTTGATATAACTTGCTGATTTGTGTTGTTCATATCTTTTTGTGTGATTTTTGTTTGAGCATCATATCAACGTGTGTTAGGAGCATAATCATGTCATCTTTGTTGTGGTGCAATCCAATTTTCATGTTATGCCTTGTGGTGAGTGCAACAAGTTGCAAAGAGGCCTGCTCGCTGTTTGTTGTTTCCCGAGACTTGTTAAAAACTGCTAAGTCTGAAACTGTTATATTATGATGCCATGTTTGCTTGATGCTACAGTCATATCCATGCACATTTGGGGATGTCCAATGATCATGTCTTTACGTCCATGTTATGCTCTATCCGTCCATGCCCTTGTTTGCAATTATAGGTTGCTGTAGCATGTCTCTTTCTTGCTCTCAATTTGCTATATAATGTTTCTGTCAGCCTGTTATCAGTAAGTTCAGTTTTGCCATGTGAATAGCTAGTGTTCTATGCATCCTATGACCATGTTCTTGCCATGAGTAGCTGCATAAACATGTCTTCGTGCTATTGGTTATATTCACATGCCATGATATGCTTTGAAATGAGTCGCACAAGCTTGCAAACATGCCTACTTGTCGTTGTGGCTACCATGTTCAGTTTATTTAACTAAGTCTGTGAAACTATTATCATTTGCAATCTTGCCATGATGTCTTGAACATGTTCTAGTGGTATTTGGCTGTAGCTCAATGATCACCTTTGTAGAGCTTGACATGTACATGCTTGCCATGCCCTTTGATGCCATGAAATGTTCTTGTAGCATGTTGTTTTGATGATTGTAAAGTGCCTAGTTGCTGTTTTGGGACATATTGTTGTTATATCTTGTTTCATATGTATGCGTTGAACCATTGCTCCGTTTTGAGCGTGGTCTATATGAAACTTGCTTGTTTTTGCATGTAGACGCATCATATCATGTTGTATGCATGTTTGGAGTGTGTTTGCTAGATGTTTGAATGCATCTTGCATCTTTGCCGTGCTTAACTCATTTTGCTCATATCTTCTAGGCCGTAGCTCCGAATTAAATGAACCTTATATGTAACTTGACTAGAATTTCGTGTAGATCATCATGGTGCATATTAACTTGCTGTTTAACAAATTTAACTTAAGGTTTGTTTAGATCTGTACCAATTTCGAAAATTGCATATGAGGACTTACCAAAATTGTTATATGTTGTTTCCGGCCTCATTTAAACTTGCCTTGTGGTGTGTTCTTGTATGCATCATCTCTTGCCATGATTAGCTTCATGTAGCCTTGTCATGCATCATACTTGGTTGATCATCATGACTTGTTATGTGTTGTGTGTTTACCGTGTTGTTTGCTTCTTCTCATTAGTTTTTGTTTCGTTGCGATTGTGAGGATTCGTTCGACTACGTTTGGTTCATTTTCGTGGCTTCGTCTTATTCATGGACTCGTTCTTCTTCCTTGTGGGATTCCAGGCAAGATGACCGTCACCTTGGATCTCATTACTATCATTGCCATGCTAGTCGTCTTGATGCTATCGCTATATGTCACGCTGCCTATCTATTGCTGTCAGCCTCTCATTGTTGCCATGAAACTCTAACCTTGACACCATCCCAGCAAACCGTTGTATGGCTATGTTACCGCTTGCTCAACCCCTCTTATAGCTTTGTTAGTTGTAGGTGTAGATGAAGATTGCTCCATGTCGGATCTTGGATGTTGGAATATCACAATATCTATTACTATAATTAATGCACATATATACTTGGTAATGGGTGGAAGGCTTGGACTTTTGCTCGGTGTTTTGTTCCACTCGTGCCACCTTAAGAACTTATAAACTGGTGTTATATGTTCCTTGACTTTGCGTTCCTAACATGTTTGGGGGTTATGGGACCCCCTTGATAGTTTGCTTTGAATAAAACTCCTCCAGCAAGGCCCAACTTTGGTTTTACCATTTGCCTAATAACTAAAACTTGCATAGGGACTTTCCGAACCCCGAGGACTTAATTTACAACCCCGGGCCAGTGATCCTCATGAGTGTTGGACCAAACTAGAGCCCCTTGCAGTGCCACCATGGGGAAACTCGAGTATTGGTTTTAGTTGTACGGAGTGTTCATCCGGTCGTGGCCTAAGATGAGATACGCGCGGCTACTATTAGGGTGTCGGCACGCCGGGAGGTCTTGCTGGACTTTTTTTACCATTGTCGAAATGTCTTGTGCACCGAGATTCTGAGTCCGATCGGATCTTCCCTAAGATAAGGGGTTTTTGCCTTTGCTGATCGTGAGAGCTTCTGATGGGCTAATTTGGGACACCCCTGCAGGGTTATGATCTTTCGAAAGCCGTGCCCGCGGTTATGTGGCAGATTGGAGTTTGTTAATGTCCGGTTGTATAAAACTTGACAGAGGATCCGAAATAAAATACACCAACCGCGTGAGTTACCGTGACCAGCTCTTTTCACCTTGAGAAGAGAACACAGTGGAGTTATGTTTGGCTCGTAGGTAGTTCAGTATCTCTTAGCGATCATTACTAGTTTGCGATCGCTTGCATAGATTCTCTTCTTATTCTTGTACTCGTAAGTTAGCCACCATATAATGCTTACCCGCTGCTGCAACCTGACCACTTAACCTCTCCATACCCATTAAGCTTTGCTAGTCTTGATACCCATGGTTATGGGATTTTTGAGTCTTCGTGGCTCACAGATACTACAACAACAGTTGCAGGTGCAGGTTTTCGATGACTTGACGTGAGAGCGATGTTTATTTGTGTTGGAGTTCTTTCTTCTTCTTCTTCTTCGTCGATCTTGGGATAGGTTCGTGGTCGGCACCCTGGGATAGCAGGATGGATGTCGTTGTGTTTTTCATGTTTTCATCCGTAGTCGGATGGCTTGTGTATGATGTGTTGTATTCATGTGGATGTTGTAAGACTTGTTGTATCCCAATCTTTTTATGTAATGGTACGATGTAATGATATCCATCTTGCAAAGTGCCTGAAATGCGGTTGTGCCTCAATCACGAGGATATAATGTGATGGGGGATAGAATCACATCTTGGGCGTGACAGAAGGAGGGGGCGCCTCCCCTGTCCCTTGTCCAATTCGGATTGGGGCAAGGGGGCGCACGCCACCTCCTGACCAGCCCTCTCTCATCTCCACTAAGGCCCATGAGACCCAATAGCTTTTCGGGGGTTACGGTAACCCTCGGTACTTTGTAATTTATCCGATACGACCAGAACCATTTTGGTGTCTTAATATAACCTTCCAATATATGAATCTTTATGCCTCGACCATTTTGAGACTCCTCGTCATGTCCGTGATCTCATCTGGGACTCCGAACAACCTTCGGTACATCAAATCACATAAACTCATAATACCAATCATCATCGAACCTTAAGCGTGCCGACCCTACAGGTTCGAGAACTATGTAGACATGACCGGTCAATAACCAATAGCGGAACCTGGATGCTCATATTGGCTCCTACATATTCTACGAAGATCTTTATCGGTCAAACCGCATAACAACATACGCTGTTTCCTTTGTCATCGGTATGTTACTTGCCCGAATTTCGATCGTCGGTATCATCATACGTAGTTCAATCTCATTACCGGCAAGTCTATTTACTCGTTCTGTAATATATCATATCGTGACTAACTCATTAGTCTTTTGCTTACAAGGCTTATTATGATGTGTATTACCGAGAGAGCCCAGAGATACCTCTCTGACACTCGGAGTGACAAATCCTAATCTTGATCTATGCCAACACGACAAACACTTTCGAAAACAACTGTAGAGCATATTATAATCACCCAGATACGTTGTGACGTTTGATAGCACACAAGGTGTTCCTCTAGTATTCGGGAGTTGCATAATCTCATAGTCAGAGGAACATGTATAAGTCATGAAGAAAGCAATAACAGTAAAACTAAACGATCATTGTGCTAAGCTAATGGATGGGTCTTGTCCATCACATCATTCTCCTAATGATGTGATCCCGTTGAGCAAATGATAACACATGTCTATGGTCAGGAAACACAACCATCTTTGATTAACGAGTTAGTCTAGTAGAGGCATACTAGGGACACTCTCTTTTGTCCCCTGTTCAAGAATTCGTCTGATTAACTAGTTAACTTGCCGATTAGTCCCTACTCATAGGGTCGCCGAGTAGCCGATAAATTGATAAATTGTCCGATTAATTGATTAAATGGCCGATTAACTTGCCGATTAGCCTATTAATCCCCTACTGACCTGCCAACCGAGCAACTACTAGTTAACGATTTTCTTAACAATGCTTTTGTCTATGTATTCACACATGTATCAAGTTTCCGGTTAATACAATTCTAGCATGAATAATAAACATTTATCATGATATAAGGAAATATAAAATAACAAATTTATTATTGCCTCGAGGGCATATTTCCTTCAGCTGCATATGGCTCTCTGTGTGAAAACTTCTAGGGTTGTCGACCGCATTGGGGTCTGTTTAAGAACATCTTTACTTGTCGCTCTCAAGCTGTGAAGAAGGCAAATCCGACTGATGAGAAAACGCACGTGATCCAAATGTGCGGGGGTCTAGGGATTCAGACGAGGGGTAGGAGCACTTTTCCCACTATGACCCTTCCCGAGACGGTCAGAGGGTGGCAGTCGACCTGGTTCTACTGCAAAGATGTTCCGACTCCGGGACAGTCAACCGGTCTCCCCCCTTTCACCTTGGATCGGGTCAGCCAGCCCTCCTTGTTAATCGTGACTCCGGCAGAGAAAGTAGAGGTGGACGCGTTAGTCGACCGAGTAGTCCAACTAGTCCGCGATGGTGTCACTAGCATGGACTTGCTGGAGGTATTTCTCAATTGGCGCATTCAGCCTCTCCAAGTCCGTGATCATCCAACGTGGATGTATTCGGGCACCAATGATACCGCTCGGGTCCACTCGGAGGAGGTCACCGAGAATATGGTGGAATAGTGGTTGTGGAGTATCACCGGAAACAAGGACAACCCCAAGGGGACCAGGAGAGTTCTTCCATTTGACATGACCCATGAGCCGGACAAGGTCTGTCCTTTGTTACGGAGTGTCTTTTTTGTTCTGATTTGTAGCTATCTTTGAACCTGATTGATGTTTGTTCAACTCTTTGTGTCACAGATTTATACTGATATGTACTCGATGCCCAATGGAGAGCAAGTCCAGGAGGGGGTGGAGGGCGGAGGTGAGGTCGCCGACTGGAGATCCAATGATGAAAGCGAGGAAGAAAGCGAGGACTCAAGCAGTAGCGAGGAAGTCGACTCGCCACCTCATTCTGGTAGGCGCTCCAAGAAGACACATGAACCAGTGGACGCACGCGGCAAAGCGGCTCCGCCAAGCACGTAGGAACCGAAGCGCACTCGGACATCTACACCCGATCGGACTGAGAAGGCATCTAAGCAGCTTAAGGTTGCACCTATAAAGCCTCGAAAGACTCTGCCTAAGATCAAGGTGGACGTTCCGATTACCTCCACGTAAGTGTTCCTCTTTTCTGCTCTTCTTTTGTTCGAGAACTTTTATGCTCTTCTGTTGTTGTTGTTGTTGTTGTTGTTGTTGTTGTTGTTGTTGTTGTTGTTGTTGTTGTTGTTGTTGTTGTTGTTGTTGTTGTTGTTGTTGTTGTTGTTGTTGTTGTTGTTGTTGTTGTTGTTGTTGTTGTTGTTGTTGTTGTTGTTGTTGTTGTTGTTGTTGTTGTTGTTGTTGTTGTTGTTGTTGTTGTTGTTGTTGTTGTTGTTGTTGTTGTTGTTGTTGTTGTTGTTGTTGTTGTTGTTGTTGTTGTTGTTGTTGTTGTTGTTGTTGTTGTTGTCGTTGTTGTTGTTGTTGTTGTTGTCGTCGT
>LR738714.1:171402359-171416403 GCA_902687465.1 Secale cereale | reverse complement strand
TGTCGTTGTTGTCGTCGTTGTCGTCGTTGTCGTCATCGTCGTCGTCGTCGTCGTCGTCGTCGTCGTCGTCGTCGTCGTCGTCGTTGTTGTTGTTGTTGTTGCTGCTGTTGTTGTTGTTGTAATGCCCAGGATGGAGCTATATCTCCTACGTGTCGAGGCACGACTTAGAGACATAACCCCATGCTGGAATGATCGCAAGTCTGGTATCTTTGCACAACTAATGTAAAACATGGGGATGGAAAACATAAAATAGTTGGCTTACACTCGCCACGTCACACAAATACAATACATGTCTCAAACATCATACATTAAAACATCACAGGCCTCTAAGGGTAAAATGCAAATGACAAGATACCAAACATAAATTAAATCCACAGGTCGGATCGAATCCTAGTAGAAGTCTCCACTACTGATCATCAGGATAACGGACATAGTAACGGCTATGCTCCTCGTCGTACTCCCAGTCAAGCTCGGTGCCATCACCTGGATAGCTCACAACTGGACCTGCATCTGGTGTGGTGAAGTAACTGTGAGCCACAGAGGACTCAGCAATCCCGTTCCCGGGTAACATGACTATTTAAGCCTTGGGAGAGGATAAGGCTGAAGAAAAGAATAAGTGTCTGCAGCAGCAACTAGCAACTAGCTTACGTGAAAGAGTGCGACAAGAGAAGTGCCTCGGTCGAGAAGTGATCACGAAGTGATCCTAGCTAAAGCTCAACAAACATAACCCCACCGTGTTCAACTCCCGAATCCCTCGGAAATTGACAGTCACGGTACACACGCTGGTAGTGTATTAGAACAATGTGTCAAGTTATCTACAACCGGATATTAACAAGCTCCCATCTGCCACATAACCGCGGGCACGGCTTTCGAAAGTTCATAACCCTGCAGGGGTGTTCCAACTTGACCCATTACAAGCCCACGATCCGCGGAGTCGCAACTCCAAAGTGGGAAGACCCGAGTATTCTCGGAATCCCGTGCTCAAGATACTCCGAACTAAGGTAAGGCTAATCCAGCAAATCCTCCCGGCGTGTCGACACCCTGATAGTAGCCGCGCGTATCTAAGTCTCAGGACACGACCGGATGAGTGAAGCTACAGGTGTATGCCAAATACCTCGGGTTGCCCCAAGGCGGCCCCGCAGGCTCCCCGTTTCGGACCAACACTCATGTGGAGCACTGGCCTGGGGTTGTTGATTAAGAAAGAGGGTTAATTACTCCCTATGTAAGTTATTTAGTTATTAGGCAAATAGTACCAATGTTGGGACTTGCTGGAAAAGACTTAGCACTTAGCGGTTTATCGAGGGGGTCCCATACACCCCAACCGTGTTAGGAACGCATAATCAAGGAACATAACACCGGTTTATACGGTTCCTAACGGCATGAGTGGAACAAATCACCAAGCAAAAGGCTTAGCCTTCCACCCTTGCCAATATATAGATGGTTTCATTTTAAGCATTTATATAGTGTGATATAACCCAACAAAACTTCAACATGAAGCAAGCATCTTCAATCTTCACCTGCAACTAGCAACACTATAAGAAGGGCTGAGCGAAGCGTACTTAGCCAAGCAACGGTTTGGATAGGTAGGGTGGTTAGACATGGACATGGTTACAAGTGGGAGGCTGACAGGAAAGACATGGGCATCGAGGCAAAACTATAGATCGAGTCTATTAGCAATAGGCAAAGATAGTAATGTTATCGGGGTTCGGTCATCTTGCCTGAAGTGTAGTCGTTCGGATCGTAAGAAGGGTCCTCGTGCTCAACCTCGTTGGTAACCTCGTGCTCGTACTCGGTCTCAGCTTCCGGCTCTAAACAATACAACCACACAAGGCACGAATCAACAAGATGCAATGCGGACACCAAAATGATGGATGCATGATGGATGCACTAAGGAAGCACACGGAGCACGGAAAATAAGCACTCAAGCAAATCACTTCAAAACATGGGAAAAATAAGAGATTATGAATCTACACGAAAAATCAATCAAGTTTCATATAAGACTCGCTGAAAACGGAGCTACGGGTTAAAAGTTATGCCCGAAACAAGAAACGAGCGAAAGCTGAAAATTACAGCAACATAGCAACTTCGGAGCACTAGAAAAATAAGCTACAACACTCAAACAACATGGCAAAGAGCATGAACATAAACTAGACATATCCTACAGCAAATAAGTCCAAAAGCGCACCCCCAAAGGAGCCACAAATCAATAGCAACAAGCTTGGACATATTGAACTTGACAATAAAATTCTGACAGCAGAATTTTATTGAAACTTTGGAGCAAAAGTTAAACATGCTACAACCACTTAAATAAGCATGTGAGAACATGAATGGAAAGCCAACAATATATACTACAAGGAACCATCAAGATCCACCCCAAAACTATCATGGTTTGTCCTAGAACAGCAAGCAAACATGGCATCGGAACATTACAGATTTCAGACTTAGTGAAAATCCACTAAGTGTTAAAACAACAGTTTCATCATGGCATCTAAAAGAGCAAGTTTAAGTCACCTCGAATCTAAACATGGCAAGTGGTAAGCACCACATCAAAGTACACATGATGGTGATTCCGAAACATACAAGCATGCATCATGGAGATAAACACAACGATAGCAATGAGCTCAACAAGATGGCATTTCATAACAAGTGAAACAACATCACAACCACATGACACTTTGCAACGAAGATATACATGGCAAGATTAAATCTATCATGCAACCTAATACAAGCAACATGTAGAGCATGGCAAGACGAACACGTGGACATGTCATTTGCATCTTTCGGATAAACGAGCTAAAAGATATCACATAGCAAAGATGGCATAAAAACATCACATAACAGCAGTTTATATCGGGATGCACTCTTGCAACATAAAAATAAGCATCTAGATGATCTCTAACATGCATGGCACAATGGAATGAAACGTCGTGCTAGTCATCACGAACGTCTGGACATGCTATTTGCGCAAAACGGGGCTCCACACAAAAAGTTATCAGTAGTTGAAACTAGCATCAGCACACAAAAGATCTGGGGCTTAGGAAAAAGAAGTCAACCTAGATCTGGTGAAGGCTTCGGCCCGGCGGCGCGGATCTGCCGCGGCCCTGCAGGATCTGGCGCGGCCCGGAAAGAAGAGGCCCGCGGAGCTACAGTGGCGGGGAGGCCGAAGCTGGGCGGTGGAGACGGGCCTTGGCGCCGGCCCGCTGGAGGGAGGCGATCTGGCGGGAGCGGCCCACCCGGCTGGAGGCGAGGCGAGCCTCGGGCCGGTGGAAGCGCGCGACGGGAGGCGGCCCAGGCGCCGGTTGGTTCGGCCGCTGGCGATCGGCCCGCTCGGCGGAGAGGCGAAGCGAGGCGCTGGGCCTAGCGGCGGCGATGTGGTCCACGGCTGGAGCGATCAGGCTGGCGCGGCTTGGGCCCGAAGCGGGGCGCCTTGGCTGAGGCGAGCTGGCGACCGGGCCGCGCGGCGAAGTGGTCCAGGCGGTGGCGGCTGGAACCAGCGAAGAGGCTCGATCTGGCATGGCGATCGCCAGATCAGATCGAGGGGCGGTTCGCGGTCGTTCCCAGAAGCGACGGCGGCTCGCTGAACGAGGCCGGCGGCGCGATTTCTGCGGTGGAGGCTGCCAAGTGGTGATCTGGAACTGGCCAGATCCGAAAATTGAGGGAGGAGGAGCTAGAGGTAGGTGGAGAGAGTGTAGGCTGCCAAAAATGGCATGGGAATGTTATAAATATGGTAGGTGCTAGGGTTTGAGGGATTTGGGGTGTTTAGGAGCCATCCGATCACGATCCGACGGATACGATCGCGAGGGGAGTTAGGTTGGGCCTAGGGGAGGCTACTGGGCTCCAGGAGGGTTGTCTTGGGCCACAAAGTGGAGGCACTTTGAGCCCACACGAATAACTGTTGGGGAAGCAAACGGACTCGAAACGCGATGAGATTTGACAGGCGGGTTACACACACCAAAACAACAACACACGACAAGTCTCGCGCCAAACCGGTAACGTTACACGGCCAAACACCAAAGTAGGCCTACGGGACGCCACAGACACGTGAGGGAGCTCCGGAACGCAAAACGGATAACGGGAAGGAACGCGTGGTACCGGATGCAACCGACAACCAAATGCAATGCGATGCACATGTCTACATGATATGAATGAATGCCACACACGCACACAACAAAACGACGAAAACCCGAAAGACAAGGAACCCGGAATGGAATAGATGAAGCCAGAGATATATTATATGCCCAAAAGGGAAAGTATTACATCCGGGGCATTAGAAACTCTCTTCTACTACAAAAAGATCTCGTCCCGAGATCTAGGACTGGAAAAAGGAAGGGTACTCGGAACGAAGATGATCTTCTCATTCCCACGTAGCCTCTCGGTCGGTGTGATGTGACCACTTCACTTTCAGAAATTTGATGGACTTGTTGCGGGTCTCGCGTTCGGTTTCTTCGAGAATAGCAACGGGATGCTCTCGGTAGGACACATCTTGTTGAAGATCAATCTCTTCAAACAGAATCATGCGCTCAGGTGCCTTGAAGCATTTGCGGAGTTGAGACACATGAAAGACATCATGAACATTGGCGAAGTTGGGAGGGAGCTCAAGTTGATAGGCTAAATCGCCACTTTTGCCAAGAATCTTGAAAGGCCCGACGTATCTAGGAGCAAGCTTTCCTTTGATACCGAATCTTTGGGTGCCTTTCATCGGAGACACACGGAGATAAACATTATCATCAATGTTGAAAGCCAAATCACGATGCTTGCCGTCATAGTAGCTCTTCTGACGCGACTGAGCGGCCTTGAGATTCTCACGTATGACTTTGCACATTTTTTCGGCTTCTGAGATCAAGTCATTGCCAAGAAGTTGACGTTCGCCTGTTTCAGACCAGTTGAGAGGGGTACGGCACTTTCTGCCATAGAGGATTTCAAACGGAGCTTTGCCTGCACTTGCTTGAAAGCTATTGTTGTAAGAGAACTCGGCAAATGGAAGGCAATCTTCCCATTTCATGCCAAAATATATGACACAGGCTCTGAGCATGTCTTCTAGAATCTGATTCACTCGCTCGACTTGACCACTGGTCTGAGTGTAATAAGCAGTGCTGAACCTGATCTTAGTGCCCATGGCGGACTGAAAGGAGTCCCAGAACATGGATGTGAACAAACTTCCACAGTCTGAGGATATAACTTGAGGAATGCCATGTAAGGACACAATTCTGGAAGTGTACAACTCTGCCAATTGAGCTGCATTGATGGATTCTTTGACTGGAAGGAAGTGAGCGACTTTGGTAAGCTTGTCAATCACCACGAAGATAGAATCATTTCCACGCTTGGACTTAGGAAAGCCAGTGACGAAGTCCATTTCAATGTGGTCGAACTTCCACTCTGGAATAGCAATAGGTTGGAGAAGACCGGCTGGACGTTGATGTTCTGCTTTCACTCTTCTGCAAACATCACATTCATTCACGAATTGGGCAATCTCCCTTTTCATGCGTGTCCACCAGTAAGATTGCTTGAGGTCTTGGTACATCTTGGAACTGCCAGGATGAATGGAAAGGAGAGAATCATGTACTTCTTCCATTATGAGCTTCCTGAGATCACCTTTGGGAACAACGAGTCTGTCCTCGAAGAACAAGGTATCTCTCTCATCAACACGAAAGCACTTGTATTTAGGAGTGCCCTTTGCAATACCATGTTTCACCTTCTTCACCATGGTATCCCTGAGTTGGGCCTCACGGACCTTATCTTCCAAGGTAGGAGCAATTTGAAGATTTGCAAGAAAACCCTGCGGAACAACTTGGAGGTTGAGTTTCCTGAATGCTTCACAGAGCTCAGGCTGGTACGGCTTGATAAGAAGGCTGTTGCAATATGCCTTTCTGCTCAAAGCATCTGCAATCACATTCGCCTTGCCAGGAGTGTATTCAATGCTGGGATTATACTCTTGGATCATTTCAACCCAACGAGTCTGGCGGAGGTTCAGATGCGGCTGTGTGAAGATGTACTTCAAGCTCTTGTGATCAGTGAAGATGTCGACTTTTCTGCCCAACAACAGATGTCTCCACGTAATCAAAGCATGTACCACAGCTACTAGCTCGAGATCATGTGTGGGATAGTTCTTCTCACTTGGCTTGAGCTGACGAGAAGTATATGCCACAATTCTCTTGTCTTGCATAAGCACACCACCAAGGCCTTGAAGAGAAGCATCACAAAATACTTCATAGGGCTTGGACTCATCTGGAGGAGTAAGAACTGGAGCAGAGACGAGCTTTTCTTTGAGAGTTTTGAATGCCACTTCACACTCTGGAGACCAAAAGTATTTGACATTCTTCTGAAGCAAGTTGGAAAGAGGCTTGGCAATCTTGGAGAAGTTCTCAACGAACCTTCTGCAATAGCTGGCAAGACCCAGAAAACTGCGGAGTTGCTTGACGTTCTGAGGAGCTTCCCAGTTGACAATTGCTTCAACTTTCTCGGGATTTACCGCAATACCGTCAGCTGAGATGATATGGCCCAGGTACAAAACCTTATCAAGCCAAAATTCGCACTTTGAGAACTTGGCATAGAACTTATGCTCACGGAGTCGATCAAGAACCAGACGTAAGTGCTTTTCGTGATCTTCTTCATTCTTGGAAAACACCAGAATATCATCCAGATACACAAGCACAAACTCGCCGGTATAGGGGTTGAAGATGTAGTGCATCATCATCGAAAAGGTAGGAGGAGCATTGGCGAGACCAAAGACATGACGATATACTCGTATGAACCGTAGCTCGTTCTGAAGGCCGTCTTGGGAATGTCTTCCTCGCGAATGCGAATTTGATGATAGCCCATTCGGAGGTCGAGCTTAGAGAACACTTTAGCTCCTTTGAGCTGCTCGAAGAGTTCGTTGATGTTGGGGAGCGGATATTTGTTCTTTATTGTCTTCTTGTTGAATGGCCGGTAATCAACACAGAGACGCTCTGTGCCATCTTTCTTCTTGACAAATAAGACACCACAGCCCCATGGAGACGTACTAGGCCTGATGAGACCCATACTCTCCTGTTTATCAAGCTGCCTCTTCAATTCCTTCAATTCATCCGGAGAGAGCTTATACGGACGCCGGCATGCTGGCTCAGTACCCGGCTCGAGATCAATAACGAATTCCATCTGACGGTGTGGAGGCATGCCTGGAAGTTCTTCAGGAAAGACGTCTTGATATTCGTTCACCACCGGAATTTGAGATATGGCATTAATTTCGCCCTTATCATTGAGAGAGAAAAGCCTGATAGTGTTATCCCTGGAGGCAAAGATAATCACATCTTCATCAGGATGAGTCATCTTGACTTCCTTCTGTGCACAATCAATGTGAGCATCATGCTGAGAAAGCCAATCCATTCCGAGGATGAGGTCGATGTCAGAATTACCAAGAACCACCGGTTTAGCCAGAAAGCGATAATCACCCATGCGAATAGAAACATTCGGAGCAAATATGTTGGAAGTCATACGTCTCCCCGGAGAAATGACTTGCAACTTCTGAGGCAGACTTTGGACGTCAACATTATACTTGGATGCAAATGGTTGAGACATGAAAGAACATGAAGCACCCGAATCAAACAACACTTTAGCTGGAAAAGAGTTAACTGAAAGGTTACCCAAAATGACATCAGAAGAATTCTCCGCTTGCGCTACACTCATCAGATTGACCCTTGCTGCCTTTGGATCATGCCTGACAATAGCTGAACTCACAGGTGGAGGAGGTGGAAGACGCTTTGGGTTCGGACATCTGTTGGCATAGTGACCCTTCTGGCCACACTTGTTGCACACCACTTCTGAGAGAGGACGGAAATGAGAGCCACTTGACTTGGAGCCTTGAGACTGAAACTGCTTCTTCGACTGGTTGCTCGGGTTGGGTGGGTGGGAGAAACCACGTCCACTGGAGTTCTTGTGGCTGTTGGAGTTGTTGGAGTTGTTGTATGGAGCTCGAATCACTGGAGGAGGAGGAAGCCAAAATTTCTGTTGCTTCGAGACCATCTGAGACGATGAGGAAGAGTGAACGGCATCTCGAATCCTCTTTTTAGAAGCCTCCATCTTAAGCTGAGCTGCCTCTTGTTTCAAAGCCATGTTATAGAATTTGTCGAATTCATCGGGCTCGAACAAGGTGAGAGCAAGTTGAAGTTCATCTTTCAGGCCTCCACGGAACTGGTAGATTTTGCTCTTGGTGTCAGGAATATCTTGCTTAGCATAGCGGGCGAGGTTTTGGAACTTGACATTATACTGATAGACTGTCATAGAGCCCTGCTTCAGGTTGCGGAATTGCTCACGCATACCCTCGATGACACTTGTAGGAATGTGGTGAGAGTGAAAGTCCTTGCAGAAATTCTCCCAAGAGATCACCTGACCTGGCCTGGAGTCTTTGTACTGCTGCCACCAGTCAACTGCTTGGTCTTTGAGTTGGAAGGCTGCAAACTTCACATAATCCTCTTCTCTTACGTTACTGCACTCAAAATGCTTCTTTATGTCGGTTAACCAATCTTCACCATCAAGAGGGTCGACATAGTAACTCAAAGCTTTTGGATTATTGGCCAAGAACTGGTTGAGAGTAGCATGGTGCTGCTGGTTGAAGAAGTTGCCTTGATTCCCTAGAACACCCTGATTAGCTTGATTAGCTTGCATCTGCTGCATCATCTGCATCAACATCTGGGTGTTCTGGGCTGTAGTATGCATAATCGCTCTCCAAGCCTCAGACGGAGGAGGAGGGGAAGGAGGACGATCTGGGACCTCTTCACCCTCTGGGTTAGCGTTGGGAACCCTCTTCGGAGCCATCCTGAAAGAGATGACCACGAATCAACAATTGATTGACAAAAGGTATAAGCTGAATCAATGGAATGAATTGCAACAAGTCTTCACAATAATCATTCGAACAATAGGAACGAATGAAATCATTCTAACAAGAGGAACGAATGAAATCATTTGAACAAGAGGAACGAATGAAATTCTCAGTTAAATGATAACATCAATCTTCACGAGAAGCCACATAGGGGACAAAAGGAAAATAAGAAAAACAACAAGGTACAAACGGGAACAAACACAAGATAGGAGCTTCGTTCTAACATCTTTGTGCTGAAAGCATATGAACGCGTTACGAAAGGGTTTTGCAATCCCGGGATCAGCATAGCCAAGGACCCTTTAAGATGCAACTCCCGATCGGAACATCGGTCATAAACCACTTCACTCAATGTAGAACCCCGAACTCGCTAACCTGCATTCGTTTGAAGAATGCCTACGATCTACTGGATTAACCCACCTATTAATTTCCGAAAGATTCCAGTTATGCAATCAGGTGTTGGGGATACACAGGAAGCACCGCGCAATCAACTCTAAACCTACATCCAGGTGTATCCATCCTTCAACACATAACCAGTCTTTCTCGGAAACTGTCTACCTCGGACCTTCGGAAAGCATCCACTATAACAAGCTATGGCAATACTCCCGAACTACCTCCCCAGTACTGGGTGATGTCGGGGTTATCTTGCCACTAACCGTATAGGAGAGATTTTCGATGTCGGCCGTCTTAAGTATTTAGTACTGCCGCGATATGCTTGTGACGACAATACCCCGAAGCTCAACTCCCCGGGACACTGCCACAACCCCTAATGTCAGGAGGCATCGAGAAAAATATTCTCGTCACAAGAACATCGAAACAATCCCAGAATACTCGCGAGATTCCTAAAAAAATTTGGTGCAATTTTTGAAGATAGAAGAGACAAGAGGAGACGTCAGGAGTCCTCACCAGAGAGAAAGGGGATGAGAAGCAAAGAAATCCTACTCTCCGATATAATATATAGGACTCAAAATATTTTCTGTGTGTGCCTAGACTCGACCGTCAACGATTCGATCAATCAGTGGGGGCTCCTAGGTCGGAGAAGGCTCTGATACCAACTTGTAATGCCCAGGATGGAGCTATATCTCCTACGTGTCGAGGCATGACTTAGAGACATAACCCCATGCTGGAATGATCGCAAGCCTCATATCTTTGCACAACTCATGTAAAAGATGGGGATGGAAAACATAAAATAGTTGGCTTACACTCGCCACGTCACACAAATACAATACATGTCTCAAACATCATACATTAAAACATCACAACCCTCTAAGGGTAAAGTCCAAATGACAAGATACCAAACATAAATTAAATCCACAAGTCGGATTGAATCCTAATAGAAGTCTCCACTACTGATCATCAGGATAACGGACATAGTAACGGCTACGCTCCTCGTCGTACTCCCAGTCAAGCTCGGTGCCATCACCTGGATAGCTCACAACTGGACCTGCATCTGATGTGGTGAAGTAACTGTGAGCCACAGAGGACTCAGCAATCCCGTTCCCGGGTAACAAGACTATTTAAGCCTTGGGAGAGGATAAGGCTGAAGAAAAGAATAAGTGTCCGCAGCAGCAACTAGCAACTAGCTTACGTGAAAGAGTGTGAGAAGAGAAGTGCCTCGGTCGAGAAGTGACCACGAAGTGATCCTAGCTAAAGCTCAACAAACATAACCCCACCGTGTTCAACTCCCGAATCCCTATTCGGAAATTGACAGTCACGGTACACACGCTGGTAGTGTATTAGAACAATGTGTCAAGTTATCTACAACCGGATATTAACAAGCTCCCATCTGCCACATAACCGCGGGCACGGCTTTCGAAAGTTCATAACCCTGCAGGGGTGTTCCAACTTGACCCATTACAAGCCCACGATCCGCGGAGTCGCAACTCCAAAGTGGGAAGACCCGAGTATTCTCGGAATCCCGTGCTCAAGATACTCCGAACTAAGGTAAGGCTAATCCAGCAAATCCTCCCGGCGTGTCGACACCCTGATAGTAGCCGCGTGTATCTAAGTCTCAGGACACGACCGGATGGGTGAAGCTACAGGTGTATGCCAGATACCTCGGGTTGCCCCAAGGCGGCCCCGCAGGCTCCCCGTTTCGGACCAACACTCATGTGGAGCACTGGCCCGGGGTTGTTGATTAAGAAAGAGGGTTAATTACTCCCTATGCAAGTTGTTTAGTTATTAGGCAAATAGTACCAATGTTGGGACTTGCTGGAAAAGACTTAGCACTTAGCGGTTTATCGAGGGGGTCCCATACACCCCAACCGTGTTAGGAACGCATAATCAAGGAACATAACACCAGTTTATACGGTTCCTAATGGCATGAGTGGAACAAATCACCAAGCAAAATGCTTAGCCTTCCACCCTTGCCAATATATATATGGTTTCATTTTAAGCATTTATATAGTGTGATATAACCCAACAAAACTTCAACATGAAGCAAGTATCTTCAATCTTCACCTGCAACTAGCAACGCTATAAGAAGGGCTGAGCGAAGCGTACTTAGCCAAGCAACGGTTTGCATAGGTAGGGTGGTTAGACATGGACATAGTTACAAGTAGGAGGCTGACAGGAAAGACATGGGCATCGAGGCAAAACTATAGATCGAGACTACTAGCAATAGGCAAAGATAGTAATGTTATCGGGGTTCGGTCATCTTGCCTGAAGTGTAGTCGTTCGGATCGTAAGAAGGGTCCTTGTGCTCAACCTCGTTGGTAACCTCATGCTCGTACTCGGTCTCAGCTTCCGGCTCTAAACAATACAATCACACAAGGCATGAATCAACAAGATGCAATGCGCACACCAAAATGATGGATGCACTAAGGAAGCACACGGAGCACGGAAATAAGCACTCAAGCAAATCACTTCGACACATGGCAACAATAAGAGATTATGAATCTACATGGAAAATCAATCAAGTTTCATATAAGACTCGCTGAAAACGGAGCTACGGGCTAAAAGTTATGCCCGAAACAAGAAACGAGCGAAAGCTGAAAATTACAGCAACATAGCAACTTCGGAGCACTAGAAAAATAAGCTACAACACTCAAACAACATGGCAAAGAGCATGAACATAAACTAGACATATCCTACAGCAAATAAGTCCAAAGGTGCACCCCCAAAGGAGCCACAGATCAATAGCAACAAGCTTGGACATATTGAACTTGACAATAAAATTCTGACAGCAGAATTTTATTGAAACTTTGGAGCAAAAGTTAAACATGCAACAGCCACTTAAATAAGCATGTGAGAACATGAATGGAAAGCCAACAACATATACTACAAGGAACCATCAAGATCCACCCCAAAACTATCATGGTTTGTCCTAGAACAGCAAGCAAACATGGCATCAGAACATTACAGATTTCAGACTTAGTGAAAATCCACTAAGTGTTAAAACAGCAGTTTCATCATGGCATCTAAAAGAGCAAGTTTAAGTCACCTCGAATCTAAACATGGCAAGTGGTAAGCACCACATCAAAGTACACATGATGGTGATTCCGAAACATACAAGCATGCATCATGGAGATAAACACAACGATAGCAATGAGCTCAACAAGATGGCATTTCATAACAAGTGAAACAACATCACAGCCACATGACACTTTGCAACGAAGATATACATGGCAAGATTAAATCTATCATGCAACCTAGTACAAGCAACATGTAGAGCATGGCAAGACGAACACGTGGACATATCATTTGCATCATTCGAATAAACGAGCTAAAAGATATCACATAGCAAAGATGGCATAAAAACATCACATAACAGCAGTTTATATCGGGATGCACTCTTGCAACAGAAAAATAAGCATCTAGATGATCTCTAACATGCATGGCACAATGGAATGAAACGTCGTGCTAGTCACCACGAACGTCTGGACATGCTATTTGCGCAAAACGGGGCTCCACACAAAAAGTTATCAGCAGTTGAAACTAGCATCAGCACACAAAAGATATGGGGCTTAGGAAAAAGAAGTCAACCTAGATCTGGTGAAGGCTTCGGCCCGGCAGCGCGGATCTGCCGCGGCCCTGCAGGATCTGGCACGACCCGGAAAGAAGAGGCCCTCGGAGCTACAGTGGCGGGACGGCCGAAGCTGGGCGATGGAGACGGGCCTTGGCACCGGCCCGCTGGAGGGAGGCGATCTGGCGGAGGCGATCTGGCTGGAGCGGCCCACCCGGCTGGAGGCGAGGCGAGCCTCGGGCCGGTGGAAGCGCGCAACGGGAGGCGGCCCAAGCGCCGGTTGGTTCGGCCGCTGGCGATCGGCCCGCTCGGCGGAGAGGCGAAGCGAGGCGCTGGGCCTGGCGGCGGCGATGTGGTCCACAGCTGGAGCGATCGGGCTGGCGCGGCTTGGGCCCGAAGCGGGGCGCCTTGGCTGAGGCGAGCTGGCGACCGGGCCGCGCGGCGAAGTGGTCCAGGCGGTGGCGGCTGGAACCAGCGAAGAGGCTCAATCTGGCCCGGGATCGCCAGATCGGATCGAGGGGCGGTTCGCGGTCATTCCCAGAAGCGACGGCGGCTCGCTGAACGAGGCCGGCGGCGCAATTTCTGCGGTGGAGGCTGCCAAGTGGCAATCTGGAACTGGCCAGATCTGAAAATTGAGGGAGGAGGAGCTAGAGGTAGGCGGAGAGAGTGTAGGCTGCCAAAAATGGCATGGGAATGTTATAAATATGGTAGGTGCTAGGGTTTGAGGGATTTGGGGTGTTTAGGAGCCATCCGATCACGATCCGACAGATACGATCGCGAGGGGAGTTAGGTTGGGCCTAGGGGAGGCTAGTGGGCTGCAGGAGGGTTGTCTTGGGCCACAAAGTGGAGGCACTTTGAGCCCACACGAATAACTGTTGGGGAAGCAAACGGACTCGAAACGCGACGAGATTTGACAGGCGGGTTACACACACCAAAACAACAACACACGACAAGTCTCGCACCAAACCGGTAACGTTACACGGCCAAACACCAAAGTAGGCCTACGGCACGCCATAGACACGTGAGGGAGCTCCGGAACGCGAAACGGACAACGGGAAGGAACGCGTGATACCGGATGCAACTGACAACCAAATGTTGTTGCTGTTGGTGTTGTTGCTGTTGCTGTTGTTGTTGCTGTTGTTGTTGTTGTTGCTGTTGCTGTTGCTGTTGCTGTTGTTGTTGCTGTTGCTGCTGTTGCTGTTGCTGTTGCTGTTGCTGTTGCTGTTGCT
>LR738714.1:171374026-171390143 GCA_902687465.1 Secale cereale | reverse complement strand
GGTTGTTGTTGTTGTTGTTGTTGTTGTTGTTGTTGTTGTTGTTGTTGTTGTTGTTGTTGTTGTTGTTGTTGTTGTTGTTTCATGTTTACTTTCTACAAAAAATTGAAATGGGAATGACAGAAACGTCAGCACCCCTCTTCTAACAACTAGGGTTTAATAAAATCTTTTCCAATGTACCCAAAATGCCCTTCAAAAATGTTCATCATCTTTGCCTTGGTCCTAAACCTCTCCCAAAAATGGTGCACAATTTTCTAGGACATCCAAAGGTCTTTGGATTAATTCATATTGTAATTTCATTTGGGCATTTAATTGCTATAAAATATTTTAGATGCCCAAATAATCATAAACTAAAATGTTCCATGCTGTTCATATTATATACAGTGGGCATGACTAGTTTCATGATTTATAAAATTGTTTTAGCATTTTTATTAATTCAACAAAGTTGCAAATGAAAACAAACATAAATAAAATAGAAAGAGAGGAGAGAGAAGGACTTACCTGGCACACACCTAGCAGGCCCACCTGCCGGCCCAGCCCAGCCACCGCTCCAGCGAGCTGCTTGGCTCGGCCAGGCAGGCAGGCAGGTGCTCGACGCCGGCACCAGCGCGCGCCACGCAGCTGCCCGCCGCCCTGCCTCCTCCCCTCGCCATTCTGCTGGCCTGGATCGGTCACCCAGTTCTCCCCCGAGCCCGTAGACACGCCTCTTCCTCCCCAGCTCCTCTCCCTCGCTCCCCCGCACCATGGCCGGCGCTGCCGCGCCCGCGCCGTCGTGATAACCGCATCCGCCGTCGTCCCCGAGCCGCGTCACCGTGTCTGTTTGCTCCGCTGTCGTCGACTACGTTGAGCAGGCCGAGTCCCGAGCGCTCGCCCGCTCTGGAGTTGCCCCCGACCCCGTCTTCCCCAACGCCGGCCGCTAAGATCGCCATCATCGCCCCGCTCAGCTCCGTCCTTCCCCGAGCCCGCTTCGACGCTTGCTGCAATCGCCGTGAGCTCAGCTCCGTCCTTCCCTCTCCGTTCTCTCTCTTTTGCACCGTAGCGAGTGCACTTTGCTCGCCGCACGCGCCACCGCACACGCTCGCCGCCGACGTGCCTCCGGCCACCTAACGGCCCGGCCGGCGTGCCCAGTAGCTTCACCGTCTCGCGTAGATGTTGTAGGACCACTCCACGCGCCTCCAAGAGCACTGCACCGACGAGTTCGTCCTCGCCCGAACTCCAGCAGCCACTGGACTCGTCGCTGGCGTCGTTTCCGGGGACCCCGAGCACCAAGATGTGCACCACTCGACGCGGCTCACTCCCAGCTATCCGTAGATGTGCTCCGCCGTCGATTTGGTCGCCGGAGCACGAATTCCGCACCTCACCGCTGCATCTGGCCTCGCCGGCGGGTGAACACAGTTTGACCAAGGGTTTGACTCCCCAGGGTCACTGACATGTGGGCCCTACCTGTTAGTCAAACCTAGGTTAGTGCCTAAACTAATCCTAATTAGTTAGTTAACTAACTGTGTCACTGACCAGTGGGACCCACCAGTAAGGTTTGACTTGGACCAGGTCTGTTGACCTGCTGACGTCAGCATGATGTCATGCTGACGCAGTAAATGCTTTTCTGGGATTAATTGGTTTAAAACAATTCAGGAAATTCCAGAAAATGCTTTAAACTTCAAAAAATCATATAAATTCAACAGTAGCTCAGATTGAAAAGATTTATATATGAAAATTGATCAGAAAAATCCAATATTTCCAATGGCACTCGTTTCATGCATGTTTGAGCAAGTTAACCTTGCTGTTCTCATTAAAACATGATAATGCACTTTAATAAATAATAGTTTGGGTATAAATTTGAATCTTTGTTTCAAATGGGCTCAAACCCTTCTGTTTATAGATGCATTAGCCCAAAACACATTCATCTTGCCATGTCATGAGCATGCATCATATTGTTGCATTTTTTTGTATATTGATTGTATCGTCGGTGTTCTCCGTGGTAGGTCCTGCTCCCGAGGATACAACTGCGTATCCAACTGAAGAGCAGTACCCGACAACCACTCTGTCAGGCAAGCAACCCATTGATCATTCCGATACAAACCCATCTTCTCGCTCCTGCTGTCTTTTACTACATTAAGGCAACAACGTGTGAACTGCTACTTGCTGCGGTAGTTGAACCCTATTCCTTTGCATGACCTGTCATTGCCACAGTAAATAGTTGAAACCCACTAGCATGTGTAGGAGTTGATTGAGCCATGTGATGTGTGTTCCACCATGCTATTTGTTTATGTTTCCTGCTATGCTTAGAGTTGTGTCAAGTCTTGTTCATCTGGGTGATGGATCAGAGTGAAATGATCATACTCGATAAAGAGAGAGAAGTGTGGAACATGTTTGGTAAAGGTATCGATGAAAGGCCATGTAGGAGTACATGGTGGGTTGTTTCATTGGAACCGTCCATAGGACCCGAGATCTGTATGTGTGATTCAAGTTACAGCTACTACCACGCATTGGGCTCCGGGTGCGCCAAGCTCTCTCGACTTATTAACTGCCCTTGTCTTCTGTCCAGAAGTTGCAACTAGTTTCTGGTGTTTGTAGTTTACTGGTGGTCGTGCACAGCGCTGACCCTCGGGGTGGGCTGTGATGCGGCAGGTACGTGGCCGGGTGTACCGATCGCCCGTTTGGTGACTCGGGAACCCTGTACACATCGTTTGGGGCCGTGAGAGACACCCCGGCCGGATCTCCCCACGGATGGAACCCAAATAGGTGATAAACCTGGACTAGGGACTTGTGTAGTTAGTCAGGTCGTGGCCGACACCCTCGCTGGGCTTCCGCTTGAAGGTTGCCGAGTACATGTCGAGTAAACGACGATAAGTGGTGGAAGCGTGTGTGAAGAAGTACACCCCTGCAGGGTTACCAATCTATCCGAATAGCCATTGTTCACGGTACGGACCACTTGGTTGCTCTTACAGTTCATAGACAAGTTGATGGATACTACTAAAAGCCTCAAGACAAGTGTGAGTGCCATGGATGGCCCTTCCGTAGGATGACGGAAGAGGATCCACGGTGGTGTATTGTTGTGGTGAGTAGAGGACTCGTGTACGTAGTCTTATCTTGCGATCTGCTGAGAGTTGTAGTATAGGTTAGCCAAGAGTCAAAGCTGGCTTGCTGCTATGAACTCCACTACCCTTGTTGATAATGATGCATGTATGATAGGTTCTCTCGTAAGACTTGCTGAGTACCTTTGTACTCATGTTTTCTTAATAACTGTTGCAGAGGAGAACCCTGCCCCTTCTGATGGGTTTTACATAGACGTTGACGTCGACGAGTAGCTTGCTACCCAGGCGGAGATCTTGAGCTTGTGAAGGGCCTTGTAGATAGCCAGGCTTCACCAAGCCTATTTTATTTCCAAGTTGTCTGTACTCAGACATGTTAGCTTCCGCTTGTGCTTGTATGATTGTATGACTTGAGTGTTGGGTCATGTGACCCCTACCTGTATGGATATGTTATGTATGGCTCTTCGGAGCCTCTTAAATAAAGTACTTTGAGTCATAGAGTTCTGTTGTGATGCAATGTTGTATTTGCACATATTGAGCATATTTGTGTATGATTGAAATGGTTCGTATATGTGGGATCCGACACCTAGTTTTTGTACCTTTGGTAGCCTATCTTACAGGGAAATGCCTCCTAGTTCTTCCACTGAGCCTTGGTAGCTTGCTACTGCTCGGAACACGTAGGCTGGCCAGCATGTGTCCTTCTTCGTTCCTGTGTCTGTCCCTTAGGGGAAATGTCACGCGTTGTTCCTTTAAGTCCATGTAGCTTGCTACGACTTGGGTTCATACGTTGATAACCGACACGTTCGTTGCTGGGTCATGGATGGCTGTCTCTGTAATTTAGTGCCACTTTTGGTTTATAACTAGCCATGTCGGCCCGGGTTCTTTATCATATGGATGCTAGCGACACTATCATATACGTGTGCCAAAATGCGCAAACGGTCCCGGGCCAGGTAAGGTGGCACCCATGGGGATACCGTGCGTGAGGCCACAAAGTGATATGACGTGTTACAAGCTAGATCGGTGTGACTTAGGATCGGGGTCCTGACAGCGTTGGCATCAGAGCCAGACTGCCTGTAGGTTTCTCAAGCCAAACTGGTCGATGTTGAGTCTAGAAAATTCTTAGTTATATGTAGGGGAATTGATTGTGGAAGGGAACGTAAGGCTCTTTTTACTTCTTTACCTTATGCCCTTCTGATCCGAGCCAGCCTATTCTTTCTACGGGGGTTTAGGACTAGGCCTCTCACCCTTACTAGGTTCACGTGTTACTAATCCGTAGACTCTATGGATTGTTGGTTTCAAGCCTCAGTTCAGTCTCTACCCTTCTAGTGTGATGATTATTTGGACCCGGAGCCTTGATATGATGTTGTTGAGTGGCTATGCTATCATTTGTATGATGTCTCGAAATCTTTTTTGAGCATTTACAGTTGTTATGCTGCCAGATTTGTTCCAGAAATTCTAATGCCTTTGCATTATTTCGTGTTTCAGATGTCTGGTCGCACACCTCACCAGGTGGTCCGTTTGACTCGGTGCATTAATGTGCCAGGTCACACGGCCATGCTAACCATGTGTTTATTGAGACCGGCTACCGTTGGTATCCTGAGTACACTGTGGAGGAACAATATCGGATTTCAACCAGAGTCAGTATTTCTGCACCGTCCGGATATACCCCTGATACGTCCAAAACGTATCTATAATTTCTGCTTGCTCCATGCCTCTTTTGGGTGATATTGCTATGTTATTTATACACTTCCATACACTTTTGATCATATTTGGACTAACCTATTAACTCAGTGCACCCCAGTGCCAGTTTTTGTTTTCGGCTGTTTTTGTATTTCAGGTTTTCATATTACGAGAACTGCCAGAAAAAATCCAGAAAAATTATATAAAAAATCAGCGTTCCGAAAGCTTCCATGCGGCCAAAGTAGGGCCGGAGGGGACCCACAGGGGCTCCAGGCGGCCTGCCCACGCGGCCCCCCCTGGCCGCGCCGGGGGGGCACCTGGGCACCCCTGACCCCCTCTGATGCCCCCCTTTGGCATATATTTACACCGTGTCGCGGAAACCCTGATTCCCGACCACTTTTCTCCAGACGCGATTCCGATCTCCGCCGCCATCGCCATCAAGCTTCGGGGGACCAGAATTCCTGCGCCGGCACCCTGCCGGGACGGGGAAGTGCCCCCGGATTCATCTCCATCGACGTTGCTTCCTCCCTCCATGATGCGGGAGTAGTTCCTCCTCGGGGCTGAGGTTCTTACCAGTAGCTATGTGGTCAATTCTCTCTCTCATGATGTGATCTTCGTTGTGATCATAGGCTATGTTAATCTAGGGTGATCCCATGATATTTCCCCTTCCTCTATGTATTGGATTGATGTACTCACTTGTCTTTATCTAGTATAATCCCCGAGACCAAGGTGACAGCGGTCTATTGTACATGGATTAGAACAATATTTTCATGAGTGATTTCCTCTCTTGTGTGTTGATTGAAGATTGAGAGTCTCTTGGTGCTTGTCTTTGACTATCCTTTAGATATGTTGTGGTGATTGTGGGACTCTCTTTGGATGGCCGCGGTGACATTGGGAAATCCTTAGATTGAGAACTACGAACTTTGAGGTGTGCTTTTGTAGCCCTACATAATTCTCGTCCTCTCTTGACCACAAAGGAATGACCTCCAAGTGCGTCCCCTTTGCATGTTTTATGGAAAATATCATGTGATTCGATTATGTTAATGTTGTTGGGAGTTGCCACTAGTGAAAGTATGAAGCCTAGGCCTTGTTTCCACCATTGCAATACCATTTGTGCTCACGTTTACCACTTGTTTGCTTGCTGCACTTTTTATTACAGATTTATATTACTTTGTTTTGCCATCCATATCACTTGCCATTTAACATATCTTCGCCGAACTAGTGCACCTATACATCGAACAAGTGTATTAGGTGTGTTGGGGACACAAGAGACTTCTTGTATCTTAGTTGCAGGGTTGCTTGAGAGAGACCAGCTTCAACCTCTACTTCCCTGAGTTCGATAAACCTTAGGTCATCCACTTGAGGGAAATTGCTGCTGTCCTACAAACCTCTGTGCTTGGAGGCCCAACATAGTCTACAAGAGTAGAAGCGTGTGTAGACATCAAGCTATTTCTGGCGCCGTTGCCGGGGAGGTGAGCGCTTGAAGGTATATCTTTAGATCTTGCAATTAAATCTTTTTGTTTCTTGTTTTTATTCACTAGTTATGCTTATGGACAACCTTGCTATTGGATCGTTGCTTGCGGGAAGACGCCCCACACCTGTGGTGGTTGCTCCTCCCCCTACTGAAATTGTGCCCTATAAAATACCAGCTGGTATTATTGATTATGTTTTGGCTAATCGTTATGCAGGAGACAAACATCCCGGTGAACACTTGCTATATCTGTCACAACTATGTTCATTATTTAAGCTTGCAGGTGTATCAAAGGAGTTTGTCATGAGGAAATTATTTGCCTTGTCACTGAAAGGAAAAGCATTGGAATGGTATAGGCTACTAGATGACTCTCACCTGCTGGATTGGGAAGAGATCCAGTCTCTCTTTTACTCCAAATTTTATCCTCTTCATGAAGTCCATGAGAATAGGAACTATGTTTATAATTTCTATCCTCATGACGGAGAGAGCATATCTCAAGCTTGGGGGAGACTGAAAACGTTAATGCTAAAATGTCCTAACCATGGGCTCCCCAAAGATATGATTATTACTAATTTCTATGTGAGGCTTTCTCGACAGGATAAAGATTTGCTCGGCGCTTCCTCTATGGGTTCTTTCACAAACAAAAAGATTGATGCTAAATGGGAACTCCTTGAAAGAATTCAACGCAACACTGAAGATTGGGAGATCGACAAAGGTCAAGAGTCAGGTATAATTTATGAGTATGATTGCATTAAGTCCTTTGTTGAAACTACAAGTTTTAATAAGTTTAGTTCTAAGTTTGGGCTTGATTCTCAACTCCTTGTTGATTTCCTCAAATCTTTTGCTTCACATCTTAATATGCCTAAGGAGGATTGGAACAAGCATCATAAACCTTTTAAAGAGACTTGCAAAGAAAATGAAATTGTTCATGATGATTGCAACATGCATGATCCAATTCCTAAAAATGAAGTTTTATATAAGCATGTTAATTTTTGTGGAGTGGATAGACCATGTGAAAGGCCTATGATTGAAGAAGAGAAGTATTGTAAGCAACATAAGCATGACAGAACAATCACTTGGGTCAGAGATTTAAATGAAATTGCTAGAGAATTGTGTGACCTTTATCCTTTTACTTGTGAACTTTGCCGTATAGAGGGTCACTTTAATTTTCAATGCATGAACTTTCAAAACATAACTGTTAACCGGTTGTGTGATAACATGATCACCTCTGATCTTTATGACGAGCTTATGTTATTTTTGATGTGTGAAGAGTTATCAGAAAAGACTTCATGGCTAGATGTTAATGCCATAGGAATAAAAAACACTTTGCAAAATTGCCATCTCTATTGTGTTGTTAATTGCCATGAAAATGATTACATAGGTAAGATTATAAAGGAGGGAACTTTTCCAAAGTATAAAAATGTCTCTTATATTTCTGCTAATAAAAAGGAGAGTTTCTCCCAAGTTTCCCCTATTGTTTCTAATGATAAACCAGGATATGTGGAGAAGCTTCATCTCCAACCACTCCCTCCTAAGGTTAAGAAGAAGAAAAAGAAGAGGAGGAGGAAGAGGATCAAGAAAGAAGAAGAATGGGTATCAACCTGGCCTGAGCATATTCCTCCCATCAACTTTTATCCTAACGATTGTAAGTTTAAAGAAGAAGGTGAAGTTTATTGCCTTAATTATCATCTTGATGATACGTCCGTAGGTACTATTGAAGATGATTTTGATTATGATATGCATGTTACTTATTGTGATTGGGAAAATGATGATAATGCTACTTATGATCTTGAAAATCTTTTTGGTACCAACTCTGAAAGTGATGATATGGGAAGCTCTAAGCTTGGGGATGATAGGATTGCAAATCCTTTACCCACTAGTGATGTGATAATTGATAATTCTTTTGCTAGTAAGAATAAAGACAACATGATTACAAATATAGTTGCTCGCAATGATAATGCTCTTCTCTACTATGATGATGTCATAACTCCAACCTATAGTGATTATAAAGGTACCTATGACATAAGGAGAAATTATCTTTATGAAACTTGTCATAATCATGGAGGGAATTACTCCCTTGTTGAACACCACCCTCCTAATAGACAATTAATCTATAGTGTTCAAGTTGTTTATGATAGTCCTACTCCCATTATTACCAATGAGAAAGATTATGCTTATGTGGAGAGTAAGAGTACCTTTTTGCATGTGGATCATGGTAACAATGCTTTACGTGATGCTTATATTGTTGAGTTCATCCATGATGCCACTGAAATTTATAATGAGAGAGGGAGACTTGGTTCTAAATATCTTAATAATAAGAAGTTTCCTCTCTTTATGGTGAATATTTTGAAGTTATGCTTGTTTTGCCTTCCTATGCTAGTTGCTTTGTGCTTCAATGAATTATTCTATTGCAATATTCCTATGCATAGGAAGCATGTTAGGCTTAAATGTGTTTGGTATTTGCTTCTTGATGCTCTCTTTTGTTCTTCAGCTCTTATTCCTACGAGAGCATCATTAAAGTCTTAAGCCTATCTTTATGGCTATAAAGAAAGAGCTCTAGGGAGACAACCCTTGTTATGTTTACTTTCAGTTTCAGTGGTCTTGATGTTTGTTACTACTGTAGCAACATCATTGTATCTTTATTTTTCAGCTTTGTGCCAAGTTTAGCCTCTGATTGCAAGAAAGTTCAAAAGTTGTGACGTGCTGTCCAGGAAACAGATTCTGTCCTTGGATAGAAAAGTTAGTATAAAATCACCAGATCATCTTTTTGGTCTGAATTTTTTCGACCGCGTGCTCTATATAATTGTCTTTCGTGTGTCTGTTTTGAGTTTTTTGATTAGAGTTGCAGAAGTACCCCGGAAAAATCATTTACTACCTGCTGTTCTGTTTTTCACAGATTCTGTCCTGTTTTGCCTTTCCTTCATTTTGCAAACCTAGAGCTTGCTTTTTCTTTGCAAAAACCTTTTGTCAATCTTGAGAAACAGTAGAACTTCAAGAATATCTTTATTTCCAGCAAGTAACAATTATTTTATTATGGGTACTAAGCTCCCTAATCAGATTATGATGAGTTATGTATGAAGGGAGATTTCAAGTGTGCGAGGGAAGATGATAAAAAGATTCAGGAGTGTCAAACGCTCAAGCTTGGGGATGCCCCCATGCACCCCCAAGAAATATTCAAGGAGACTCAAGCGTCTAAGCTTGGGGATGCCCCAGTGCATCCCCTTCTCCATCAACATTATCAGTTCGTCCTTCGTTCCACTATATTTTAATCACTTCATGTGTTATGTGCTATGCTTGGAGCGTCTTGTTTTAGTTTTCCTTTTAGTTTTCTTTAGCTTTTCATAACGAGTTGGAACTCAGCTTTCTTTATGTGGGAGAGAAACACGCTCCACTTCTACCTAGAACATAACATAGAATTTGCATGTCTATCTTTGCTGTGTGTGTTCTTTGTCTTTTAATAGCTACTATCATGCTTAGCTCTTAACTTTCATGCTTATCTTTTTAAAGAGCTTTTGTTTAGTTGGTTGCTTGAAATCTCTTTAGTTATCATGTTTATCTTATTAAGAGAGTTTGCTTCCGTTGCATTGGTTGATATGTCTATGATAAAGATGCTACGTGCATAATGGCGCTTAGTAGTTCATGTTTTCTTATGGTTAGTCTCAAATAGCTGGGGGGTTCCCAATGTGTTATTGGAGTACCAACATGATTTGTTTGCCTATAATGTGTTATGGTTTAGTAATATCTTCCTTCAAAGAATTTATTTTGATCGACTTGGCGTATGCTCACGCATATTTAAGACTGTAAAGAAAGTCTGTCAAGCCTTGATGATCTTTTGTTTCTGAGTAGCGATATAACTTCCATGCCTGATTCAATGTTGCTTTGTCGCTCTGCATGATTATGACCGTCATTGCTCTCTTAGTTGGTCGCTCCCCGTCTTTTGCTAACCTTTGCCTGTACTAAGCGGACTGACTGCTTGTGCATCCACATCCTTTTAATCCAGTTATGCCATATGAGTCCACCATATCTTCCTACATGGTATTTACCTGCCATTCCTAACGGAGACTTGCATGTACCATCTCGAAATTATTCAAAGAAAAAGCATTCCTATTTTGTGCCTCTGTTTTAAGTTCATGAGGAAGTAGTAGTTAATTCATGATCTTTTTAAGTTGGACAAGCTTCACCCCGGGATTGCATGTATAATGTGCAAACCCATAATACGAGAAGGAACTGGCATTGAGTGCGCCCGGCTCAAAAAGATAATATAAAAAACAAACCCTCCTTCACGCTTTGTTCATGAGAAATCAGAAAACTTTGGCAGTGATAAACAAAGGAGATTAAGAGGATGTGATCGTCCTCATTCGGGAGCCGTTCCTCGAAACTTGTCCATCTCAAGAAGTGATTGAGTTGTCTGCTAGCATTCGTTGACGAAACATGCACGATCTAAAAAAATTATTACTTCTGTTTTAAAACCAAGAGCTCTGGTACATGTTTTGTCTTTGTTTTCGACTACGGGTTTTCAACCTTGCCAACAAAAGCCATGGTTCGAGAGTCTCCACCTTCTTTTAAAAGCGCCAACTACTGAGAGCATGATTGTCATTCTGAGTGTAATGTGCATTGTCCCAAAGTAGCATTGTCTTTTGCATGATTGTGATATCGTTTATTTTGAAATCATTGTATCTAGTCATCACTTAAACCTTGGAGGTGCCCCTGCATTTATGTTTTGCTTCACTAAAGGGGGCAAGCTAGATATCACTTTATCATATTTGCACATCATGTTCATTACGAATCTATTTGATGTTTCAATATCATATTGTAAAACTTTCAGTTCTTTGTGATTTTCTCATGAGGCAACTTAATTACTATAGATTCATTGTCTCAGTAAGCTTTTGTCATATGACTATGAAAAAGTCCTATATGCTTAATAGCATGTCACCACAGAAATTATTCTTGTTATCATTTACCTACTCGAGGACGAGCAGGAATTAAGCTTGGGGATGTTGATACGTCCAAAATTTATCTATAATTTCTGCTTGCTCCATGCCTCTTTTGGGTGATATTGCTATGTTATTCATACACTTCCATACACTTTTGATCATATTTGGACTAACCTATTAACTCAGTGCACCCCAGTGCCTGTTTCTGTTTTCAGCTGTTTTTGTATTTCAGGTTTTCACATTACGAGAACTGCCAGAAAAAATCCAGAAAAATTATATAAAAATTCAGCGTTGATTGAAGATTGAGAGTCTCTTGGTGCTTGTCTTTGACTATCCTTTAGATATGTTGTGGTGACTGTGGGACTCTCTTTGGATGGTCGCGGTGACATTGGGAAATCCTTAGATTGAGAACTACGAACTTTGAGGTGTGCTTTTGTAGCCCTACATAATTCTCGTCCTCTCTTGACCACGATGGAATGACCTCCGAGTGCGTCCCCTTTGCATGTTTTATGGTTAATATCATGTGATTCGATTATGTTAATGTTGTTGGGAGTTGCCACTAGTGAAAGTATGAAGCCTAGGCCTTGTTTCCACCATTGCAATACCATTTGTGCTCACGTTTACCACTTGTTTGCTTGCTGCACTTTTTATTACAGATTTTTATTACTTTGTTTTGCCATCCATATCACTTGCCATTTAACATCTCTTCGTCGAACTAGTGCACCTATACATCTAACAAGTGTATTAGGTGTGTTGGAGACACAAGAGACTTCTTGTATCTTAGTTGTAGGGTTACTTGAGAGAGACCATCTTCAACCTCTACTTCCCTAAGTTCGATAAACCTTAGGTCATCCACTTGAGGGAAATTGCTGCTGTCCTACAAACCTCTGCGCTTGGAGGCCCAACATAGTCTACAAGAGTAGAAGCGTGTGTAGACATCAACCCCTCATATCCCGGAGCTAACGACCCCATCCATTGGTCTTATGGACTCGGGGTTACCATCGAGATGGCAGTACAGGATGCCGCCTATTCGATGATGACCATTCTCCGGGCTAGGCATGCCCTGTTGCTGAACACTGAGTTTTGTTACATGCCAGCCTCGCTTCCCGGAGAGGAAGGCTACTACACTGGTCTGTATACTGATGCTGCTCATGAGGAGCCACTGCTTCAGACTACTACTCAGATGCTGGAGGATAGGGACCATGAGGTCCGTGCCCTCCAGATGGAGCTGTATAACACTCGAGCCGCCCAATGGACTACTTTGACACGGCTTGCACCTGCCGTGCACGCCGGATATCTGGATATGCGGGATTTGTACCCCGTGCAGACTCGTCTGCCTGATCGTATGGATTGGCGTGACGTTGGGGGTATTACACCTCCACGTGGGCGTCGGTTACCACCAGCATCGGGACCGAGACCGCATCCATGTCCCTATGGTCCACAACCTTCGAGTGCTCGAGAGTTTCAAGATCCACCTGTTCCACTTCCAGGCTATGGTGGTAATCTTTACGAAGATTACTACGGGAGAGTCTGAGCTAGACCGTGACAGTAGTAGTATCGTAGTAGTTGTATTTTCACAGGCCTGTGCGTCTTGTGGAATATGACTTAGTTTGTACTGAGTTCCGGAGGCGTAGTTAAATAATGTATAGGAGCTTGGAGTGCCTCTGATGAGATGTATTGTGTTTCACCGCAGTTGTACTTTAGCCTTGGCTTGTACTAAACTATGTATGGTGTGTATGACCACTGGTGTATATATGGCAGTTTCTATATTACCATGTCGTACGGATGAACATCTCTGCATTTTGTGTCATCCATTACATTCTGCACTCCTATGTCAAAGTTTTGCCTTCCTTGTCTAAACAGTTGTTTTGTTTTCCTAGGATGGTCAACACTCGTAGCACTCCTGCTGCATAGGAGCAGGGTGAGGCCAGTGGGGCTAGAGATGAGAATCTGCCCCAACCACCCTTCTTGGCTGAAGTTATGCTTGAGGCAGAAAGGAATAAGAGAGACCAACCGTCTGCTGGAACGCATAGAGCAGAACACTGGGTTCCGCCAGAGGAATGACGCGGTGTCAATCAATGACTTTATCAAGATGTGCCCACCGAAGTTCCATCATTCCACTGAACCTCTGGATGCGGATGACTGGCTTCGCAGTATCACCCACAAGCTACACTCTGCCTGTGTGGCCGAAGCTGACAAGGTTACTTACACTGCCTACCATCTTGAGGGCCCTACCAGCCTCTGGTGGGAAAATTTTGAGGCTATGCGTCCTGCTGGCCAAATCACTACTTGGGCTGAGTTCAGTGAGGCATTCCATGAACATCACATTCCGGATGGTCTCATGGATCGCAAGCGAGAGGAATTCTGCAATTTCACCCAGGGCCGGCTAACCGTGGATGGCTATAGTCGCGAGTTTGGCAACTTGGCACGCTATGCACCCGAGGAAGTATTCACCGATGCCAAGAAGCAGGCGAGGTTCTGCAAGGGACTCAGCCCTGAACTTCGCCGAGATCTACCCTTGCACGAGTGCACCTCCTTCCAGAAGTTGGTGAACAAAGCTATCAGTGCTGAGACAGGCCAGACTGATTTCAAAGCCACACACAAGCATCCTCGTGACTTGGGTTCCTCATCCGGCTCTGGCTCTCACAAGCGCCGTGTGTGCGTTCCTAACACCGCTCTGCCACCCAGGTTCACTCCGAGGCCATCCTATGAGGCGCCTCGCCCAACCCAACAGTATGCACCTGCCAAGACTTATGGAGGACCACCTGCCAATTTTGCTCCACGCACTGGCACTGTGACATGTTTCAAGTGTGGAGAATCAGGGCACTACATGCGTGAGTGTCCTCAGAACCAGCCAGGAAGGTCCGTTGGTCGTTGTAAGCCAACAAGGAAGGTGAACTATGTCAAGCCAATCCCCACTGCACGTGGTCATGTCAACTATGTCTCTGCTGAGGAAGCTTATGAGGATCCTAACGTCGTCCTTGGTACGCTTCTTGTTAACTGCCATCCGGCATATGTTCTTTTCGATACTGGAGCATCTCATTCATTCATATCTGAGAGCTATGCTTGAATGCACGACATGACTTTTTGTGACATGCCCACCACCATGAAAATTCAAACTCCTGGCTCTAGATGGCAAACTTCTAGAGTAAGCCATGGGAATGAAATTCTTGTCGATAGACTTGTTTTCCTTGCATCACTAATCGCTTTTAAGTCCTCGGACATAAACATCATCTTGGGTATGGACTGGATGACAGCTCAATACGCCAAGATTGATTGCTACACTAGGACTGTTCAACTTACACACCCATCCGGCAAGACAGTGACAATGTTTTGGCCCGAATGGTTGAGCGTCAGCTCTACTCTCTTAATGCCAGTCCTCTACCAGAACTCGAAGATATCCCGATAGTCCGTGGCTTTCCGGATGTCTTTCCAGAAGAACTGCCAGGTGTTTCACCGCCTCGACCTGGTAGCGGCGTAACAGAAGGCACAAGAGAAATGAGAACTTGCCGACCAGAAGCTGGCTTCAGTCGGCAAGTTAGAAGAAGAAAACGTTAAGCTGAAGACTGCCCTCGACGAGGCCAACCAAGAAGTGACGCAGCTAAAGAAGGACAAGTTGGCTCTGACTGACAAAGTTGGAGATCTCACCCTGAAGAGGGACGGACTGGAGACTTATCTGGGAGGACTCGCTAAGAAGATGTTCCTCATGCTTGAAGGTACTTCCCTTTGTCCGACTGATTTGTAACCGTCCATTTGTCATACAACCGTCGACTCACTATTTCTTTGTACGTGTAGAGTCATGTCAAAACTTCATGCAAGAGACCGGGCGGATTGAGACGAATCTGGATCCCATTAATTCCCCTATCAAGGACGAAGCTATGACGAATGTGCTGTGACTGGAATCTCGCCTCGCCAGCGTTATGGATTATCTTGCCCGACTGAAGGTGGCGGTGTCGCGGATCGACACGGAGCTCTGGCGAGGTGCTGTACTCCAAAATGACCTCGAGTCTCTGATGACTCGACTTAATGAAATATCTGATTGAGTGCAGGAATGGAAGAAGTCATCTGATCGGTGCGGCGCTAACGTGGCTCTGTCTCTGGTCCGCGTTCATTGCAAGGAAGTTAAAGAGGAGAAGCTGGCAGCTCTCAAGGTCGCCAACACCAAAAAGCTTCAATTCCAGTCATTCATGGAGACCCTCATTGACGCTGCCACTCGTATCACTGACGGAATCGACTTGGACGAGAGTTCATCGAGTCTGCTAGCCCTCCTCCTGCGGAGTGAACAAACTTTATGTATTGATTTAATTTGCCTCGGAATGCCGAGTGGTTTTGTAACTGTTAAACTCCTTCAGGCCTGATGCCCGATTACTTTCGCCTGAACCTTGCGGGATTTATCCGAACTTGGTTTTCCTTGGAATATGATAGCTTTGTTTTCACCACTTCCAGATCTCGTAATTCTGAGTGGAGCTTGATTCTTCACTCGGAACAGACGTTGTACTTACGGTGCAGCTCGGAGTGCAACCATACGTTATACTTGTGGCGTAGCTCGGAGTGTTACCATACGTTGTACTTCTGGTGCAGCACGGAGTGCGACCATACGTTGTATTTGTGGCGCAGCCTGGAGCGCAACCATACGTTGTACTTGTGGCGCAGCTCGAAGTGCAACCAAGCCCCCGAGTGAGAGGATTTCTCCTCACTTGGAGTGTTTTTTAAACTTAGGCAAGTACGTGGTCGTGGCAAAGCCCCCGAGTGAGAGGGTTGCTCTTCACTCGGAGTATTTTTTGAAACTTAGGCGAGTACGGGGTCACAGCTAAGCCCCCGAGTGAGTGGGTTTCTCTTCACTTGGAGTGTTTTTGAAACTTAGGCAAGTACAGGGTTGCGGCTAAGTCCCCGAGTGATAGGGTTGCTCTTCTCTCGGAGTGACTTTGAAACTTAGGCGAGTATGGGGTCGTGGCTAATCCTCCGAGTGAGAGGGTTGCTCTTCACTCGGAGTGTCTTTGAAA
>LR738714.1:171220353-171373964 GCA_902687465.1 Secale cereale | reverse complement strand
ACGGGGTCGCGGCTATGCCCTCGAGTGAGAGGGCCGCTATCCACTCGGAGTGTTTTTGAAACTTAGGCGAGTACGGGGTCGTGGCTAAGCACCTGAGTGAGTGGGCCGCTCTTCTCTCGGAGTGTTTTTGGAACTTAGACAAGTACGGGATCGCAGCTAAGCCCCCGAGTGAGAGGGTTGCTCTTCACTCGGAGTGGTTTTTGGAACTTAGGCGAGTACAGGGTCGCAGCTAAGCCTCCAAGTGAGATGATTGCTCTTAACTCAGAGTATTCTTGGAACTTAGGTGAATCGGATTCGCGGCTAAGCCACCCACTTGGGGATTTGAACACATGTATTTACGAGACAACAATCATTAAGATACTGTCAAAATCTTGTCTTTGATAGGCAGACCGAAGGATTCTTATTACAACTCGTCAACCCGAGTGTTTAGGTATAGAAACGGCGGAGCAGATCTGCATTCCACGAGTGTGGCTTATCTATTTTTTGTCCACGTTGTAGAGGTGATACGCCCCGTTTTGGAGCACCTTGGTGATGATGAAGGGGCCTTCCCAGGCCAGAGCGAGCTTGTGAGGTCATTTCTGATGCTCTCAGAGCATAAGGTCTTCTTCTTGGACTGCTCGACCTCTGACATTACGGGCATGGAATCGACGCAGGTCTTGTTGATAGATGGTCGACCGGGTCAGAGCCATCTCACGTTCTTCCTCTAGGAGATTAACTACATCTTGGTGTGCCTATTCGCCTCTTCTTCTGAGAAGAGTTCCACTCGGGGAGCATTGTGTAGCAAGTCACTCGGAAGTACAGCCTCATCGCCATACACCATAAAGAAAGGAGTTCGGTCAGTTGACCGGTTTGGAGTTGTTCTCAGTCACCATAAGACAGATGGCAATTTAGTCACCCTAGATCCAGCAGCGTGCTTGAGATCGCGCATCAGCCGTGGTTTCAGACCTTGAAAGATCAAGCCATTCGCCCTTTCCGCCTGCCCATTCGACTGCGGGTGCGCAACAGATGCGTAGTCGACCCGAGTGCCTTGGGAAGCACAGAATGCCCTGAATTCGTCGGAATCAAAGTTGGAGCCATTATCTATGATAATAATGCGAGGGACTCCATATCTGAATATCAGCTCTCTGACGAAACCGATGGCAGTGCTTGAATCAAGACTTTTGTTAGGCTTGGCTTCAATCCATTTGGTGAACTTGTCGAGTGCCACAAGCAAATGAGTGAAATCGCTTCTGCTGGTCCTGAAGGGTCCAACCATATCCAACCCCCAAACAGCAAACAACTAGACTAGCAGAATAGTCTTCAAGGCAGACGCAGGCTTGTGAGACATGTTTGAATAGAACTGACATCCTTCGCACTTGTCAACTATATCTTTCGCCATCTCATTTGCTCTCGGCGAGTAGAATCGGGCTTGGTATGCTTTGGCCACGATGGTCCGATAGGACGCATGGTGACCACAGGCCCCTGAGTGGATCTCATGTAGGATCATTCGACCTTCTTCTAGGGAGATGCAACGCTGAGCAGCTCCAGTAACACTCTCTCTGTAAAGCTGTCCCCTATCACTGTGAAGGCCTTGGATCGATAGACAATTTGGTAGGCCTGTCGTGGTGGGCACATGGCAGATGCCAAGGGATGGCTAAAGATAGGAGGAGGCTCGAGGGCACTAGTGGGCTTCAGAGGCGAGGTTGGCATGAGCGAGCGCGGGACGCAAGACATACCCAGGTTCGGGGCTCTCCGGAGAGATAACACCCCTAGTCCTGCCGAGTTTAGTTGATGTATATCAGTATAGAGTTGCTCCTTGAGCTGTATGGAGGAAGTAGGAAGATGGGCCAAGGCTTAGGTTGCTTCTCCTTGTGATGTGCGTCTATCTCTCTTTGTTCTCTTCTCTCTCTGCCGTGCCCGTATGCATGAGGGCTCCTCGGGGGTTTTATAGGTCAACCCCACAAGGGTACAACGGTAATGTTACAAGGATGTGGGGCTGGGTTGTCATTGTTCGGGAAGCCGGCGCAGGACCCGCCGGGTACTGGGCTCGCCGGGTTCTCCGGGCGCAGGGCCCGCCGGGTACGGGGCACTATGTGCCGTCTTGCCGATCGTCAGGGAGTGGCCGGGTTGAGTCGGGTACAATGGCGTTCCATCAGTTCGCCGTCCGCTGGCATCATGGGTGATGATGATTGCACTGTTGCACGCCTCGGCTGACCGGAGGCATTGACTAGTCACTGTTGCCTCGGTCATCGGTAGGAGGAGACTAATCCCATCGTATGGCCGGGATGGGACGGGAGCTGACCCGTGGCCGGATTGGGGAACACGCCACGGCCCGGGCTGGCTTGTTGTGAAAGTCTTCACACGCCGGGTCCGGGTCCCTTGAGCGGGCCTTTGGGGCCGAATCGTGGGATCCGGCCGGGTTGGAGAGTTTGGCCGGGTCGTGGAACTTGGCCGGGTCGAGCGACCTGGCCAAGCGAGAGCCGGATTGCAGGGCGATGCTATCCCAATTATTTTTGGAAAGGACTTGGCTTCCGTTGCCTGCCTGGGGTTCATCCCCCCGACAGTAGTCCCCAAAGCCGTGAAGGTCCGCCGTCTTCGGATGGAAAGGACCTTCGCAGTTTCCTTTCCTTGGAGGCAAATTTGTGGCCGTCGGATCCAGCAAGACCCATTGTGTGCCGGCTTCCGGAAGCCGGATTGCAGCATCCCGGCAACGGCGGGAAACAAAGGAGTCCGCCGAATCTTGAGCGATCTTTTGGGTTTTGCGCGGGGGCCACGTGGTGCCCGGAAGCCGGAGAGGCCTGACATACCATGCGTGCGACAGGACGGGGCGACACGCTGGGGCCCACGACCATGTGGCCTCGGCCCACACGCACGGATTTATTGCGGCGTCCGCAAGCCGGTTTCCCTTCTGGGGGCAGTTATTGCGCACGTACGTGCGCAATTATTGCGGGGAAGCGGGAAAGTCGGGTGCAAACGATCCCACTCCCCGACATTTCGAACCGTGGCTTATAAATCAGGCCGAGGAGGGGGCGGCGGAGATCATTCTCGCTCGCGCCCCCTGTCTCTTCCTTCCCTCCTCTGCTTCTCGCGACTAGCGTGCGCTGCGACGCCCGTCGTTTCGAGCAGAGGCCATCTTCTTCCTTTTCTCTTCTGCGCTCTCACTGATGGCGCTGCCGCCGGGCTCGTGGATGGGCTCGACCATCACCGCTGATGACATCGCCTACCACCGCAGTACCAAGCGCTTGCCGGGGGAGATGGAGGTCATCGTACGCCTGCCGCAGGGCCAGCGGGAGCCGCGCCGCGAGGGCGTGGAGCGCGTGGTCTTCTTCCCGCACTTCAAGCACGAGTTCAGGCTGCCCGCGAGCGATTTCTTCCGCGAGTTCTTATATTTCTTCGGGCTCCAGCCCCACCATCTTGGGCCTGGCGCCATCGTGCAGCTTTCGGGCTTCGTCACGCTCCGCGAGGGGTACCTTGGGGTTGAGCCCACGATCGACCTCTGGGTGTGCCTCTTCTCCTTGAAGCAGAACTGGGCGTACTACCCCAAGCGCCTATTGCAGGTTGTGCTCAATCTATGTGAGCGGGTGTCGGTGATGAAGCTGAAGGCCGGGGAGACATCTGAGTGCGGGGCCGCCGTCATGTGCAGGCGGGCGGGGTCTGACCGCCCCAAGGTGCCACTGGAGGATTCTGCCAAGAAGTGGTAGAATGCTTTCTTCTACATCAGCAATCTTGGCACGGACCGCATCAACCTGCCGCCGTTCGTCAATTCGCCACCGTGGCCAAAGCAGAACTGGGCGTACTACCCCAAGCGCCTATTGCAGGTGGTGCTCAATCTATGTGAGAGGGTGTCGGTGATGAAGTAGCAGGAAGGGATCACCGGCGTCGACCTCATCACCGCCTTCATCGCCCGGCGAGTGCTGCCTCTGCAACAGTGTAGCCACCTCATCGGCGAGATAACCGACCTCGAGGACCCCGACCGCATGTCGAACCTGTGGCTGAGGGCGGACCAGATCGCGCACTGGGTCAATGTCATCTCTAAGGCCAAACTGCCGGATGACTGGCATTACGGGAAGGCCCCGTACAGTCACGCGAACCCGGCACCGGTGGTGAGTCCTTGGTCTCCGTATTTTGCTGCCGCCCATCTTCTCATCCATCTAGACGCGACGCGGGAGGTGCTTCGAACGCCATCCGACATCCTTACGACCGGGCGCGGACGCAGGTTGTGCGTGCTGCCTTGGAGGAGCCCGAGGCTCACGGCGGAGGGGAGGGAGCAGCCGCCGACGCGGGTGCGAGGCGTCGAGAAGCTGAGCCCGTCTTTCCTTCTTAAGTTGCCGGCCACGGGACGACGTTGGAGGTGCTGACGCGAGTTTTTGACGTAGCGGCGCCAGGTGGAGGTGGCGGCGGCGCGACTGGAGCCGGTCGCATGGGAAGGACAGCGTCGCGCCGCAGGCCCCGTCCGCGAAGCGCGCGGTGGACGCGGCCGGGGGCGCGAAGCCGCCCGCCAAGCGGAGGCGCAGCGCTCTGCAGACGAGGCGCGCCGTTCTGGTGTTGTCGGGGTGAGTTCCTTTCTGGCTTGAGCAGAGTGGCCGAGTGGCTCCGTTGGGCTCTTATGTACTTATTTGTCTTGGATTTTAGGTCGCCAATCTCGTTGGCGCTGGGGGCAGCGGATGTGTCACATCCCTAGTTTAGCACTTGCATTAGGGCTAGCTAGAGTGTGCATCATGTTTACTTATCAAAGAAACTTGAAATGGGAATGACAGAAACCCCAGCACCCCTCTCCTAACAACTAGGGTTTGATAAAATCTTTTCCAATGTACCCAAAATGCCCTTCAAAAATGTTCATCATTTCTGCCTTGGTCCTAAACCTCTGCCAAAAATGGTGCACAATTTTCTAGGACATCTAAGGGCTCTGGATTAAATCATATGGTATTTGTATTTGGGCATTTAAATGCTATAAAATATTTTAAATGCTCAAATAATCATAAACTATAATTTTCCATACTGTTCATAATATATACAGTGGGCATGACAAGTTTTATGAGTTATAAAAATGTTCTGGCATTTTTATTAATTAAACAAAGTTGCAAAACAAATGAAACAGAAAAGAAATAGGAAAAAAGAAAGAGACAGAAAGCACTTACCTTGGGCCCAGCACTGTTGCAGGCCGGCCCAGCCCACCAGCCCCGTTCTGTCGCCTTCCTCCTCGCGCCAGAAGGCAGCGCGCGTGGCCACCGCGCGCCGGCACACGCCCGGCCACCTCCACCCTGCTTGCCTGCCTCCCCGACGGCCTGGACGTCTCCTGGCGTCGCCACGTAGCTGCCCCGACCCCTCTCGCACTTTCCCCTCGTCCCCATCGCCTTCCCCTGGCTCTCTCCCTCTCACCACCGAGCCGCTCGTCGCCGCCGCTCGCCATTGCCGCACCTAGACCCTCCCCCTCGTCCCATGACTGTGTCCAGAAGATTCGCCGCGACGCCCTCTACCTCCTCGCTAAGCCACGGATCGCCGGGAGCCCTGCAACGCCTTCACGCCGTCGTCCCCAACCTCGGATCGCCGGAGCACCTCGCCATCGATTAAGAAGCTGCAGTTCCGTCGAGCTCGCTAGCACCGCGGTGAGCTCCTACGCCGTATCCCTCCTTCCTCTGCGTCGTTTGCGCCGTGTAGCTACCGCTCCGTTGATCACCGAAACCCACCGCCGCCGTGCTTGCCGCCGGCGATGCTCCGATGACCATTTGGTCACAGACACATGTCCATCTCGCTCGCCGCAGCACGTAGACGAGCTAGGCACCACGCACGCATCGCCTAGGCCACCGTAGCCGCGTCTCCACACACACCCGAACGCCGGCCGCCGTTGTCGAGCTCGTTGCCGTCGTCTCCGGCCACCACAGGCCCGGCGACCACCACCGTTCGACGCGCTTCGGCAAGGGATCTCCAACGCGCCCATCCGCGGCTCGAACCGAGCCCTGTGGACGTTTTCCGAAGCACGCCGCCGTGTCTGGCCTCGCCGGCGTCACTTCGCCGGCGAGTTTGACTCGTTTGACCGGGGGGTTGACCACCCCTGGGTCGCTGACGCGTGGGCCACCCCTCCCCTAATTAGCTAGTTTAATTAAATAAATGTTAACTAAATTAGTTAATTAGTTTAGTCACTGACCCGTGGACCCAGACCCCACTGACAGCTAATTAGTCTTTAATTTAACACTAATTAACTTTGCTAAATAGCTGCGACACTGACATGCCAGGCCCACATGTCATGTTTGACTTGGACTAGCTCCTGTTGACTGACTGACGTTAGCATGATGTCATGCTGACGCAGTAAAGGATTTTCTGGGATTTTTAGATTTAAAAATAATTCAGGAAATTCCAGAAAATACCCAAAACTTCTAAAAATCATATAAAATCAACCATAGCTCAGATGGAAATAATTTATATATGAAAAATGATCAGAAAAATTCAATATTTTCAATGGCACTGGTTTAATGCATGTTTGAGCAAGTTAACCTTGCTGTATACTTTAAAACATGGTAATGCACTTATTTAAATAATAGCTAAAGTGCCAATTTGAATCTTTGATTCAAATAGGCTCAAACCCTTCTGGTTATAGTTGCATTAGCCCAAAACACATGCATCTTGCCATGTCATGAACATACATCATATTGTTGCATTTGTTTGTTTAATGATTGTATCGCCGGTATTCTCTGTGTTAGGTCCTGCTCCCGAGGATACTGCTGCGTATCCAGTTGAAGAGCAGTACCCGACAACCACTTTGTCAGGCAAGCAATCATTAATCATTCTGATACAAACCCAATCTTCCCGCTCCTGCTCTCTTTTACTGCATTAAGGCAACATCGTGTGAACTGCTACTTAGTGCGGTAGTTGAACCCTATTCCCTTGCATGACCTGTCATTGCCACAGTAAATAGTTGAAACCCACTAGCATGTGTAGGAGTTGATTGAGCCATGTGATGTGTGATCCACCATGCTATTGGTTTATGTTGCCTGCTATGCTTAGAGTTGTGTCTAGTCTGGTTCATCTGGGTGATGGATCAGAGTGAAATGATCATACCGATAAAGAGAAGGAAGTGTGGAATACGCTTGGTAAAGGTATCGATGAAATGCCACGTAGGAGTACGTGGTGGGTTGTTTCATTGGAACCGTCCATAGGACCCGAGATCTGTATGTGTGGTTCAAGTTCCAGTTACTACCATGCATTGGGCTCGAAACCAATGGACCCTCTCGGCTTATTAATTACCCTCGATCTCAGTCCAGGAGTTGCAACTAGTTTCTGGTGTTTATAGTTTACTAGAGGTCGTGCACAGCACTGACCCTCGAGGTGGGTTGTGATGCGACAGGTACGTGGCACGGTGTACCGGTTGCCCGTTTGGTGACTCGGGAACCCTGTACACATCGTTTGGGGCCGTGAGCGACACCCCGGCCGGATCTCCCCACGGATGGAACCCAAATAGGTGATAAACCTGGACGAGAGACTTGTGTAGTTAGTCAGGTCGTGGCCGACACCCTCGCTGGGCTTCCGCTTGAAGGTTGCCGAGTACATGTCGAGTAAACAGCGATAAGTGGTGGAAGCGTGTGTGAAGAGGTACACCCCTGCAGGGTTATCAATATATTCGAATAGCCGTTGTTTGCGGTACGGACTACTTGGTTACTCTTGCAGTTCATAGACAAGTTGATGGATACTACTAAAAGCCTCAAGATAAGTGTGAGTGCCGTGGATGGCCCTTCCGTAGGATGATGGAAGAGGATCCTCGGTAGTGTATTGTTGTGGTGATTAGAGGACTCGTGTTCGTAATAACATCTTGCAATCTGTTGAGAGTTGTAGTATAGGTTAGCCAAGAGTCAAAGCTCGCTTTCTGCTATGAACTCCACTACCCCCTGTTGATAATGTTGCATGTATGATAGGTTCTGTGGTAAGACTTGCTGAGTACCTTTGTACTCATGTTTGCTTAATTACTGTTGCAGAGGAGAATCCTGCCCCTGCTGATGGGTTCTACATAGACGTTGACGTCGACGAGTAGCTTGACACCCAGACGGAAATCTGGAGCTTGTGAAGGGCCTTGTAGATAGTTAGGCTACACCAAGCCTGTTTTATTTTCTAAGTTGTCTGTACTCAGACATGTAGCTTCCGCTTGTGCTTGTATGACTGTATGACTTGAGTGTTGGGTCATGTGACCCCTACCTGTATGGATATGTTATGTATGGCTCTTGGAGCCTCTTAAATAAAGTACTTTGAGTCATAGAGTTCTGTTGTGATGCAATGTTGTATTTGCACATATTGAGCATATTGTGTGTATGGTTGAAATGCTTGGTATGTGCGGGATCCGACACCTAGTTGTTTTCCTTTGGTAGCCTACCTTACAGGGAAATGCCTCCTAGTGATTCCAATGAGCCTTGGTAGCTTGCTACTGCTCGGAACACGTAGGCTGGCCGGCATGTGTCCTTCTTCGTTCCTGTGTCTGTCCCTTAGGGGAAATGTCACGCGTTGTTCCTTTAAGTCCATGTTGCTTGCTACGACTTGGGTTCATACGTTGATGACCGACACGTTCGTTGCTGGGTCATGGATGCCTGTCTCTGATATCTAGTGCCACTTTTGGTTTATAACTAGCCATGTCGGCCCGCGTTCTCTGTCATATGGATGGTAGAGACACTGTCATATACGTGTGCCAAAATGCGCAAACGGTCCCGGGCCAGGTAAGGTGGCACCCGTGGGGTTACCGTGCGTGAGGCCGCAAAGTGATATGACGTGTTACAGCTAGATCGATGTGACTTAGGATCGGGGTCCTGGCAGCGTTGGCATCAGAGCTGGACTGCCTGTAGGTTTCTCAAGCCAAACTGGTCGATGTTGAGTCTAGAAAAATTCTTAGTTATATGTAGGGGAATTGATTGTGGAAGGGAACGTAAGGCTCTTTTAACTCCTTTACCTTATGCCCTTCTGATCTGAGTCAGTCTATTCTTTCTACGTGGATTTAGGACTAGGCCTCTTATCCTTACTAGGTTCACGTGTTACTAATCCATAGACTCTTAGGATTGTTGGTTTCGAGCCTCAGTTCAGTTTCTATCCTTTTAGTATGATGATTGTTGGACCCGGAACCTTGATATGGAATTGTTGAGTGGCTATGCTATCATTTGTATGATGTTCATCTTTGTTTGAGCATTTACAGTTGTTATGCTGCCCGATTTCTTCCAGAAACACTAATGCCTTTGCATTACTTCGTGTTTCAGATGTCTGGCCGCACCCCTCACCAAGTGGTTCGTTTGACTCGGTGCATTAATGTGCCCGGTCACACGGCCATGCTAGTCCATGTGCTGACTGAGACCGGTTATCGCTGGTATCCTGAGTACACCGTGGAGGAACAGTATCGGGATTTCAATCAGAGTCAGTATTTCTGCACAGTCCGGATATACCCCTCATATCCCGGAGCTAACGACCCCATCCATTGGTCTTATGGACTCGGGGTTACCATCGAGATGGCAGTACAGGATGCCGCCTATTCGATGATGACCATTCTCCGGGGTAGGCATGCCCTGTTGCTGAACACTGAGTTCTGTTACATGCCAGCCTCGCTTCCCGGAGAGGAAGGCTACTACACTGGTCTGTATACTGATGCTGCTCATGAAGAGCCACTGCTTCAGACTACTATTCAAATGCTGGAGGATAGGGACCGTGAGGTCCGTGCCCTCCGAATGGAGCTGTATAACACTCGAGCCGCCCACTGGACTACTTTGACACGGCTTGCACCTGCTGTGCACACCGGATATTTGGACATGCGGGATTTGTACCCCGTGCGGACTCGTTTGCCTGATCACATGGATTGGCATGACGTTGGGGGTATTACACCTCCACGTGGGCGTCGGTTACCACCAGCATCGGGACCAAGGCCACATCCATGTCCCTATGGTCCACAGCCTTCGAGCGCTCGCGAGTTTCAAGATTCGTCTGTTCCACTTCCAGGCTACGGTGGTAATCTTTACGAAGATTACTACGGGAATGTCTGAGTTAGACCGTGGTAGTAGTAGTATTGTAGTAGTTGTATTCCCACAGTCCTGCGCGTCTTGTGGAATATGACTTAGTGTGTACTGAGTTCCGGATGTGTAGTTAAATAATGTATAGGAGCTTGGAATGCCTCTGATGGGATGTGTCGTCTTTCACCGCAGTTGTACTTTAGCCTTGGCTTGTACTAAACTATGTATGGTGTGTATGACCACTGGTGTATATATAGCAGTTTCTATATTACCATGTCATACGGATGAACATCTCTGCATTCCGTGTCATCCATTACATTCTGCACTTCTATGTCAAATTTCTGCCATCCTTGTCTAAACCGTTGTTTTGTTTTCCTAGGATGGTCAACACTCGCAACACTCCTGCTGCTCAGGAGCAGGGTGAGGCTAGTGGGGCTAGAGATGGGAATCTGCCCCAGCCACCCTCCTTGGCGGAAGTTATGCTCGAGGCAGAATGGAACAAGAGAGAGACCAACCGTCTGCTGGAACGCATAGAGCAGAACACTGGGTTCCGTCAGAGGAATGACGTGGTGTCAATCAATGACTTTATCAAGATGTGCCCACCAAAGTTCCATCACTCCACTGAACCTCTGGATGCGGATGACTGGCTACGTAGTATCACCCATAAGCTACACTCTGCCCGTGTGGCCGAAGCTGACAAGGTTACCTACGCCGCCTATCATCTTGAGGGCCCTACCAGTCTTTGGTGGGAAAACTTTGAAGCTATGCGTCCTACTGGCCAAATCACTACTTGGGTTGAGTTCAGTGAGGCATTCCGTGAACTTCACATTCCGGAAGGTCTCATGGATCGCAAGCGGGAGGAATTCTGCAACTTCACCCAGGGCACGTTAACTGTAGATGGCTATAGTCGCGAGTTTGGCAACTTGGCACGCTATGCACCCGAGGAAGTATCCACCGATGCCAAGAAGCAGGCAAGGTTCCGCAAGGGACTCAGCCCTGAACTCCGCCGAGATCTACGTCTGCACGAGTGCACTTCCTTCCAGAAGTTGGTAAACAAGGCTATCAGTGCTGAGACGGGCCAGGCCGACTTTGAGGCCACACGCAAGCATACTCGAGACTTTGGTTCCTCATCCGACTCTAGTTCTCACAAGCGCCGTGTGTGGGTTCCTAACACTGCTCTGTCACCCAAGTACACACCGAGGCCATCCTATGAGGCGCCTCGCCCAACTCAACAGTATGCACCTGCTAAGACCTATGGAGGACCACCTTCCAACTTTGCTCCACGCACTAGCACTGTGACCTGCTTCAATTGTGGAGAACCGGGGCACTACATGCGTGAGTGTCCTCAGAACCAACCAGGAAAACCCGTTGGCCGTGGTAAGCCAACCGACAAGGTGAATTATGTCAAGCCAATCCCCACTGCACGTGGTCATGTCAACTATGTATCTGCCGAGGAAGCTTATGAGGATCCTAACATCGTCCTTGGTACGCTTCTCGTTAACTGGCATCCGACATCTGTTATTTTCGATACTGGAGCATCCCATTCGTTCATATCTGAGAGCTATGCTCGAATGCACAACATGACTTTTTGTGACATGCCTACTTCCATGGTTATTCAAACTCCTGGATCAAAGTGGCAAACCTCTAGGGTAAGCCATGGAAATGAAATCCTTGTCGATAGACTTGTTTTCCTAGCATCTCTAATCACTCTCAAGTCCTCGGACATAAACATCATCTTGGGTATGGATTGGATGACAACTCATTACGCCAAGATTGATTTCTATACTAGGACCGTTCAACTAACACACCCATCCGGCAAGATAGTCAATGTCTTGACCCGAATGGCTGAACGTCAGCTCTACTCCTTAATGCCAGCCCTCTACCCGAACTCGAAGATATCCCGGTAGTCTGTGACTTTCCGGATGTTTTCCCAGAAGAACTGCCAGGAATTCCACCTGACAGAGATGTCGAGTTCGTGATAGATCTTATCCCTGGAACTGTCCCAATCTCTAGGAGACCTTATAAGATGGCACCACTAGAATTAGCTGAGCTTAAGAAACAACTCGATGAGTCCTTGCAAAAAGGTTTCATCCGTCCTAGTTCTTCCCCTTGGGCTTGCCCCGTCCTCTTCGTCAAGAAGAAGGATGGAACGGAGCGGATGGTTGTAGATTACCGACCTGTCAATCTGGTCACCATAAAGAACAAGTATCCGCTACCCAGGATCAACGACCTGTATGATCAGCTCGCTGGATCCTCAGTCTTCTCTAAGATGGATTTGAGGTTGGGTTACCATCAAATCAAAATTAAGAACGGGGACATTCCTAAAACGGCTTTTGTTACTCGTTATGGCCAATATGAGTACACCGTCATGTCCTTCGGATTAACCAATGCCCCAGCTACTTTTTCCCGGCTAATGAATTATATTTTCATGGAGTACTTGGATCAATTCGTCGTGGTATACCTCAATGAAATACTCATCTATTCCAAGAACAAGGAAGATCATGCCGAGCATTTAAGGCTGGTATTGACGAAACTTCGAGAGCACCGCCTTTATGCCAAAATCTCTAGATGTGAATTTTGGTTGCCAGAAGTAACCTATCTAGGTCATGTGATCTCTGGCAAGGGTATTGCTGTCAATCCCGAGCGAGTTCAAGCCGTCCTTGATTGGACTCCCCCTGAATCGGTCAAGCAAGTTAGGAGTTTTCTTGGCTTAGCGAGCTATTGCCGATGCTTCGTAGAGAATTTCTCCAAGGTTGCTAAACCTCTAACTGAACTCCTCAAGAAAGATAAAAAGTTTGAGTGGACCCCACAGTGCGAGTCCAGTTTTCAGGAACTGAAAAGACGCCTGACATCTGCACCTGTACTGGTACCACCAGACTTTTCCAAGGATTTTATAATCTATTGCGACGCCTCGCGACAAGGACTAGGTTGCATACTCATGCAAGATCGTCAAGTGATTGCATACGCATCTCAACAGTTGCGTCCACATGAGGATAAGTATCCTACTCATGATCTAGAGCTTGCAGCTGTAGTCCATGCACTCAAAACATGGCGACATTACCTCCTTGGTAATCGCTGTGAAATCTTCACTGATCATCAAAGTTTGAAGTATATCTTCACCCAACCGGATCTAAATCTCAGGCAAAGACGTTGGGTCGAGTTGCTCACAGACTACGACTTAGGAATCACTTACACCCCTGGGAAGGCCAATGTCATGGCTGATGCACTAAGTCGTAAGTCTTATTGTATCAACTTGATGTTACAACAGGGACAACCACTTCTCCACGAGGAATTTTGTAAGCTTAACCTTCACATTGTTCCTCGAGGATTCCTTTCCACCTTGGTGGCGGAACCTACCCTTACAGATCAGGTCATCAAAGCACAGAAGGTTGACCCGGGAATTTCCCGTATTAAGAGGAACATCAAGAAAGGAGTTGCGGGATGTTTCTCAATTGATGATCAAGGAATTGTATTCTTTGGCAACCGTTTAGTGGTTCCTAAAGTACGAAACCTGAGACGATTGATCCTTAAGGAGGCTCATGAATCTCCTCTCACAATTCATCCCGGTAGTACCAAGGTGTATCAGGACCTACGTCAGAGATTCTGGTGGACTAGGATGAAGAGAGAAATCGCTCAATTCATTGCTAACTGCGATGTTTGTCGTCGAGTCAAAGCAGAGCATCAATGGCCTGCTGGCACCCTTCAACCTTTAGCTATTCCTGAATGGAAATGGGACAAAGTCGGTATGGATTTCATTACCGGGTTTCCCAGGACCAGGAAAGGGAATAATGCTATCTTCGTCGTTATCGACCGCCTCTCTAAAGCCAGCTAGCAGATTTGTATGTCTCTCGGATAGTATCACTTCATGGTGTGCCGTTGGAGATTAACTCAGACCGTGGAAGTCTTTTCACTTCACGATTTTGGGAAAGTTTCCAGAATGCTATGGGAACTCATCTCTCCTTCAGTACTGCCTTCCATCCCCAGTCAAGTGGTCAAGTGGAACGAGTCAACCAAATTCTGGAAGACATGCTTCGAGCCTCTATCATCTCTTTCGGTATGGAATGGGAAAAGTGTCTTCCATTTGCCGAAATCTCTTATAACAATAGTTATCAAGCCAGCTTGGGCAAAGCGCCCTTCGAAGTTCTATATGGACGAAGGTGTCGAACACCTCTTAACTGGTCAGAAACCGGGGAAAGACAATTCTTTGGCCCGGATATGATCCAGGAAGCAGAAGAGCAAGTTCGCATCGTTCGTGAGAGATTGAAAACAGCCCAGTCTCGCCAGAAGAGCCAATACGATAGTCATCATAAGGCTGTGACTTTTGAAGTCGGCGATAAGGCTTACCTTCGGGTTACTCCTCTTAAGGGAACCCATCGCTTCGGTATCAAAGGCAAATTGGCCCCTTGTTACATCGATCCTTTTCGCATTCTTGCCAAACGAGGAGAAGTTGCCTACCAATTGGAACTACCTCCGCACCTATCCAGAGTTCATGACGTGTTCCACGTTTCTCAACTCAGGCGTTGCTTCTCGGATCCTATCCGCGGAGTGGACCACGAAACGCTTGATCTCCAGGACAATCTCACATATCGAGAATACCCCGGTCGTATTCTTGATCAAACCGAGCGCACCACTCGACGCCACAATATCAAGTTTATCAAGGTTCAATGGTCACATCATTCCGAGAGTGAAGCTACTTGGGAAAGGGAGGATCGTCTTCGACTTGAGTACCCCACCCTCTTTCCGGAGGAACCCGAATCTCGGGACGCGATTCTTTTAAGTGGGGGTGAGTTGTCACATCCCTAGTTTAGCACTTGCATTAGGGCTAGCTAGAGTGTGCATCATGTTTACTTATCAAAGAAACTTGAAATGGGAATGACAGAAACCCCAGCACCCCTCTCTTAACAACTAGGGTTTGATAAAATCTTTTCCAATGTACCCAAAATGCCCATCAAAAATGTTCATCATTTCTGCCTTGGTCCTAAACCTCTGCCAAAAATGGTGCACAATTTTCTAGGACATCTAAGGGCTCTGGATTAAATCATATGGTATTTGTATTTGGGCATTTAAATGCTATAAAATATTTTAAATGCTCAAATAATCATAAACTATAATGTTCCATACTGTTCATAATATATACAGTGGGCATGACCAGTTTTATGAGTTATAAAAATGTTCTGGCATTTTTATTAATTAAACCAAGTTGCAAAACAAATGAAACAGAAAAGAAATAGGAAAAAAGAAAGAGAGAGAAAGCACTTACCTTGGGCCCATCACTGTTGCAGGCCGGCCCAGCCCACCAGCCCCGTTCTGTCGCCTACCTCCTCGCGCCAGAAGGCAGCCCGCGTGGCCACCGCGCGCCGGCACGCGCCCGGCCACCTCCACCATGCTTGCCTGCCTCCCCGACGGCCTGGACGTCTCCTGGCGTCGCCACGCAGCTGCCCCGACCCCTCTCGCACTTTCCCCTCGTCCCCATCGCCTTCCCCTGGCTCTCTCCCTCTCACCACCGAGCCGCTCTTCGCCGCCGCTCGCCGTTGCCGCTCCTAGACCCTACCCCTCGTCCCGTGACCGTGTCCAGAAGATTCGCCGCGACGTCCTCTACCTCCTCGCTGAGCCATGGATCGCCGGGAGCCCTGCAACGCCTTCACGCTGTCGTCCGCAACCTCGGATCGCCGGAGCACCTCGCCGTCGATTAAGAAGCTGCAGAGCGTCCCCGACCTCTCCGTCGAGCTCGCTAGCACCGCGGTGAGCTCCTATGCCGTATCCCTCCTTCCTCTGCGTCGTTTGCGCCGTGTAGCTGCCGCTCCGTTGATCACCGAAACCCACCGCCGCCGTGCTTGCCGCCGGCGATGCTCCGATGACCATTTGGTCACGGACACATGTCCATCTCGCTCGCCGCAGCACGTAGACGAGCTAGGCACCACGCACGCATCGCCTAGGCCACCGTAGCCGCGTCTCCACACACACCCGAACGCCGGCCACCGCTGTCGAGCTCGTTGCGGTCGTCTCCGGCCACCACAGGCCCGGCGACCACCACCGTTCGACGCGCTTCGGCAAGGGCTCTCCAACGCGCCCAACCGCGGCTCGAACCGAGCCCTATGGACATTTTCCGAAGCACGCCGCCGTGTCTGGCCTCACCGGCGTCACTTCGCCGGCGAGTTTGACTCGCTTGACCGGGGGGTTGAGCACCCCTGGGTCGCTGACGCGTGGGCCACCCCTCCCCTAATTAGCTAGTTTAATTAAATAAATGTTAATTAAATTAGTTAATTAGTTTAGTCACTGACCCGTGGGCCCAGACCCCACTGACAGGTAATTAGTCTTTAGTTTAACACTAATTAACTTCGCTAAATAGCTGTGACACTAACATGCCGGGCCCACATGTCATGTTTGACTTGGACTAGCTCCTGCTGACTGACTGACGTCAGCATGATGTCATGCTGACGCAGTAAAGGATTTTCTGGGATTTTTAGATTTAAAAATAATTCAGGAAATTCCAGAAAATACCCAAAACTTCTAAAAATCATACAAAATCAACCGCAGCTCAGATGGAAATAATTTATATATGAAAAATGATCAGAAAAATCCAATATTTCCAATGGCACTGGTTTCATGCATGTTTGAGCAAGTTAACCTTGATGTATACTTTAAAACATGATAATGCACTTATTTAAATAATAGCTAAAGTGCCAATTTGAATCTTTGATTCAAATAGGCTCAAACCCTTCTGGTTATAGTTGCGTTAGCCCAAAGCACATGCATCTTGCCATGTCATGAACATACATCATATTGTTGCATTTGTTTGTTTAATGATTGTATCGCCGGTATTCTCTGTGTTAGGTCCTGCTCCCGAGGATACTGCTGCGTATCCAGTTGAAGAGCAGTACCCGATAACCACTTTGTCAGGCAAGCAATCATTGATCATTCCGATACAAACCCAATCTTCTCGCTCCTGCTCTCTTTTACTGCATTAAGGCAACAGCGTGTGAACTGCTACTTGCTGCGGTAGTTGAACCCTATTCCCTTGCATGGCCTGTCATTGCCACAGTAAATAGTTGAAACCCACTAGCATGTGTAGGAGTTGATTGAGCCATGTGATGTGTGATCCACCATGCTATTTGTTTATGTTGCCTGCTATGCTTAGAGTTGTGCCTGGTCTGGTTCATCTGGGTGATGGATCAGAGTGAAATGATCATACCGATAAAGAGAAGGAAGTGTGGAATACGCTTGGTAAAGGTATCGATGAAAGGCCATGTAGGAGTACGTGGTGGGTTGTTTCATTGGAACCGTCCATAGGACCCGAGATCTGTATGTGTGGTTCAAGTTCCAGTTACTACCATGCATTGGGCCCGAAACCAATGGACCCTCTCGGCTTATTAATTACCCTCGATCTCTATCCAGGAGTTGCAACTAGTTTCTGGTGTTTATAGTTTACTGGAGGTCGTGCACAGCGCTGACCCTCGGGGTGAGTTGTGATGCGACATGTACGTGGCACGGTGTACCGGTTGCCCGTTTGGTGACTCGGGAACCCTGTACACATCGTTTGGGGCCGTGAGCGACACCCCGGCCGGATCTCCCCACGGATGGAACCCAAATAGGCGATAAACCTGGACGAGAGACTTGTGTAGTTAGTCAGGTCGTGGCCGACACCCTCGCTGGGCTTCCGCTTGAAGGTTGCCGAGTACATGTCGAGTAAATGGCGATAAGTGGTGGAAGTGTGTGTGAAGAGGTACACCCCTGCAGGGTTATCAATCTATTCGAATAGCCGTTGTTCGCGGTACGGACTACTTGGTTACTCTTGCAGTTCATAGACAAGTTGATGGATACTACTAAAAGCCTCAAGATAAGTGTGAGTGCCGTGGATGGCCCTTCCGTAGGATGACGGAAGAGGATACTCGGTAGTGTATTGTTGTGGTGATTAGAGGACTCGTGTTCGTAATAACATCTTGCAATCTGTTGAGAGTTGTAGTATAGGTTAGCCAAGAGTCAAAGCTGGCTTTCTGCTATGAACTCCACTACCCCCTATTGATAATGTTGCATGTATGATAGGTTCTGTGGTAAGACTTGCTGAGTACCATTGTACTCATGTTTGCTTAATAACTGTTGCAGAGGAGAACCCTGCCCCTGCTGATGGGTTCTACATAGACGTTGACGTCGACGAGTAGCTTGACACCTAGACGGAGATCTGGAGCTTGTGAAGGGCCTTGTAGATAGTCAGGCTACACCAAGCCTGTTTTATTTTCTAAGTTGTCTGTACTCAGACATGTAGCTTCCGCTTGTGCTTGTATGACTGTATGACTTGAGTGTTGGGTCATGTGACCCCAACCTGTATGGATATGTTATGTATAGCTCTTGGAGCCTCTTAAATAAAGTACTTTGAGTCATAGAGTTCTGTTGTGATGCAATGTTGTATTTGCACATATTGAGCATATTGTGTGTATGGTTGAAATGCTTGGTATGTGTGGGATCCGACAACTAGTTGTTTTCCTTTGGTAGCCTACCTTACAGGCAAATGCCTCCTAGTGATTCCAATGAGCCTTGGTAGCTTGCTACTGCTCGGAACACGTTGGCTGGCCGGCATGTGTCCTTCTTCATTCCTGTGTCTGTCCCTTAGGGGAAATGTCACGCATTGTTCCTTTAAGTCCATGTAGCTTGCTACGACTTGGGTCCATACGTTGATGACCGACACGTTCGTTGCTGGGTCATGGATGCCTGTCTCTGTAATCTAGTGCCACTTTTGGTTTATAACTAGCCATGTCGGCCCGGGTTCTCTGTCATATGGATGCTAGCGACACTGTCATATACGTGTGCCAAAATGCGCAAACGGTCCCGGGCCAGGTAAGGCGGCACCCGTGGGGTTACAGTGTGTGAGGCCGCAAAGTGATATGACGTGTTACAGCTCGATCGGTGTGACTTAGGATCGGGGTCCTGGCAGGATGCTGCGTCCCCCGAGGGCGTCGTGTTCCGGAGGATCCTGTCCGGCACCGTCGATCGGGAGGAGGAGGAGGGGCAGGCCGATCCAGACCTCGGTATGGACCCGTTCGACATTGAAAGCTAGGCCTGGCGGGACCGGGACCGGGCCGAGGCCGAGTTGGAGGCGGCGTCGACCCGGGCTTGGACTAGCACCTCGGTGGCATTGGCGCGAGCCGGCGTGGCCGGAGATCTAGGTGTGGGTGAGGGTGGCGGCGACAGTCTTCGTGCCGTCGCTGGAGGAGGAGGTCGGCCAAGGCGGCCATGCAGATGTGATGGACCGTGACCGGGAGGTCGTGGTCGTCGGGGACGGCACCCCACCGCGGGTCAACGGGGTCGAGCGGGAGGGGGGCGACGGAGGCGGTGGTGACGTCGTCTTGGATGAGACGCCGCAGACAGTGCCGCAGGGGGTGGCTCGGACGTCGTCGAGGGAGGCGACGCCGGCGGTGGAACCGCGGACCATTCCTCTTTCCGCGCCGTTAGTGGCGCTGGAGAGGTGAGCATGCTATGGTGCTTAGGCCCGGGGGTCGCCGGGCCGTTGGTCGCAACCACCGCGGAGCAGGGCCGGCGAGGTCTTCTTCGGGCCTCCGTGATGGCCGCCATGACCCGGCGCCTGCAAGGGCGGGCGGACCGGTCCAGGCCGTTGCGCAGGCCGAGTTGGAGCAGACGAAGGAGCTGGAGCGCGCCGTGCTTGTGAGTCTTCCTCATTTTTTGCTTTTCTTCTTTCTTTTTGCTTCTTCCGTGTGAGGGCGCGCCAGCGCACCCACTCGGTGTAGTCCCCGAGATTTGGGCCAACTGCTTAGCAGTTGGGTCGAATCTTAAATTGCTATCTTTTGTGTTGATTGTTGCTTCTTGTAGCAACTAGACTCCTATCGGGTCAGCGTCTTCAACCGGCTCCTTGAGATGCACGTGCGGCTCAAGGAGTAGCTCGCTTCCAAGGAGGAGGAGCTCCGTGTCGTTGCAGGTATTTTTCTTGCGCGCTTTCCTCTTCCTTTCTTGCGAATCTTCGAAATAGTGCTTCATTCTTAAATCGTTCTTCCGTGGCTGAGGTGCTATCCTAGCGGATCCGGCTGATCCGGGCCGGCTTCCACTATGACCGGCTTGTTGCTGACCCCGGACGACTTGGGGCCGAGCTAGAGCGGGTGAGGGCGGAGGTGGCGGGAGCCCGGCAGGCACTCGATGAAGCCAGGCAGTTGCGGGAGCAGCTGGCGGGCGACAAGAGTCATCTTAAAGTCGAGGTGGAATGCCTCAGGGCGGAAGCCGCCAAGGTCCTGGAGATGCAACATTCCCTTGCCGAGGCGGACCAGCAGCGCAGCAAGCTGGCTGACAACAAGGGTTAGCTCCAGGCCGAGGTGGAGCGCCTGAAGGCGCTGGTGGCCGTGGTGGAGGACACCCAGTAGGGGGAAACCTGAAGGACGCGAGGAGGCCGAGAAGGTGGCCGAGGACAAGGATGCTGAGCTGAAGGCGGCCCTTGCTAAGGTTGCCGTACTGGAGAAGACGCTCCAGGAGCGTGATCGCACCATCTACCGGGAGCGGCGCGGTACGTTGCTCGAAGCGCAGAATCTGGAAGAGTCCTTCTCCACTAAGTGCTTTTCTTGGGTCTTTTGCTGGGCTGGGGCTCCGACTTCTCTTCCTTAGTGGCTTTCTTCTGATTCGCCTCTCTTCTTGATAGGGGCCTTCCCGAAGACGCAGCAGCTGGTGGAGGAGGCGGTCCGCTTTCAGCATGACCCGGAGGGCGTAGTCGGCTCCAGGACTGACCCGCCGGTTGCCTGGACCTTCCCGGAGTTCATGGCCACCACCGAGGCTCGCCTATGAGTCTTGGGCGGGCAGATGGCGCGGCCCTTTGAGGCCGGCACTGCGATGACGACGGCCCTCTGGACGGGTTCCGCCGCACCGAACAGCTTCTTGTGGCTAGCATGATGGCTGGAGGCGGGGCCGGATTGGCTCCATGACTGGCGCGTTTCTGCCGCCCATGCTGGCGCCGAGATGGCGCTCTGGTTCGCGATGTGTTGGCAACCGGACCTATCGCTGGACGCGTTGATGGGCCAGCGAGCCGGCTCGGAGAGCCAGTTGCAGGCGGAGGCCGGCCGAATCGCTACTCAGGCCAGCTACATCGCCGGGTTCGCCTTCCACGATGGGTTCCGACTGGAGCAGACGTAAGATGGTGGAGTCATGCCTGTCGACGATTATGACCTGCTTCTCGACGACCCAGAGGGTAGCTCTGAGGAGACGGGCATCTACCGCGATGTGGGCGTCGAGGATGGAGACACCGGCACCTCGGCGGGCCCAGTGGCCGCTGAGGAGGATGCCTAAGGCTGCCTGTTTTGAACTTTGTAAAAAAAATTGTTAGGTAGAAGGTCCACCACACCCACTGGGTGTATCTGGGTGTAATGAATTCTGGCCTTGGGCCTGTTTGAATTTAAACTCGTAGTGTAAAAATTTCATGATTGTTTACGCTCTTTCTTTTTGTCTTTTGAGCCGTTTTCGTGTGTTTTTCCCCTCTCAGGCTCCCCTCCGCGAGTCTGACAGTCGAGGCTCCGGTCCGTGACAAGGGGTTTGGCCTTTGAGAGAAGCATGTAGTACTTGAGCTGCTAAACCATTGAGCGCGAGCGAAACACCCACTAGGCCGGCTGGCGGCGATCCGGTGGAGCCGGTTGGCGAGCAGCCGGTCGTGCGGTGGTGTTTACAAGTGATGGGGCCGGGTCGATCAACCCGGTGCCATGTTACAAAATTCGTGGATGCCTGCGCTTTTCGTCTGCTGATCCGTTTTCTTGCGATTTTTGCCCCTCGGGCTTCCCCCCAGCGAGTCTGACGGCTGAGGCTCCGGTTCGTGACAAGGGGTTTGGCCTTTGGGAGGAGCGCGTCGTACTTTGGCGTTCAAAACATTGAGCGCGGGTGATGCACCCACTGGGCCGGTCGGCGTGCAGCCGGCTGTGTGGTGACTTAACTGTTCATGGTGTGGCCTGGTTGGGCGACCCGACGGTCCTTGGCTTAGTGTTCGTGGCGTGCTAGTGCTCTGGCCTTTGCACGCTCGCCGGCCGATAGCCGAAGCCGGTTCTGCGGCTTAGGGTGGAACGGGAGGCCGCGGCGATCCCAACGCGCCAGGAACCGCTTAGTAAGGTGGCGGGTAGTGGCCAAGCCGGCCAGCTCCTGAGCCCCCGGGTCGAGCGAGTTAGACCGGTGGCCTGGTTTTGGCGAAGAGATAGGTAAATCATAAAATGCTGGAGACACAATAACTTGGTCGGAAAGGGCAGCCCCCAAGCGTCGTTCGTGGACCCCATAGTTTTCAACTGAGTACAAAAGGCAGCGATACATACACTTACACGGCTAACTGTAAAACGGAAGGAGGAGTTCCGCGTTCCACGGCCGGGTTTTTTCCTCTCCGACCGTGTCCCTCTTGCGCTTGTTCGACTTGCGGGTGTCGATAAGGTAGTAAGCACTACGGTCGCACAAGGCCTCGCTGATGATGAAGGGGCCCTCCCATGGGGAGGATAGCTTGTGCTGGCCAGCCTACTGGTGGACGAGTCGGAGGACGAGGTCCCCCTCTCGGAAAGCAAGGGGCTTGATTTTCTTGCTGTGGTAGTGCCTCAAGCCTTGCTGGTAGATAGCTGAGCGGCTGAGCGCTAGGAGACGTGCTTCTTCGAGCAGGTTGATGCCATCCTCGCGGGCTTCTTTGGCTTCGGCCTCGGTGTACATCGTGACATGCGGCGAGTCGAACTCGACGTCGGTTGGGATGCCGGCTTCTGCTCCGTAGACGAGGAAGAACAGGGTGAACCCGGTCGACCAATTTGGCGTTGTTCGGAGGCTCCAGAGGACGGACGATAGCTCGTCGAGCCAGCTGCCGGGTGAGCGGATGAGCGGCTCGACGAGCCGCGGCTTGATGCGGGATAGGATGAGGCCGTTTGCCCGCTCGACCTGGCCATTAGACTGCGGGTGTGCAACGGAAGCCAGGTCGAGATGGACGCCGGACACGGAGCAGTACTGCGCGAGCGCACCCTTGGCGAAGTTGGTGCCGTTGTCCGTGATGATGCCGTTCGGCATGCCGTAGCGCACCGCGATATCCTTGATGAATCGGATGGCCGTTGGCAGTCCAACTTCTTGATCGGCCTCACTTCTATCCATTTGGTGAACTTGTGCACCGCTACCAGCAAATGCGTCCTGCTGCCTCCAGAGGTCTTGCAGGGTTCCACCATGTCGAGTCCCCAGACCGTGAAGGACCAGGAGATCGGGATGGTCCAGAGCACAGACGTCCGCTGGTGGGTGCGCTTACTGAAGCGCTGGCACCCCTCGCATTTGAGGACGAGCGACTTGGCGTCTTGGAGGGTCGTGGGCCAGTAGAAACCATGGCGAAAAGCCTTAGCCACCAGGGACCATGAGGCGGCATGATGCTCGCACTCGCCTTGGTGTATGTCGAGGAGGATCTCCACGCCCATGTTTTGCTCGACGCAGTGTTGGAACACGCCGGTGGGGCTGCGCTTGACGAGCTCGCTATTGATGATGCTGTAGGCGGACGCTCGGCGCTGCACCGACCAAGCTTCAGTCTCGTCCATGGGGAGGATCCTGCTCTCCAGAAGCTCCGAGATGGGCAGGGCCCATGATGGCATCGTCACCATGGTGAGAATGGCCACCACAGTGGGTTCAGGGGCAGCAGCCCCCGAGCCGGGTTCAGCAGTCCTCGGGTCGGGAGCGGGGGCGGTCGGATTGATGGTTGCAGTCCCCGGGCCGGGTTCGGCAATCCCCGGGTCGGGTTCGGCAGTCCCCGGGCCGGGTTGAGGCATGGCCGGGTCGTTCTGGACGTAGATGGACTCGGAGTCCGGAGACGGCCTGACGGGCGGCTTGCGCAGGTGCTCGAGGGAGAGGCTGGACATGATGGACTGTCGGGACGAGGCGATCTTGGCGAGCGTGTCGGCCACCTTGTTCTCCGCGCGCGGGACGTGGAGGAACTCGTAGCCCGCGAAGAATCCGAACAGATTCTGAACGAGGAAGTGGTAGCTTGCCATGTTGGGGTTGCAGGCATTCCACTCGCCGGAGCACTGCTGCACCACCAGGTCCGAGTCGCCATAGCACAGGATTTGTCGGATGCGGAGTTCCTTGGCCAGCCGGAGGCCATGCACAAGGGCATCGTATTCGACGACGTTGTTGGAGGTGGCGAAGTGGCTCTGGAGCGCATACTAGAGTTGGTCGCCCTTCCGGGAAGATAGCACAATTCCGGCCCCAAACCGAGGCGCATCTTCGAGTCCGGCGGCGGTGGTAGGTACTGGGTCACGGTCTAGTCGATGATGACGTCGGCCAAATCTTGGGACTTGACAGTGATGCGGGGCTCATAGAGGATGGTGTGGCCGGCTAGCTCGAGCGCCCACTTGGCGACCTGGCCAGAGGCGTCACGACACCCGATGATCTCATCGAGGGGGGCCGTGCTGACCACGGTGACCTCATGCTCTTGGAAGTATGGCATCAACTTCTTAACGGTGAAGTACACGCCATAACACATCTTCTAGTAATGCGGGTAGTTCTGCTTGGAGGTGGAGAGCACCTCGCTCAGGTAGTAGACGGGACGCTGGATGGCTTGGATCTTGCCCTTCTCTGGTCGCTCGAGCACCAGCACCATGCTTACCGACCATGAGGTTGCGGCTATGTAGAGCAACAACGGCTCCTTCTCAGCTGGCGCGGCTAGGATGGGTGTGGTGGAGAGCATGCGCTTGAGGTCCAGGAAAGCTTCGTCCGCCTGGTCGTTCCACTCGAACGGTGTCGTCTTCTTCATCAGCTAGTATATGGGCAAGGCCCTCTCGCCCAGCCGGCTGTGGAACCGGCTAACCGAGGCCAAGCAGCCGGTGAACTTCTAGACATAGCATTGCTGTGCCGGCTTGCGCATGTGCTCGATGGCCTTGATTTTATCTGGGTTTGCCTCAATGCCGTGCTCCAAGACGAGGAAACCGAGTAGCTTTCTGCCGGGCTGCCAAAAACGCATTTTTCCGGGTTGAGCTTGACCTTGTACTTGTGCAGGTTAGCGAAGGTTTCCTTCAGGTCATCGAGGAGCGTGAGTTGCTGCTTGGTCTTCCCCACGATGTCGTCCACGTCGACATGGATATTGCGTCCGAGGTGCGACAGCAAGCATTTCTGGATACAGCGCTGGAAAGTGGCTCCGGCGTTCTTCAGGCCGAACGTCATGGTGATGTAGCAATACACCCCAAAGGGAGTGATGAAGGACATCTTCAGGGTATCGGCTGGGTCCAGCTTGATCTGGTGATAGCCGGATAAGCTTCCGGGAAGGAAAGGAGCTCACACCCGTCGGTGGAGTCGATGACTTGGTCAATCAGCGGGAGGGCGAACAGATCCTTGGGGCAGGCCTTGTTCAAGCTGATGTAGTCGATACAGATGCGCAAAGTATTGTTTTTCTTCAGGACGAGGACTGGGTTGGCCAGCCACTCGGGGTGAATACTTCCATGATGAAGCCGGCCGCCAAAAGCTTGGCGATCTCTTCACCGACGGTCCTTCTCTTCTCCTCGGAGAAACGTCATAGGGGTTGGCGGACAGGCTTAGCATCCTTGCGGACATGGAGTTTTTGCTCGGTGTAATTCCTCGGGATACCCGGCATGTCCTTCGAGGTCCATGCGAAGATATCCCGATTCTCATGAGGAAGTCGACGAGCTCACCTTCCTTTTTGCTGCCCAGGCGGGTGCCTATGACAACGTACTTGCTGTAGCTGGGGTCTTCCGGGTTCAGCTTCACCTTCTTGGTCTCCTTGGAGGGCTTGAATGAGGTTTCGTCAGCCGGCTCCTCAGTCGGGATTGGTGCAGCTAACGCCTCGTTGGCCAGAGCGACGACCTGGTCGAGCTGGCGCCGCTCCTCGGATATGACCAGCGACTCGACCAGCTTGGAGCCATCTCGGGAGCACTCTAGGGACTTGCGGTAGTCGCCGGTGACGGTGATGAGGCCCTTCGGACCCGACAGCTTCATATTCAGGTAGGCGTAGTGGGGCACCTCCATGAACTTGACGAGCGCGGGCCGGCCCAGCCGTGCGTGGTATGCATTGGACAGGTCCACCACCTCGAACCGGACCGGCTCACGTCAGAAGTGGCTGCTGTTGTCGAACAGGATGTCGAGACGGATTCGGCCGATCGGAGAGCAGGAGTGGCCGGGTACGATGTCATGGAAGACGGCCTGTGTCGGCTCTAGGTCCTTGGCCTCGAGGCCAAGCTTGGTAATGGTGTCCCGATAGAGGATGTTGATACTGCTGCCGCCATCGATGAGGACCCGAGAGAACTTGCACGTGCGTCATGGCGCGATGATGGTGGGGTTGAGGACGAGGGCGTAACCACCCGGGTTCGGCATGATGGTCGGGTGATCCTCCCGTGTCCAGGTGACCGGGCGCTCCAATAGGTGCATGTATTACGGCTTGGCCGGGATGATGGTGTCGGCGTACTAGGAACCAGGGTACCCAGACTTGCCTGTCTACGGGCCACGACGCGCTCCTACATGCGGCCTGGTACGGCCCAGCTGATCGACCGGCTGCTCAAGACCCTCGCGAGGAGGCCAAGCCTTGCGAGGAGAACGACGAGAAGACCTCCACAGGAGCAGCCTCGACAAGGTGCTCCGGAGGGGCGGAGAACCCAAGGCCAAGTCTGCTTCAGGAGGAGGCAGTGATATCAGCAGTGATGCATCGCGCCAGCGGGTGCCAGCGTACGCCAGTGGCGCAGTTACCATTTCGGTACAAGGGGGATAGTGCAACCGCAAGTTCCCGAGGAGCGGGGGAAAGGTTTCCCCATTGGTGCAACAAGACCGAAGACCGCAAGGACGGCAAGGAGGATGTCATCGTCGAGCCCACCACCGTGTCGTCGCCTGATCCTTTTGCAGGCGAAGACTGCTTTTGTCAGGGCAGGAACGTCCTTGTGTTCCCGCTCAAAAATGGCCGTTGTGGGATCCCTTCCCGCCTAAACATTTCGGGGGAAGATGATCGTGGCTGCCTATATAAGTAGCTAGGACTCACACTTCAAAGAGGAGAGAGAACATACTTTGCCACCGCACAAGGAGCAGGAACACTAGCCTCGAGACACTCCTGAGCTCGCCTCGTGAGCCCAGGAACCGTTGTACTAGCTCATATTCTAGCTCGCCCGGAGCCAATACACCAAAGCATGAAGTAGAGTCTTACGCCACACGGTGGCCCGAACCTGGATAAACTCTTGTGTGCTAATTCGTTGTTTGCTTGAATCTTTCCACCGAGACGAGAGCGAGGTGCTAGGTAGACGTGAGTGGGAGAGATCTTCGTTCACGCCCCTGTGTTCGAACTTAACGGGTTTTGTGGAGCCCTGAATCCGACATTTGGCGTGCTAGGTAGGGGGCGTGTCGAAATCTCGCCTCTCCAACGACCTCGCTTCCCCTCTCTGGTTCGGTGCCTCTACGATGGCTGCGGCCAGCCACAGCCGCGCGGGGCTGGCTTCCTCCCCACTGACAGAGCAGCATTAGTGGACCGTGCCACCCATTGGCGCCCCTCCTCCTTCCTCTACGACGCTCCTGCCGGCCAGGCCACTGGAGGACGGCCTGCACCACCACTCCCACCTCCTGTGGCCTCGCCGGGCGCTCTCTTAGTGGGACGGCGGCGGGCCCAACACCGCCCCCCGCTGAAACCCGCGCCACGTGGACGGCCCGCAGCTGCGAGCTGTGGGGCATCGGCCGCGGGGAGCGGCCTTGCCGTGGGGTCGCCTGCATCCCTGGTGGGTCCCAAGCACCAGCGTCTGCCCGGCACGCCAAGTCGCACTATTAATAGGTTGGAGCTGCCGCCCTGCCATGGGAGGCCTTGCAGGCGCAGAACGGGACGGGGCCCGCCATCACCTTTGGCCTCGGCGACCTCGCCTCCGAAGCGGCCGGCACCGACGCTCTCCCCACGGTATGCATGCCCACCATCTACGGGGTGGCCGTGATAAGAACTCTCATCGACGGCGGCGCCGGCCTCAACATCCTCTCTCCCGAAGCCTTTGGTCATCTGCGTGTGTCCTATAGGCAGCTCCTTCCCACCAAGCCCTTCTCGGGGTCACGGGCTCGGCCGTCCTACTAGGCCAGACCCGTCTCCCGGTCACCTTCAGCACACCGGCTAACTACCAGACTGAGCTCATTGATTTTGACGTTGGGCCCATCCACCTGCCGTACAACGCCATCCTCGGCTTCCCAGCCTTGGCAATGTTTATGGCGGCGACTCACCCGGGCTACAACACTGTCAAGATACCCAGGAGCAGTGGCGTCATCACCATTAAGGAGGACCCTAAGGCCGCCCTTCAGGTCCTTGGGCGCGCTTACAAGGCCGCCGCTGCCGCAACTCACCCAGGGGCGAAGGAGGCTCCGGAACCCCCGGAGGCCGCGCCTGCCAAGAAGAAGCAGTTCTTTTCTCAGGACCCCGCCGAGACGAAACAAGTGCCCGCCGACGAAGAAGGCTCAGGAGCCACCTTCACCATCGGCACGGGCATGGATCCAGAGCAAGAGGCAGCACTGGTCAGCTTCCTCAGAGCCCACAAGGATGTGTTCGCCTGGAAGGCCGTAGATTTGGTTGGGGTGCCAAGGCATGTCATTGAGCATCACCTCACGGTGAGCCCCAATGCGCACCCTATCAAGCAGAAGGCGCATAGACAAGCCCCGGAGAAGCAGGCCTTCATCGTCCAAGAGGTTAGGAAGCTGGTGTCGTATGGGAGGTACGGCACCCGGAGTGGCTGGCCAATCCCGTCATCGTCCCGAAGAATGGAGGCAAGGAACACATGTGCGTCGACTTCACGAGCCTCAACAAGTTCTGCCCTCAGGACCCCTTCCCTCTTCCACGCATTGACCAAATCGTGGATTCGACGGCTGAGTGCGACCTACTCTGCTTCCTTGACGCATTCTCGGGCTACCACCAAATCAAGATGGAGGTAGAAGACATGGAGAAGACGGCGTTCCTGACCCCATGCGGGGTCTACTGCTACACCTGCATGCCTTTCGGGCCGAGGAACGTGGGCGCTACCTTCCAGCGCCTGATGCACATCACCCTCAGCCCTCAGCTCGGGACGAATGCAGAGGCCTACGCCGACGACATTGTGGTTAAGACCAAAGAGGCCACGACCCTCATCCAGGACCTAGAAGAAACATTCGCCAATTTGCGCAAGGTGAAGCTGTGCCTCAACCCGGAGAAGTGCGTGTTCGGCATACCCTCCGGCAAGTTGTTAGGGTTCCTGGTTTCGCACCAAGGCATTGAGGCCAACCCGGAGAAGATCAAGGCCATCGAGAAAATGAGGTGGCCCACAAACCTGAAGGACATGCAGAAGCTCGCCGGGTGTGTGACATCCCTGGGGCGCTTCATCTCTAAGCTCAGGGAACTGGACCTCCGTTCTTCAAGCTCATGAAGAAGAAGGGGCCCTTTGAGTGGACTCCGGAAGCTGACGCCGCTTTCCGGGACCTTAAGAAGTACCTCACCAGCTCGCCGGTCATGGTGGCACCACGACCCTTGGAGCCCATGACACTCTACCTCGCTTAAACGCCGCATTCCGCCAGTGCAACACTAGTCGTGGAGCGCGAGGAAAGGCTCCGGATCCCAAGGCCACCGGGCGGCTCGGCGCCCTCAGGGCTCACGCCGCCCCCTGACACGGCCTCAAAGGCGGATTCGACCACGGGCACCGACGGCCCCGCCGCGCAGCAAGAGGCTCCTGAGGCTCCTGAGGCGTCAACGGACCTTGCTGCGCCGACCCTCGTGGAGCACCCGGTGTACTTCATCAGCACAGTACCGCGTGACGTGTGTTCACGCTACCCGATGCCCCAGAAGCTGCTTCTGGCGCTCCTCGTCGCCTCTAGGAAACTGCGCCACTACATCCAAGGCCACCCCATCAACGTCGTTTCGTCGTATCCCCTCGAGAAGGTGCTATGGGGCCCGAATGTCGTCGGGAGGGTCGCCGAGTGGAACATCGAGCTTCAAGCATTCCAACTAGAATTCAGCACCACGCGGGTGACCAAGAGAGAAGCTCTGGCAGACTTCGTGGCGGAATGGACCGATGCGCCCGCGCGGGGGACCACCGAAGACCGTTCGCTGGCCCCCGACGATGAAGCCCCAAACGGATGGGTGGTGTACCTCGACGACGCCTTCTCACACCTCGGCGTGGGGGCTGGCGCCGTGTTGGTATCTCCCACTTCGGATAAGTTGTACTACGCTGTGCAGCTCTGCTTCCAGCAGGGCGAGAAGGTCTGCAACAACATTGCCGAGTACGAGGGCCTGATCGCGGGGCCCAAGGCCGCCGCCGCACTGGGGGTCAAGCGTTTCACCATCAGGGGCGATTCACAACGCCTCGTCGACCTCTCCAACAAGAAGTACAAGCCCAAGGATGAGCACATGGGGGCATACCTAGAGGAGGTGCGCAGGATGGAGAAGCGATTCCAAGGGCTGGAGGTGCAGCACGTGCCGAGAGGCACCAACAAAGAAGCGGACGACATCGCCAAGCGAGCCTCCATACGGGAGCCCCAAAGGCCAGGCGTCTTCGAGGAGCGACTACTCAGGCCGTCAGCAGCACCATCAGCACCCGAGCCGGCCTCCCCTCGGCTGGGGTTACCGGCGGCGCCCCCTGACGGTGCCCTGCCCTGCGACCCACCTTCCAGAGCCCGCCTGTTGCTCGCTGCGGAGCCCGAGGAGGGGTGCTGGACCCAAGAACTCAACATGTACCTACAACACGATGCCCTACCAGACAAAGAAGAAGACGCAGAGCGCGTGGTCCGACAGGCCTCAGCTTACTGCATCCAAGACGACGAACTCTACAAAAGGCGCCCCAACGACGTCTCGCTAAAGTGCGTCTCAAGAAAGCAAGGGTGCGAGCTGCTAGCTGATATCCACGGTGGAGACTGTGGTCATCACTCGTCGTCCCGCACCCTCATGGGCAAGGCATTCCGCAGCGGCTTCTATTGGCCCACGGCACTCAACGACGCCACGGAGCTCGTGTGAGCCTGCGAGGCGTGCCAGTTTCACACCAAGCAGATTCACCAGCCCGCGCAAGGCCTCCAGACGATTCCGCTTTCCTGGCCCTTCGCACTCTGGGGATTGGACATCCTAGGTCCATTCCCTCGGGCAGCAGGGGGTTACCGCTTCCTGTACGTCGCCATCGACAAAATCACCAAGTTGGCGGAAGTGGAGCCTGTTCGCGCGATCCCAGTCGGGTCAGCTGTCAAGTTCATCCAGGGCCTCGTGAGGCGATTCGGGGTCCCCAACCGCATCATCACGGATACCGGTTCGCAGTTCACGAGCAATCTCTTCAGGTCATATTGTGCTAACCTTGGAACACAGATCTTCTACGCTGCGGTGGCCCACCCCAGGAGCAACGGTCAGGCCGAGCATGCCAACACGGAAGTCTTGCATGGCCTCAAGACGCGCAACTTCAAGAAGAAGATTGAGGCTTGCGGCAGGGGCTGGATCGACGAACTCCAGTTCGTGTTGTGGTCAATCCGAACCACTGCCACCAAACCTATGGGGGAGACTCCCTTCTTTCTCATTTATGGGGCGGAGGCGGTCCTCCCTCACGAGGTCAAGCATCGCTCCCCACGGGTCTTGGCCTTTAATGAGGAATGCCAGGACGTCGCCTGGCGGATGAACCTCGTGCTCGGAGAGGAGGGCCGCCCCCGGGCTACCCTCAGGGCGGCGCATTACCAGCAGGCGCTGCGGCGGTATCACTCCCTCGGCGTCCGCAGAAGAACACTTGAAGTTGGTGACTTGGTCCTGAGGCGGGTCCTCTCCCGTGAGGGGCTACACAAGCTCTCGCCCATGTGGGAGGGCCCGTTGAGAATCGCCCGTGTCTCTAGGCCTGGTACTGTGCGCCTGGAGACGCAGGATGGGATACCTATCCAGAATTCCTGGAACATCGAACACCTAAGGAGGTTCTATCCATAATCAAGGCTCCATGCCCGTGAAGGTCTCCGCCCGTGACACTCTCACGTAATAATGAGTTGGGGCTGTACACGCCTCGGAGTCTCCTGTGCGTTGCCAATGGGCCCTCTGACGGGGCTCCCACCCACGCCCCAGTGGCAGTCCTTAGCTCCGCGCTGGGAAGAAGACGTAGTGTAGGGGTCGGACGCGACCTTTTTCCTTTTTGCTTGGTGTTTGGCTGTCAGCCTTTTCTACTTCCTTGGCTATCAACCCTTCCCCTATCCCATGCTATGAAGTTCTCGTGTTTCTCGCGCTTCCTGCATTTCGTTGAGAGTTTTGTGTTTTGGATCTTTCTCGCCGGCTTTATGTCCAGCTATGCAACTCGCTCTCCTTCACGCACCTTGCGCGTGGGGGCTGGGGCACGGTCGGTCACCGGCCCTCGTCCGTCGTGGCCCCGTGACCTTGCCTGACCAAGCCTGCTCAGGCTCTGGCACCGGGCTGCTCATTCCACGCAACCTATCTACCGAGCCGCTCAGGCTTTGGTGCTCTAACCCGCGCTCGGCACTCTCAGCAGATCTCAGCGATTGACCCCCGCTCGGGGGCTGTACAAGCCCATCAGACCCAGCCACCTCCTCACGACCCGAAGGGGCTCATGATGCCAGAGTCAGGAGGACTCCGCCTCAGGATGGCAGGACACATAAAAGCTAAGTGATTTCATTCAAGCAACAAAAGCATGACGGCGAGTCCTCGCTTCTTACGTAAATCACAGCCCATTACACGCCTCCTCAAGGCAACTTGAAATTTTGATGCAAAAAAGACATGGAGGAAAAGAAAGGAGAAGAAGCAGAAGCCGCTCCCGCTCAGTCGGAATCCTCCAGTTCCTCTGGCTTCACCGAGCTGCAGCGGTGCGGTGATCTCCTCCCCTCGCCGAACCGAGCTCGGTGGCGTGGTGGTTCGTCGCGGCTGCCACTGCTGGAGGAGCTGTTGCTGCCATAGAGGGGGGCCCCATGGTGCCCCCTAGAACTTAGGTCGTCTCCGGAGGAGGAGCCGCTGCTCCAGACGTCTTCGTCCTCCTCGTCATCAGCCTCAGGATAGCACCCAAGGCGCCTCCCTTCCTCTGAGCAGACCCTGACGAATAGCGTGGAGACGCCATCGTACCTGAAGTGGAGCGCACACCTCCCATGCAACCAGCGTGCGCGGGCAAACGACTGCCAGCCACCCTCCAAGAACACATCGCCCGAGGGAGCCACCTTGACCTCCACCCAGGATGCACCACTGCAGCAACCGTCGGCCTGCAACCATATGCCTCCAAGGCCTCCGACCGGGAGCACGTCGCCAAACGAGCGGGGAAGCCTGAGCCACGGGCCACCGGGCTTCTCCGCCCACACCATGAACTCCGACGAGACATCGAAGGAATGGAACTGTGGGCGCGGAGGGCACGCGACCAGCAGGCACCATTGCGCGCCCCCTCTTCCTCCGCGTCCGCGACCACCTTCGCCACGGGAGGAAGCCTCGTGCCATCCACCAGCGGCCGCGGCGGACCTCAAAGGGCCGTGCCCGCCTCCCCGAGAAGACGCTGCGGGCGCAGCGGCATGCTTGCGGGGACGACCGCGACCCCTCTTTAGTGGTAATGGGACTGGATTCTTCGGGGTCTTCCCCTTCTCCGCGGCGGATGGCTTCTTCGGCGGCGCCATGAAGATCTTGCGACGGGAGAGAGAATGAAGGACAATCAAGGAGAAGATGGCGTTGGCTTGGAAACAGCATGGGGGCTGCCCCCTAGCCCCATTTATAGGGCGGAGGAGCCCAACCGCCAGCCAATGGTGTCGCAGCCATTACTCCCTCGTCGCCCGCGCCAAGGAGTTGTCAAGCCGCACAATCACCAAGGCTGCGTGGGAAGCGGAGCCACCACGTTCCATCCAACAATCGCGTGCCGGCCTGGCCCGCAGCCTTTTAGGGCTCGCGACGCTTCGTCCTCGACTAAGGCTTCGCCCCGAAGCCAAATCCGTGCGTGCCTTGGGCCCGGGGGCTACTGTCGGCGTACTGGGAACCAGGGTACCCAGACTTGCCTGTCTGCGGGCCACGACGCGCTCCGGCAGGCGGCCTGGTACGGCCTAGCTAATCGACCAGCTGCTGAAGACCCTCGCGAGGAGAACGACGACAAGACCTCCTCAGGAGCAGCCTCGACAAGGTGCTCCGGAGGGCCGGAGAACCCAAGGCCAAGTCCGCCTCAGGAGGAGGCAGTGATATCAGTAGTGATGCATCGCACCAGCGGGTGCCAGCGTACGCCAGTGGCGAAGTTACCATTTCGGTGCAAGGGGGACAACGCAACCGCAAGTTCTCGAGGAGCGGGGCAAAGGTTTCCCCATTGGTGCAACAAGACCAAAGACCGGAAGGACGGCAAGGAGGATGTCATCGTCGAGCCCACCACCGCGTCATCGCCTGATCCTTTTGTAGGCGAAGACTGCTTTTGTCAAGGCAGGAACGTCCTTGTGTTCCCGCTAAGAAATGGCCGTTGTGGGATCCCTTACCGCCTAAACATTTTGGTGGAAGAGGACCGTGGCCGCCTATATAAGTAGCTAGGACTCCCACTTCAAAGAGGAGAGAGAACATACTTTGCCACCGCACAAGGAGCAAGAACACTAGCCTCCTGACCCTCCTAAGCTTGCCTCCTGAGCCCAGGAACCGTTGTACTAGCTCATATTCTAGCTCGCCCAGAGCCAATCCACCAAAGCAGGAAGTAGGGTCTTACACCACACGGTGGCCCGAACCTAGATAAACTCTTGTGTGCTTGTTCGTTGTTTGCTTGAATCTTTCCACCGAGACGAGAGCGAGGCGCTAGGTAGACATGAGTGGGAGAGGTCTTCATTCACGCCCCTGTGTTTGAACTTAACGGGTTTTGTGGAGCCCCGAATCCGACAGATGGTGTTTACCTCCTACCGAAGGGCGTGCTCGCCACGCTTGTCATCGCTAAGGATTGTGAAGATGATGTAGGCCGCGTTCTGGTCCGGGTAGGCGTCATTGCACATAGCGCCGCCAGCCGGAGGTGGTGCTGGGGGCGGAGGCGGCCGCCCCGCTCCTGGATCCGTGGCCGGAGGAGGCGGGACGCCACCCCTCACGATGCGCTTGGTGATGGCGCACTGCCGGAGTGTGTGCGTGGACGGCCTCGCGCTGCTGTGGTGCTTGCAGGGAGCGTCGAGCATCTCCCCGAAGTTCATGGCAGGTTGCCATGTCGTCTTGCCGGTCTGCCGGCGTTTGGCGGCCGGCTCGGTTGTGGGCGCCTGCTCGGTGGCCGCGGTGAGCCAGTTGTCGTGGCGCTGGGCCTGCTGCTCGGCCTTGCCCTTGTGCTGCTGCTAGTTGTGCTGATGCTGCCGACTTCCTTCACCCGCCGGCTTCGGAGGGGGAACCGGCTTCGCCTTGCCGGCTTCATCCAGCGCTACCTGGATCTTCATGGCGAAGTCGGCGTTGGCGTATTTGTGTGCCGTCCCTATGAGCGCGGACATGGTGGTCGGCTCGGAGCGTAGAATCTTGTGCTTCAGGAGGGTGCCGTCCCGGCACCCGTAGACGAAGTACTGGATTGCCTGGACTTCATGGAGTCCACGCAGCTGTTCCGGAGCTCGGTCCTTACTCCCGGCCGGTTTCCACCGGCCCCTACACGCACATGGCGAGTTGGCTGCGACGGCCGGGTCGCCGGTAGGTTCCGGTGAAGTTTCACATGAAGGCCTGGTCGAAATCAACCCACGTGTTGATGCTGCCCACCGGCAGACTGTTCAGCCACGGGCGGGCTGACCCCTGGAGCATGAGTGGTGCATAACGAACGGCGAGACAGTGGTTGCTGCCGGCGATGCTGATGGCGGTGCTGTAGTTGGTGAGCTAGTCCTCCGTCTTCACGGTGCCATTATACTCTGGGGTGTCGCGGGGAAGCGTGAACCCTTTAGCAGATGGCTCACTCCGAATGCGCGGGCCGAAGCACGCCGGCCCGACTGGATCGATCTCCTCCAGCTCCTAGGAGAGGGCGAGCCGGTCGAGGCGGTGTCGAGCGTCGGTGTTGTCGATCGCACGCGGACCCAGCCGGCCGGTGGCCGACGTTGGGCATCCGAGGGCGATTCGTCGCCAAAGCCACTGACGGTCGTCGGGGCGGGGTTGCGCCGGATCTGGGTGCGGCCGGAGTGCGCCTCGCCGGGTGGTGAAGACGCCATGTGCTGGTTGCCGCCGGCTCCAGCAACACGGGCGGAGCCGGATCCGACCGACTTGGTGAGCTGGTTGAGGCGGTCCAACTGCGTGTTGGCCGCAGCGAGGAGGTTGTTCACCCTCTTGAGGCGATCCTGCAGCTCTTCGACTGCGAGCTGCACTAGGCCGAACGCGGCCGCCTGAGCGGCGCGCATGTTCTTCACGGGAGTTTCGTAGATGGGAGGGAGGGCGTCGAGGGCGTGTCCGATCGCTCCGCCCCGGGCCCGTATGTCTGCGACCCGGCTTGCCTCGGGCGCGCCAGGCATAAATCCGTAGGCGGCATTGCGCTCCAGCTGAGTGGAATCGAGGCAACGCTACGTGGCAGCGAGTGTCTGGGTGAGGTCCAGCAGGCGCTGGCGGTCCTCGTCAAGGCGAGTCCGGGCCTCGGCGATGTTGGAGGCGTCAATGTCGGTGCCGATGGGAACGTGGAGGCTCTGCATCGTGGCACGCAGCGGGTTGGGCGAGCCGGCCCGATCCGCCGCAGCCTTAGCATCGGCGGCCTTTGTTGCCGCGCTCGCCCAGGAGGAGGCGCCGGTGTCGGTGAAGAAAACCTCTACGCAGATGTCAGGCCCAGTATGCGATTCTGTCCCGATCACGTGACACTTACGTGATTGGGGCACAACCGCATTTCGGGCACTTAGCAAGATGGATATCATTACATCGTACCATTACATACATACATGGGGGATACAACAACATATACAAGTCACATGAATACAACAATATCAATACAAGGCATCCCACTAAGGATGCAAACATGAAAAACACAAAGACACCCATCTGCTATCCCAGGCTGCCGACCCGGAACCTAACCCAAGACTGAAGAAGTAGAAGAAGAAGAAAGAACTCCAACACAACGATCATCGCTCTCACGTCAAGACATCGGAAACCTGCACCTGCAACTGTTGTTGTAGTATCTGTGAGCCACGAGGACTCAGCAATCCCATAACCATGGGTAACAAGACTATCAAAGCTTAATAGGTAGGAAGAGGTAAAGTGGTGAGGTTGCAGCAGCGGCTAAGCAAAATATATGGTGGCTAACTTACGAGTACAAGAATAAGATGAGCATCTACGCAAGCGGTCGCAAACTAGTAGTAATCACTAAAGATCCTGAACTACCTACGAGTCAAACATAACCCCACCGTGTTCTCTTCTCAAAGTGAAAAGAGACAGTCACGTTTACTCACTCAGTTGTGTGTTTTACTTCGGATCCTCTGTCAAGTTTTCTACAACCGGACATTAACAAATTCCAATCTGCGACATAATCGCGGGCACGGCTTTCGAAAGATCATAACCCTGCAGGGGTGTCCCAACTTAGCCCATCACAAGCTCTCACGATCAGCTGAAGTAATAATAATTATTACCCCTTATCTTAGGGAAATCCGATCAGGCTCGGTATCCCGGTGCACAAGACATTTCGACAATGATAAAACAAGTCCAGCAAGACCTCCCGGTGTGTTGACACCCTGATAGTAGCCGCGCGTATCTCATCTCAGACCATGACCGGATGGGTGATCCTACAAGTAAAACCAAACCTTGAGTTTCCCCGTGGTGGCCCCGCATAACCCCCGTTTGGGACCAACACCATCAACACTGCCCCCCCTGCTATGTAGAAAAGAATCTCGAGAGAGCGTCCCCCCTATGCAATTTTATTAATTAATTAAGTTATTATTATGAGGCAAATTAAAACCAATGTTGGGCATTGCTGGAGGAGTTTTATTCAAAGACAAAGTGTCAAGGGGTCCCCATATACCCTACCGTGTAAGGAACGCAAAATCAAGGAACATAATGCCGGTTTATCGGCGCCTAAGGTGGCCTGAGTGGAACAAAACACCGAGCAAAAGGCCATGCCTTCCAGCCATGCCTAGTATATAGGTGTGTTAATAATAATAGATATTGTGATATTCCAACAACTAGATCCGACATGGATCAAACTTCATCTTCACCTGCAACTAATAACGGTACAAGAGGGGCTGAGCAAGCGGGTAACATAGCCAAACAATGGTTTGCTGGGACGGTTTCAAAGGTTAGAGGTTTCATGGCAACAAGGAGAGGGGCTGACAATAAAGATGGGTACCGCGACATATAATGATAGCATCGAGACACTAAGCATGGCAATGATAGTAAAGGTATCCAAGGGTATGGTCATCTTGCCTGAGATCCCGCAAGGAAGAAGAACGGGTCCATGAAGAAGACGAAGAAGATGCCTTGAAGACGAACCACGAGAAGACAAGCGAATCCTCACGATCGCAATAGAACAAGCACTAATGAGAAGAAGCAAGCAATACGGTAAACACACAACACAAGAACATGACAATATGCTCAACCAAGTATGATGCAAAACAAGTCTATGTATGATGCACAACAAGTCTGTATATGATGCAATACATGGCAAGGTAGGAAGCACTCAAAAACAACACAAGAACATGACAATATGCTCAAGCAAGTATGATGCAAGACAAGTCTATATATGATGCAATACATGGCAAGGGACGAAGCACACAAGAACAACACAAGTCAACAAGTTTAAATGAGGCCGGAAGCTACATATAACAAATCCGGTAAGTCCTCATATGCATAGTTTAAAATTAGTCTAGATCTGAACAAACCTTAAGTTAAAGTTGTTAAACATCAAGTTAACATGCACCATGATGATCTACACGAAATTCTAGTCAAGTTTCATATAAAGTTTGTTTAATTCGGAGCTACGGCCTAGAAGATATCAGCAAAACAAGACAAACATGGCAACGGTGCAAGATGCACCCAAACATCAAGCAAACACACTCCAAATAGGCAAACAACATTATATTATGATTCTACATGCAAAATCACACAATTTTCATATAAGGCACACCAAAAACGGAGCAACGGGCTAAAAGATACACATGAAACAAGATATAACAACAAGCTGAAGTTAACAGCCACATATCAACTTTGGAGCAATGTAAATATAAGCTAAAACACCCAAACATGTTAACAAGAAGCATGGATGTGAAGTAGACATGTTACTCTACAAGCATGAACTTAGAACACACCCAAAAGCTTGCTGGAACACATTTAAACAAGCATGGCAAGTTGCAATAAAATTGTCCAGACTTGGCCAAAAACTGGGAAGGCAAAAATTTCATCATGATGCTGCCTTCGGAGGCACAAATCAACATGCACATCCACTCTAATAAGAACATAAAGAGCATGGACATGTAGTAGACATATTCTACGACAAACAACTCCATTGGAGCATCTCCATAGGAGGCATTGATCAATAGCAACAAGCTCCACCAAATTGAATAAGCCGATAAAAACCTGATAGTTATATTTTATAGCAACTTGGGAGCAAGAATTAAATAAGCTACATCAATCCATATGAGCAAGTAAGGGCATGAATGGATATACAATAACTTGGACAACAAGACAAGATCATTGGCCGCTCCAAAACAAGCATGGATTTGTCTAGGGCATCAAGCAAACATAGCATCAGGATATGACAGATTCTAGACTTAGTAGAAATTTCACTAAGTATAAAACAGTAACAACAACATGGCATGTTTACAAGCATGTTTAAGTCACCTCAAGGCATATCATGGAAAGTTAAAAGCACCACTGCAAAGACCATATAATGGTGCTTCTAAAACATCTAGACATGTGGCATGAGGACAAACACATCAATAGCAAAGAGCAATTGAAATCAGCATCTCATAACAATTTTTGGCACCTAACAGCCAAATGCACTTTTGCAATAGAGATTAACATGGCAATATGGACTCAAACAAGCATGCTACAGCAACCATCATGTAGTACACTTCATAATGAACATTTTGACATATCATTTGCATCATTTGGATAAACATGCACCAAGTTATCATATCTCAAACATGGCAACAAAATAACAAGTAGCAGCAGTTTATAACAAGTAGCACTCTTGCAACAGAGATTAGAGCATCTAGATGAAGTCAAACAAGCATGGCGCAATGGAACAAAGTGTAGAGCATAACACCACGATCATTTTGACATATCATTCACTCAATTTGGACATACACACAAATATTTACACGCACTCAAAGTATGCATCAGACAACAAGTTTTTCTGGGACTTAGCCAAAAAAACATAGAAAAGGGCTGAGCGCAATATAACAACATCACGCTCGGGCGAGGGATAGATGAGCTCACCAGATGGGCTCGGCCCATGGCAGAAGGAGGTGGAGGAAGCGGGCCGGGCCAGGCACTGGAGATGGGCCGGACCACGGAACGCGCGAGGAAGCTGGGCTGGGAGGCGGCTCGCGGGCCCTGGCGGCGGCTATAGCCGAAGGGGGGCGCTCGGCCTCCTCTACTCGAGGCAGAGCCCGAGCTGGCATGGCAATGACGGCGGCTTGCTCGGCTCCGGCGAGCTGGGCGGAGCCGAGGCGAGGCCCGGTGGGGCGGGGGCCGGCCGGATCTGGCCAGGCCGGATCCATTCCCGGCGGCGGCAAGGCTCACCGGCGGCGGTGAGCACATGGGCGGCGGCGAGCTCTTGGAGTTGACGGGAGGGCGCGAAGAGGTGCGGCGGCGAGTGCATGCCGGCGGAGGGCGGCGAGTGCATGCCGGCGGAGGGCGGCGTCGGTCCGGCGGGCAGGTAGCTGCAGGGCGGCGACAAGCTCCTGGGGTGCGGGGCGGCACGGACGCCTCGGGAGGCTGGCGGCGGCGGCTGGGCTCGCGCGGGCCCGTTCCGGGTCCCGCGGGCCGCGGCGGCGGGGTGGAGAGAGAGGGGACAAGTGGCTGCGTATGGTTGGCTGAGCGGGGCGGCGAGGTTGACGTGTCGTGCCCCGATTGGCTGAAGCGACATGGAAGGTGGGGATGGACATGTCCAGGCAGAGTGGACATGTCCGGCTACGCGGGGAGGAACATTTTTAGTTTTTCATCTGCGCGAAAATGGAGGGAGAGGCATATATTTATAGGTAGAGGGAGCTAGGAGTGTCCAAATGAGGAGCCGTTCGCGGCCACGCGACCGTGATCGAACGACCAACAGCATGGAGAGGTTAGAATGGGCTAGGTGGGCTGTGTGAAAGGGGTGCTGGGCCAAAAGAAAAAAGGCTTCCGGCGGTTAACACCGTTAACCGTTGGGCTATCAAACGAACTCCGAATGCGACGAAAATTGGCAGGCGGCCTGTCTACACTATAATAAGACCATTGACAAGTTTCAACCCATTCCGAGAACGTTTTTCGGCCACTCATAAAATAAATATTCGGAGGCACCGCGGGCGCGTGTGAGTGTGTCTGGGCTCAGAACGAACAACGGTGAGGACGAGGGAACTCGGACGGATGCAAGTTTTGAAAACATGCTGATGCAACACACATGATGACATGGCAACGACGACGAATAACTGACTGACACCTGGCGCACCGGTCTGAGGGTGTCACAACACTCCCCTACTAACAAGAGATCTCGTCCCGAGATCTTAGGAACGAGACAGAAGGGAAAAAGGAAGAACAAGGTTCCTCGAGGACAAAAGAGTGAAACCAAAGAACCTTGAGAGGTTGAACAATTGAAAGAAAGGATACAACGGAGAAGATTGAGATCGAGAAGCTCCGGAAAAATGAGGTAACAAGGCATATGACGAGAACCAAGAGTTTAAATGACAAGGGAGACATTGAAACCACTCCGGTTAATAAGAGATAGAAAGGAATTCAAACAAAAGAATTAGGGTAGAACTCCGGCTATAAATGGAAGGAATAGCACACCGGCTAAGCATTGAAGAAATATGACTTGAACTTGAGAAGATGGAACGATACATGACGAGATGAACAAGAAAAACCTCCGGAAGAATTAAAGGATGAAATTAAAAGAACTGAGAAAAAGATGACAACTTGAGCACGAGTGACATGAACGAGAATCTATAAGAGAAAGACTTAAACGGAATCGTTGAGAAAATCAACAACAAAAGAATAAGCTTGGTTTGGACTTATTTAATCATCTCAAAAGTTGAGGTGAATTATGCCGCAACTTAATATTGAATAGATGAGATGAAGGAAGAAATGAAAAACTTCATTTCAAAAAAGAATATGGAGAATTATTTGCATCTCGGGACACAAAAGAATAATGCTTGAGCTGCTCAACAGAATTTGATGAACGTTTGAAGAATGAATTACTCATGATGAACCACCCTGAGAAAGTCCGGTAACAAAAGGATGATGATATAGAACTGACAGATGAAAAGAAATAAGATTAAAGCCTTGCGATGATTAGTCGGGGTTCCGACGAGATAGCCGAGAAAACTTGAACTCCAGAAAATAAAGATTAAAGTACTTGGGACTAGAATTTATTCATCAAGAATAAACTCCGAAGGAAGGGATAATTCAGCTTGAAGAAAGAATAATAATTATGTTATGCTTATCCTCCACCAATTAAATTGATGAAAGCAATGGATTCGCATATCACGTATTCGCGTTGAAAAGATTAAAGAGAGGTATATCGCGAACTTGCGAAAATCTTCATGAAACACCTGTAGGATTGGATTAAAATGAATGGATTGATATGATAACACCGGAAAAGAACTCTCGAGCGAACCACCGTAAAGAATTAAAGCCGAGTGAAGAAAAGGAACGAACCACCGTACAGAATTAAGCCGAGTGAAGAAAAGAACGAGAATGACCACCGTAAGGAAATGAAATTGAACGAGGCAAGAGGACAAGCCACCGTGAAGAATTGAGATTGAGTGAACACAAGAGAACGAATCTCTGGAAGAATAAAGCACTAGAGGGAATTTAGATATAAGGGAACGGAGAGATCGCAAACTGATTAAAGAATACTTGAATGAAGCACCGGACAAATGTGAGACGAATGAAGAGGCATCAATGAAGATTATTTGAAGGACGAAGTTGAAAACTAAGAACGAAGAAATCTTCTGAAATGATGGCCTTCGAAGGAACACAAAGAGAAGAATTCATGAAATACTTCGGAAGAATGAAAAGAGGAAAAGGTTGAACCACGCGTGAAACGAATTTGAAATGAACTTCGGAAGGCACGTGACTGATGGAATCCATACTTACGTCACATTTAAAAGGAATTTGGGAATAGCTCCGGAAAATTAGAAGAGTCAGGTAAGCTCCTGGGAAAGGACCTGTGGGTTATGAGCCCACCGAAGAGAAAACACCGTTGGAAAGGATCGAAAAGGAGGTAGTGCACCGGAACGATTAAAAGACTCGAATGAGGTGACAACCTCGAATTAATTGGAAGACAGATGAATCTCCTTGAATGTATTTGGAACACCGGAATAATTAAATGATGAGAGGTGAATGAACAAGAGGAAACATCTGAGCCGAGGAAAAAGAATATGAACAACACCGAATACTTGAGTTGAATCCACCGGAAAAGAAGAAGAGGTGAAGAATATCCAACGAGAAGAGAATTCATCGGAGAAGAAAAGAGATGAAGGATGACGTACAAGACAAGAATTCACCGGTTGAAATAACTGAGTAAAGAATGCAAAGGATTCACACGAGTAGGATAGATACTCGGTTAAGGACTCCGACTCCGAGAAGCAAAAGGGGTGGGTGGGTGGGAAAAGAAAGACAACTTCGGAAAGGGAAACAACATCGGTTGAAAGAACTGAGGTATGAACTTGCAAAGAAGAAGAGGGTTGAATCCACTTGACGAGAGATGCACCAGATGAAAGAACTAACAACGAAACGAATGAAAACTAACCACGTGATCCTAAAAAAAATTTGAAGGGGAAGAGGGGTAATTCAAAACACCTACGTCAAGATTCCTCACTAGAGCGACGAAGGGGCTGAGGAGTAAAAAGAATTCCTACTCTCCGATATAATTAGACTCCAAAAAAGGTTTTCTACTAGACTCGACAACGGCCATTCTACGATCAATCAAGGGGGCTCCTATGATCGGTCGAGGCTCTGTTACCAACTTGTCAGGCCCAGTATGCGATTCTATCCCGATCACGTGACACTTACGTGATTGGGGCACAACCGCATTTCAGGCGCTTAGCAAGATGGATATCATTACATCGTACCATTACATACATACATGGGGGATACAACAACATATACAAGTCACATGAATACAACAATATCAATACAAGGCATCCCACTATGGATGCAAACATGAAAAACAGAAAGACATCCATCTGCTATCCCAGGCTGCCGACCCGGAACCTAACCCAAGACTGAAGAGGAAGAAGAAGAAGAAGAAGAAGAAGAAAGAACTCCAATACAACGATCATCGCTCTCACGTCAAGACATCGGAAACCTGCACCTGCAACTGTTGTTGTAGTATCTGTGAGCCACGAGGACTCAGCAATCCCACAACCATGGGTAATAAGACTACCAAAGCTTAATAGGTAGGAAGAGGTAAAGTGGTGAGGTTGCAGCAGCGGCTAAGCAAAATATATGGTAGCTAACTTACGAGTACAAGAATAAGATGAGCATATACGCAAGCGGCCGCAAACTAGTAGTGATCGCTAAAGATCATGAACTACCTACGAGTCAAACATAACCCCACCGTGTTCTCTTCTCAAAGTGAAAAGAGACAGTCACGGTTACTCACTCAGTTGTGTGTTTTACTTCGGATCCTCTGTCAAGTTTTCTACAACCGGACATTAACAAATTCCAATCTTCCACATAACCGCGGGCACGGCTTTCGAAAGATCATAACCCTGCAGGGGTGTCCCAACTTAGCCCATCACAAGCTCTCATGATCAGCTGAAGTAATAATAATTATTACCCCTTATCTTAGGGAAATCCGATCATGCTCGGTATCCCGGTGCACAAGACATTTCGACAATGGTAAAACAAGTCCGGCAAGACCTCCCGGTGTGTCGACACCCTGATAGTAGCCGCGCGTATCTCGTCTCAGGCCACGACCGGATGGGTTATCCTACAGGTAAAACCAGACCTCGAGTTTCCCCGTGGTGGCCCCGCATAACCCCCGTTTGGGACCAACACCATCAGCACTGCCCCCCCTGCTATGTAGAAAAGAATCTCGAGAGAGCGTCCCCCCTATGCAATTTAATTAATTAATTAAGTTATTATTATGAGGCAAATTAAAACCAATGTTGGGCCTTGCTGGAGGAGTTTTATTCAAAGACGAAGTGTCAAGGGGTCCCCATATACCCAACCGTGTAAGGAACGCAAAATCAAGGAACATAATGCCGGTTTATCGGCGCCTAAGGTGGCCTGAGTGGAACAAAACACCGAGCAAAAGGCCATGCCTTCCAGCCATGCCTAGTATATAGGTGTGTTAATAATAATAGATATTGTGATATTCCAACAACTAGATCCGACATGGATCAAACTTCATCTTCACCTGCAACTAACAACGGTACAAGAGGGGCTGAGCAAGCGGGTAACATAGCCAAACAATGGTTTGTTGGGACGGTTTCAAAGGTTAGAGGTTTCATGGCAACAAGGAGAGGGGTTGACAATAAAGATGGGTAGCGCGACATATAATGATAGCATCGAGACACTAAGCATGGCAATGATAGTAAAGGTATCCAAGGGTATGGTCATCTTGCCTGAGATCCCGCAAGGAAGAAGAACGGGTCCATGAAGAAGACGAAGAAGATGCCTTGAAGACGAACCACGAGAAGACAAGCGAATCCTCACGATCGCAACAGAACAAGCAATAATGAGAAGAAGCAAGCAATACGGTAAGCACACAACACAAGAACATGACAATATGCTCAACCAAGTATGATGCAAAACAAGTCTACATATGATGCACAACAAGTCTGTATATGATGCTATACATGGCAAGGTAGGAAGCACTCAAAAACAACACAAGAACATGACAATATGCTCAAGCAAGTATGATGCAAGACAAGTCTATATATGATGCAATACATGGCAAGGGACGAAGCACACAAGAACAACACAAGTCAACAAGTTTAAATGAGGCCGGAAGCTACATATAACAAATCCGGTAAGTCCTCATATGCATAGTTTAAAATTAGTCTAGATCTCAACAAACCTTAAGTTAAAGTTGTTAAACATCAAGTTAACATGCACCATGATGATCTACACGAAATTCTAGTCAAGTTTCATATAAAGTTTGTTTAATTCGGAGCTACGTCCTAGAAGATATGAGCAAAACAAGACAAACATGGCAACGGTGCAAGATGCACCCAAACATCAAGCAAACACACTCCAAATAGGCAAACAACATGATATTATGATTCTAAATGCAAAATCACACAAGTTTCATATAAGGCACACCCAAAACGGAGCAACGGGCTAAAAGATACACATGAAACAAGATATAATAAGCTGAAGTTAACAGCCACATAGCAACTTTGGAGCAATGTAAATATAAGCTAAAACACCCAAACATGTTAACAAGAAGCATGGATGTGAAGTAGACATGTTACTCTACAAGCATGAACTTAGAACACACCGAAAAGATTGATGGAACACATGTAAACAAGCATGGCAGGTTGCAATAAAATTATCCAGACTTAGCCAAAAATTGGGAAGGCAAAAACATCATCACGATGCTGCCTTCGGAGGCACAAAACAACATGCATATCAACTCTAATAAGAACATAAAGAGCATGGAAATGTAGTAGAAATATCCTACAACAAACAACTCCATTGGAGCATCTCCATAGGAGGCATGGATCAATAGCAACAAGCTCCACCAAATTGAATAAGCCGATAAAAACCTGATAGTTATATTTTATAGCAACTTGGGAGCAAGAATTAAATAAGCTACAGCAATCGATATGATCAAGTAAGGGCATGAATGGATAGAGAATAACATGGACAACAAGACAAGATCATTGGCCGCTCCAAAACAAGCATGGATTTGTCTAGGGCATCAAGCAAACATAGCATCGGGATATGACAGATTCCAGACTTAGTAGAAATTTCACTAAGTATAAAACAGTAACAACAACATGGCATGTTTACAAGCATGTTTAAGTCACCTCAAGGCATATCATGGAAAGTTAAAAGCACCACATCAAAGACCATATAATGGTGCTTCTAGAACATCTAGACATGTGGCATTAGGACAAACACATCAATAACAAAGAGCAATTGAAATCAGCATCTCATAACAGAGATTAACATGGCAATATGGACTCAAACAAGCATGCCACCGCAACCGTCATGTAGTACACTTCATAATTAACATTTTGACATATCATTTGCATCATTTGGATAAACATGCACAAAGTTATCATATCTCAAACATGGCAACAAAATAACAAGTAGCAATAGTTTATAACAAGTAGCACTCTTGCAACAGAGATTAGAGCATCTAGATGAAGTCAAACAAGCATGGCACAATGGAACAAAGTGTAGAGCATAACACCTCGATCATTTTGACATATCATTCACTCAATTTGGACATACACACAAATATTTACACGCACTCAAAGTATGCATCAGACAACAAGTTTCTCTGGGACTTAGCCAAAAAACACAGAAAAAGGGGTGAGCGCAATATAACAACATCACGCTCGGGCGAGGGATAGATGGGCTCACTAGATGGGCTCGGCCCATGGCAGAAGGAGGAGGAGGAAGCGGGCCAGGCCAGGCGCTCGAGATGGGCCGGCCCACGGAACGCGTGAGGAAGCTGGGCCGGGAGGCGGCTCGCGGGCCCTGGCAGCGGCTGTAGCCCAAGGGGGGCGCTCGGCCTCCTCTACTCGAGGCAGAGCCCGAGCTGGCATGGCAACGGCGGCGGCTTGCTCGGCTCCAGCGAGCTGGGCGGAGCCGAGGCGAGGCACGGTGGGGCGGGGGCCGGCCGGATCTGGCCAGGCCGGATCCGTTCCCGGCAGCGGCAAGGATCACCGGCGGCGGCGAGCACATGGGCGGCGGCGAGCTGCTGGAGTCGACGGGAGGGCGCGAAGAGGTGCGGCGGCGAGTGCATGCCGGCGGAGGGTGGCGTCGGTCCGGCGGGCAGGTAGCTGCAAAGCGGCGGCAAGCTCCTGGGGTGCGGGGCGGCACGGACGCCTTAGGAGGCTGGCGGCGGCTGGGCTCGCGCGGGCCCAATCCGGGTCCCGCGGGCCGCGACGGCGGGGTGGAGAGAGAGGGGACAGGTGGCGGCGTCTGGTTGGCTGAGCGGGGCGGCGAGGCTGACGTGTCATGCCCCGATTGGCCGAAGCGACGTGGAAGCTGGGGATGGACATGTCCAGGCAGAGTGGACATGTCCGGCTGCGCGGGGAGGAGCATTTTTAGGGTTTCATCTGCGCGAAAATGGAGGGAGAGGCACATATTTATAGGTAGAGGGAGCTAGGAGTGTCCAAATGAGGAGCCGTTCGTGGCCACGCGATCGTGATCGAACGACCAAGAGCATGGAGAGGTTAGAATGGGCTATGTGGGCTGTGTGAAAGGGGTGCTGGGCCAAAAGACAAAAGGCTTCCGGCGGTTAACACGGTTAACCGTTGGGCTATCAAACGAACTCCGAATGCGACGAAAATTGGCAGGCGGCCTGTCTACACTATAATGAGACCACATGACAAGTTTCAACCCATTCCGAGAACGTTTTTAGGCCACTCATAAAATAAATATTCGGAGGCACCGCGGGCGCGTGTGAGTGTGTCTGGGCTCAGAACGGACAACGGAGAGGATGAGGGAACTCGGACGGATGCAAGTTTTGAAAACATGCTGATGCAACACACATGATGACATGGCAACGACAGCGAATAACTGGCTGACACCTGGCGCACCGGCCTCGGGGTGTCACAGCAGAGGTCCATCGCTCCGTCGGGAACGCTGCCGCCGAGGGAGATGGGGGAGTCGGAAAAGTCGAGTACCTCACTGGGATACTCGTCGGTCGTAGGCGCATCGGAGACCGTAGTGCGGTGAAGGAGGCGGCGAGGGCGTCGATGACGTCGTCTGCCAATGCTACGGGCTCGTCAGAGTTGGAGGGGAGCCCTGTCTGAAGCATGCTCCTGGCCAGGACCTCTAGCTGCCCCACAGTTGGCGCCAACTGTCGTGGTGGGCACAGGACAGATGCCAAGGGATGGCTAAAGATAGGAGGAGGCTCGAGGGCACTGGTGGGCTTCAGATGCGTGGTTGGCATGAGCGAGCGCAGGACGCAAGACATACCCAGGTTCGGGGCTCTCCAGAGAGATAACACCCCTAGTCCTGCCGAGTGTAGTTGATGTATATCAGTACAGAGTTGCTCCTTGAGCTGTATGGAGGAAGGACGAAGACAGACCAAGGCTTAGGATGCTTCGCCTTGTGATGTGTGTCTATCTCTCTTTCTTCTCTTCTCTCTCTAGCATGCCCGTATACATGAGGGCTCCTGGGGGTTCTATAGGTCAACCCCCAGGGGTACAACGGTAATGTTACAAGGCTGTGGGGCCGGGTTTTCATTGTCCGGGAAGCCGACGTTGGGACCCACCGGGTAAAGGGCTCACTAGGTTCTCCGGGCACGGGGCCCGCCGCGTACGGGGGCACTGTGTGCCATCTTGTCGATCGTCAGGGAGTGGCCGGGTTGAGTTGGCAACAATTGCGTTCCGTCAGCTCGCCGTCTGCTGGCATCATGGGTGATGATGATTGCACTTTTGCCACGCCTCGGCTGACCGGAGGCATGGGCGGGGCCTCGGTCATCGGTAGGTGGAGACTCGTCCCCTCATACGGCTGGGATGGGACGGGAGCTGACCCGTGGCCGGATTGGGGAACACGCCACGTGCCGGGCTGGCTTGTTGGGAAAGTCTTGACGCGTCAGGTCCGGGCCCCTTGAGCGGGCCGTTGCGGCCGAATCGTGGAATCCGGCCGGGTTGGAGAGTTTGGCTGGGCCGTGGGACTTGGCCGGGTCGAGCGACCCGGCCAAGCGAGAGCCAGATTGCGGGGTGATGCTAGCCCCGTTGTTTTTGAAAAGGATCCAGCTTCCGTTGCCTGCCTGGGGTTCATCCCCCTGACAGGGCCTCATCTTCGTCTTCTGGGAGTTCCTGCCTGAGCAGGTACGAGATATACGACACTGTCCAGTCGGGGGTGATCACTAAAACCTCCATGACCAAGTCGACTACAGCTGGGACTTCAATCTCAGTCGAATTGGTTGAACTTATTGGTTGCGGGGGATCTTCCGTTTAGGGATCTTCTTTAACTTATGGGGCGAGGAGATGCTCACAGAACACATTACTGAGGATAGGCTTCCGTGTGGAACCTATCTTCGCCAGCTCATCAGCAGCTTGATTCTTGATTCTAGGTATGTGGTGGAGCTCTAACCCCTCAAACTTCTTCTCCATTTTTCTTACTGCGTTGCTATAACCAATCATTGCTGGGCTCCTAATATTCCATTCTTTCATAACCTGATTGACCACCAAGTCTGAGTCGTCGTAGGCCGTCAGGCGATGGATGCCGAGTGAGATGGCCATATGCAACCTGTCGGGGTTTTGGTGCGACATATGCCAAATGATGGCTTATCATGCATGGGGACAAAAGAAAGTCGCCGGGCCCTGGAAGCGGGATAAGGCGATACTTAGGACGCCTACGAATCTTACCTAGGTTTGGGGCTCTCCGTGGAGATAACACCCCTAGTCTTGCTCTGCGGGGACTCCGCGTCATGACTAATGTCAATATGGTAGCTACAAGGTTGCTCCTTGAGCTGTGTCGTCTAGAGGAGGAAGAAGGGAAAGGCTCGCTCTCTTCTTTCCCTATAGGGAGCGCGAGTAGTCGCTAGGGTTTCTCCCTATCCGTATGTCTCTCTATTGTGTTTCTCTCGGAGTCTAACCCCTCTACATGGAGGACCCTGGGGGGTTTATATAGGCCTACCCCTAGGGTTACAATGGTAATCCGGCCGGGGCGGGCCTCGGTCGTCAGTATCTCTGGGCGCCGGCTTCTCCGCCGGATGCTGGGCCCCGCCGCCTGTGGGCGTGCGTGATTGCATTTCATTGTTGACGTCCTTCTACTGACAGAAGCACCGTCAGGGGGGAGTGGCTACAGTGCCACCGTCTCTTGGTCGTACACTGTGCCACGCCCCGTCTTGTCATTTTGATAGGGTTCAGACTCCAAGGGAACGGTTTAGCCGCCTGGTACATGGCGGCCCATTCCCCAGGCCGTCTACTAGAGGTCGGTCGCTTCTGGGTGGCTCACTCACGGGTGGAGCCTGTCGCCTGCTGGCCACTACGACTATGGGTAGTGGGATCATGGCTTCCTCTGACCAAGGCTAGGTCATCGGTAACATGGCTACAGTGATGCGCCGATCAGGGAGTAGGCTTAACTATAGCCATGCCTTAGTCTCGTCATGGATCTCCAGCGCACACTCTGAGGGGGAGGTACGGCGCCGTCTGCCAGATGCAGGCCGCTGGGCAGCCTCCAATTAGAGTTTTGCCGCCTGCTGGCAGCCGGCTCCTAGGCCTGGCGGTCCTAGGAGACGACCTGATGTGCAGGCGGCCGAAGGATGGCAGGCGGCCTTTTTTTGTCTTGAAACGCCATGGGTGGTCGATGGAGACACCCGTGGTCAATATCTCCGACAGTAGTCTCCGAAGCTGGTGGAGCTCGGCGGTCGTGAACGGGTCGGCGGGGTTCCAGCAGCTTCCCTCTCTGAGTGAGGATTGGTAGTTTTTCTGGTCCGTCTTCTAGAAAGGCCGGCTTCTAGCAGCCGGGTTTTCATCTTTGAATCTTCGGGGGGAAGGTATCGCATAGCTAGTGGGTCACGAGACGGTTTTGCCGCCCGTTGGCAGTATGCCATGCGTCGTCATCACGTCGAGCCAGCCTACCAGCCCAGGCGCACGATGGGACGCAGCAGCAGGCTTCGACCGACCACTACAGGGCCTCAACGCGCGCACAGATTTGTTGTGGCCGAGGCAATTGATTGCCCTTCCCACGCACATTAAATGCGCGTGGTTTGGGCGCAAAAAGCGCGGGTTGTGCGGGGCGTGGTGCAGTTAATTCCACGCCCGGCCCCCTCGGCTTCGTCATCCCAGGCCTATAAGTAGGCACGGGAGGGGGCGAGCGTAATGCACGTGTACACCTCCACTCCATCTTCTTCTTCCTAGCATCTCCTTGCGCGCTCGTCACCGTCGCACACACCACCCAGCCGGAGTTCGCGCCCGCCCCGAGCCATGGCCGCAGAGGCGCAGGTCCACCGCTCCGGTGAGTGGGACGGCAGTGATATCCTTGAGGAGCACGTGGATTTTCTCCGCCGGTCGCGGCGGTTGCCCCCCACCGAGAAGGTCGAAGTACGCCTCACGCCGGCAGCCGAGCTTAGGTCAGCGCCATGGCTGGGCGAGCGCGTTGTCTTCCGCTCGCACTTCCTCCGCGGGTTCGGGCTTCTAGCGAGCGGGTTCTTCCGCTTGTTTCTTGACTACTATGGCGTGCAGCCCCACCACCTCACGCCGAACACGGTGGTGACGCTCTCCGCTTTCGTCGTCCTCTGTGAGGGATACCTCGGGGGTGCTCCCCACACTCGAGTTGTGTGTGTGTGTGGGGGGGGGGTACTCTTCTATCTGAAGCTCGGCACCGCTCTTAGGGGCGAGGCGGCCCATTGCGGGGGGTGTGTCGCCGTGCGGCGCACCGGGAGCAGGAATTACTTCCCGAAGCTTTCCCTTGTGCACTCGGTGAAGCAGTGGCACAAGACGTACTTCTACGTCTCGAATGTCCACTCGGAGCAGGACTACATCAACCTATCGGACTACGCCGTCGGTCTGCCTACCGAGCCTCGCGCCTCCTGGAAGTTTCGACTTGTATCCCTCACGCATGCCGCCTCCATCGCCGTGACCCGCCTACGGGAGATGAAGGAAATGGAGGGCCTGGTTTTTCCGGACTTCCAGGCCACCTCTGCAGAGCGCCGCGTGCTGCCGCTGCAGTCCCGGCCCCATCCGATCTGCGACATGAGCGGGCCCCAGGACCTGAGCCGGATGTGCACCAAGCGGATGCCATACACGGAGGTGGCCCACCTGCGGAACTCCATCTCCAACTGCAAGATGTCAGATTCAGGCTGGGCGTTCGGCAAGCCACCATACATCCGCAGCAACCCGCCGCCTGTGGTAAGCCCCTTTCCATTTTCTCTTTTCCTTCCTCCGCCTGCTTCCGCCGCCTGACCTTCGTGCCGCGCCGCAACTCTTCCCAGTCCAGCCGGAGCCAGGCTCAGGGAAATCAGCCCGCTCGCTGATGCCGGACCGCTCTCAGAGCGACACGAGCGACCCCGATCTGGGGGCAGCCGCCATGGAGGTGGACGAGGTTATAGGCGGCGGAGGCGTGCCAGCAGGCGGCTCGTCTGGAGGCGGCGGAGGGGACTGGCTAGATGGCGACGAGGATGACGAAGTGCCGCCTCGCGTCCGGGAGACAGACCCGATGCTCCTCGATGGCGCCGCCAACTTCAGCCGGCGGATCGAAACGCCGGGCCACCGCCAGGCTGCGTAATAGCCGGCCCAAGAAGCCTAAGTCCTCGGCCGCCACCACCAATAGCCAGGAGGCGGCCGCCAAGGCGGCCCTTCTTAGGGTCCCTAAGCCAAGGCCGACCGTATCTGCGTAAGCGCCATGCACTTCTTTTTCTTCTATGCCTGCCTTGGTCTTTTGCCATTGCCGCGACTGATTTTACCGCCTTCTTGGGATCCCTTGAACAGGGCCCCGCTTTCCCTCTCGCGAGCCCCTGTCGGCTCGGTGGTCAGAAGCACAAACGCCTCTTCCGCCCCCCGCCGCGTGGACCCAGCCACCGCCCTCCGAGAGGCGACGGAGAGGAACGCGCGAGAGGCGTGGGAGGAGTGGGAGGCCGCGGCTCGCCGAACAGCGGAGCTCTCTCAGGTGGCGCAGGCGGAGGCCGACGCCGCAGCCAAGGCCGAGGTCGAGGCGGCCACCAAGGCGCAGGCGGACGCCGCTGCTAGGGTCCAGGAGCAGGAGGCAGCCCTCCAGCAATCGTCGGGCGGTGCCGATCCCCAGCAGACGGTTCCTCCGGAGCCGTCTGATCAAGCGACAGCTGGCAGTGACCAACCGACTCTTGACAGGGAAGGGGACGACCACGCCTTCATGGAGGCGGAGGCGACTCCCCCAGTGCCGTCTTTTGACGCACGGGCCGGCCGGCCCGAGGGGCCGGATGCTCCGCCGGCGGAAGGCGTGCTGGTGGTGGGTCCGCTGCCCACCACCCAAGTCCAGCTCGTCAGCGCCTGGCGAGATCGGCTTTAGCCCCGCGATAGGTGGAAGCCGGCGCTGCTAGTTCGTCCTCGCCGGACAACGAAGCCACTAGCATAGCGCCACCAAGCTGGACGCCTGGTAGCGGCGGCGTGCTGAACGTCGCTTCCTAGGATGTCCTTGCTACTTCTCAAGCTTGCGTTGTATTCCCTCAAGGAGGAAAGGGTGATGCAACACAGTAGCGTAAGTATTGCCCTCAGTTTTTGAGAACCAAGGTATCAATCCATTAGGAGACCACGCGCGAGTCCCTCGTACCTGCACAAACAAATAAGAACTTCGCGGCCAAAGCGATAAGGGGTTGTCAATCCCTTTACGGTCACTTACGAAAGTGAGATCTGATAGATAGGATAGTTTGATATTTTTGGTATTTTTGGATATAAGAACAGAAAGTAAAAATAGCAAAGTAAAGTAGATTGTAAATTAATATGTTGAGAATAGACGCGGGGGCCATAGGTTTCACTAGTGGCTTCTATCATGATAGCAAAATTCTACGGTGGGTGAATAAATTACTGTCGAGCAATTGAAAGAAAAGCAAATAATTATGAGGATATCTGAGCATGATCATTATATATAAGCATCACGTCCGTGACAAGTAGACCAAAACGATTCTGCATCTACTACTATTATTCCACACATCGACCGCTATCCAGCATGCATCTAGAGTATTAAGTTCATAAGAACAGAGTAATGCTTTAAGCAAGATGACATGATGTAGAGGGATAAATGTGACGCCCGAAGACCGACGTCCCAGAAGGTTCCAGAAGATTCCAGAAGATTCCAGATGTTCCGGGTCTCCCGTGTGTTTCTTTTGTGCTTGTGTTAATTATTTTTGCATTGCATCATGTCATCATGCCATCATGTCATTAATCTTTGCATCTCAACCTTAAATAAATTGTGTGGACCTTCGGTCCATTTAAATCGAGGGAAGAATGTCTTCTCTTTAAAACATATAAAAGCCTCTCAATATTATTAGGGAGCTATATAATAATATTCCATTTGTGTGGAATTAACCAACACACGTGCATAATTTTCCCCATGCTTTTCCTACTTCGAGTTCTCCTTCAAAAACCTTGCCAATAATTCTTTTCCATTGTTTCGAGGTTCCTCCGAATATTCGAACATTTTTGGACACTTCAATAATCAAGTCTTAGTTCAAACCCATTTTAATTAAATTCAAATATGTTTGAATTATATTTTTCGATCATGCCTTTTTCTATTTTCTCGGACCGTGCTCATTTTTATGAGCCCGAGAAAAATATTAATCCCTTGTGCAACTTTGACCCTAACCCCCTTTTTTTTCCTTTCGTCCTTCTCTTTTATTATTTTCTTCTGCTAAAAGAATCAGCAGCAGAAGAGAGCCCAGCAGCCAGGCCTCCCTAGGCGCGGCCCAACTCCTCCTGGTCCGTTCCTCTCCCCTAACCCTAGCATGCGACCCGCTCCGTAGCCCCCCCGCATCGATCCCTCGTCCGCCGCCACCCTCGTTTTCCTCGCTCGCGCAGCGCCCCCCTTTTCCCTCAATCCGCCCGCACCTCTCGCAGCTCCCGTGCGCCATCCTCGCCTCGCCCCATCTCTCGACCGCAGCTCTTCCCGTCACCTGCGTCGCCATCCGCCCCAACCAGGGCCTCTTCCTTGCCGCCCCGAGCGCCCCCTCCACGCCGCGACGACCGGCCCGCGCCGCTGCATCTTCCTCCGCGCCATGGCCCTTCCTCCCATGAGCCGCCCCGCGTAGTTCCCGCGCCCGACGCGGACCTATGGCCTCCCTCCGTCCCCGTCCTCCCTCCGTTTCCAGGACGCCATGGAGCAGCGCCCGTTCCAAGCGCCATGGAGCTCCGCCGTTCCGCGGCCCGGCCAGAAGCTGCGCCAAGGCCAGCGTCCCTGCCTCCTCGGTGGACTCGTCCCGCGCGCAGGCCCTTCCTCGTCGCCATGCCGCGTCCTCGCCTAGTCGCCCGCCAAGCCGCATCCTCCCTTCGGCCAGGACCTCCGTGCGCCCAGGCCTCTGCTTCGTCCAGTACAGTGATACGTCCAAAACGTATCTATAATTTCGGCTTGCTCCATGCCACTTTTGGGTGATATTGCTATGATATTAATACACTTCCATACACTTTTGATCATATTTGGACTAACTTACTAATCCAGTGCACCCCAGTGCCAGTTTCTGTTTTCGGCTGTTTTTGTATTTCAGGTTTTCACGTTTCGAGAACTGCCCAGAAAAATCCGGAAAAATTATATAAAAAATCAGCGAACCGGAAACAACACTGCGTCCGAAGGGCAGCCTGGGGGGCCACAGGGGCTCCAGGCGCCCTGTGGGCGCGCCCCCCCTGGGCCGCGCCGGGGGGGCGCCTGGGCCCCCCGAGGCTCCCCCGGTGCCCTACTTTGGCATATATTTAAAGGGTCCTCCGTAACACTCAGAACAGGACTTCTTTTCGCGATCCCATCTCTGTTCCGTCGCCGCCGCCGCTTCCAAGATCGGGAGCACCAGGAGAACTCTTCCCGGCACCCTGCCGGAGGGGAGGATCACCATCGGGAGCTTCTCCACCACCATGGACGCCTCCCGGATGACTCGTGAGTAGTCTCCCTTGGACCATGAGTCCATGACCAGTAGCTATGTGATGTTCTCCTCCCGTTCTTGTGCATCACTAATTAGTCCTTGTGAGCTGCCTTACATGATCGAGGCACCTATGTAATCCTTATGCTGTTGCTATGTTGAGTTTGCTGGGATCCGATGGATTATGAGATTATGTTCAGATTGATCTTGAGTAATATATTTGATTCACCTCTTTTATATTTTAGTTCATAAGTAATTCTTGCATGTTCTCCGTTGTTATTTATTGCTTTGGCCGAGTAATAGGTAGTGACTCCAAGAGGGAACCTTATACTCGATTGTGGGTTCATGCCCCTCGATGACTAGCTTGAGTGACAGAAACATGAGTCTAGGGGATGTGCTGTTGCCACAAGGGGGAAAACAACGGTGCTTGTGCCCGCGGGTGCAAGGATTGTTTACTTTACGCAAAGTTCTTTTAATGCAGTTGTCTGTTGCATTGAGTTTACACTATGGGTGGGACTCGCAACTTAATACCAGCGAGATGTTCTGGATAGATATCTCAAGGTGGATGATTAGTAGTAGATATTGATGGATTTCGGTCTACTTACTTTGGCGTACCACCCATGCTTTGAACCTCAACCTTTCTTGCAATGTAATCAGCATTGGTTTGCGTTCGTGGTCCTGTCAATTGCCCATCAGTAATTTGTTTACCTCACATAGCTGTTTTATCGTCTTTTGGGAGAGAGACATCACTAGTGAACATCATGAGACTCCGGTCCATATTACCATCATTGATCACATTCACTATTTACTTTTCGCTATTTACTTACTATTGCAAAACACTATTTATAACTACTATCATATTGCTTTTAACCCTTTGTGAACTACAAGGCCGGAGAGATTGACAACCTCTCTGTACTCGTTGGGAGCAAAGTTACTTGTATCTGTGTGCAGGTCCACGTTGATTGCTAATTGCGCCGTTAGCAATTGACACCTACTTGTTGAACCTAGGAGTTTCTGGGGATTCGATCCTTGGCATCTTTGCTAGGGGAAAACACTTCTACTTACTGCATCTTGCACCTTCCACTTGGGGTAACCAACGAGGGGTTCGAGGCCCATCATACAGCGCCCCGTGCTGCCTTGCACTGTGTTTGTTGTTTGTGTTACTTGTGCTGTTGAAATTGCCAAGGGCCCTGAGTACGACTACACGGCGACCCGACAAGTACCACGACCAAGTACTTCGACGACCGCTGTCTTCGGAATCGCCAAGTACCACGACATGACGGATGAACATCTACAAAACGTGTACCACGACGACCGAGTACAACTACGACCGGGACCGAGACTGGCAAGACAACTACGGATCATGTACAACTACCATCGCCGAGTCCAAGTACCACTACATACGAACATGTACCACTACTTCAACTACCGTCGTCCGATGCCGCGACAAGTACCCCTACCGATGACCGTGCGCAACTACTTCCCTCGACGACCACGTGAACGACTACTTCCTCTACGATCTGGAACCCCTCCGAGAACGATGTTCCGAAGGTATAACCCCGAGACGATGACCCATGAACGCTTGTGCATGTGTTGTTTCCCTTGTGTGCTCCGTGCCCGTTTCATCGTTTGTCGTGCTCCTCGGTTGCCTCGTCGCCGACCCGTGGGAACCCGGTGACGGGATCGCCCCACCTTTCATCTCGTTTGACTCGCTCACGCCATCTTTCCTTTTGCATCGGACTCTCAACGAGTTACAGGAACCGATATGTTGCCGTGGCATCATTTTCGGAATTGTTGCCGTGGCACCTTTTTCCTTCCACCAACGGGACAATTGCTTCATATCTTCTTCATGTCAACTTTTAATAAAAATTGCATAAACTTGTTCATGTCATCCGCATCATGTTAACAACATTTATAATGTGTGAATTGTTGCTGCTTTAAATTACTAAACATGCTCATGGGGATTTTCCGGAATTGTTGTTGTTATTTCCGGCCTCATTTAAAATGCCTAAACAGTGTAGTTTTTATTATGCTTCACCTCTTGCCATGTTAACAAACATTTAATCTTGTCTTGTAAATAAACGAGAGTCAATTAAATAATTATATGTGGTGTTTCGTCAATATGCAACTCGTTGCATATTGAGCTCCACTTAACTTGTAGTACTTGTTTGTGCACTTTGCCATGCCATGCTTATTTAAACCGGACATGCATCATACTTGGATGTGCATCGTATGCCATGTTTATGCTTGTGTGTTTACCGAGTTGTTTGCTTCTTTTCGGTTGCTTCTCTTGATAGCTTCGATTTCGTTCCGGAGTTGTGAGGATTCGCTCGACTATGTTGCTCCGTCTACTTCTTGGATCTGTTCTTCTCCCTTGCGGAATCCCAGGCAAGATGATCATACCCTTGGATACCTTTACTACCATTGCCATGCTTAGTTGTCTCGATGCTATCGTTACATGTCGCGCTACCCATCTTTTATGTCAGCCTCTCCTTGTTGCCATGAAACCTCTAACTTTTGAAACCTTCCTAGCAAAACCACTGTTTGGCTATGTTACCCGCTTGCTCAGCCCCTCTTATAGCATTGTTAGTTGCAGGTGAAGATGAAGTTTGTTCTAGGAGGGAACTTGTTGTTGTTTTATCACAATATCTATAATTATTATTAACACACCTATATACTGGGCATGGGTGGAAGGCTTGGCCTTTTGCTCGGTGTTTTGTTCCACTCATGCCACCTTAGGCGCCGATAAACTGGCATTATGTTCCTTGATTTTGCGTTCCTTACACGATGGGTGGATGGGGACCCCTTGACAGTTCGACTTTGAATAAAACTCCTCCAGCAAGGCCCAACATTGGTTTTAATTTGCTCATAATAAAAACTTAATTAATTAATTAAATTGCACAGGGAGTTAGCGCTACCCGAGGATTTTTTCTACATAGCAGGCGGGGCCAGTGCTGATGGTGTTGGTCCCAAACGGGGGTTATGCGGGGCCACCACGGGGAAACTCGAGGTTTGGTTTTACTCGTAGGATCACCCATCCGGTTGTGTCCTGAGACGAGATACGCGCGGCTACTATCAGGGTGTCGACACACCGGGAGGTCATGCTGGACTTGTTTTACCATTGTCGAAATGTCTTGTGCTACCGGGATGCAAAGCCTGATCGGATTTCCCTAAGATAAGGGGTGATGATATTATATTTATCACTTCAGCTAATCGTGAGAGCTTGTGATGGGCTGAGTTGGGACACCCCTGCAGGGTTATGATCTTTCGAAAGCCGTGCCCGCGGTTATGTGGCAGATTGGAATTTGTTAATGTCCGGTTGTAGAAAACTTGACAGATGATTCGAAGTAAAAGACACAACTGTGTGAGTAACCGTGACTGTCTCTTTTCACTTTGAGAAGAGAACACGGTGGGGTTATGTTTGATTCGTATGTAGTTCAGGATCTTTAGCGATAACTACTTCTGCGATCGTTTGCGTAGATGCTCATCTTATTTTGGTACTCGTAAGTTAGCCACCATATTATGCTTAGCCGCTGCTGCAACCTCACCACCTTACCTCTTCCTACCCACAAAGATTTGCTAGTCTTGTTACCCATGGTTATGGGATTGCTGAGTCCTCGTGGCTCACAGATACTACAACACCAGATGCAGGTTCAGTCGAGTTTGAAGCAGGAGCTGGTTCAAGTACTCCACTGGGAGCTCGAAGAAGAGAGTGGCCGTATGCTTGTGACGTTTTCGACGATCAGTAGTGGTTTATACTAGGATTCGATCCTGACCTGTGGCTTTATGTTGTTTGGTATCTTGTCTTTTGGATCTTACCCTTAGATGGGCTGTGATGTTTTTGAATGATGTTTTGCTTTTGTAATGTATTGTGTGAAGTGGCGAGTGTAAGCCAACGATCTCCTTTTGCATTTTAATCCCTCTTTTACATGAGTCATGCAAAGATACCAAACTTGCGATCATTCCAGAATGGGCTTATATCTTTAAGTCGTGCCTCGACACGTAGGAGATATAGTCCCATCCTGGGCATTACAAGTTGGTATTCAGAGCCTTCTCCGACCTAGAAGGCCCCACTGATTGATCGAATCGTTGACGGTTGAGTCTAGGCACACACTTGAAAATGTTTTGAGTCCTATATATATATCGGAGAGTAGGATTTCTGTTTGCTCCTCATCTCTTTGCACTCTGGTGAGGACTCCTGACGATTACTCTTATCTCTTCTACTTTCAAAATTGCACAAATTTTTTTTAGGATCTCGCGAGTATTGGTTGGATTGTTTCGATGTCTTTGTGACGAGAACATTGTTCTCGATGCCTCGTGTCATTAGGGGTTGTGGCAGTGTCCCGGGGAGTTGAGCTTCGAGGTGTTGTCGTCACAAATCCATCGCGGCAGTACTAGAATACTTAAGACGGCCGACATCGAAAACTCTCCTATGCGGTTAGTGGCAAGATAACCCCGACATCACCCAGTACTGGGGAGGTAGTTCGGGAGTATTGCCATAGCTTGTATAGTAGATGCGTTTCGAAGGTCCGAGGTAAACGGTTTCCGGAGATAACTGGTTATGTGTTGAAGGATGGATACAGCTGGATGTAGGATTAGAGTTGAGTGCGCGGTGCTTCCCCTGTATCCCCAACACCTGATTGCATAACTGGGAACTTTCGGAAATTAATAGGTGGGTTCATCTAGTAGTTCTAGGCATTCTTCCAACAAGTGCATGATATGAAGTTCGGGGTTCTACATTGAGTGAAGTAGTTTTATGGGCTTGTTCCGGTCGGGAGTTGCATCTTAAAGGGTCCTTGGCTATGCTCATCCGGGGATTGCAAAACCCTTTTATAACACGTTCCATAAGCTTTCAGCACGAATATGTCGAACGAAGCTTCTATTTTTTATTTGTTCTATCTGCCCCTTGTTTCCTTTTATTTACCTTTTGTTCTCCCAAGTGGCTTCTCGTCAAGCTGATGTACCTACGGAATTCATTCGTCCAATTCTTTGTTCGGATAGATATGTTGCAACAGAATCTTCTTCATAAACATATCTATCCTTTGTTCTTATTTGGATTCTGGTATTCGAGTTGCTTCGATATCAAATGTTGATTCCATACCTTTCCTAATCGGTATTCTCATATTTCTATGGGAGTGCTAGTCCTTCTTAATCATCAAGATGGTCATCTTAAATTCTTTTAAACCGGTGTCCATTTTGTTCATCCCAAGTTGTCCTTGTTTTCCCCACCCTCCCACCATTCTCTTTGTGGAGCCAGCAATTCTCGGATGAAGTATCCATTTTATTCATGTGATATTTCTTCATTCATTTCCTTCAATGTTCTTATCCGGTGATTTATCGTGAAGATGCTCAAGAGCTTCAAGTTCATCATTCTTAATTCTAACATTCTTCTCCGGTGGACTAAGTTCAAGCTTCGGTCATGATCATATCTTCCTTTTGGTTTCACATGTTTTCACATGTTGAAATTTCTTATCCGAAGGCTCTCTTATTTCTTCACATCTCTTTATTCTTATCCGGAGTGTTGAGGATATCTCAGAAGATTCGTGTTTCCATTCTTAATCCGTTCAAGCTATTTTTTGAGGATTGCTATCTTATCCAAGCCATTTAATTCAACCGGTGCAATATCTCTTAAGCAATCTTTTCCAACGGTGATTTCTTTTGAGTGGGCCCTAACCCACAGGTCTTTTCCCAGGATCTTACCTGACTCTTCTTTTTTCCAGAGAATTCTTTTCAAGTGTGACGTAAGAATGATTTCCATCAGTCACATGCCTTCTCCAAGATCGCTTTCAAATTCTTGTTCATCAATTGGTTCAACCTTTAATTCTTCATTCCGGAGTGCCTCAACAATTCATGGTGGTGTATCTCATCGTCTTCTCAGATTTTGAAGACCGGAGAAGAGTTTCTCTTAATCTTGGTCCGTTCTTTTGAAGATTCGTGTTTCTAGCTTCATGCCATCCTCATAATTTTTTTCGATTGTGGGAATTATTTTCATGCCCCTCCAGAGCAATTCTTGAGTTCTTCCCATTGTGATCCTCCGAAGGCCATCATTTCAGAAGATTCTTCGTTCTCAGTTTTCAACTTCCTCCTACAAATATTCTTCATTGATGTCTCTTTGTTCGTCTCCCTATTCTTACGGTGGCTCATTCAAGTTTACTCTTCCTTGTTATCGTATCAATTCATTTGTTCTTTTCGTAATCCTACCGGTGCTTCGTTGAAGATTTACCCAAGTTCGTGCGAGATCTCTCTTTAATTCTTTGCAACGAGAATAAGTAGTATGCCAAATCCTTTGGTTGTCATCAACTTAAATTGGTGAAGGAGATGCATGACATAATTCTTATTCTTATTCCTTCAAGGTGATTTAATTCTTTTGTCTGGAGCTTGGTCATCATATATATTCTCGGTTCTAAATTCTTCATGTTGTTTTCCGGAGCTCCATGTTATTTCAATTATATCATTTCAAGCTCCATCTAATTCATCGCGGGCCTTGAATCTTTTTCTTTTCATCTTTCGCTTCTCATGCTTTCATTACCGGAGTTATTCATGGTGGTTCATCATGTTTTAATTCATCCTCGAACGCTTCATCAAGATTCTTGTTGGAGCTCAACCATTCTTCATCATGCATTCCAATTGCAATCCATTGTACCTTATCTTTTCAGATGGTGTTATTTCATTCTTGACAACTCCTTCATGCTTCATGATTCACGAGTTATCAAGAATGAGATATTTAAACCCATCATTTTCTTTGTTCAGGAGATCTTTCCAACCATTCAATTTATTTGTTGGAGTAATATTGGGTTGTATTTCACCTAAAAGCTTTCCCTAAGGATTGTTGCTATTGTGGTGCTTATAAATGACCCAAATTCTTCATTTATCATTCAGACGAAATAAGTATATTGTCTCCTTGTTGATCTCAATCCAATCAATTGTTCCGTCAGTGGCTGGTTGTCACCTCTTAATTTTGAGATGTTTTCCATAAGCCCAAATCAAGCTTATTCGTTTTCGTTGTTGATTTTTCCATCAACTCCGTTCAACCCTTCTTCGTAAGGATGATTTTTCCTAATTCATTTGTGGGAGAAGTTGTCATTTTCTTCTCCATTCATTTCTTTCGTTGATTTATATGCTATTCTTTCTTCCGGAGGCATTGTGATGTTGCTCTCTTTAACCATCATCTCGTTTTTTATCGAGATCATGTTCTTTCCTTGTTTATCTATTTAACCGGAGTGTTGTGTCCTCCATTCTAGTCCCTTCATCTCATATAGTTTTGCCTCTCTTTTCAACCGGAGTGTTGTCTGAAATCTTTCTTAACCTTGTGCCATTCTTTTAATTGTTTCGGAGACAATATGTTGTTGTTTTCATCAAGTATCTTCCCATCTCCTCAAGTTCTTGTTAATTCCTTCCATTTTCAGACGGAGTGCTGTCCAAATTATTTCGTTCTTATTCCTTCTCAATCTTGGTTAACCGGAGTGGTTTTGGAATTATTTTGTCATCCGTGAGCTCTTGTTTCATGTCTTTCAACCTACAAGGTTCTCATAATGTTCCTTGTTTCTCTTTTCTAACGGAGTGCTTTCATCTTCGTTCATCTCCATTGTATTCTTGTTCAACTTGTTTAACCTCTCAAGGTTCGTGGTTTCACTCGTCTGTCAAAGAAGCAACTTTGTTTTACCTCTTCCTCTTCCGTTTTATCCGGTGCTATCTCTAGGATCTCGGGTCGAGATCCTCTGTTAGTGTGGGAGAGTTGTGACGCCCTAAGACCGACGTCCCAGAAGGTTCCAGAAGATTCCAGAAGATTCCAGATGTTCCGGGTCTCCTGTGTGTTTCTTTTGTGCTTGTGTTAATTATTTTTGCATTGCATCATGTCATCATGCCATCATGTCATTAATCTTTGCATCTCAACCATAAATAAATTGTGTGGACCTTCGGTCCATTTAAATCGAGGGAAGAATGTCTTCTCTTTAAAACATATAAAAGCCTCTCAATATTAATAGGGAGCTATATAATAATATTCCATTTGTTTGGAATTAACCAACACACGTGCATAATTTTCCCCATGCTTTTCCTACTTCGAGTTCTCCTTCAAAAACCTTGCCAATAATTCTTTTCCGTTGTTTCGAGGTTCCTCCGAAAATTCGAAGATTTTTGGACACTTCAATAATCAAGTCTTAGTTCAAACCCATTTGAATTAAATTCAAATATGTTTGAATTATATTTTTTGATCATGCCTTTTTCTATTTTCTCGGACCGTGCTCATTTTTATGAGCCCGAGAAAAATATTAATCCCTTGTGCAACTTTGACCCTAACCCCCTTTTTTTCCTTTCGTCCTTCTCTTTTATTATTTTCTTCTGCTAAAAGAATCAGCAGCAGAAGAGAGCCCAGCAGCCAGGCCTCCCTAGGCGCGGCCCAACTCCTCCTGGCCCATTCCTCTCCCCTAACCCTAGCATGCGACCCGCTCCGCAGCCCCCCGCATCGATCCCTCGTCCGCCGCCTCCCTCGTTTCCTCGCTCGCGCAGCGCCCCCCTTTTCCCTTGATCCCCCTTCGCCCGCACCTCTCGCAGCTCCCGTGCGCCATCCTCGCCTCGCCCCATCTCTCGACCGCAGCTCTTCCCGTCGCCTGCGTCGCCATCCGCCCCAACCAGGGTCTCTTCCTTGCCGCCCCTAGAGCCCCCTCCACGCCGCGACGACCGGCCCGCGCCGCTGCATCTTCCTCCGCGCCATGGCCCTTCCTCCCGTGAGCCGCCCCGTGTAGTTCCCGCGCCCGACGCGGCCCTCTGGCCTCCCTCCGTCCGCGTCCTCCCTCCGTTTCCAGCGCGCCATGGAGCAGCGCCCGTTTCCAGCGCCATGGAGCTCCGCCGTTCCGCGGTCCGGCCAGAAGCTGCGCCAAGGCCAGCGTCCCTGCCTCCTCGGTGGACTCGTCCCGCGCGCAGGCCCTTCCTCGTCGCCATGCCGCGTCCTCGCCTAGTCGCCCGCCAAGCCGCATCCTCCCTTCGGCCAGGACCTCCGTGCGCCCAGGCCTCTGCTTCGTCCAGTACAGCGCCCCGTGCTGCCTTGCACTGTGTTTGTTGTTTGTGTTACTTGTGCTGTTGAAATTGCCAAGGGCCCTGAGTACGACTACACGGCGACCCGACAAGTACCACGACCAAGTACTCCGACGACCGCGGTCTTCGGAATCGCCAAGTACCACGACATGACGGATGAACATCTACAAAACGTGTACCACGACGACCGAGTACAACTACGACCGGGACCGAGACCGGCAAGACAACTACGGACCATGTACAACTACCGTCGCTGAGTCCAAGTACCACTACATACGAACATGTACCACTACTTCAACTACCGTCGTCCGATGCCGCGACAAGTACCCCTATCGATGACCGTGCGCAACTACTTCCCTCGACGACCACATGAACGACTACTTCCTCTACGATCTCGAACCCCTCCGAGAACGATGTTCCGAAGGTATAACCCCGAGACGATGACCCGTGAACGCTTGTGCATGTGTTGTTTCCCTTGTGTGCTCCGTGCCCGTTTCATCGTTTGTCGTGCTCCTCGGTTGCCTCGTCGCCGACCCGTGGGAACCCGGTGACGGGATCGCCCAACCTTTCATCTCGTTTGACTCGCTCACGCCATCTTTCCTTTTGCACCGAACTCTCAACGAGTTACCGGAACCGATATGTTGTCGTGGCATCATTTTCAGAATTGTTGCCGTGGCACCTTTTTCCTTCCACCACGGGGACAATTGCTTCATATCTTCTTCATGTCAACTTTTAATAAAAATTGCATAAACTTGTTCATGTCATCCGCATCATGTTAACAACATTTATAATGTGTGAATTGTTGCTGCTTTAAATTACTAAACATGCTCATGGGGATTTTCCAGAATTGTTGTTGTTATTTCTGGCCTTATTTAAAATGCCTAAATAGTGTAGTTTTATTATGCTTCACCTCTTGCCATGTTAACAAACATTTAATCTTGTCTTGTAAATAAACGAGAGTCAATTAAATAATTATATGTGGTGTTTCGTCAATATGCAACTCGTTGCATATTGAGCTCCACTTAACTTGTAGTACTTGTTTGTGCACTTTGCCATGCGATGCTTATTTAAACCGGACATGCATCATACTTGGATGTGCATCGTATGCCATGTTTATGCTTGTGTGTTTACCGAGTTGTTTGCTTCTTTCCGGTTGCTTCTCTTGATAGCTTCGGTTTCGTTCCGGAGTTGTGAGGATTCGCTCGACTATGTTGCTCCGTCTACTTCTTGGATCCGTTCTTCTCCCTTGCGGAATCCCAGGCAAGATGATCATACCCTTGGATACCTTTACTACCATTGCCATGCTTAGTTGTCTCGATGCTATCGTTACATGTCGCGCTTCCCATCTTTTATGTCAGCCTCTCCTTGTTGCCACGAAACCTCTAACTTTTGAAACCTTCCTAGCAAAACCTCTGTTTGGCTATGTTACCCGCTTGCTCAGCCCCTCTTATAGCGTTGTTAGTTGCAAGTGAAGATGAAGTTTGTTCCAGGAGGGAACTTGTTGTTGTTTTATCACAATATCTATAATTATTATTAACACACCTATATACTAGGCATGGGTGGAAGGCTAGGCCTTTTGCTCGGTGTTTTCTTCCACTCATGCCACCTTAGGCACCGATAAACCGACATTATGTTCCTTGATTTTGCGTTCCTTACACGATGGGTGGATGGGGACCCCTTGACAGTTCGACTTTGAATGAAACTCCTCTAGGAAGGCCCAACATTGGTTTTAATTTGCTCATAATAACAACTTAATTAATTAATTAAATTGCATAGGGAGTTAGCGCTACCCGAGGATTTTTTCTACATAGTAGGGGGGCCAGTGCTGATGGTGTTGGTCCCAAACGGGGCTTATGCGGGGCCACCACGGGGAAACTCGAGGTTTGGTTTTACTTGTAGGATCACCCATCCGGTTGTGGCCTGAGACGAGATACGCGCGGCTACTATCAGGGTGTCGACACACCGAGAGGTCTTGCTGGACTTGTTTTGCCATTGTCGAAATGTCTTGTGCTACCGGGATGCCAAGCCTGGTCGGATTTCCCTAAGATAAGGAGTGATGATATTATATTTATCACTTCAGCTAATCGTGAGAGCTTGTGATGGGCTAAGTTGGGACACCCCTGCAGGGTTATGATCTTTCGAAAGCCGTGCCCGCGGTTATGTGGCATATTGGAATTTGTTAATGTCCGGTTGTAGAAAACTTGACAGATGATCCGAAGTAAAAGACACAACTGTGTGAGTAACCGTGACTGTCTCTTTTCACTTTGAGAAGAGAACACGGTGGGGTTATGTTTCATTCGTATGTAGTCAGGATCTTTAGCGATCACTACTTCTGCGACCGTTTGCGTAGATGCTCATCTTATTCTGGTACTCGTAAGTTAGCCACCATATTATGCTTAGCCGCTGCTGCAACCTCACCACCTTACCTCTTCCTACCCACAAAGGTTTGCTAGTCTTTTTACCCATGGTTATGGGATTGCTGAGTCCTCGTGGCTCACAGATACAACAAGACCAGATGCAGGTTCAGCCGAGTTTGAAGCAGGAGCTGGTTCAAGTACTCCACTAGGAGCTCGAAGAAGAGAGTGGCCGTATGCTTGTGACGTTTTCGACGATCAGTAGTGGTTTCTACTAGGATTCGATCCTGACCTGTGGCTTTATGTCGTTTGGTATCTTGTCTTTTGGATCTTACCCTTATATGGGCTGTGATGTTTTTGAATGATGTTTTGCTTATGTAATGTATGGTGTGAAGTGGCGAGTGTAAGCCAACTATCACCTTTTGCATTTTAATCCCTCTTTTACATGAGTCATGCAAAGATACCAAACTTGCGATCATTCCAGAATGGGCTTATATCTTTAAGTCGTGCCTCGACACGTAGGAGATATAGTCCCATCCTGGGCATTACAATAAACTCAAGCAATATGATATAAACCCCATCTCTTGATCCTCGATGGCAAAGATACAATACGTGCCTTCCTGCCCCTGCTATCACTGGGAGAGGACACCGCAAGATTGAACCCAAAGCCAAGCACTTCTTCCATTGCAAGAACTATAGATCTAGTAGGCCAAACCAAAACGATAATTCGAAGAGACTTGCAAGGATATTATAATCATACATAAAAGAATTTAGAAAAGAACCAAATATTTCTCATAGATAATCTTGATCATAAACCCACAACTCATCGGATCTTGACAAACACACCGCAAAAAGATTACATCGAATAGATCTCCTCGAAGACCGAGGAGAACTTGGTATTGAGATCCAAAAAGAGAGAAGAAGCTATCTAGCTAATAACTATGGACCCGAAGGTCTGTGGTAAACTACTCAAAACTCATGGTGAGGCAATGGTGTTGATGTAGAAGCACTCCGTGGAAGATCCCCCCTTCGGTGGAGCTCCGAAACAGGCCCCAAGATGGGATCTCAGGGGAACATAAGGTTGCGGCGGTGGAATTCGGGTTTTCTCTGTTGCCTCAATGTTTTCAGGGTATATTGGTATATATAGGAGGAAGGAGGGCATCGGGGGAGCCAGAGGGGGCCCATGAGGGTGGCGGGCGCGCCCTGGACCCTCGTGGCCGGCTCCTTCATTCCCTCGCGTGTTCTCGAAGTCTTATGTGTTGATATCGTTCCAAAAATAACTCTCGCAAAGGTTTTATTACGTTTGGACTCCGTTTGATATTCCTTTTCTGCGAAACCCTGCAATAGGCAAAAAAACAGCAATCTACACTGGGCCTTTGGGTTAATAGGTTAGTCCCAAAAATAATATAAAAGTGTATGATAAAGCCCATTAAACATCTAAAACATCATATATAATAGCATGGGACAATAAAAAATTATAGATACGTTGGAGATGTATCAAGCATCCGCAAGCTTAATTCCTGCTCGTCCTCAAGTAGGTAAATGATAAAAACAGAATTTTTTCAATGTAATTTCTTTATTGTTGCATGAATGTTCAGATCCGGAAGATTCAAGACAAAAGTCTATATTGACATAAGAAATAATAATAATTCAAGCATATAACAAAGCAATCATGTCTTCTCAAAATAACATGGCCAAAGAAAGTTATCCCTACAAAATATAGTTTGGCTATGCTCCCTCTTCATCACACAAAATATTCATATCATGCACAACCCCAGTTTCAGCCAAGCAATTGTTTTCATACACAATTTTTTTCAAACCTTTCAACTTTCACGCAATACATGAGCGTGAGCCATGGATATAACACTATAGGTGGAATAGAGTGGTGGTTGTGGAGAAGACAAAAAGGAGGAAGATAGTCTCACATCGACTAGGCGTATCAACGAGCTATGGAGATGCCCATTGATACGTCCAAAACGTATCTATAATTTCTGCTTGCTCCATGCCTCTTTTGTGTGATATTGCTATGATATTTATACACTTCCGTACACTTTTGATCATATTTGGACTAACCTATTAACTCAGTGCACCCCAGTGCCAGTTTCTGTTTTCTGCTGTTTTTGTATTTCAGGTTTTCCCATTACGTTAACTGCCAGAAAAATTCCGGCAAAAATATATAAAAAATGAGCGTTCCGGAAGCTTCCATGCGGCCAAAGTAGGGCCGTAGGGGGGCCACCAGGGCTCCAGGCGCCCTGGGGGCGTGGCCCCCCTCCTGGCCGCGCCGGGGGAGCGGCGCCTGGGCCCCCCAGGCCTCCGCTGATGCCCCCCTTTGGCATATATTTACACCGCGTCCCGAAACCCTCGAGGAAGGAACCCTTTTTCGCGATCTCATCTCTGTTCTGCCGCCGCCGCGCTTCCAAGATCGGGAGCACCAGGAGAACTCTTCCCGGCACCCTGCCGGAGGGGAGGATCACCACCGGGAGCCTCTCCACCACCATGGACGCCTCCCGGATGAGTTGTGAGTAGTCTCCCTTGGACCATGGGTCCATGACCAGTAGCTATGTGATGTTCTCCTCCCCTCTTTGTTCTTCACTAATTAGACCTCGTGAGCTGCCCTACATGATCGAGGCACATATGTAATCCTTATGCTGTTGCTATGATGAGTTTGCTGGGATTCGATGGATTATGAGATTATGTTCAGATTGTGTGTGAGTAATATATTTGATTTACCTCTTTTATATTTATGTTCTTGAGTAATTCTTGCATGTTTCCGTTGTTGTTTATTGCTTTGGCCAAGTAGTAGGTAGTAACTCCAAGAGGGAACGTTATGCTTGATTGTGGGTTCATGCCCCTCGATGACTAGCTTGAGTGACAGAAACATGAGTCTAGGGGATGTGCTGTTGCCACAAGGGGGAAAACAACGGTGCTTGTACTCGCGGGTACAAGGATTGTTTACTTTACGCAAAGTTCTTTTAATGCAGTTGTCTGTTGCTTTGAGTTTACACTATGGGTTGGACTCGCAACTTAATACCAGCGAGATGTTCTGGATAGATATCTCAAGTTGGATGATTAGTAGTAGATGCAGATGGATTTCGGTCTACTTAGCATGGCGTACCGCCCATGCTTTTGAGCCTCTACCTTTCTTTGCAGCATTGTTAGCATTGGTTTGCGCACATAATCCTGTCAATTGCCCAGCTGTAATTCGTTTACCTCACATAGCTGTTTTATCGTCTTTTGGGAGAGAGACATCACTAGTGAACATCATGGGACCCCGGTCCATATTACCATCACTGATCACATCCGCTATTTACTTTCAGTTCTTACTTACTAGTTGCAGTTATACCTATCACTATTATCTCTTGTGTTTGATCCTTTGTAAACGACAAGGCCGGAGGGATTGACAACCTCTCTATACTCGTTGGGAGCAAAGTTATTTGTATTTGTGTGCAGGTCCGGTCGATCGCTAGTTGCGCCGCTAGCAGTTGACACATTCTTGTTGAACCTTGGAGTCTCAAGGGGAATTCGATCCTTGGTATCTTTGCCAAGGGAAAACTACCGCTACACTGCATCTCAAACCTTCCACTTGGGGTAACCAACGAGGGGCGAGAAGCCATCACCCATCAATAGATATCAATGTGAGTGAGTAGGGATTGCCATGCAACGGATGCACTAGAGCTAAAAATGTATGAAAGCTCAACAAAAGAAACTAAGTGGGTGTGCATCCAACTTTCTTGCTCACGAAGACCTAGGGATTTTGAGGAAGCCCATTGTTGGAATATACAAGCCAAGTTCTATAATGAAAATTCCCACTAGTATATGAAATTGACTAAACAAGAGACTCTCTATCATGAAGAACATGGTGCTACTTTGAAGCACAAGTGTGGAAAAAGATAGTAGCATTGTCCCTTCTCTTTTCTTTTCTTTTCTTTTTCTTTTTTTGGGCCTTTCTTTTTCTTGGCCTTTCCTTTTCCTTTTTTTTCCTTTTTTGTTTTTTGGGCAATGCTCTAATAATGATGATCATCACACTTATATTGATTTACAACTCGATATTACAACTCGATACTAGAACAAAGTATGACTCTATATCAATGCCTCCGGCGGTGTATCGGGATGTGCAATGAATCAAGAGTGACATGTATGAAAAAATATGCATGGTGGCCTATTCACAAATACGATGTCAGCTACATGATCATGCATGGCAATATGACAATATGAAGTGTGTCATATGAACAGAACGGTGGAAAGTTGCATGGCAATATATCTCGGAATGGCTATGGAAATGCCATGATAGGTAGGTATGGTGGCTGTTTTGAGGAAGGTATATGGTGGGTGTATGGTACCGACGAGAGTTGCGCGATACAAGAGAGGCTAGCAATGATGGAAGGGTGAGAGTGCGTATAATACATGGACTCAACATTAGTCATAAAGAACTCATATACTTATTGCAAAACTTTACGAGTCATCAAAACAAAGCAATCAACGCATGCTCCTAGGGGGGGGGGGTTGGTAGGAGTTAACCATCGCGCGCCCCCGACCTCCACACAAAGGATGACACTCAACAAATACCTCATGCTCTAACTTCGTCACATAGCGGTTCACAATACGTGCATGATACGGCAATCACAAACTTTAACACAAGTATTCCTCAAATTCATAAAATCATCAAGTATCACCATCCTCATATGTCAAAACAATCATCAAGTATCAAACTTCCCCTCATATTCAATGCACTTTGTATGAAAGTTTTTACTACATTCATCCTGGATGCCTATCATATTAGGACTAGTTTTATAACCAAAGCACATTACCATGCTGTTCTAAAAGACTCTCAAAAGGATATAAGTGAAGCATGAGAGATCAACAATTTCTACAAAATAAAATCACCACCGTGCTCTAAAAGATATAAGTGAAGCACTAGAGCAAAACTATTTCGCTCAAAAGATATAAGTGAAGCCCATAGAGTGTTCTAAAAAATTCTATACCATATTTATCTCTCTCAAAAAGGTGTGTCCAGAAAGGATGATTGTGGCAAACTAACAAGAAAAGACTCAAATCATACATGACGCTCCAAGCAAAACACATATCATGTGGTGAATAAAAATATAGTCCTGAGTATAGTTACCGATAGATGAAGACGAAAGAGGGGATGCCTTCCCGGGCATTCCCAAGCTTAGGCTTTTGGTTGTCCTTGATTTTTACCTTGGGGTGCCTTGGGCATCCCCAAGCTTCGGCTGAGGCCACTCTTTGTTCCATAGTCCATCAAAGCCATACTCAAAACTTGAAAACTTCACAACACAAAACTTAGCCAAAAATCTCGTGAGCTCCGTTAGTATAAGAAAACAAACCACCACTCAAAGGTACTGTAATGAACTCATTCTTTTTTTTATATTGGTGTTAAACCTACTGTATTCCAACTTCTCTATGATTCATACTCCCCAATACTACTCATAGATTCATCAAAATAAGCATACAACACACAAAAAACAGAATTTGTCAAAAACAGAACAGTCTGTAGTAATCTGTATCTTTCGAATACTTCTGTAAATCCAAATAATTGATATAAATTGGTAAACATGAGGAATTTGTCTATTAATCATCTGCAAATAGAATCAGCTAAATAGCTCTGTCCAGTAAAATCTGGTTACTATTCTCGTGAGTGCTAACGTTTCTGTTTTTTTACAGCAAGATCATATAAACTTCACACAAGTCTTCCCAAAGGTTCTACTTGGCACAAACACTAATTAAAACACAAAAACACATCTAAACATAAGCTAGATGCAATATTTATTCCTAAACAGAAGCAAAAACTAATAAAATAAAATTGGGTTGCCTCCCAACAATCGCTCTCGTTTAACGCCCCTAGCTAGGCACGATACAAGGGTAGATCTAGGTATTGCCATCTTTGGAAGGCAATCCATAAGTGGCTCTCATAATGAGTTCATAAGGTAATTTGATTTTCTTTCTAGGAAAGTGTTCCATGCCTTTCCTCAATGGAAATTGGAATCTAATATTTCCTTCCTTCATATCAATAATTGCACCAATCGTTCTAAGGAAAGGTCTACCAAGAATAATAGGACATGAAGGATTGCAATCTATATCAAGAACAATGAAATCAACGGGCACATAATTCCTATTGGCAACAATAAGAACATCATTAATCCTTCCCATAGGTTTCTTAATAGTAGAATCCACAAGATGCAAATTTAAAGAACTACTATCAAGCTCATGGAAACCTAACAAATCACACAAAGTTTTTGGGATAGTGGAAACACTTGCACCCAAATCACACAAGGCAAAGCATTCATGATCCTTAATTTTAATTTTAATAGTAGGTTCCCATTCATCATAAAGCTTTCTAGGGATAGAAACTTCTAGTTCAAGTTTTTCTTCATAAGATTGCATCAAAGCATCAACTATGTGTTTGGTAAAAGCTTTATTTTGACTATAAGCATACGGTGAATTTAGTACAGATTGCAAAAAGTTAATACAATCAATCAAAGAGCAATTATCATAATTGAATCCCTTGAAATCAAAAGTAGTGGGTTCATCACTATGCAAAGTTTTAATCTCTTCAATCCCACTTTTAACAATTTTAGCATCAAGACCTGAAAACTCCGAATCATTGGGACACCTTTCAATTAAAGTAGACTCATCTCCAGTCCCATCTTTATCAAGATTCATACTAGAAAACAAGGATCTAATAGGAGATACATCAATATGTCGATGTATTTGGAACGACACCTATGGGATCACAAGAATCCTTACTACGGTTGTGGGGCGCAGGGTTGAGAGAAGAGCGGATCAAACAGACAGCACGCGGTTCCTTTACCCAGGTTCGGGCCGCGAGGACGCGTAAAACCCTACTCCTGCTTTGGTGGATTGTATATCTGTGTTCTTCAGCTAGCTATGGGGCGTGAGGAGCTCCAAAAAGCCGAATCGTGAAGAGTTCTAAAGAGCCGAATCCTTCTCTTGGTCGCTTCGGGCCTCCTTTTATAGGGAAAAAGGGGTTGCCACAGTGGCACACATGAGGTGGAAAGGGTACAGTGATGCGAGATTATCCTTCGCTTACATGACAAGGGCACATTTAATGCGCCTAGCTTAGGTGTCCTTGCTTTATCGGGGACGGGGGATACATCCATCTTGTCCGTCGCCGCTCCTTCTTGTGTTGACACGCGCCCTGGCCAGCGATGCCTGAGACGCCATGTAGGCAGGCAGGCAGCTGAGGTGGTGCAATGGTGGGTCTTTCACGAAGATCTGCATGTCGCCACGCAGGAGCTTGCTCAGCTGGTTGGGTCGGCAGCTGCATGGGGCGGTGGAAGCTTAGTTGGCGTTGGCCTGATGGTGGCCCTGCGATGTCCCCGGCAAGGGTCTTGCGGCAGCGCCTGCTGTCATCCCCGGCAAGGTGCTTGCCGGGGGTCTTGTGGTCCTCCTTGGCTGGGATCCCACCAAGGGTCGTCGTCTTCTTAGTGTGTGTATCTGATCTTGAATGTCTTCACAAAGATCTGCATGCCACCACGGGGATATCTCCCAAATCCTTGCCCCATGGGGGCAGTGGACTCAAGGGTGATCCGCTCCGTAGGCGTGGGGCGAGCTGCCGTGGCAAGGGTCTTGCCGGGGCTGCCAGAGCCGGCCCCGGCAAGGATCTTGCTAGGCCTGCTGAAACTGGCTCCCGGCAAGGATCTTGCCGGGGGAAGCCGCTTCGTCCCTTTGCTCTTTGTGGTCTTGTTCTTGGTGTCGCTCCAGTTCCATCGAGCTTCGGTCTTACCCTGGCTCGCCTCCCTTGCCGTGCTTGGTGTGGTGGTGCCCGTGGCTCAGACTGCCCGTGCACAGTCATAGGGGTACAAAAAGTGTACCCCTCTTTTTGTACACCGACACAATAACTTTCAGATCTTCATGTTTATTTTCATGATAACTAGAAGAACACGCTTTCATAAAGCACTATTTTTTAGCATGCATCCTAGAGGTTCTTTCTTTGCATTCATCAATGGAAATTCTCATGGCTTTGAGAGACTCATTGATATCATGCTTAGGTGGAATAGATCTAAGTTTCAAAGAATCAACATCAAGAGTAATTCTATCCACACTTCTAGCCGACTCGTCAATCTTAAGCAATTTTTCTTCAAGCACATCATTGGAATTCTTTTGCGAATTCATAAACTCTTTAACACTAGTTTCAAATTCAGAAGGCATCTTACCAAAATTTCCATAAGAGTTATTGTAGGAATTACCATAATTATTAGAGGAATTGCCAGGAAAAGGCCTAGGATTAAAGTTTCCCCTATAAGCATTGTTACCAAAATTATTCCTACAAACAAAATTCACATACGAAGATTCATTATTATTTTCAATCAACGTGGATAAAGGCATATCATTAGGATCATAAGAAGCACTCTTAGTAGCAAATAATTTCATAAGTTCATCCATCTTTCCACTCGAATTACTAATCTCTTCAATAGCATGCACTTTTTTATTAGTAGATCTTTTGGTGTGCCATTGTTAATAATTAACCATAATATTATCTAGGAGTTTGGTAGCTTCTCCTAAGGTAGTTTCCATGAAAGTGCCTCCTGCGGCCGAATCTAAAAGATTTCTAGAAGCAAAATTCAAGCCAACATAATTTTTTTGTATAATCATCCATAAGTTCAAACCATGTGTGGGGCAATTACGTATCATTAATTTCATTCTCTCCCAAGCTTGTGCAACATGCTCATGATCTAGTTGCTTAAAATTCATAATATCGTTCCTAAGGGAGATAATCTTAGCAGGGGGGAAATACTTAGAGATAAAAGCATCTTTGCACTTATTCCACGAATCAATACTATTTCTAGGCAAAGTGGAGAACCAAGTTTTAGCACGATCTCTAAGTGAAAACGGAAATAGCTTCAATTTAACAATATCATTATCCGTATCCCTCTTCTTTTGCATATCACACAAATCAACAAAGTTGTTCAGATGGGTAGCAGCATCTTCACTAGGAAGGCCGGAAAATTGATCTTTCATGAGAAGATTCAACAGAGCAGCATTGATCTCACAAGATTTAGCATCGGCAATAGGAGCAATCGGAGTGCTAATAAAATCATTATTGTTGGTATTGGAGAAGTCACACAATTTGGTATTGTTCTGAGCCATAGTGACAAGCAAGCAATCCAACACACAAGCAAACAAGAAGCAAGCGAACGGTAAACACACGACAAAAATAAGGGAAAATAAAATGGCAAGGGTGAAGTGGGGGAGAGGAAAATGAGAGGCAAATAAATGTAATGTGAAGGATAAGGGTTTGTGATAGGCACTTGGTATATGACTTTTGCGTAAGCCTCCCCGGCAGCGGCGCCAAAAATTCTTCTTGCTACATCTCGAGCTTGCGTTGTATTCCCTCGAAGAGGAAAGGGTGATGCATCACAGTAGCATAAGTATTTCCCTCAGTTTTTGAGAACCAAGGAATCAATCCAGTAGGAGACCACGCGCGAGTCCTTTACACCTGCACAAACAAATAAGAACTTCGCAACCAACACGATAAGGGGTTGTCAATCCCTTTACGGCCACTTACGAAAGTGAGATATGATAGATATGATAGTTTGATATTTTTGGTATTTTTGGATATAAGAACAAAAAGTAAAAACAATAAAGTAAAGTAGATTTTATATTAATATGTTGAGAATAGACCCGGGGGCCATAGGTTTCACTAGTGGCTTCTCTCATGATAGCAGAATTCTACGGTGGGTGAACAAATTACTATCGAGCAATTGATAGAAAAGCGAATAATTATGAGAATATCTAGGCATGATCATTATATATAGGCATCATGTCAGTGACAAGTAGACCGAAACGTATCTGCATCTACTATTATTACTCCACACATCGATCGCTATCCAACATGCATCTAGAGTATTAAGTTCATAAGAATAGAGTAATGCTTTAAGCAAGATGACATGATGTAGTGGGATAAACTCAAGCAATATGATATAAACCCCATCTTTTTATCCTCGATGGCAACAATACAATACGTGCCTTGCTGCCCCAGCTGTCACTAGGAAAGGGCACCGCAAGATTGAACCCAAAGCCAAGCACTTCTCCCATTGCAAGAACTATAGATCTAGTTGTTGGGGAACGTAGTATTTTAAAATTTTCCTACGATCACGGAAGATCTATCTACCAGATGCATAGCAACGAGAGGGAAGAGTGTGTCTACGTACCCTCGTAGACCGGAAGCGGAAGCGTCAAGTGACGCGGTTGATGTAGTCGAACTTCTTCGCGATTCAACCGATCAAGCACCGAACGTACGGCACCTCCGCGTTCAGCACACGTTCAGCTTGATGACGTCCCACGAGCTCTTGATCCAGTTGAGCTTCACGGTAGAGTTTCGTCAGCACGACGGCGTGGTGACGGATATGATGTATTCACCGGCGCAGGGCTTCGCCTAAGCACCGCGACGGTATGACCGAGGTGTGTTTCTGTGGAGGGGGGCACCGCACACGGCTGGAACAATTCAACTTGTGTGTCTTTGGGTGCCCCCCTTCCCCCGTATATAAAGGAGCAAGGGGGAGGCCGGCCGGCCTTTCCTATGGTGCGGCTAGGGTGCAATCCTACTAGGAATAGGATTGCAATCCTATTCCTAGTAGGAATACCAAAGAAGGAAGAGAGGGAAAGGAAAAGAGGGAGAGGTGGCGCCCCCCCCAATCCTAGTCCAACTAGGATCCCGAGGTGGGGCGCCGGCCAGCCTCTATGGGCTGCCTCTCTCCTTTCCTTAAGGCCCACTAAGGACCATCCCCCCTCGCAGGGGGTTCCGGTAACCCCCTCCAGCAATCCCGTTAAATCCGAAACTTTTCCGGAACACTTCCGGTGTCCGAATATAGTCGTCCAATATATCAATCTTTATGTCTCGGACATTCCGAGACTCCTCGTCATGTCCGTGATCTCATCCGGGACTCCGAACTACCTTCGGTACATCAAAACTCATAAACTCATAATACCGATCGTCATCAAACGTTAAGCGTTGCGGACCCTACGGGTTCGAGAACTATGTAGACATAACCGAGACTCATCTCCGGTCAATAACCAATAGCGGAACCTGGATGTTCATATTGGCTCCTACATATTCTACGAAGATCTTTTATCGGTCAAACCGCATAACAACATACGTTGTTCCTTTTGTCATCGGTATGTTACTTGCCCGAGATTCGATCGTCGGTATCTCCATACCTAGTTCAATCTCGTTACTGGCAAGTCTCTTTACTCGTTCCGTAACACATCATCTCGTGACTAACTCATTAGTCTTTTGCTTGCAAGGCTTATTGTGATGTGTGTTACCGAGAGGGCCCAGAGATACCTCTCCGACACTCGGAGTGACAAATCCTAATCTTGATCTATGCCAACACCACGAATACTTTCGGAGACACCTATAGAGCATCTTTATGATCACCCAGTTACGTTGTGACGTTTGATAGCACACAAGGTGTTCCTACGGTATTCGGGAGTTGCATAATCTCATAGTCATAGGAACATGTATAAGTCATGAAGAAAGCAATAGCAGTAAAACTAAACGATCATAGTGCTATGCTAACGGATGGGTCTTTGTCCATCACATCATTCTCCTAATGATGTGATCCCGTTGATCAAATGACAACTCATGTCTATGGCTAGGAAACATAACCATCTTTGATCAATGAGCTAGTCTAGTAGAGGCATACTAGGGACATACTGTTTTGTCTATGCATCCACACATGTACTAAGTTTCCGGTTAATACAATTCTAGCATGAATAAAAGACATTTATCATGATATAAGGAAATACAAATAACATCTTTATTATTGCCTCTAGGGTATATTTCCTTCAGTCTCCCACTTGAACTAGAGTCAATAATCTAGCTCACATCGCCATGTGATTTAATACCGATAGTTCACATCGTTATGTGAATAACACCCATAGTTCACATCGCCATGTGACCAACACCCAAAGGGTTTACTAGAGTCAATAATCTAGTTCACATCGCTATGTGATTAATACCCAAGAGTAATAAGGTGTGATCATGTTTTGCTTGTGAGAGAAGTTTAGTCAACGGGTCTGTCACATTCAGATCCGTATGTATTTCGCAAATTTCTATGTCTACAATGCTCTGCATAGAGCTACTCTAGCTAATTGCTCCCACTTTCAATATGCATCCAGATTGATACTTAGAGTCATCTGGATTTAGTGTCAAAGCTTGCATCGGCGTAACCCTTTACGACGAACTCTTTATCACCTCCATAATCGAGAAACATTTTCTTAGTCATCTAGTTACTAAGGATAATTTTGACCGCTATACAGTGATCTACTCCTGGATCACTATTGTACCCCCTTGAAAAACTCATGGCAAGGTACACAACATGTTTGGTACACAGCATGGCATACTTTATAGAACCTATGGCTGAGGCATAGGGAAGGACTTTCATTCTCTCTATATTTTTCTGCCGTGGTCTGGCTTTGAGTCTTACTCAACTTCACACCTTACAAGTCAGGAAAGAACTCCTTCTTTGACTGATCCATTTTGAACTACTTCAAAATCTTATCAAGGTATGTACTCATCGAAAGTCTTATCAAGCGTCTTGATCTATCTCTATAGATCTTGATGCCCAATATGTAAGCAGCTTCACCAAGGTCTTTCTTTGAAAAACTCCTTTCAAACACTCCTTTATGGTTTCCAGAAAATTCTACATCATTTCCGATCGACAATGTGTCATTCACATATACTTATAAGAAAGGTTGTAGTGCTCCCACTCACTTTATTGTAAATACAGGCTTCACCGCAAGTTTGTATAAATCTATATGCTTTGATCAACTTATCAAAGCGTATATTCCAACTCCGAGATGCTTGCACCAGTCCATAGATGGATAGCTGGAGCTTGCACATTTTGTTAGCACTTTTAGGATCGACAAAACCTTTGGGTTGCATCATATACAATTTTTCTTTAATAAATCCATTAAAGAATGCAGTTTTGTTATCCATTTGCCAGATTTCATAAAATGCGGCAATTGCTAACATGATTCGAACAGACTTAAGCATCGCTACGGGTGAGAAAGTCTCATCGTAGTCAACTCCTTGAACTTGTCGAAAACCTTTCGTAACAAGTCGAGCTTTGTAAACAGTAACATTACCGTCAGCGTCGGTCTTCCTCTTGAAGATCCATTTATTTTCGATGGCTCGCCGATCATCGGGCAAGTCAACCAAAGTCCACACTTTGTTCTCATACATGGATCCCATCTCAGATTTCATGGCCTCAAGCCATTTTGCGGAATCTGGGCTCATCATCGCTTCCTCATAGTTCGCAGGTTCATCATGGTCTAGTAACATGACTTCCAGAACTGGGTTGCCGTACCACTCTGGTGCAGAACGTACTCTGGTTGATCTACGACGTTCAGCAGAAACTTGATCTGAAGTTTCATGATCATCATCATTAGCTTCCTCACTAATTGGTGTAGGAATCACTGGAACTAGTTTCTGTGATGTTCCACTTTCCAATTCGGGAGAAGGTACAATTACCTCATCAAGTTCTACTTTCCTCCCACTCACTTCTTTCGAGAGAAACTCCTTCTCTAGAAAGGATCCACTCTTAGCAACAAAGACCTTGCCTTCGGATCTGTGATAGAAGGTGTACCCAACAGTTTCTTTTGGGTATCCTATGAAGATTTACTTCTCCGATTTGGGTTCGAGCTTATCATGTTGAAACTTTTTCACATAAGCATCGCAGTCCCAAACTTAAAAAAATGACAGCTTAGGTTTCTCGTCAAACCACAGTTCATACGGTGTCATCTCCACGGATTTAGATGGTGCCCTATTTAATGTGAATGTAGCTGTCTCTAATGCATAACCCCAAAAGCAATAGTGGTAGATCGGTAAGAGACATCATCGATCGCACCATATCTAATAAAGTACGGTTATGACGTTCGGACACACCATTACACTGTGGTGTTCCAGGTGGCGTTAGTAGTGAAACTATTTCACATTGTTTTTACTGAAGGCCAAACTCGCTAACTCAAATATTTTACCTCTATGATCATATCGTAGAAACTCTTATTTTCTTGTTACGATGATTCTCCACTTCACTCTGAAATTCTTTGAACTTTTCAAATGTTTCAGACTTGTGCTTCATTAAGTAGATATACCCATATCTGCTCAAATCATCAGTGAAGGTCAGGAAATAACGATTCCCGCCATGAGCTTCAATACTCATTGGTCTGCATACATCAGTATGTATGATTTCCAACAACTCTGTTGCTCGCTCCACAGTTCCGGAGAACGGAGTTTTGGTCATCTTGCCCATGAGGCATGGTTCGCAAGCACCAAGTGATTTATAATCAAGTGATTCTAAAAGTCCATCACTATGGAGTTTCTTCATGCGCTTTACACCAATATGACCTAAACGGCAGTGCCACAAATAAGTTGCACTATCATTATTAACCTTGCATCTTTTGGCTTCAATATTATGAATATGTGTATCACCACGATCGAGATCCAATAAACTATTTTCATTGGGTGTATGACCATCGAAGGTTTTATTCATGTAAACAGAATAACAATTATTCTATGACTTTAAATGAATAACCGTATTGCAACAAATATGATCAAATCATATTCATGCTCAACGCAAATGCCTAATAACATTTATTTAGGTTTTACACTAATCCCGAAAGTATAGGGAGTGTGCGATGATGATCATATCAATCTTGGAACCACTTCCAACACACATCGTCACTCCACCTTTAACTAGTCTCTGTTCATTCTGCAATTCTCGATTCGAGTTACTAATTTTAGCAACTGAACCGGTATCAAATACCCAGGGGTTGCTATGAACACTAGTAAAGTACACATCAATAATCTGTATATCAAAATATACCTTTGTTCACTTTGCCATCCTTCTTATCCGCCAAGTATCTAGGGCAGTTCCACTTCCAGTGACCATTTCCTTTGATGTAGAAGCACTTAGTTTCAGGCTTGAGTTTAGCTTTGGGTTTCTTCATGGGAGTGACAACTTGCTTGTCATTCTTCTTGAAGTTCCCCTTCTATCCCTTTGCCCTTTACTTGAAACAAGTGGTCTTATTAACCATCAACACTTGATGTTCTTTCTTGATTTCCACCTTCGCCGATTTCAGCATTGCGAAGAGCTCGGGAATTACCTTCGTCATCCCTTGCATATTATAGTTCATCACGAAGTTCTACTAACTTGGTGATAGTGACTAGAGAACTTTGTCAATTACTATCTTATCTGGAAGATTAACTCCCGCTTGATTTAAGTAATTGTAGTACCCAGACAATCTGAGCACATGCTCACTGGTTGAGCTATTCTCCTCCATCTTGTAGGCAAAGTACTGTCAGAAGTCTTATACCTCTCGACACGGGCATGAGTATGAAATACTAATTTCAACTCTTGGAACATCTCATATGCTCCGTTGCTTTCAAAACGGTTTTTGAAGTCCCGGTTATAAGCCGTAAAGCATGGTGCACTAAACTATCAAGTAGTCATCATACCGAGCTTTTGTCAAAACGTTCATAACGTCTACATCTACTCCTGCAATAGGTCTGTCACCTAGCGGTGCATCAAGGACATATTTCTCTGTGCAGCAATGAGGATAATCCTTAGATCACGGAACAATTCCGCATCATTGCTACTAACATCTTTCAACTTAGTTTTCTCTAGGAACGTATAAAAAAAACGGGGAGCAACATCGTGAGCTATTGATCTACAACATAGATATGCTAATACTACGAGGACTAAGTTCATGATAAATTAAAGTTCAATTTAATCATATTAATTTAAAGAACTCCCACTTAGATAGACATCCCTCCGGTCATCTAAATGATCACGTGATCCAAATCAACTAAACCATGTCCGATCATCACGTGAGATGGAGTAGTTTCAATGGTGAACATCTTATGTTGATCATATCTACTATATGATTCACGCTCGACCTTTGGGTCTCCAGTGTTCCGAGGCCATATCTGCATATGCTAGGCTCGTCAAGTTTAACCCGAGTATTCCGCGTGTGCAAAACTGGCTTACACCCGTTGTATTTGAACGTAGAGCTTATCACACCCGATCATCACGTGGTGTCTCGGCACGACGAACTTTCGCAACGGTGCATACTCAGGGAGAACACTTATACCTTGAAATTTAGTAAGGGATCATCTTATAATGCTACCGTCATTCTAAGCAAAATAAGAAGCATAATAAGATAAACATCACATGCAATCAAAATATGTGACATGATATGGCCATCATCATCTTGTGCTTTTGATCTCCATCTCCAAAGCACCTTCATGATCACCTTCGTCACCGGCGCGACACCTTGATCTCCATCGTAGCATCGTTGTCGTCTCGCCAACTATTGCTTCTACGACTATCGCTACCGCTTAGTGATAAAGTAAAGCAATTACATGGTGATTGCATTTCATACAATAAAGCGACAACCATATGGCTCCTGCCAGTTGCCGATAACATTACAAAACCTGACCATCTCATACAAAACCGTATAACCCATCATGTCTTGACCATATCACATAAAACATGCCCTGCAAAAACAAGTTAGACGTCCTCTACTTTGTTGTTGCAAGTTTTACGTGGCTGCTATGGGCTTAGCAAGAACCGTTCTTACCTACGCATACAAAACCACAACGATGTTTCGTCAAGTATGTGCTGTTTTAACCTTCACAAGGATCGGGCGTAGCCACACTTGATTCAGCTAAAGTGAGAGAGATAGACACCCGCCAGTCACCTTTAAGCAACGAGTGCTCGTAACGGTGAAACCAGTCTCGCGTAAGCGTACGCGTAATGTCGGTCCGGGCCGCTTCATCTCACAATACCGCCGAAGCAAAGTATGACATGCTGGTAAGCAGTATGACTAGTATCGCCCACAACTCATTGTGTTCTACTCGTGCATATCATCTACGCATAGACCTGGCTCATGATGCCACTGTTGGGGAACGTAGTATTTTAAAATTTTCCTACGATCACGCAAGATCTATCTACCAGATGCATAGCAACGAGAGGGAAGAGTGTGTCTACGTACCCTCGTAGACCGGAAGCGGAAGCGTCAAGTGACGTGGTTGATGTAGTCGAACTTCTTCGCGATTCAACCGATCAAGCACCGAACGTACGGCACCTCCGCGTTCAGCACACGTTCAGCTTGATGACGTCCCACGAGCTCTTGATCCAGTTGAGCTTCACGGGAGAGTTTCGTCAGCACGACGGCGTGGTGACGGATATGATGTATTCACCGGCGCAGGGCTTCGCCTAAGCACCGCGACGGTATGACCGAGGTGTGTTTCTGTGGAGGGGGGCACCGCACACGGCTGGAACAATTCAACTTGTCTATCTTTGGGTGACCCCCTGCCCCCGTATATAAAGGAGCAAGGGGGAGGCCGGCCGGCCCTTCCTATGGTGCGGCTAGGGTGCAATCCTATTAGGAATAGGATTGCAATCCTATTCCTAGTAGGAACTACCAAAGAAGGAAGAGAGGGAAAGGAAAAGAGGGAGAGGTGGCGCCCCCCCAATCCTAGTCCAACTAGGATCCCTAGGTGGGGCGCCGGCCAGCCTCTATGGGCTGCCTCTCTCCTTTCCTTAAGGCCCACTATGGACCATCCCCCTCGTAGGGGGTTCCGGTAACCCCCTCCGGCAATCCCGTTAAATCCGAAACTTTTCCGGAACACTTCCGGTGTCTGAATATAGTCGTCCAATATATCAATCTTTATGTCTCGGACATTCCGAGACTCCTCGTCATGTCCGTGATCTCATCCGGGACTCCGAACTACCTTCGGTACATCAAAACTCATAAACTCATAATACCGATCGTCATCAAACGTTAAGCGTGCGGACCCTACGGGTTCGAGAACTATGTAGACATGACCGAGACTTATCTCCGGTCAATAACCAATAGCGGAACCTGGATGTTCATATTGGCTCCTACATATTCTACGAAGATCTTTTATCGGTCAAACCGCATAACAACATACGTTGTTCCTTTTGTCATCGGTATGTTACTTGCCCGAGATTTGATCGTCGGTATCTCCATACCTAGTTCAATCTCGTTACTGGCAAGTCTCTTTACTCGTTCCGTAACACATCATCTTGTGACTAACTCATTAGTCTTTTGCTTGCAAGGCTTATTGTGATGTGTGTTACCGAGAGGGCCCAGAGGTACCTCTCCGACACTCGGAGTGACAAATCCTAATCTTGATCTATGCCAACACCACGAATACTTTCGGAGACACCTGTAGAGCATCTTTATGATCACCCAGTTACGTTGTGACGTTTGATAGCACACAAGGTGTTCCTACGGTATTCGGGAGTTACATAATCTCATAGTCATAGGAACATGTATAAGTCATGAAGAAAGCAATAGCAGTAAAACTAAACGATCATAGTGCTATGCTAACGGATGGGTCTTTGTCCATCACAGCATTCTCCTAATGATGTGATCCCGTTGATCAAATGAAAACTCATGTCTATGGCTAGGAAACATAACCATCTTTGATCAATGAGCTAGTCTAGTAGAGGCATACTAGGGACATACTGTTTTGTCTATGCATCCACACATGTACTAAGTTTCTGGTTAATACAATTCTAGCATGAATAAAAGACATTTATCATGATATAAGGAAATACAAATAACATCTTTATTATTGCCTCTAGGGCATATTTCCTTCACTAGTAGGCCAAAGCAAACCGATAATCGAAGAGACTTGCAAGGATATTATAATCATACATAAAAGAATTCAGAAAAGAACCAAATATTTCTCATAGATAATCTTGATCATAAACCCACAGTTCATCGGATCTCGACAAACACACTGCAAAAAGATTACATCGAATAGATCTCCTCGAAGACCAAGGAGAACTTGGTATTGAGATCCAAAAAGAGAGAAGAAGCCATCTAGCTAATAACTATGGACCCGAAGGTCTGTGGTAAACTACTCACAACTCATGGTGAGGCAATGGTGTTGATGCAGAAGCACTCCATGGAAGATCCTCCCTCCGGTGGAGCTCCGGAACAGGCCCCAAGATGGGATCTCACGGGAACAGAAGGTTGCGGCGGTGGAATTAGGGTTTTCTCTGTTGCCTCGACGTTTTCAGTGTATATGGGTATATATAGGAGGAATGAGGGCATCGGGGGAGCCAGAGGGGGCCCACGAGGGTGGGGGCGCGCCCTGGATCCTCATGGACGCCTCCTTCGTTCCCTCGCGTGTACTCCAAGTCTTCTGTGTTGATATCGTTCCAAAAATAACTCTCGCGAAGGTTTTATTCCGTTTGATATTCCTTTTCCGTGAAACCTTGAAATAGGCAAAAAACAGCAATCTACACTGGGCCTTTGGGTTAATAGGTTAGTCCCAAAAATAATATAAAAGTGTATGATAAAGCACATTAAACATCCAAAACATCATATATAATCGCACGGAACAATAAAAAAATATAGATATGTTGGAGACTTATCAGTCCTCGACCGGTTCAATGCCCAAGGCGACACCCTTCAAAGGGCCTTGCGGGAATTCTTGGCCACGTGGACTGCCGTCCGGGTATGTTGATTTCTCCTTTGATTTTTATTCCTTCAATTTCTCTCGTGGGGGCGCGTAAGCGCACCCACTGGGTGTAGTTCTCGAGTTCTGAGCCGGCTGCTGAGCATGCGGCTTGAAACTCCAAGGTGTTCCTTTTAAGCTAACTTGTTTCTGGCTGCCCTCGTTGTAGGATTAGCACAACCTTCGGGTGGCCGCCACCAACTCTCAACGCCGGAGCTAGCCGTGCTGAAAGCCACCCTGGCCGAGAGCCGGAGTAAGTGTCACCTTTTTCTCCTTGCGGGGGCGCGTCAGCGCACCCGCTAGGCGTAGTCCCCGAGTTCCGGGCCAGCTACCGAGCAGGCGGCCTGGAACTCCAAGGTTACTTTGTCTTCTAGCTGATGCTAATGGCTCCTCCTCTTTTGTTGTTAGCGACCGCGGTCGACATCCGAAACTAGCTGAGCGGGGTCCAAGCCGAGCTCGCCTCCAAGGAGCAGGAGCGCAGCCTGGCTACCCAATAGCGCGACCGCTTGGCCAAGGAGTTGGCTGACCAGGCGGAGGTGCACAAGGCGGAGCTCAAGAAGCTAGCAGACGCTAAGGGGCTTCTTCGGGCTGAGTTCGAGGCTGAATGCTCGAACTGGGCTGAAACGGAGATGGCCCTACAAGATGGCTATGGAGCCATCGAGGACATCATCGACGGTGAGTTGCTTTTCTTTGCTTCCACATGTTTGTTGTCTGCCATAGAAGCCAGCTCCCCTTTCCTGATTCTCTATCTTTTCCTTGGCGCAGTGTATTTCCCAGGCCATTCTGTTGCTGCCAGCCAGGCCATCAAGGCCCAGCACGATGAGAAGCATCGGGCGGGTCAGGTGATTGCACCCAACGCGCCCCGAACTCCCAATGAGCAACTCCTTGCCGTGAGGGTGCGCCTGCCACCGGCCGACTATTTGATCCGCCGTCTTCAACGCGTCGGGTCCCAGGTGTTGTCCGCCCTCTAGCAAGATGTCTCGGCACCCTGCACTCCAAGCCGAGCAGCCGAGTGGCTAGAGGCGGCCGTGGGTCGCTTCGAGGCTTGGAAGGGCGCTGCAGCGAGAGCCGGCACGCAGGCAGCCTTAGAATTTGCCAAGGGCTGGTACCCCGATCTGGATCTCGCCAGCTAGCGACCTTCTGCCTGGAGGCCGAGCCTGAGCTATCAGCAATGCGAGGGGATCTCATGAAGCGTGCCGCCGCAATCGCCGATTATGACGACACTACCGTCTTCATCCCGGAGTTGGATGAAAACGGCCATGTGGTGCCGCCTGATCACTTTGGGCTGGACCTGGCGGCGTCGGAGGAGCTGGACGAGGAGATCGCCTCGAGCGACGAGGGTGAGGACGAGGAGGACGAAGACAAGGAAGGGGGCTTTCTGGAGGACGAGCCGCCTACTCGTCATCAACCCGACCAGGCCTCGACATGCGAGCCCCGTGGAATCGCGCCGTCTTCCATGGAAGGCGACCAGGCCGAGATCCACCAGGCGGCCCCCTCAGCAGCCGGCACGGCGGATCCCATGGTGTTATCAGATCCGCCTGCTGCACCTCTGGCCTAGGCGGCCATGTTATCTTTTCCTATTTGACTTGCGACTTGCTAAAGTTAGTCTCATACAATTTCACCCACTGGGTGTATCTAAAACATTTGCAGGAAGGCGGCCCTGGGCCTTTTGTTATGTAAATATTCTTTTAATTCTGCATATGTTTATGCTACTTGCCGAGTTCTAGATTTAGCGCTGCCTTTTGTTCCTTTGGGAATTTTTCTTTTGCCGTCTCCTTTAACTCTCGCCCTGCCAGCCAGGCAGCCACTCTGTTGTCTGTGGCTGGGTCAGAGACTTAGCTGTTTTCTGGACAGGCAGGTATCCTGCCTTCTGGAATACGTCTTGGTTAAGCTAGAACCCAGCCGGCCGGCTGCTCGGCAGCCGGCCAACTTGTCTCAAAGGACGTCTTGCCCTATGGTTATTTTTTCTTTAGCCATTTTCATGTGGGCATCACTTCCAGCCATTGACTCCCGCCAGTCAAACAACTACGTTCTGCAAGTTTGTGAGCTTTAGGTGGGAGAGGGCTTGGATGCCGGCACATTACTTGTCCGACTGTTGGAAAATTTTAAACATAGGGCAAGCGGCAAGCCCCCGGGCCGTCTGTTCGGTCCCGGTGCCGGGCGAAGGAATGAAATTAACACATTCACATGCATAAACTTATCATATAGATAAAGGGAGGGGCAGTCGCCGAGTGCTCCTTGGGGATCCCGTTGTTTCTCAAAGTACAATAGATAATACGATACATACTGCCTTTAGTTGCAAAAGCGGCGAAGGAGGTTTGCGTTCCATGGGCACTCTGATTCCTTGCTTGAGTCATCTCTCTTGCGCACTCTTGGCTTTTGCGCATCAATGAGGTAGTAGGCATTGTTGCCTAGTACCTTGCTGATGATAAAAGGCCCTTCCCAAGGAGCCGAGAGCTTGTGCTGGCCGGCTATTTGCTGGATCAGCCGGAGCACAAGGTCCCCCTCGCGAAAAGAACGCGGCCTGACTCGCCGGTTGTGATAGTGATGCAGACCCTGCTGGTAGATGGCAGATGGGCGGAGTGCTCCCATCCGGGCCTCCTCTAACAGGTCGACGGCATCTTCTGGTGCTTCTTTTGCTTCGGCTTCTGTGTACATGGTGACGCGAGGCGAGTCAAACTCAGCGTCTGTTGGGTTGACGGCCTCGGCCCCATAGACGAGGAAGAAGGGAGTGAAGTTGGTTGATTTGTTCAGAGTCATTTTGAGGCTTGAGCGGACAGACGACAATTCCTCAATCCAACAACCGGTCGACCATCCCAAGGGCTCGACCAGCCGGGGCTTGATACCGGACAAGATGAGGCCGTTTGCACGCTCAACTTGGCCGTTTGACTGCGGGTGAGCAACAGACGCTAAGTCCAGCCGGATGCCCTGTGTTGCGCAGAAACAGGCCAATGCTCCTTTGGCAAAGTTTGTGCCGTTGTCGGTGATGATGCTGTGTGGTATGGCATACCGCACTGTAATGTCAGCGATGAAGGTCACATCGGTCTGATCGTTAGTTTCTTGATTGATCTTGCTTCAATCCACTTGGTGAACTTGTCCACGGCAATGAGCAAGTGACTCATGTTACCGTGTGCTGTCTTGAAGGGGCCCACCATCTCCAATCCCCAAACTGCAAATGGCCATGTGATTGGAATAGTCTTGAGTGCAGAAGCCAGCAGATGTTGCTTGGAGCTGAAGCACTAACACCCACTGCATTTCTTGACTAGGTCTTTGGCGTCGTCCAAAGTAGTCGGCCAGAAGAAACCATGACGGAAAGCTTTGGCGACGAGAGATTTGGATTCCGCATGGTGGCCGCATTCGCCTTGATGAATATCCCTCAAAATGGCCAGACCCTTTTCTGCTTCTACGCAGCGCTGGAAAACGATGGTTGCGCTGCGTCTGACGAGCTCTTTGTTCACTATCGTGTAAGCTGACGATCTGCGCTGAACTTGTCGTGCCAAGATCTCGTCTACTGGCAACTCTCCTCTTAACAGAAAGTTGAGGATAGGCTGCACCCATGATGGTGCTGTGACTCCTGTTACTTCAGCAACTGAAACCAGGCTGGTTGGGCCGGGAGGTGGGGGGCTGGAGTTAGCCGCCGCTTGCTGTGCTGTTGAAGTCCGTCAGCCGGCTGCAGCAGTCCCCGGGCTAGGTTCTGAAGTCCCCGGGTCGAATGCTGGTGCTGCAGTCTCTGGGCCGCCTGCTGAAGTTTTCGGGACGGTTGCAGCAGTCCCCGGGTAGGGTTCTGAAGTCCCCGGGCCGAGTGTTGGCGCAGCAGTCTCTGGGCCGCCTGTTGAGGTCTTCGGGCCATCAATTCCAGGGTCGGCCGGCATAAAGATTGATTCTGACTCTGGTGACGGCTGGACAGACTGCTTGCACAAGCATTGGAGGGACACGCCGGCTGGTATTTCTTGCCGAGTTGATCCGATCCGTGCCAAGGCATCTGCTTGATCGTTGTCGGCTCGTGGTACGTGGAGAAACTCACAGCCATCAAAATGCCTGCTGATCTGCTGGACTAGGAAACAGTAACTTGCCATGTTTGCATCTTTGGCGTCCCAGTCACCAGATGACTGCTGGATCACCAAGTCCGAGTCACCATAGCACAACACTCGGCGGATGCCAATCTCTTTGGCCAACCGGAGCCCGTGAATGAGTGCCTCATACTCAGCCACGTAGTTGGAGGCGGCAAAGTGGATTTTCAATGTGTACTTGAGCTTGTCGCCTTTGGGGGAGGTGAGGACGAAGCCGGCTCCCAAGCCCGTGCGCATCTTTGATCCATCAAAGTGCATCCGCCAATGGGTCGAATCTGGAGCAGGCGGCAGGTACTGGGTCTCGGCCCAGTCAACGAGGAAGTTGGCCAGCGCTTGTGACTTAATGGTGGTGCGGGGCTGGTAGAAGATGGTGAAAGGGGCCAGCTCAATGGCCCACTTCGCCACTCAGCCTGAAGCATCTCTGTTGCCCATGATCTCAGCAAGCGGGGCCGTGTAGACGACTATCATTGGATGCTCTTGGAAGTATTTCTTGAGCTTCTTGGCGGCAAAGTACACGCCGTAGCACATCTTCTGGTAGTGGGGATAATTCTGCTTGGAAGCTGACAGCACCTCACTCAAGTAATAGACGGGCCTTTAGACAGGCAAGGCTCTACCGTCTTCTGGGCGCTCGACTACAATCATAGTGCTGACCACCCGGCTGGTGGCGGCTATGTAAAGGAACATTGGTTCCTTGTCTGTTCGCGCCACCAGGACAGGCAGCGTGGAGAGCACTTTCTTGAGCTGACGGAAAGCTTCGTCCGCCTTTTCATTCCACACAAAGCAGGTGGTCTTCTTCATCAATTGGTATAGAGGGAGTGCTTTCTCGCCCAGCCGGCTGATAAACCGGCTGAGCGATGCCAAGTACCCAGTAAACTTCTGGATGTCTCGTATGTGAGTTGGCCTCTCCATCCTCTCGATGGCCTTGATATTTGCTGGGTTGCACTCGATGCCACGTTCAGACACCAGGAAGCCAAGGAGAAGCCAAGGAGCTGGTCTGCTGGTACCCCGAAGAAGCATTTCTCCGGGTTTAGCTTGATCTGAAAGCGGCGCGGGTTTTCGAAGGTTTCTTGGAGGTCTTCTAGAAGATTGCCACACTTCTTCGTCTTCACCACAATATCGTCCACGTAAACATGGGTGTTTCTGCCAAGTTGCTTGAGGAGACACTTCTACATGCAACGCTGAAAAGTGGCGCCGGCATTTCTCAAGCCGAACGTCATAGTCAGGTAACATAAGGCTCCAAATGGCGTGAGGAAGGCGGTCTTCAAGCGATCGTCCGGATCTAGCTTGAGCTGGTGGTACCCGGAATAAGCATCAAGGAAAGATAGCAGCTCGCATCTGGCTGTGGAGTCAATCACTTGATCTATTCGTGGCAGAGCAAACGGATCTTTAGGGCAAGCTTTGTTGAGGCTGGTGTAGTCAATGCACATGCGCCACTTGTTGTTCTTCTTCAGTACAACGACCGGGTTGGAGAGCCACTCTGGGTAGAACACCTCCATAATGAAGCCGACTGCTAGCAGGCGGGCGACTTCTTCTCCGACAGCTCTTCTTTTTTCTTCAGACAAGCGGCGAAGTGGCTGTCTAACCGGCTTTGCGTCCTCTCTTACGTGCAGCTTGTGCTCGGAAAAATCTGTTGGGACACCCGGCATGTCCTTGGGGGACCATGCAAAGATGTCCCGATTCTCATGGAGGAAGTCGACGAACTCGCTTTCCTATTTGCTGTCCAAGTTTGAACCTATGACAGCAAATCGCTTCGGGTGTGCCAGGTCCAAAGCAATCTTCTTGGTCTCTTTGGCCGGCTAGAATGAGCCTTGAGGTTCTGCCTCCTTGGGATCGGATGGTATGTCCGGCTGCTCGCCAGCCATTGCCATCAACCGATCAAGGCGCCGCTTCTCTTCAGCTATGACAAGGGACTCGGCCAGCCGGCTGCTGGCAGTAGCACATGCAATGGACTTCTCATAGTCCTCGACTATGGTGATTATTCCTTTGGGGCATGGCATCTTCATCTTGAGGTAGGCATAATGGGGCACCTCCATGAATTTCGTGAGAGCTACCCGGCCCAATATTACATGATAAGGGCTCTCCAGATTCACCACCTCAAACCAGACCATCTCTCATCGGACATGCTTCTTGTCACCAAACATGACATCTATCTTGACCTTGCCGATTGGTGAGCAACAGAGGCCGGGGACGATGCCGTGGAACACGGTCCGGGTAGGCTGAAGCTGCTTCTCTTTGATGGCAAATTTCTCCATGGTGTCTCGGTACATGATGTTGATGCTGTTGCCGCCTTCTATCAGCACTCGGGAGAACCGACAGGCCCGCCAATCGGTGGAGAAAGTTGCATCCAGAACCATGGCATAGGCGCCTGGTGAGGGCATGATGGCCGGATGATCTTCATGGCTCCAGCTGATGGGCCTCTCGGAACAATGCATGAATTATGGGGTTTCTGAGGCAATGGCATTGACTTCTCTATGCTGCTGACGCGAGCTGTGCCTGTCATCCACCTGGCTGGTGAAGACGACATAGGCTCCATTCTCTTCTGGGAACTCATCCTGGACCTGGCCGCCTGGACGAGCTGCTGGTGGCTTTGGAGGCGGAGCCGCCTGCCCAACAGGCGGCGGGGGCAGAGCCTCGCCTCTGGCAATCTGAGTGAGCCAGTGGCACTTTCGTGTGACATGGTTGGATGGCTTTGCACCGCTGTGAAACTTGCAAGGGGCATCAAGGGCTTTCTTAAAGGAGAAGGCGGGCTGCCATACTGGCTTGCCGCCCTTCTGGCGCTTGGGGCCGGCTTGAGCTTCTGGCTAATGGCCTTCAACTGATGCCACCAGCCGGCTGCTGCAGTCTGGGAGGCTTTGTTCTTGTTGTCCGTCTGCAGCTGGCACCGACTGGACTCCGCAGCCGGCGTCCGAGGAGCCGGTGGAGTCATCTTTCCGGAGGCATCTACGTGCAGCCCTGACTTCATGGAGGAGTCAGCTGTGGCGTACTTGTCCACTATGCTTAACAGCTCATCCAGCATGGTGGGCTCGTCGCAGAGGAGCTTATGCTTGAGTAAGGTGCCTTCTCTGCACCCGGTCGTGAAGTACTCGTTGGCTTGCACTTCATGCACCCCTTCACAGGAATTGCGTAGCTCGGCCCAACGCGTCAGGTAGTCACGAGTGGACCCGTTCGGACCTTGGACGCATCGGGAGAGCTGCCATGGCTTGGGCAGCCGCTTATAGGTGCTGGTGAAGTTGCGGGTGAAGAAGTCAGTGAAGTCTAGCCAGTTGTTGATGCTGTTGGGCTTGAAGCTGTTCAACCACCTCCGGGTCGTGCCCTGGAGCATGAGTGGTACATACTTCACATTGACGCGCTTGTTGCCGGTTGCTATGTTGATGGCAGTAGAATATTCCACCAGCCATTCCTCCGGCTTCACAGAGCCATTGTACTTGGGAGTGTCTCAGGGAAGTGAGAAACCTTTGGGGAAAGGCTCATCACGGATGCGGGGGCCGAAGCAAGCCGGGCCAAGTGCGTCCTCTTCCTGGACCGCCTGGGATCGAGCTAGTCGGTCAAGGCGGTGGCGGACATCGTTCTCCCCAACTCCCTCGCGGCGGCCAAAGCGGCCTCCGAGAGACGGATGCTCAACAGGCGGCGGGGACACACGCCTCTCCCGGCGAGGGGGAGGCGGGCTCTTGTTTCGCCGCTCTACAGCCCTTGGGCGGCATCTTGGTCGCGCTCGATGGTGATGCAAGTTTGCCAACTGTGGCTGGTAGCTGGCTCTAAGTCGTGCCGACTGCGAGCGTCGACTGTCGGTGAACGGGATGTAGCCCCTTGCTCCCGCCGAGGAGGATGGTTGTCCGCTTGCGCGTTGGCCTCCAGAACCCGGCGGCGAGACTCCTGCTGTTCGGCTGCCATGTCGAGGAGCTGCGGGACGCGCTGCGTCATGCAGCGAAGCTCCTCTCCCTCCAAGTGGTTCAGGTCATCAACTGCCACCTGGGCAGCCCTTAGGTTCTCCAACGGGGTAGCGTATACTGGTCGGGGGGCCCCAACATGCTGGCAAGGGCTCCACCTTGATCACGGACAGCGCCGGCTCTGCTGGGCTCGCCAGCAGCCGGTGTGCCGCCTATGGCACGGTCGATCCCGCGGCGGTAGGCTTCAGTGAGGCGCTGGGTGGCAGCTAACTTGTTGGCGTTGTCGAGGAGCGAGACGCGGAGTGCTTCCAGCGCCGCACCGTCTGTTCCTGCGGCGATGGGAGCAGAGAGATTCCGCATTGCCACCCGTAGCGGGTCCTGGCTAGACCCGTTGGAGGGCTCGTCGTGGCTGGCGCCCAGCACCTCCGTGACGGTGGTGACGCTTGTGTCACACGTTGTAGAGGGGAGGGGATCGTCGATGATCATGATGTGGTCGGGAAGGAATCAGCGGACGCCATGTCGGGGTCGACGATCATGTCGACGGGTGGATCAGAGGAGCCAACGGACTCCAGGTTGGAGGCGCGCTCGTCAACGATGTGCAGCTTGTCGAGGAGCTCGATGAGGCAGCTCTTCGTGCCGACTGCTTCTGCGGCCGGAGAGGGCTCATCGTGGAGGTGGACCTTGCCGAGAAGATCGGCGAGCTTGCTCGCGGCGCATGCGGCCTCAGCGCCGCGAAGTATCCCGGCTTCCACGCCATTAGGCGTGCCAGAGTGGCTATGCTTGCCAGGGAGGAACAAAGTTCCCGTCCAGAACATGTCTCCGGACGACGGTGCACCTTGCCCCATGGTGGGCGCCAAATTTCAGGGTTTTGGCGCGACATATGCGAAAGGATGGCTTATCATGCATGGGGCCAAGAGAACGTCGTCGGGCCCTGGAAGCGGGATAAGGCAATACTTAGGACGCCTACGAATCTTACCTAGGTTTGGGGCTCTTCGTGGAGATAACACCCCTAGTCCTGCTCTGCGGGGACTCCGCATCATGACTAATGTCAATATGGTAGCTACAAGGTTGCTCCTTGACCTATGTCGTCTAGAGGAGGAAGAAGGGCAAGGCTAGCGCTCTTCTTTCCCTCTATGGAGCGCGAGTAGTCGCTAGGGTTTCTCCCTATGTGTGTGTCTCTCTATTGTGTTTCTCTCAGAGTCTAACCCCTCTACATGGAGGACCATGGGGGTTTATATAGGCCTACCCCCAGGGTTACAATGGTAATATCTAGGCGCCGTCTTATCTGCCGGATGCTTAGCCCCACCGCCTGTGGGCCCACGTGATTACATTTCACGGTTGACGTCCTTCTGCTGACGAAAGCACCGTCAGGGGGGAGTGGCTACAATGTTGTCGTCTCTTGTTCATACACTGTGTCACACCCCGTCTTGTCATCTTGATGGGGTTCAGACTCCAAGGGAACGGTTTAGCCACCTGCTACAGGGCGGCCTGTTCCCCAGGCCGTCTGCCAAAGGTCGACTGCTTCTAGGTGGCTCACTAACGGGTGGGGCCTGCCGCCTGCTGGCCACTCCCCCTATGGGTAGTGGGACCGTGGCTTCCTCTGACCAAGGCTAGGTCATCGGTAACATTGCTATAGTGATGCGCCGATCAGGGAGTGTCCGCAAGGTACACTCGCACTGTAGCCATGCTTTTGTGGATTCTATGGGGGCAGGCTTAACTGTAGCCATGCCTTAGTCTCGTCGCGGATCTCCAGCGCACACTCCGAGGGGGAGGTACGGGCCATCTGCTAGATGCAGGCCACTTGGCAGCCGCCTGTTAGAGTTTTGCCGCCTGCTGGCAGCCGGCTCCTAGGCCTGGCGGTCCTAGGAGACAGCCTGATGTGCAGGTGGCCGAAGGATGGCAGGCGGCCTTTTTTGTCTTGAAACGCCATTTGTGGTCCATGGAGACACCCATGGTCAATATCTCCGACACAACCCATACAAATGTGCCTCATACTCAGTTTCATTGAATCAAAGTGAATTTGGAGGACATAGCTGAGCTTGTCGCCTCTCGGGGACACCAAAACAACACCTGCACCTGACCCATTCAACATCTTGGATCCATCAAAGAAAATAGTCCAATGTTCCAAGCGAACTTGAGTCGGTTGCTCCTGTTCAATCCACTCAGCGATGAAATCTACTATTGTGTGTGACTTGATTGCTTTCTTTGCCTCGAACTTGATATCCAAAGGAAGGAATTCAATCACCCATTTGGCCACTCGGTCGGTTGTGTCCCGATTGTTTAGAATTTCAGATAATGGAGCATCGCTGACGACTGATATTGCGTGGTCTGCAAAGTAATGTGCAACTTTCTTCGCGGTCTAATAAATTCCATACACAAGCTTCTGATAATGTGGATATCTCTTCTTGGACTAGGTCAAGACTTCAGAAATATATTATACTGGATGTTGAACTTTGTAGGCTTTGCCTTCTTCTTCCTGCTCGACCGTGAGCACTGTGCTAACAACTTGTCCAGTGGCTGCGATATATAATAAAAGAGGTTCTTTGCTGATTGGGGCAGCAAGCACCGACTGGGTGGAAAGCAGGGCTTTGAGATCTTCAAACGTTGTTTCTGCTTCAGGATTCCACTCGAATTTGTCAGACTTCTTCATCAGTCGGTAAAGAGGTAATGCCTTTTCACCGAGACGCGAGATGAATCGACTCAATGCAGCCAAACAACCAGTAAGCTTCTGAACATTGTGCACACGCATAGGGTGTTTCATTCGGAGGATTGTGCTAACCTTTTCGGGGTTTGCGTCGATCCCTCGTTTGGAAATGAGGAAACCGAGTAACTTTCCACCTGGGACTCCGAATGTGCACTTTGACATGTTAAGCATGATATCATAACTTCTCAAGTTTGCAAAGGTTCCAGCGAGATTAGGCAGTAGGTCGGAACCTTTACGTGACTTGACCACGATGTCATCCATGTATGCTTCCACATTCCAACTAATCTGTTTGAGCAGACACTTCCGAATCATGCGCATGAATGTGGCGCCAGCATTCTTGAGGCCAAAAGGCATGGTAACATAGCAAAAACACCCGAATGAGGTGATGAAGGCTGCTTTTATTTCGTCAGGCCCATACAGTCGGATCTGATGGTACCCGGAATATGCGTCCAAGAAGGTCAAATGGTCACATCCCGCAGTTGACTCGACGATTTGTTCAATGTGGGGAAGAGGGAAGTGATCTTTCGGGCAGGCTCGATTGATATGCTTGCAATCGATGCACATGCGAAGTGACTTGTCTTTCTTGGGGACCATGACAACATTAGTGAGCCACTCGGAGTGGTATGTCTCGCGGATGAACTCAGCTGCCAGAAGCCGAGCCACCTCCTCGCTAATTTCCTTTCTCTTCTCTGCGGTGGACCGACGGAGATGCTCTTTAAGAGGTTTTTCTTTCGGGTCGACTCGCAAATGGTGCTCAGCATGTCCCCTGGGTACACCCGACATGTCGGATGGTTTCCATGAAAAGATATCCTAGTTCTCACGGAGGAATTGGATGAACACTTCTTCCTATTTCTATCGAGTGTTATTGAGATGTGAGTCAGGGCAGCATTGGGATCGGTCGGGTGAATATGCACATGATTTGTCTCTCCGACCGACTGAAAAGCAGACTCTGAGGTAGGTTTCTTGGCTTGTAACAAATCACTCGGATCTGCATTCTTTTGACATTATTCCATTTCTACTACCGCCATCTATTCACCAGCAATCTTCGAGCCCTTCTGGAAGCACTCTTCTGCTTTCTGCCGATCTCAAGTGACTGTGATCATGCCTTTGGGACCAGGCATCTTTAACTTGAGGTACATGTAACTTGGTCGAGCCATAAAACGGGCATATGTAGGCCTGCCCATAATAGCATGGTAGGCACGGTGAAAATCCACCACCTGAAACGTCAACTTTTCCTTGCGATCATTCTTCGAATCACCAAAAACCACATCAAGAGTGATCTGACCGAGTGAATCGGCTTTCTTCCCAGGGATGACACTGTGGAATCGCATGTTGCTCTCACTGAGCTTGGACATCATAATGCTCATCCCTCAGAGGGTCTCAACATACAAGATGTTCTAACCACTGCCACCATCCATCAAAACCTTGGTCAGTCGAGAGCCTTTAACACTGAGTCGACCACCAACGCTTGTCGCCCGGGGGTAGCAATGCGCGCTGGATAGTCAGACTGGTCGAATGTAATTGGAGTCTTTGACAATTTCAAGTATGTCACTGTCGCCGGAGCAACCATGTTTACTTCCTTGTTGATGACTTTCAGTCGACTCTTGCTCTCGATGTCAGGAAAAATCATTAAAGTGGTATTGACATTGGGGTAACCATCATCCTCTTCTTTGTCCTCATCCTTATCAGATTCCTTTTCTTTCTCATTGGGCTGACCCTCTCGGAAGCTCTGAATCAGGAGTCGACACCGTCGAGTGGTATGCTTGGGATAAATGAAATTCCCCTCTTCATCCTTCTTGGTGTGTATATGACACGGTAAATCAAGCACATCATTTCCCGCTTGATCTTTCACTTTCTTGGGGATCCAAGGACCCTTAGGTTTTCCTTTGAACTTCCCTTGGTTCACAACTACGGCCTCACCAGGAGCTGCGGGTTCGGCTTTGTACTTCTGTTTCCGACTGGGATTCCCTCCTCTGTCGTCCTGGGCGACTGGTTTGTTTTTGCCACTGTGGACTCGGTCTGCTTCTTCGCCGTCAGTGTACCAACCGGCTATTTCCATCATCCGAGCTAGAACATCTCTCCTGTCCGACCGAAGTTCAGGTTAAGCTCTATGTACCGCACGCCCTCCTTAAAGGCGCAGATTGCTTGATGTTCTAACACATTCTGCACGGTATGATGAAGAGTGGTCCACCTCTGGATGTAATCTCTCAAAGTTTCATTCGGCTTCTGGACACAATGCTATAATTCAGCCAGTCTTGCAGGTCGTTTGTAAGTGCCTTCAGAAGTCCTGACAAACACTCGGGCCAATTCTTCCCAACTGAATATGCTACCAGGTGCCAACTGATTCAACCAAGCTCTGGCTGAGCCTTCCAGCATCGAGGGGAGGTTCTTCATGGCTACATCATCATTGCCACCACCAATATGCACAGCCACTCGGTAATCATCTAGCTAGGTATCCTGCATCAAGTCACCAGTGAACTTGCTTATTCCCATCGCCAACCTGAAGTTGGGAGGGATCTCAGCGGCCCTGATGGCTCTGCTAAAACATTCAGGACCAGAAACATGCACTCTGCTGCTACTCGGACGACCTCTGTCCTGTCCTTCTCTATGCACCCGGTTTCTGTCGACCAGACCTTGCACAAGGATCGATCTTGCATCAAATCCGTGCTCTCTATGTTCGAATGGGATCTTTCGCTCATCACCATGCAAGCGCCCGTCATCATACTGCCGGGTCCTGTCGGCGTCCTGGGAATGGGGGTACCCAGACCTGCCGGCCTGCGGCCCAGAGCGTGGCTCGTCTAGCGGTCCGGTATGACCCAACCTCATCAGCGACCACTCAAGACCCTCGTGAGCGGCCGAGCCTCACGAGGCGGACGACGCAAGACGTCCCCTGGGGCAGCCTCATTAGGCTAGCTCCCAAGGAGCGGAGATATCAAGGCAAGGGGCACCTCGCAAGGTTCCTGTGACGTGAGCCAGGACGACCAAGGCCAGGCGGGCGCCAGCGGGCGCAGGGTGCCAGTTTCCCCTTTGGTTCTAAAGGGGCAGGTGCAGGCGAGGAGTCTCGAGGTATCAGACAAAGGTTTCCATATTGGTGCAACAAGACCAGGACCATAGGACGACAGAACGAAGGTCATCACGGAGCCCACGGTGGCATCACCACCAGAGCCTTTGGCAGACAAAGACCACCTTTTGTCAGGATAGCTTGTACTAGCTACCCCCCTTCAAACTTGGCCGTTGTGGGATCCCTTCCAGCTCAATATTTGGAAGAGTACCTGGGCCTCTATAAATAGGACTAGCCATCACCATAGGAAGGGGATAAGACCATTGAGACCCGACACAGACCCGCAAGCGCATCCGAGCACAAGAACACCTCTCCTCAGGAGGCTGTTCTTCCCATGTACTAGTTCTTCCCCAGTCTTCAAGGCAACCCACCACACCACACTGGATTAGGGTATTACACCACAATGATGGCCTGAACCATTATAAACCCTTGTGTCTTTTGTTCTTTGAGTTCGACGAGCTAGGCCTAGGAATCGGTGCGAGAGCGAGCTAGAGCGGAAAGGAGAGATCCCCGTGCGCACCCCAGTGTTCAAACCTCAAGGGTTTTGCCGGAACCCAAGATCTGACATTTGGCGCACCAGGTAGCTAGGGGGTGCACTGAAGTTTCGCCTCTCCGCCGACCCCGCTCTCCATCCACCAGGCTCTCATGGCGGGCACCTCTTCTTCGACCGGCTCGGTGGGCGCGCGCGATGCCATGGCGGGCCACCGAGCTTTCACCGCGCCTTACGACAGGTGCAGTGGCCACCCAGGTTTATGCCAGATCTACCACCCCATTACGACTGGGCAGCAGATCCGACCGTCTTCCTCCGGGCCTACGAGGAGGCTGTTTCGGCGGTCGGTGGCGACAGCAAGGTCATCGCCAGCTCGCTCCAGATGGCGCTCACCAGTGTTCCGCGTGCTTGGTTTCTCAGCTTGCTAGAGTTATTTGTAGCATCCTCGTAGGAGCTACGCGACCTCTTCATCGCGCGCTTCGGGGCACCAGCGCCCCACGTCGTCGCGACCCTCCTCGGCGGCTCTCAAGCACCGCCCTCAGATCGCCACATCAAGCAGTTCTTCCACTAGATCTGTGCCGCCTCTGTACGCCGGGGGCCCCTCCCGGATGGGTGGCGCCCAAGACTGACCTCACCTTCAACTGAGGCGACCATCCCGCCTCCGTTGCGGGCTCAAGCGCTCTCCCGATGCGTTGCACACTCACCATCTGCAACATAGTAGTCACCAAGACCCTCATCGACGGTGGAGCTGGCCTCAATGTGCTCTCAGTAGAAGCTTTTAGCCTGCTCCACGTGCTGCTTGAGCAGCTACTCCCCACCAAGCCCTTCTCCTGAGTCGGCAGCGGCTCCGGCAGCCCTCTAGGGCAGATCCGCCTCCTGGTCACATTTGGTACCCGCAATAACTACCGCACCGAGCTGATCGACTTCAAGATCGCTCGTATCGGCCTCCCGTACAACACCATCCTCGGGTATACCGCTCAGTTCATGGCCGCGATCCATCCGGCCTATGACCTCATGAAGATGCCGGGGAGCAGCGGTGTCCTGACCTTGTGGGCAACACCAAGGAGGCTCTGACGGCCCTCAAGCTCGCCTTTCGGACCGCTGCGGCGGCACGTCCGGCCGATGAGGCTGCCCAGGAGCGAAGGGGGCTGCACCAGCGAAGAAGAAATGACTTTTCTCCCAAGACCGGGCTGAGACGAAGCAGGTACTGGTGGATGAAGACAGGATGTCAGGCGCCACCTTCACCATAGGAGCTGGCCTTCCCCCAGCTCAAGAAAAGGCGCTGGTCGGATTCCTGCGCGCTAACAAGGAGGTGTTCACGTGGGAACCCAAGGACCTGGCAGGAGTCCCGAGGGGGGTGATTAAGCATCACCTGAACGTATGCCCAAACGTACGCCCTGTAAAGTAGAAGGCCCGGTGCCAGTCTACGAAAAAGCAGTCCGTCATCATACAAGAGACTCGCAAACTAGAAGCAGTGGGTGTCATCCGTGAGGTCCGGTACCGGGAGTGGCTGGCGAACTCTGTCGTTATGCCCAGGAAAGGTGGAAAAGAGCGCATGTGTGTCTACTTCACCAACCTCAACAAGGCCTGCCCACAAGACCTGTTTCCGCTGCCCCGCATCCACCAGATTGTCGACTCCACCACAGAGTGTGACCTACTGTGCTTCCTGGACGCCTTCTCGGGTTACCACCAAATCAAGATGGCAGTACAAGATGTCGAGAAGACCGCCTTCCTCACCCCATGCGGAGTATACTGCCACACCTGTATGTCGTTCGGTTTGCAGAATGCAGGAGCAACCTTCCAGTGGTTGATGCATATCTCTCTAGGGGAGTAGCTCGAGAGGAATGTTGAGGCCTACGTTGATGACATCATGGTGAAGTCTCAGGAGGCCAAGACCCTCATCGAAGATTTGGAAGAAACCTTCGCCAGCCTGCGTAAGGTAGACCTATGGCTCAACCCGGAAAAGTGTGTGTTTGGCATCCCGTCAGGTAAGCTTTTGGGCTTCTTGGTGTTGCACAAAGGGATCGAGGCCAACCCTGAGAAGGTCAAGGCCATATAAAAAACTAGTCCGCCAAAGACCCTCAAAGAGATGCAGAAGCTGCCCGGCTGTGTAACATCACTCGGGCGTTTCATCTCCAAGCTGGGGAAGCCCTCCCCTTCTTCAAACTAATGAAAAGGAAGGGCCCATTTGAGTGGACCCCTGCGGCTGATGCGGCATTCGAAGACCTCAAGAGATACCTCACCAGCCCACCCGTAATGGTGGCACCCAAACCTCAAGAGCCCCTGGTGCTTTACCTGGCCGCTACACCACATTCCGCCAGCGCAGCGTTAGTGGCTGTCCGGGAGGAGCACCAAGACAAGACCCCAGAGCCCCGGAGTGATGCTCCCGAGGCTCCGGCAAGGCTAGCAAGCAACCGCGCCGTACAAGACGACATTCCTGAGGCCATAGCTGTCCCTTCTGGCGACCAAGCTCCCGTGGCTCCTTTACCCAATTAGGCGCGACAGCCCCAGGCGAGCTCGGGATTCACCCCCGTCGAGCACCCGGTATACTTCGTCAGCATGGTGCTCCGTGATGCTCGGGCAAGCTATCCCATGTGGCAGATGCTTGTGCTTGCGCTCCTCGTCGCTTTGCGCAAGCTGCGCCACTACTTCCAAGGCCATCCCATCAAGGTCGTCTCAGCCTACCCACTTGAAAGAGTACATCGGAGCCCCAATGAGGTGGGAAGGGTTGCTGAATGGAATATCGAGCTGCAGGCGTTCCAGATGGAATTCAGCACGACCAGAGTCATCAAAGGAGCCGCGCTTACTTACTTCATGGCAGAATGGACTGACGCCCCGAAGCTCAAAGCAGGCAAGGACCGATCCCTCTCGCCAGGAAGTGAAGCGCCGGACGGCTAGGTCATGTACTTCGACGGCATGTTCGCGTGCCAGGGTGCGAGGGCTGGAGTTGTGCTCATCTCGCCCACTCAGGACAAGCTTTACTATGCTGTGCAGCTCTGCTTTCAGCCGGGTGATAAGGTCTCCAATAACATTGCGGAGTACGAGGGCCTCATTGCTGGACTTAAGGTTGCGGTGGCCCTAGGAGTGAAGCGCCTCATCATTAGGGGCGACTCGCAGATCCTTGTCAACTTCTCCAACAAGGTGTACGAGCCAAAGGATGAGCATATGGAGGCATATCACATGGAGGTACGCAAAATGGAGAAGCAGTTCTTAGGCCAGGAGCTGCAGCATGTGCCTCGTGGCACAAACAAGGAAGCCGACGACATCGCCAAAAGGGCATCAGGCGCCTGCCCCAGGACCCAGGCGTCTTCGATGAGCGGCTCCTCAAGCCTTCGGCATCACGCTCACAAGAGGGGCAGCGACGGCTCAGGAGGAACTCCCCCAACCATCGACCTTGGGAAGCCCCGCCTGTGGCCCGACCTCAGGAGCCCGCCTGCTCCTGGCGCTCCAGCCTCAGGAGGGATGCTGGACCGAGGAGCTCAAGGTGTATCTGGTGCGAGGAGCCCTACCAGAAAAGGACGAGGATGCCGAATGTGTAGCCCGACAGGCTATGGTGTATTGCATTCAAGATGGCAAGCTTTATAGGAAATGACCAAATGATGTTCCTTTACAATGCATCTCCAGGAAGCAAGGGAGCGAGCTGCTAGCTGACATCCACGCCGGGGACTGCGTGCATAACTCATCGTCACGCACCCTGGTTGGCAAGGCATTCCGCATCGGTTTGTACTGGCCCACAACGCTCAACAATGCTGCCGAGCTGGTGAAGTCTTGCGAGGCTTGCCAATTCCATGCCAAGCAGATCCACCAACCGGCTCAGGGCCTCAAAACCATCCCGCTCTCCTGGCTGTTTGCAGTCTGGGGGCTGGACATCCTGGGCCCATTCCCTCGAGTGCCCGGGGGCTACCGCTACCTCTACGTCCCCATCGATAAGTTCACCAAATGGGCGGAGGTGGAAGCCGTACGGACCATCCCAGCCAGGTCTGCAGTCAAGTTCATTAAGGGTCTTGTAAGCCGGTTTGGGTTCCCCAACCGCATCATCACCGACAACGACTCATAGTTCACTAGCAACCTTTTCAAGATATATTGTGCTAACCTTGGAACGTAGATTTGCTACGCTTCGGTGGCACACCCCAGGAGCAACGACCAGGCCGAGCGGGCCAACGCGGAGGTTTTAAAAGGCCTCAAGACCAGGACCTTCAAGAAGAGGCTCGAGGCTTGCGGAAGGGGCTGGCACGGCGAGCTCCAGTCCGTGCTGTGATCAATCTGCACCACCGCCACCAAGCCTACAGTTGAGACCCCGTTCTTCCTCGTCTATGGAGCATAAGCGGTTCTCCCTCACGAGGTTAGGCACCACTCCGCACGGGTCCTAGCGTTTGATGAAGCGTAGTTGTATGCCATGCGGGGGACGGACCTCGTCTCTGAGAGGAGCGCCGTTGAGACGCCTTGGTCCGAGCGGCAAGGTATCAGCAGGCATTACGGCGGTACCATTGTCGCAACATCCGCTCTACGACGCTCGAGGAGGGCGACCTCGTCCTAAGGCGAGTCCTCTCTAGGGAAGGGATGCATAAGCTTTCACCCATGTGGGAGGGTCCGTTCAGGATAACCCACGTCTCCAGGCCTGGCAATTTGCGCCTGGAGATGAGGGACGATATCCCTATCCAGAACGCGTGGAACATCTGGCATCTCCGGAATTTCTATACGCAAAGCAAGGCCATGTGCCTAAGAAGAAAGGCCCCGTACCTATGAAGACAAGGCCCTATGCCTGTGAAGCAAGGCCCCGTGCCTGTGAATACAAGGCCCTGTGCCTGAGAAGCCAAGGCCCAGTGCATGTGAAGCAAGGCTCACGCCTGTGAAGGTCTCCGCTCATGACACTATCACGTAATAATGAGTGGGGTTGTACATGCCCCGGAGTCTCCGGAGTGCCACCCTTGGGCCTCGGGGGATCCCTCCCACGTCCTAGTGGCAGCACTTAGCTCTGCGCTGGTGAGAAGACTAGACTAGCTGCCGGACGCGGCTGTTCATTTGCTTTCTGGAGTTGGCTTGCCCCTTCCTTCTTTTAATGGATTTTGAATGTTCTGGCATTTCTCGAATGGCTTGGTTAAATCATCTCTCTCTTTGGTTCTTCCCTCGATTTTTAGCCTTGCATCGGGGAGAGCGGCAGTTGCCCGATGCTCTCCCTCGCGCGCCTCCCTTAGCCTCTGTGAGGCGTCCATAGTTGAGCTCGTGATTGATGCACCCCTCTCCTTAGGGCTGTGCCCCACGGGTACTGCAATAGGGTGTGTTTGACCATGTTCATCCCACAGCTGGGACCTCATGCGGCGAAGGATAATAATCTCCTAACGAGTTTCTGCAGCTTCCCGAAGGGCAGCGCCTCACGATATGGGGGCTATCCCGAGTACGTCAAGATAAGTCTCCTCCCCGTATGGGCGCATAATACACAGACCTCACAACACTGGCCGGGAATACTAAACATGGCGCCAGGAAGCACAAAAATCACGGTTCCTTACATGCCCTTCTAGGGCCCCATACTCGTTTGTCTTAGTAATGCAGGGAGAAAGGGAGAGCGAGGACATGCAATGGCGGCTCCTACGATGCGGCTACTCACGAGGATTGGCTCCCCGAGCTCAGCCGGAGCCCTCCTCACGCTTCACCGGGGCGTGACGACTAAATGACCCTACGCCGCCCTTAAGACGGGCGTGGCGGCATGGTGGCTGATCATAGCCGCCGCTGCTGGAGCTGCCGCTGTAGGAGGAGGTGCCGTAGCTGGATGAACTGCGGCCAGCGTCGAGGGCGAGCTCACCTTCACCCTCGTCACGGCCGTCGCCAAGGACGAGCACCTTGCCGCCATCATTGTCCTCTGGGCAGCACCGGGCACGACGACCATCTTCCCCGAACACCCTCACAAAGAGGGTCAACTCGCCATCGTATTTGAAGTGGAGTGTGCACCGCCTACCCAGACCGTGCGTGCGGGCAAATGTCTGCCAGCCGCGGGCCAGGGTCACGACGCCCGCGACGGAGATCTCCACCGCGACATACGAGGCTGTGCTGCAGCAGTCGTCTGCCTGTAGCCAGAGACCGTCGGAGCTCGTGACCGGAAGTTCATTAGCAAGGGAGCCCGGGAGCTGGAGCCGGGTGCCAGCCGGGTTCTCCGACCACATGACAAACTCTAGCATCACCTCTGCTGAGTGAAAGCGCGACCGGGGAGGCCGGATGACCCTGGTGCGCCTCCCCTCGTCCACAGGGCCTCAACGACCTCGACGATCCCCACCACGCGAAGGGCCGCCGCCGCGGATGTCGAGGGCGGCGCCGGTGTCGGGACCCCGATCCTAAGTCACACCGATCTAGCATGTAACACACCATATAACTTTGCGGCCTCACGCACGGTATCCCCACGGGTGCCACCTTACCTGGCCCGGGACCGTTTGCGCATTTTGGCTCACGTATATGATAGTGTCGCTAGCATCCATATGATAGAGAACCCGGGCCGACATGACCAGTTATAAACCAAAAGTGGCACTAAATTACAGAAACAGACATTCATGACCCAGCAACGAACGTGTCGGTCATCAACGTATGAACCCAAGTCGTAGCAAGCTACAAGGACTTAAAGGAACAACGCGTGACATTTCCCCTAAGGGACAGACACAGGAACGAAGAAGGACATATGCCGGTCAGCCTAAGTGATCCGGAGCAGTAGCAAGCTACCAAGGCTCAGTGGAAGCACTAGGAGACATTTCCCTGTAAGATAGGCTACCAAGGGTAAACAACTAGGTGTCGGATTCCACACATACCAAGCATTTCAATAACATACACACAATATGCTCAATATGTGCAAATACAACATGGCATCACAACAAGACTCTAATAAACAAAGTATTTATTCATTAGGCTCCGAGGATCCAAGTATTACAAACATGGGTCTCACGACCCAACATTCAGAGCATACAAGCAACAAGCGGAAGCACTACATGTCTGAGTACAGACATCTACAAATGAAAAAGGCTGAAGAGCTTGACTATCTACAACACTCGTCCAAGATCGTAGCTGAGGTACAAGCTACTTGTCGAAGTCCAAGCGGAACTACTAGTGAGACATCAATCCTATCTGCAAAACATAAATTAAGCAAACATGAGTACAAAGGTACTCAGCAAGACTTACATCAGATCCTATCATACATGCACTTGTATCAAGATGGCAAAGTGGGGTTTAGTTGCAGCAAGCCAGCTTTGACTCAGTGGCTATCCTATTCTACGATTGCTGGTAACTTTGAGGTGGCGCACACGAGTCCACTAAGCAGCACACAATACACCACTATGGATTCATTCCCGTCTCCTTACGAGAAAGCCATCCATAGCACTCACACTTGTCTTGAGTATTTTAGAGTATCCACTTCAAGTTGTCTATGTACCACGTAAGCATCCAAGAAGTCCATATCCGCGGACCCGGCTATTCGAATAGATCATGTTAACCCTGCAGGGGTGTACTGCTTCACACACGCTCTCGCCACTTACCGCCATGTACATCTCGTGTATCTCGGCAACCTTCAAGCGGAAGCCTGGCGAGGGTGTCGGCCACGACCTGACTAACCACACAAGTCTCTCGTCCAGGTTTATCGCCTATTCGGGTTCCATCCGTGGGGAGATCCGGCCGGGGTGTCGCTCACGGCCCCAAATGATGTGCGCAGGGTTCCCAAGCCCACCTCGCCGAGTGGATCTACGCTTGGTACACCGTGCCACGGTGCCTAGTCTGTCCCAAGCCCACTGGCCGAGTGCCACTTGGTAGACTACTAACACTAACTACAAACACCAGAAACTAGTTGCAACTCCTGGACAGAGATCATGTTGATTAATAAGTCGAGAGGGGTCGAGTTACCGGAACCCAATGTGTGGTAGTATCTAGTCATTGGACAACATACACAGAACTCAGTTCTTAGGGACGGTTCTAGTGAGACAACCCACCATGTAATCCTACATGGCCTCTCACCGCTACCTTTACCAAATCGCGTTCACACGCTTAACCCTCAGCATCAGAACATATCATTTCACTCCAATTCATTCCCGATGAATTAGACCTGACACACTCTAAGCAATAGCAAGCAAGGCATGGTAAGATCACATCATGGCTTCAATCAACTCCTACACATGCTAGTGGGTTTCAACTATTTACAGTGGAAAGACAGGTCATGCAGAGGAATGGGTTCAACTACCGCAGCATAAAGTAGTAGTTGAAGTCGTTGTTGTCCTAATGCAAAAATAGGGAGTAGGAGCAAGAGAGGGATTGTATCGGAATGAACAAGGGTGTTTGCTTGCCTGGTAAAACAACGTGCAGAGCACTGCTCCTCTGACATGTACTCTGGATCGGTCTCCGGAGCTGGACCTATCGAGAAGAACGGTGCCGGCAATCAAACACAAGCATATGCAACAATATGATGCATTAATATGGCATGAAAATATGATGTTATTGAGCTAATGCAACTATCATTCAATTTGAAAGAAGTCCATTTGAACCAAAGGCTCAAATGCAACTTTAAAATAAGTATTTTCTAAAGCCATATATGTGTTTTCATATAAAAGTAGGTTTAACTTCATTTGTCATGCATGAAAATGGTACAGATGGATAGATTGAATTTTTCTGATAATTTTTCATATATAAATTATTTCATTCTGAGCTACGGTTGAATTTCTGTGATTTTTTGAAGTTTAAACCAATTTCTGAAATAAATAAATCATTTAAGATTTATTTAAAAACCAGAACTGGATTACTGCGTCAGCATGACACAGGCATGACGTCAGCAGGTCAAAGGGGCTGTTCCAGAGTCAAACCTGACAGTGGGGTCCACTGGTCAGTGACTCAGTTAATTAACTGAGTTAATTAACTCTAAATTAATCCTAACAGAAATAAACAGCAGGGCTGGGCCCACATGTCAGTGGCTAATCTAATTAACCAAAAGTAATTAATTAACTTAATCTAGTCAACTAACTAAAGGGGTGGGGGCCCACCTGTCATTGACACAGGGGGTCAAAGCACGGTCAAAACTACGGCTAGCACGCCGGCGTTTAGCCGCCGGCGGCAGCAAACGCGGCGGAGGGCTTCGGGATTCCTGCTCCGGGGGTCTTTTGAGTAGCTGAGACCACGGGCAAGCTGCTGGAGCTCGTCCGCGTCCATTCCCGCAAGCGGCAGCAGCTGGGACGGCCGGAGCTCGCCGGAAATGAGCTCGCGGCGGCGCCGGAGTTCGGCCCTCGTCGGGTCTGGGGCTACAGGGCACGGGGAGACCTACGGAGGGGCGCTACGGGCTCCTGGTGAAGCGGCGGACGCGGTGGCGTGCTCCGCTTGGATTTTGGGTGGCTGTGGCCACGGCGGCGGCATCGCCGGCGGCGGTGAGGTCGGGCAACTGCGGTGGTAGGGGCTAGAGGCCGCAGACGACGGCGAGGACAGGGGGGAAAGAACCGGGGGCTCACCGCGGTTCTGCTGGGGAGGTCAGTGGCTCGGGGATACTTCTGCTGCGGCGAAATCGTTGGCGGCGATCGTCTGGGCAGAGGAAGAAGACGACGGCATTTGCGGTGTTCCAGGGCACCCGGCGTCTTGTGGCTTGACGGAGAGGACGAGGGTGAAGTGGCGGAGCTCTCGGGCTACTCGGAGGGGCGAGGGGAAGGCAGTGGCTACGGCTACGGCGATCGACGGCGACGGCGGCGTTCGGGAGTTGCGAGAGAGAGAGAGCGAGGGAGAGGAGGGGAGAGGACCAGGAGAGTGCGAGAGGGTCGGGGGAGGTGCGTGGCTCGTCCAGAGACATCCAGGCGGCGAGGGGAGGTGAAGCAGGCAGCTCGCGTGGCGCTCCCGCCGCGAGCGCGCGCCGGCCATACGCTCGGCCTCCTATCGTCGCCAGGAGGACGACGACTGGCAACTGGGCCGGCCCAGTGCCAGGCCAGCAAGTGGCCCAGGTAAGCTAACCCTTTTATTTCTTTCCGTTTTCTATTTTTCTGACATTTGTTTTGATTTAATATCTAAATTAAATCAATTATTTTCTTCTGACATATTTATTTTGCAGGGACCTAGAAATTAACCCAAGCCCCTAAAAATAAACAACCTGAATTTTGGACATATATAAAATATATAATATATATATATATCCAATGCAAATAACTATTGCATTAATTCCAAATGCCCAAAATAAATACTTATGAGCTCCTAATAATATTGGCTTGATTTTTATCTCTGACCAATATTTTTAGAGGGCCACATGAACATTTTCTTGGACCCTTTTGGAGCAACTTTTATTTGGGTCATTTTCAATAGGGTTTCTGAGGGTTTCACAAGTCCTCATTTCAATTTCACTTGAAAATTAAACTTGATGCAAACCACAAGGCTAACCTAGTGCATACCAGAACTAGGGTTGTGACAACTCGCCTCCACTCGAAAGAATCTCGTCCCGAGATTCAGGAGTAGGCGGAAAGAAGGTGGGGTACTCCAGTCGGAGACGATCTTCTCGCTCCCAAGTAGCTTCTCTCTCGGAATGATGAGACCATTGAACTTTGAGAAACTTGATGTTATGACGTCGAGTGACACGCTCTGCTTGATCCAAAATGCGAACGGGATACTCTCGATATGTGAGGTTATCTTGGAGATCAAGCGTTTCGTGGTCCACTCCGCGGATGGGATCCGAGAAGCAACGCCTGAGTTGAGAGACGTGGAAGACATCATGAACTCGAGAAAGATGTGGGGGTAGTTCCAATTGGTAGGCAACCTCTCCTCGTTTAGCGAGAATGCGAAAAGGACCAATGTAACGAGGAGCCAACTTGCCCTTGATACCGAAACGATGGGTACCTTTCAAAGGAGTAACCCGAAGATAAGCTTTGTCACCAACTTCATAAGCCACTTCCTTATGATGACGATCATATTGGCTCTTCTGACGAGACTGGGCTGTTTTCAAATTCTCACGAATGATGCGAACTTGCTCTTCTGCTTCCTGGATCATATCCGGTCCAAAGAATTGTCTTTCACCGGTTTCTGACCAGTTCAAAGGTGTTCGACATCTTCGCCCATAAAGAATCTCAAAAGGAGCTTGCTTAAGACTGGATTGATAGCTATTGTTATAAGCAAATTCGGTGAAAGGAAGACATTTCTCCCAATCCATACCGAATGAGATAACACAAGCTCTAAGCATGTCTTCGAGGATTTGGTTAACCCGTTCCACTTGACCACTTGACTGAGGGTGGAAAGCGGTACTGAAGGAAAGATGGGTGCCCATGGCAGTCTGGAAACACTCCCAGAAATGAGAAGTGAAAAGACTACCACGGTCTGAATTGATCTCTAGTGGGACACCATGAAGTGACACTATTCGAGAAATATACAAGTCAGCAAGCTGACTAGCAGTGATACTCTCTCGAACAGGTAGGAAGTGAGCCACTTTGGAGAGACGATCAATGACTACAAAAATAGCATTATTCCCTCTCTTGGTCCTTGGAAAGCCGGTGATGAAGTCCATACCAACTTTATCCCATTTCCATTCAGGAATAGCTAGAGGCTGAAGGGTGCCAGCAGGTCTTTGATGTTCTGCCTTAACGCGACGACAAACATCTCATCTAGCAATGAACTCAGCAATTTCTCTCTTCATCCTAGTCCACCAGAACCTCTGGCGTAGATCCTGATACATCTTAGTACTACCGGGATGAATCGTGAGAGGAGATTCATGAGCCTCTTTAAGAATCAATTGCCGAAGATGTTGCTTCTTGGGAACCACCAGCCAGTTTTGGAAGAGAACAACACCTCGGTCATCTATGGAGAAACTACCAGCAATACCCTTGGCAATGTTTCTCTTTATCCGGGTAATTCCGGTATCATGCTTCTGGGCTTCTAATATATGATCCATAAGAGTAGATTTCGCCACCAAAGTTGAAAGGAATCCGTGTGGAGCAATGTGAAGGTTAAGCTTACATAATTCCTCATGGAGAAGTGGTTGGCCCTGCTGCAACATGAGATTGTTGCAATAGGATTTACGACTTAGCGCATCAGCCAAGACATTTCCCTTGCCTGGGGTATAGGTAATCCCTAAGTCGTAATCTGAGATCAACTCCAACCAACGTCTTTGCCTACGATAATCTGGTTGGGTGAAAATATACTTGAGACTCTGGTGATCGGGGTAGATCTCGCAACGATTACCAAGAAGGTAATGTCGCCAGGTCTTAAGTGCATAGACTACGGCTGCAAGCTCTAGATCATGTGTAGGATAATTCTCCTCATGTGGATGCAACTGTCGAGATGCATAAGCAATCACACAACGATCCTGGATAAGAATGCAACCTAGTCCCTGTCGTGAGGCATCACAGTAGATAACAAAGTCCTTGGTGAAATCCGGTGGCACAAGTATGGGAGCAGAAGTCAGGCGTCTTATCAGTTCCTGAAAACTGTGCTCACACTATGGGGACCACTCAAACTTTTTATCTTTCTTAAGAAGTTTCGTGAGAGGTTTGGCCACTTTAGAGAAGTTCTCAACAAAGCGGCGACAATAACTGGCTAGACCAAGGAAACTCCTAACTTGTTTAACTGTTTCAGGCGGAGTCCAATCAAGAATGGCCTGAACTCTTTCGGGGTTGACAGCAATGCCCTTACCAGAGATTACATGTCCGAGATAGGTCACTTCTGGCAACCAAAATTTGCACTTGGAGAACTTGGCATAAAGGCGGTGCTCTCTGAGTTTTTCTAGGACAAGTCTAAGATGTTCGGCATGCTCTTCCAGGTTCTTCGAGTAAATAAGAATATCATCGAGGTAAACCACGACGAACTTATCTAAGTACTCCATGAAGATCGAGTTCATCAAGCGGGAGAAAGTGGCTGGAGCATTTGTTAGACCGAAGGACATGAAGGTGTACTCGTACTGACCATAACGAGTGACGAAAGCCGTCTTGGGAATGTCCCCATTTCTAATTTTGATTTGATGGTATCCTAACCTCAAACCATCTTGGAGAAGATTGAGGATCCAGCGAGCTGATCATACAGGTCGTTGATCCTGGGAAGCGGATACTTGTTCTTTACTGTGACCAAATTAACGGGACGATAATCTACAACCATCTGATCCGTACCATCCTTCTTCTTAACGAAGAGGACGGGGCAAGCCTAAGGAGAAGAACTAGGACGGATGAAACCCTTTTGCAAGGACTCATCAAGTTGTTTCTTAAGCTCAGCTAGTTCTAGGGGTGCCATTTGTAGGGTCTCCTGAAGATTGGAGCGGTTCCTGGAATCAGATCTATAACAAACTCTACATCTCGATCGGGTGGAACACCTGGCAGTTCCTCTGGAAAGACATCCGGAAAGTCACGGACTACCGGAACATCTTTAAGATCTGGAAGAGGGCTGGCATTAAGAGAATAGAGTTGACGCTTTGCAACTCTAGTGGTGACGGTGACTGTCTTGCCAGTTGGGTGTGTAAGCTGAACAGACCTAGTGAAACAATCAATCTTGGCATGATGAGCTGTCATCCAGTCCATACCCAAGATGATATTAATATCTGAAGACTTGAGGGCTACAAGTGATGCAAGGAACACAAGTCTGTCGACAAGGATTTCATTACCATGGCTTACACTAGAAGTTTGCCATTTGGATCCAGGAGTTTGAATGAGTAGTGGGGAAGGCATATCACAAAATGACATGTCGTGCAAACGGGCATAACTTTCGGAAATGAAAGAATGAGACGCTCCAGTATCAAATAGAACCGATGTCGGATGACAATTGACAAGAAGTGTACCAAGAACGACATCTGGATCATCATGAGCATCATTGGCTGAGACGTGATGCACACGTCCATGTTCGATGGGAGCTGACTTAACACTGATCATCTTGCGTGATGATTTATCACGTCTAACAGATTTCTCGGACTGGGATGGAGCAACACGGGTCTGAGTGCAAATACGAGCAATGTGTCCCAGTTCTCCGCACTTGTAGCAAATCCTGGAGGTAGGACGTGGACCCGCATTGGCAAACGGTCCATCAATAGACCTGGGTGGAGCATACTGCTGAACTGGAAGAGGTACCACACGAGATGGCCTCGGAGGATAAATGGGTGGAAGAACAGAGTTCGGAACCCAAATCCGGCGCTTCTGAGAACTATAACCGGAGGAAGATCCCAAATTAAGGGTGTGCTTACGAGACTCATCGTAAGTGAGCTGAGCTGTCTCTGCATTGATGGCCTTGTTCACAAGGGCCTGGAATGTGTTGCAATGATGCAAGTGGAGATCACGACGTAGTTTGGGGTTGAGACCCTTCCGGAACCTAGCCTGCTTCTTGGCGTCCGTGGACACTTCTTCTGTAGCATAGTGGGCGAGGTTCTCAAACTCTCGACCATAGGCATCAACAGCCATCTTAGCCTGTGTAAGACTACAGAACTCTTCTCTCTTACGATCGATAAGGGCTTGAGGGATATGATGTTCACGAAAAGCCTCGGTGAAATCTCTCCAGGTAGGAATCTGGTCAGCTGGAATCATGGCCTCATAGTTCTGCCACCAAAGACTAGCAGGACCTTCCAGGTGATAAGCGGCATAGATGACCTTGTCCTCTTCAGCTACATTCGCAGAACGCAGCTTGTGAGTGATACTACGGAGCCAGTCATCTGCATCGAGTGGCTCAATGGAATGATGAAAGGTGGGTGGTTTCAGACGAATGAAGTCATGGATGGTTGTTGATTCCTTGCACTGATGTGCGGTGTTCTCCTCAATACGTGCCAACAGGCGGTTAGACTCACGCTTGTTTCTCTCCATCTCTATCATTAACTCTGCCAACGAAGGCTGGTTGGGAGGATCCTCGTCATCCCTACCATCTCCGTGGTTCTGTCTACGAGTAGCTGAGCTTCGCTTAACTAAAGGCATCCTGAGAAGCGAAACCGAAGACGGAAACATCAACAACTATAGGAAGCATAAGGTAGAACCAGAAATTAGTATTTCTCGAACTACTAGGATAATTCCGGCAGCATAATGGCAGTAAAATGCTCAGAATGAGACATCCTGCTAACAAAGGATAGTTCAACATCTCAACATCATCACTCAAGGTACTGTGATAGTACTAAAACAACTTCACCGGAAGAGCTTGAAACAAGATTAGGACTCTGATCAACCAATCCTAGGGGACTACGGAGTAGTAACTCGTGATCCTGATAGACGGAAGAGAAAGCCTAGTTCCTTAACCCCGTAGGAAGGTAAGATGACACAGATCAGAAGACATGAGGTATAAGGAGTAAAAAGAGCCTTACGTTCCCTTCCACAATCAATTCCCTTATATAACTAAGGAATTTCTAGACTCAACTTCGACCAGTTTGGCTTGGTTACCCTACAGGCAGTCAGGCTCTGATACCAACGCTGTCGGGACCCCGATCCTAAGTCACACCGATCTAGCATGTAACACACCATATCACTTTGTGGCCTCACGCACGGTATCCCCACGGGTGCCACCTTACCTGGCCCTGGACCGTTTGCGCATTTTGGCTCACGTATATGATAGTGTCGCTAACATCCATATGACAGAGAACCCGGGCCGACATGACCAGTTATAAACCAAAAGTGGCACTAAATTACAGAAACAGGCATTCATGACCCAGCAACGAACGTGTCGGTCATCAACGTATGAACCCAAGTCGTAGCAAGCTACAAGGACTTAAAGGAACAACGCGTGACATTTCCCCTAAGGGACAGACACAGGAACGAAGAAGGACATATGCCGGTCAGCCTAAGTGATCCGGAGCAGTAGCAAGCTACCAAGGCTCAGTGGAAGCACTATGAGACATTTCCCTGTAAGATAGGCTACCAAGGGTAAACAACTAGGTGTCGGATCCCACACATACCAAGCATTTCAATAACATACACACAATATGCTCAATATGTGCAAATACAACATGGCATCACAACAAGACTCTAATAAACAAAGTATTTATTCATTAGGCTCCGAGGAGCCAAGTATTACAAACATGGGTCTCACGACCCAACATTCAGAGCATACAAGCAACAAGCGGAAGTACTACATGTCTGAGTACAGACATCTACAAATGAAAAAGGCTAAAGAGCCTGACTATCTACAACACTCGTCCAAGATCGTAGCTGAGGTAGAAGCTACTTGTCGAAGTCCAAGCGGAACTACTAGTGAGACATCAATCCTATCTGCAAAACATAAATGAAGCAAACATGAGTACAAAGGTACTCAGCAAGACTTACATCAGATCCTATCATACATGCACTTGTATCAAGATGGCAAAGTGGGGTTTAGTTGCAGCAAGCCAGCTTTGACTCAGTGGCTATCCTATTCTACGATTGCTGGTAACTTTGAGGTGGCGCACACGAGTCCACTAAGCACCACACAATACACCACTATGGATTCATTCCCGTCTCCCTACGAGAAAGCCATCCATAGCACTCACACTTGTCTTGAGTATTTTAGAGTATCCACTTCAAGTTGTCTATGTACCACGTAAGCATCCAAGAAGTCCATATCTGCGGACCCGGCTATTCGAATAGATCATGTTAACCCTGCAGGGGTGTACTGCTTCACACACGCTCTCGCCACTTACCGCCATGTACATCTCGTGTATCTCGGCAACCTTCAACCGGAAGCCTGGCGAGGGTGTCGGCCACGACCTGACTAACCACACAAGTCTCTCGTTCAGGTTTATTGCCTATTCGGGTTCCATCCGTGGGGAGATCCGGCCGGGGTGTCGCTCACGGCCCCAAATGATGTGCGCAGGGTTCCCAAGCCCACCTCGCCGAGTGGATCTACGCTTGGTACACCGTGCCACGGTGCCTAGTCTGTCCCAAGCCCACTGGCCGAGTGCCACTTGGTAGACTACTAACACTAACTACAAACACCAGAAACTAGTTGCAACTCCTGGACAGAGATCATGTTGATTAATAAGTCGAGAGGGGTCGAGTTACCGGAACCCAATGTGTGGTAGTATCTAGTCATTGGACAACATACACAGAACTCAGTTCTTAGGGACGGTTCCAGTGAGACAACCCACCATGTACTCCTACATGGCCTCTCACCGCTACCTTTACCAAATCGCGTTCACACGCTTAACCCTCAGCATCAGAACATATCATTTCACTCCAATTCATTCCCGATGAATTAGACCTGACACACTCTAAGCAATAGCAAGCAAGGCATGGTAAGATCACATCATGGCTTTAATCAACTCCTACACATGCTAGTGGGTTTCAACTATTTACTGTGGAAAGACAGGTCATGCAGAGGAATGGGTTCAACTACCGCAGCATAAAGTAGCAGTTGAAGTCGTTGTTGTCCTAATGCAAAAACAGGGAGCAGGAGCGAGAGAGGGATTGTATCGGAATGAACAAGGGGGTTTGCTTGCCTGGTAAAACAACGTGCAGAGCACTGCTCCTCTGACGGGTACGCTGGATCGGTCTCCGGAGCTGGACCTATCGAGAAGAACGGTGCCGACAATCAAACACAAGCATATGCAACAATATGATGCATGAATATGGCATGAAAATATGATGTTGTTGAGCTAATGCAACTATCATTCAATTTGAAAGAAGTCCATTTGACCCAAAGGCTCAAATGCAACTTTAAAATAAGTATTTTCTAAAGCCATATATGTGTTTTCATATAAACAGTAGGTTTAACTTCATTTGTCATGCATGAAAATGGTACATATGGATATATTGAATTTTTCTGATAATTTTTCATATATAAATTATTTCATTCTGAGCTACGGTTGAATTTCTGTGATTTTTTGAAGTTTAAGCCAATTTCTGAAATAAATAAATCATTTAAGATTTATTTAAAAACCAGAACTGGATTACTGCGTCAGCATGACACAGGCATGACGTCAGCAGGTCAAAGGGGCTGTTCCAGAGTCAAACCTGACAGTGGGGTCCACTGGTCAGTGAATCAGTTAATTAACTGAGTTAATTAACTCTAAATTAATCCTAACAGAAATAAACAGCAGGGCTAGGCCCACATGTCAGTGGCTAATCTAATGAACCAAAAGTAATTAATTAACTTAATCTAGTCAACTAACTAAAGGGGTGGGGGCCCACCTGTCATTGACACAGGAGGTCAAAGCACGGTCAAAACTACGGCTAGCACGCCGGCGTTTAGCCGCCGGCGGCAGCAAACGCGGCGGAGGGCTTCGGGATTCCTGCTCCGGGGGTCTTTTGAGCAGCTGAGACCACGGGCGAGCTGCTGGAGCTCGTCCGCGTCCATTCCCGCAAGCGGCAGCAGCTGGGACGGCCGGAGCTCGCCGGAAATGAGCTCGCGGCGGCGCCGGAGTTCGGCCCTCGTCGGTTCTGGGGCTACAGGGCACGGGGAGACCTACGGAGGGGCGCTACGGGCTCCTGGTGAAGCGGCGGACGCGGTGGCGTGCTCCGCTTGGAGTTTGGGTGGCTGTGGCCACGGCGGCGGCATCGCCGGCGGCGGTGAGGTCGGGCAACTGCGGTGGTAGGGGCTAGAGGCCGCAGACGACGGCGAGGACAGGGGGAAAGAACCGGGGGCTCACCGCGGTTCTGCTGGGGAGGTCAGTGGCTCGGGGAGACTTCTGCTGCGGCGAAATCGTCGGCGGCGATCGTCGGGGCAGAGGAAGAAGACGACGGCATTTGCGGTGTTCCAGGGCACCCGGCGTCTTGTGGCTTGACGGAAAGGACGAGGGTGAAGTGGCGGAGCTCTCGGGCTACTCGGAGGGGTGAGGGGAAGGCAGTGGCTACGGCTACGGCGATCGACGGCGACGGCGGCGTTCGGGAGTTGCGAGAGAGAGCGAGGGAGAGGAGGGGAGAGGACCAGGAGAGTGCGAGAGGGTCGGGGGAGGTGCGTGGCTCGTCCAGAGACATCCAGGCGGCGAGGGGAGGTGAAGCAGGCAGCTCGCGTGGCGCTCCCGCCGCGAGCGTGCGCCGGCCACACGCTCGGCCTCCTGTCCTCGCCAGGAGGACGACGACTGGCAACTGGGCCGGCCCAATGCCAGGCCAGCAAGTGGCCCAGGTAAGCTAACCCTTTTATTTCTTTCTGCTTTCTATTTTTCTGACATTTGTTTTGATTTAATATCTAAATTAAATCAATTATTTTCTTCTGACATATTTATTTTGCAGGGACCTAGAAATTAACCCAAGCCCCTAAAAATAAACAACCAGAATTTTGGACATATATAAAATATATAATATATATATATCCAATGCAAATAACTATTGCATTAATACCAAATGCCCAAAATAAATACTTATGAGCTCCTAATAATATTGACTTTATTTTTATCTCTGACCAATATTTTTAGAGGGCCACATGAACATTTTCTTGGACCCTTTTGGAGCAACTTTTATTTGGGTCATTTTCAATAGGGTTTCTGAGGGTTTCACAAGTCCTCATTTCAATTTCACTTGAAAATTAAACATGATGCAAACCACAAGGCTAACCTAGTGCATACCAGAACTAGGGTTGTGACAGCCGGGCGCTGAGTAGGTTCGTCCGTGCCCACGAGGGGCCGCGGCAGGGGTCGCGACACTCTTGCGGGGGTGGCCTCGTCCCCTCTTAGGTGGTGGCGAGCAGGGCCCCTCCTGACGGGTCATCCCCTTCTCCATAGACGAGAACCTCCACACCGGCGCCATGGGTGTCGATGCAAAGCAAGAGCCAAGGAGGGAGAAGAAGAAGCGGGCGGAATGAAGGACGAGACGGGCAAAAAAGGCTCCGTTGTCGCCTTATTTATAGCCAGGAGAAGGCCAACCCCCGGCCTCCATAATCGCAGGTAATGATGGTCTTCCTGCATGCAGGGACTTGTCAAGTCGCGCAGTCACCGAGGCGGTGTGGGGAAGTGGAAACACCACGTCCCATCAATCACCACGCGTCAATCAAGGCTGCAGGCTTTTGGGGCCCGCGGCCCTTCGCACCTGACCCTTGGCTTCGCCATGAAGCCAAGTCCGAGCGTGCCTTGGGCCCGGGGGCTACTGTCGGCGTCTTGGGAATGGGGGTACCCAGACCTGCGTGCCTGCGGCCCAGAGCATTGCTCGTCCAGCTGCCTGGTATGGCCCAACCTCATAAGCAACCACTCAAGACCCTCGCGAGGGGCCGATCCTCATGAGGCGGACGATGCAACACCTCCCCTGGGGCGGCCTCACTAGGCTAGCTCCCGAGGAGCGGAGATATCCAGGCAAGGGGCACCTCGCGAGGTTCCCGTGACGTGAGCCATGACGACCAAGGCCAGGCGGGCGCCAGCAGGCACAAGGTGCCAGTTTCCCCTTTGGTGCTAAAGGGGGAGGCGCAGGCGAGGAGTCCCGAGGCATCAGGCAAAGGTTTCCATATTGGTGCAAGAAGACCAAGACCAGCCGGACGGCACAGCGGAGGTCATTGCGGAGCCCACGGCGGCGTCACCACCAGAGCCTTTGGCAGGTGAAGACCACTTTTTGTCAGGATAGCTTGTACTAGCTGTACCCCTTCAAACTTGGCCATTGTGGGATCCCTTCTCGCTCAATATTTGCGAAGAGGACCCGGGCCTCTATAATAGGACTAGCCACCACCATAGGAAGGGGATCAGATCATTGGGACCCCACACATCCGCAAGCGAGTCCGAGCACAAGAACACCTCTCCTCAGGAGGCTGTTCTTACCATGTACTAGTTCTTCCCCAGCCTTCAAGGAAATCCACCACACCACACTGGATCAGGGTATTACATCACAACGGTGGCCCGGACCAGTATAAATCCTTGTTTGCTTTGTTCTTCGAGATTGACTACTAGGCCTAGGAATCGGTTCGAGAGCGAGCTAGAGTGCAAAGGAGAGATCCTTGTGCGCACCCTAGTGTTCGAACCTCAAGGGTTTTGCCGGAACCCAAGATCCGACAGGGCCCATATGATCCGCTCCCCAGAGGAGGCGTAGGCTCTCGACGGCGGTCATCACGGCCGAGTCGACGATCATACTGCTCGTAGTTCTGACCCAGATATTGCTCTTGGCGGTGCCCACGACCCTCACGCCGTGGGGGTGATCTTGGGCTGTTGGTCGACAGGACTGTGTCCGCCACCACGGACCTGCTGTGGATTCTATTGCGCGACTGAGAAACGGCTGAGTTTTGCTCACCTGCTGCTCGGAGCAGCGCTTGAATCTACAGCAAACCTCTTCCAACTTCCGATTGGGAAGGTTGAATCGATTCTGCTATATGGGATGCATTTGTAAGATTTTGGATCGGAGTGCGGTATACCTGGGGCTCAGGCGGAAACAACTGTCGTTGCCGTCGACTGGACTCAAGGATCAATCGGTGGGCATGCTCGTCGAGTGAACGCTGAAGGTTCTCCATACGCGCACGCTCGGCCAACGTGGCCTGGCGCGTGGCCTCTAGGGCATGAGCCTCGGAAGTCTCTCCCACGATGGGGGTCCGGAGCGCCTCGACGTTACAGTGATGCAGCTCTTCCCTTTGCTCCGCAGTGAGGGCTTCAGGAACATACTCATCGCGACCATACGACGGACCATCATCGCCGCCACCACCGCTGCGAGGGTACCCAGGTGGGCTGCGATGGGAGTCGACCATGAGGACCTCTGCTGCAGGGTCACTACTTCCACACTCGAAGAGCGTATCCACGGAGCCAATTGACAGGTCGACGGGCCCATAGAGGTATTCGTCAGGATCGATCGCTGTGACTTGGGGAGTGGCCGACTGGCGGGCCACCGCATGCTTCACCCACCGCTCGAGCCGTGATCGACCGGACTGCTTGCAAAGACGTACAATGGGGAGATCGGATGATGAAGGAGCCGACCGATACTGGGTCGATGGCTGCCGAAGGACGCCGGAGGAGGACGCGGCTGAGAAGTTCCTCAACGTCGAGGGCGGCCTCCCGGAGCCAGGCGAAGTCGTCGACGATGAAGACGAGCGCGCCGAGTTGGATCTCGCGGCCCGGAGCAAGACCACCGCTGGAAACCATGTTGATGAAGATCGGAAAAAAACTGCAACCTCACCGGAAGTCGCTAAGACACCTGCCCCACGGTGGGCGCCCACTATCGTGGTACTAAGTCTAACAGTAAGAGTAGGGGGTACGTAGGAGGAGGCAAGGTCCTAACTATGGTGAGGTTGTACACACGAGTTTACGAGTTCAGGCCCCTCTCGGAGGAGGTAAAAGCCCTACGTCTCGGTGCCCGGAGGCGGTCGACTGGAATATGAATGTCTGTGTTATAGGTGGTGCGAACCCTTGTACCAAAGGAGGGGGGCGGCTTATATAGAGTGCGCCAAGACCCCAGCCATCCCCCGTTACATAGGGTTCAATATACATAAAGACAAGATGTTACTGATAATGCCTGCTATAAAGAGCTATAAATGGCCTTTAAGACTACGGAGTGAATGCCTGACCATTGTCATCTTGAGTGACCTTTGATCTTATGTACTCCGAGTGGTTTTGTTTTGTAGTCGAGTGACTTCTTCCTGGTTGGGATATCCGAGTGAGATATTTGGTCGAGTGGAATGCACTCCTCGGTTACTTTAGTCGGTATCCTTTGCTATCCTTTGAATCTCCTTGACTCCAGGGTAGTGACCTTGGGTAGGGTGCCTAGGTCAGGCCTATGACCCTACCCGAGGTCTATGGCATCGTTAGACACACTGGCCTTGCAGCTTCTCATAGTGATGATTCATATTAGTGGTTCATATGATGTAGCATCAAATGTCTAAAGCATCGAGGTTCATATATCAGAAGCATGCAATAGTGGTGGTCCCAGCAAACTTATTTACACTGCTTTCATACTGCATAGTACATTAGTAAACAATATGGTTGACTATTAGAAATATAGCTCCATCCACGCGTATTCATCTGATAGATGGACTGTAGATGCATGCAAAAATGGACAACTATGCTCATCTTGGTACAACAAAAATATCCCATAGTAAACACGTATGCTCATATTTAGCCATTTAACCAAAGCAATAGATAGACTGTAGATGTGTTGTTTTTGCATGTACAGGTTTGTGCAGAATCTGTCTACATTCGCCACCTAAAATCCAACTAATCAAATGACTTTAAAGTTGATATGGAGCATGAACCTATAGAGAAATTCATTCAGAAAGCATAAATGCAAATGTACAGCTACAAACTCGATTCATGAACTTGTAGCAACAAAAGCACTTATGAAATGAAGGCTCCTCATGTTCCTGCCAATATCAATTGGAATAAAAGTTAATAACCTCACGATTTTAATAAACCACAATCAATACATGAGAAATTTTTTATAAGTTGGAATATGCAAAAAATATATTAAACAAAGAAATGGATAAAGAATATTGCCTGCAATGGAACCGTCAACAAAAAAGGAGAACCAACAATGTGACCAGAGTTTACACAACTATAAGCTCATTTATAAATATAGGTTCGCACTGCAAAAAAAATTAGGCAGCACGGTTACAATGCCAAAAGGAGCTTGAATTTTAACTCTACTATTGTACTGCATGGACAACATATCTTCATTTTACCATAATTATCACTGAACATCATGGAAGATGAGTTTACATGAGAAAGCATTGAATTATAGCCATGTCTTGTCTCTATGCCAAGATGCTGTAAATGTTTAGCAAATGATAGATCTATTAAGATTTTATTTACATTAGTGGCACTACCCAGCCACTATCAATATCAGTGAACAATTTATATATACTTTTGTCAACAACTCAACTAACTATTGTCTTATAAGGAAACTTCTTCTTTTAGAACCACATCGAATGCCTAATACAGAAAATAGAAAATGTTATATTCATATGTATTTATCCAGGAATTGACATACCAATTTAGGAATTTTTCAAGTCGGAGAGCAATGAACTTTATTTTTGAAGCCAGGTTGATCTTTACGGAAAAGAGTAAACATATATTACTTTTTTGTTGGTGAGAGAACCCATAGAAAGTGCTAATGGTAGGTAATGCATATTCAGTTCTAAATAAAATGTAGCTGCCTTGTCAGAACTACATACATAAATAATTTCTTTCCTTCCTACACATATCCACATCTTAGATAGGTTCATATCTTTTAGGAGCACATAACACAATATAACAAAGGGACCTAAAAATTTTGCCTTCTCAAATTTGAACATTAAAGCATAACTCAACTTAGATGTCCTAGCATGGAAAGAAAATATAAGAATACCAACCAGCTTACCAATGCTTCAATTTTTGGGAAGACAGAAAATATACAGAAAGAAAGAAAAAATGACTGGGTGCTATACCTAAAATAGTCCAACTGGTCACTGAAGAGATGGTCGAAGCTCCAGATTAAGGAAATCACGAAAATACTTGATCTTAAATCTGAATTATTCTGTTCATTCGACACCATCCACCTCTTTGCTCATCATCGAGAGATTCACAACATCCATAAACAGCACCGCAGACAATTTGGCAACAACATCCATAAACAACACCACATCAAAAAAGTAGAACTACCAAAATCAACCCAATAACTAATTAGGAAAAACATTGTAGGAGGCAAACATGTTTATAGCTAACAATAGTTTGCATTCACAGGGACAACCGCTCTCTAACTTAGTACCCTATATGGTACAACCATGCATCTCATCTCAAAGACCATTCAGGTTTATTCATGTGCTTGAAATATATATATGTTTTACTACATGGACAAAACATTGGTATGAGAGAGAAGAAATCTTTACATAAGAGAGAGAAGAAATCCTAACCAGACTAAATCAAGGACCAACAATAAACAATAAAAGATCAAGAAAAACTTATATGCAATAAAGGTATAAAAGAGAAGAAATCTTTACATAAGAGAGAGAAGATATCCAAACCAGACTCAATCAATGACCAACAATAAACAATAAAAGAACAAGAAAAACTTATTTGCAATAAAGGTATAAGAGAGAAGAATTCTTTACATAAGACATATATAAACACTAGAGTATAAATAAGCAACGCCTTTAAATAGAAATAAAAAGGGTTCGGTGTTCATTGCATAGTGGGCTCAGATTAATCTTTCCTCGATCATATAACCTACCCCGTCATCTCTTATCACCAGATGAATCTGTTGATACAATGGAGCTGCCCTGGTTATCAGTCAACAAGAATGACCATCCAAGGACAGATCAGTAAGTATCACAGGATCAAAAAGGATCTAGAGACAACATGGAGGATCTAACTTGATACCCATAGGTGCCTCGATTGCTCAAATGCATACTTATTTCAGCCACAGTTAATCATCATCGCCCTAGCACGACCGGGGTGGCACGATTGGGGTGAAACTATTCATTGCTAGAGCACCTGGTTTCGATCGAGCGTCCGAGATCGTTCGGAGGCGAGATCGAACGGCCGAAAACGCATCAGGGGATCGATCCGACGACCAGAAGTTGCTAAACTCGGAGGACTCAGGTAGGGTGCTTGGTTTCTTCGTTCTGAAAAAGGGTTAAGTGTTCATGGCATAGTGGGCTCAGATTCGCCTCTCCTCAATCATATAACCTACCCTTTTCATCTCTTATCACTAGATCAATCCGTTTATACAGTGGAGCTGCCCTGGTTATCACTCAACAAGAATGACCATCTAAGGACATAACAACAAGTATCACATGATCAAAAAGGATTCTAGGGACAAGAGGAAGGATCCAACCTGATACACACAGGTGCCACGATTGATCAAAGGCACACTTATTTCAGCCACGATTAATCTTCATCGCCCTAGCACGAATGCCACTGATCAATCTAGCAAATCCAGGAGCATAGCAATAGGACCAGGGCATCCAAATGTAAACCAGAGCATCACATGAGCTCCTATGATAGCAACTAAACATGAACAGCAGCCTGCAAACCCTAAAACAGCATGGATCCACAACTACATAGCTCAAGTAAGGAAGCGATGCATGACTATGGCATAGAGCATCAACCAGACGAGCACCACATCAATATAGCCACTGCCATGTCCCATACAGTAGTCGAAGAAGAGGAGCAGGAGGAAGATGGAGCTCACCGAGGGAGGTTGTAGCCGAGGCAGTGCTCAGTGTGCGTCGGGGTTGCGCTTGAACACCGTCCAACCGGCAAGGAACCGTGTCCGAGTTGCGCCTTGCACCATACTTCCGACGAGCACGGAGGCATCAAACAAACAAGTGACTCTGTGCATGGAATACATGTCAAACAATATAAACAATCAGATATCCTATCACAACAGGTGAATAAAACATACAGTATAACAAAACAATGTAATTGAGGCGGGGCTAGGCAATACAGAAAGCAATGCATATTTGATAGATCGGTTAATCTATCACTAGAACTATAGATTATTTAGATGACTGCTAAAAATAGTATGTCACTACAGATATATTTGTAATTCAAATGGAATGTGTTTTGTTAAAAAACAGTTAATGGCATGACTTTGATAAAGCCATAGGATGCTACAGGGTTAAAGGATAGTTTTCATCAAGAATATGCGCATTGGGATCCACACATGTGTTAGTAAATCAAGAAACTACATATGTTCCTTTCTGGAGGCACCCATTCGTATTGCAAGAAAGACACTGAACAACAATAGCTAGGATCTGTAGTAGAGTAGGACCAATTTATGGCTTAGGACATACCTCGTGTGCAAGTGAACCTTAGATCTAAAAGCTCGTGCACCTGTCGAACAAAATGATTATTAAGAGAAGGATTTTAAAGTAACAGTACCTGACAGAATGACTTTTAAACAACCAGGTACATAACAAACACAATGAATGCCCACATAGTACCCCATCTCTCTGAGTACAGAATACATGCATGCTCATTTTAAAGTACATTTTAGGAGCAATGGAAAACCAGGAAAATAGAAACAACTCACAATGAAACTAAAAAAATATTGCACGCCGACGAGACCAATCTATGGTGCAACATCTACCGCAGGAGAAGGACATCAGGGTCAATCAGGCAACTATGTAAGGGCACCACCGGACAGTTCAGAACTTCAGGAGGTGCTTACTCTATTATCGATATAGCGATGCATCTTGTTAGAATCAGCAAATAAATGTATATGCTAGCAATTAGTATTCCCAGGGAGAAAATAAACGATCCGTCACTGAATTATGTTTATATAGCCAGCCATGAACAAACTACACGTGCACCGCAAGATCAAACCATCCATGTGCAATCGGAGAGAAGTAACAGATTGTCCTTTTATCTTATATATCTTATATGGAAGTCTGCCATGCTGATGCTGTTTATGTAATCAGTACACTATCACATATCAATCTATATTTTTATGTCCCTACAAATTTGGTTAGACGAACTACACAGCAGAAGCAGTTTTAGCTAGCATAAGAATACACCATCATTAGCTATACATGTCTAGGAAACCTCGATAATTAAAACATCGCCATTTTTCTCTAGTTTACAACATAACTATATTACTGAGCATGATTTGCTCACCTGATATAGATCACAAATAGGTCCTAATATACTTGAGGCAAGCTGCTGAACGTGCCCTCAGCTCCCAGCAGCTCGACATGTGTCACTCGCTTTTCACATGTGTAACCAGGGCAGACCATCCTATAGATGCATGACTGCACAACATATCCTTAAAAATAGCCAAGTTCAAAATTAAACCAAAGAATGAATGAAAGATAATAAGAAGCTTGATATATTGTAATTGTTGGATTAATGTATTGGAAATTAAGAAGCATGATAGTCAGAGCAGACTATATCACATATTATAGCAAGAATATGCAACAACTGTTGAATAAACAAACCAAAACTATTATTGTTTCCAAACATATTAGTTTGGAAATAAAGTGCATCGTGGGTCATGTAATATTTAGATGTGATTCAAAATATTTTAGTGGTTCCATCCATTGTCAAAAAAGTCATTTTGGGACTAACATACATGTGGGTAATGCACGAATATCATGCAAGTTGGGCTAACAATATTCTGAAATAAAAATCCACACACCATTTATCACATGTCCTAATTTATAAGGTTGAATTAAAGAGATAACATATACTACTAATGGGGTCATTTCAATTACTATAATCATCATTTTCCCCAAAAAATAGTTGAAAATATCTTATATGCCACTGGGTGTCGTGTCATGTAAACTAAAATTCACACAAAAATATATAACACTAACTTAGGCAAAAAGCACTTTGTCCTCCCTTTCTTTCTATGCCCGTCGACCAATCAAATGATGGCACAAAGTGAAACCAAACAGATGGAAAGGAGAGGGGTCACTCTGTTCCCAGCGAATTTGTCCATATGCACAAATATAAATCACGCCCACTAATATGTCCAAATGCACACATATAAAACAAATTGAGGAGTTATGAGCAGCAGTTAACAAAAGACTACCAATCACTCTAGCAGATGGAGCCATCCCACTATATCCTCTCATGCCATGACACCTCTTGGAGCATAGTCGAAGACAAACCTCCAGATTTTGAATACAAACCTTTCTATGAGAAATTGACCACTGCAACACCTATCCTTGCAACCAACCGCGAGTAGCAACCTAAAAACAATTGATCAAGCCGCAAGTCAGCCTTGGAGAGAGAGAGAGTGGCTGTGTGTGTGAGGGAGGGACAGTGTGTGTGTGAGGGAGGGAGAGAAAGGGGGGGGGAACCTGCGGGGCCGTCGCCACCGACACGACGACGGGGGATGTGCCGCTCTCGGCCGGCCCTGCAGACCGACGCCTCGGACGAATCGACCCCCCAAGGGGCGAATCCACTTTCCACGGGAGAGAAGGTGAGGGGATTGGGAGAGGGTGGGGGCCGGCAGGGATGGGGAGAGGGAAGGGCGTGGTGGCGGTGGTGGTGGACGATGGAGACGACGCCGGCTAGCTCAGAAGAATCGACCCCCAAGGGGTTCCCCACCGGCCACGGGAGAGAAGGTGAGGGCCGGCGGGGATGGGAAGAGGGTGGGGGTTTGGTGGCGGCGGTGGTGGATGACGGCGACGATTCCGGGGAAGTGGACGACGGTGGTCCGACGGGCTGGGCGAAGGAGCCGATGACGGCGTGGGGAGCTGTTAGGGTTAGGGTTCAGGTGGAGGAGGCGTAGAGGAGGAGGAGGAGGAGGGACGAGCAAGTGCTGGAGGAGGTGGCAGCTAGGTCACCGTCACTGGAGCGCCCCTCTTTTATACCCCACCTATGCCAAATGACTGAAATGCCCTTGGCGGGGTAGGAAAATTACGCGCGGTGGCATGATCGGGGCAAAACTATTCATCGCTAGAGCACCGGGTTTTGATCCGGCGGCCGAGATCGTCTGGAGGCGAGATCGAACGGCCGAAAACGCATCAGGAGATCGATCTGACGGCCGAGAAGCTCTAAGCTCTGAGGAGACTCGGTGCTCCCTCGGTTTCTTGTTTCTGGATGTCAACTGGGTTTGGCTAAGCATATGGAGGCAAAAAAGCAACATATAGATGTTGATTGGTTGCATGCATGTGCCGAAACCGAAAACTTGATGTTTGGTTGTGGACTTGTTTGATGAGAAACACGAGTTCGATTGTTTGGTTATAACCAGGACAATTATGTGGTAACCTCCTTCTCGATATGGTGAGGTTATCAGAGGCACACATACAGAACAAAGAACTAAACTAGAGCAATAGAACAAACTTAGACACAAACATAAGTCTTAACCACGCACCACAAGTTTTAACGAACATAGTACGATAAGTTTTAAACGAAACCCAAGTATTAAACCAAGAACCAATAAGGACCGGACAACCAGGGCTCAGGCAGTCACGACAAGGGCGTTGTCGTGCTCCTTGCACTTGGTGACCACCTCCACGTCGTCGTCATTGAAAGACAATCACCTCATGGTGTCGGGGTTCAGCATCTTGAATGTCAGCGTGTACCCGATCATGGTCTGGTGAACGGCGGCGAAGGTGGCCCAACTTTGATCAAGGTTGATCTTGCCATTGATCACCCTCATTGTCACCGTCCATGCGCAACAGGTGTTCATCTTGAACTTGAACTCGGTAGGGATGGCGGGGAAGTACTTATTTTTAGAGAAAAGGCATGCGTCCGACTTTATAAATAAAGCCACAAGGCAGGGTCATGAGAAACACCCAACAAACACCACACACTAGCAACATAACTCCAGTTCAAGGCAGACCAAGCCAGAGCGATAGGAAAGTATGAGATACATGGCACGTGGCCACACCCACATCACACATGCCGGACTAAAAGAATCCAAAAGGAAAGACAATGCAGCCACCGAGCTCACGCGTCAACGAAGGTTTAGACGTGAGGCTCCTGCCGCGACAAAGAGGGCGCCGAAGCCTAAATCTTAGCTAGCAGCGCGTCAAAGGAGTCGCGATCTACAGGCTTAGTCAATAATCTCCACTTCTGCAAGAATAGGCAAGCCTTAAATAAACAATCAGCAGGTTTAGCAGGAAAACTGTGTTCAGTCGTAAACTTGTTTCTGGTCATCCACAGAGCCCAACAAACCACCGTTAACCCAATCCAGAACAACCTTTTGGTAACACCAACTAAAGTGTTGGTCAGGGCCCGGATCTTAAAGAAATAAGATGGAGCCCACGAAACATGTAGCCATGATCTAAAGCAACTCCAGATCAATTTAGCCAGGACACGGTTAAAGAAGATATGATTAGTGTCCTCTAAAGCGTCGCAAAGCGAACAACGATCTGATCCTGGGCCCTTACGCTTTCGGATCTGGTTAGCCGCAGGGAGACGGCCCTTGAAAGCTTGCCAGAGGAAGATTTTGATCTTAGGAGGGATGCAGAACGCTAAATCTGATAGAATTTGTTGGTAGGAGTACCAGCGATCAGCCTAGAAAACAAAGATTTAACAGAAAAATGACCCGACGCCAAATGAGGCCAGACCACTGAGTCCTCTGCCTCCGAGAGCAAGGGAAAAAGAGCAGCAAAATGCTGCCACTGAACCAACTCTTCAGGAGACAGTGAGCAATGGAAGGCCATGTCCCAATGGTCACCAACAAGCTCCGTGATGGAGATCCAGCTTAGGACAAAAGGAAGACAACGTAGGAAATGCCATAGCAAGAGTTGAATCCCCACACTAGGAAATGCCATAGCAAGAGTTGAATCCCCACACCACCTGTCTAACCAAAAACGAGTCGTTGCACCATTACCTACCACAAATTTTACATGCTCCTTGAAGAGCGGATGGATCTTAACTAGGTCCTTCCAAAACTATGAGCCTCCCCTAGGGGAGGCAAACATAGGGTTAGAGGAAGGGAAATACTTTGCCTTAAGGATAGAGAACCAGAGAGAGTCTTGGCCCTATGACATGATCTTCCACCACCATTTAAATAGTAGGAATTTATTCATAACCGCAGTGTTGATGATGCCCAACCCTCCCATTACTTTTGGCTTGCAAATAGTGCTCCATTTTACCAGCCAGTATTTACGCTTATTGTCCGTAGAGTTCCAATAAAAAGCACATCTATGTTTGTCGAACCCCTTGTGAATACCCGCAGAGAGGAGGCAGAAACCCATGATGAACATGGGCAGGGAGGAGAGGCAAGAGTTGGTTAGGGCCACTTTCCCGATGTTGGTATTGTATTTGCCCCTCCAAGGCAGCACTCGATTCCCCACCTTGGTAACAACAGGAGCGAACGCCTTGGCAGACAGCTTGTCCGGGGCGATTGGGAGGCCCAAGTACTTAAACGGAAAGGAGCCCAAGCTGCAGTTAAGTAGGTGCGCCACACGGGCCGCTTCCACGTCATCCACACACGTAACAATGACCTCGCTCTTGGTGAAATTTATTTTAAGACCAGACAAGGCTTGAAAGCAAAGCAGGATGAACTTAAGGTGCACAATGCATGAGTCTTTTAGCTCAACAATAATGATCAAGGTTGTCAGAATCGCGATTCTATTATACGATTCTACGACTTTACGATCGAAACTAACCCATATGATTCTACGATTTTAGTTCTTAAAATCTATGTTTCTACGATCCTAATAGTGAAGATTCTACGATTTGCGATCCTACCATCAAAGCTCCGATCCGATTCAAAATCGCAATTCTGACAACCTTGATAATGATGGTGTCGTCCGCATATTGAAGGTGGGTCACTCCATTAGGGATGAGATGAGAAATGACAGGAAATATGTGACCCGAAGCAGCAACCCTAGAAAGAATACGGGAGAAGGCGTCGGCCACGAAGTTGAAAAGAATCGAGAAAGCAAGGTCCCCTTGCCTCAAGCCTCTACCGTTGCCAAAAAAATTACTCACCTGACCATTAACCGAGATCCCCGTATGGCCACCAGACACCAACTGCATGATATGACGCACATAGGCACCCTCAAAGCCATTAGAAAGTAACACTTGTCTGAGGAATGGCCAGCTGACCGAGTCATAGGCCTTTTCAAAGTCCAACTTAAGGATCCCCGCTTTTGAATTTCTAGACTTGAGGTCATGCACAATCTCGTGGAGGCATAACATAGCGTCCAAAATAAACCTACCTTAGACAAAGGCGTATTGGAAGGGGCTAAGCACTCAATGATCGTCAGGGGACATGCGAGTAGCGAAGCCCTTGGCAGGAAACTTGGCCATGTTATTAATAAGCGCGATCGGCCAAAACTGTGAAATCAGCTCAGTGCCCTTAACTTTAGGGATAAGGGGAATGACCGCATAATTAAGACGAGAAATGTCTACCGTACCCAGGCCAAACCCCTGAATGATGCTACACACGACTCCCTTAAGTTGGGGCCAGAATCTTTTAAAGAAAGGGATAGAGAAGCCGTCAGGGCCCGAAGCCGCATTAGGGTTGGAAGAATTAATGACCTCCCAGATCTCCACATCAGAGAGGGGAAGGGTTAGGGAGTCATTCTCAACCCTTGAGATTTTAGAAGGAGGGTCCCAAAGGGAAGGAGAGATGGACAGGCCCGACTCCGATCTAGCAGCATATAGGGAGAAATAAAAATCAACCACGTGGGCCAAGATTTGTGCCTGATCAGAAACTTTCACACCATTGATGAGTAGACTATCCAGAGCACATCTTCTTCTCCCACCATTAGCAATAGCAAAGAAATACGTCGTAGGAGCATCCCCCTTGAAGGTCCAGTTTAACATGCCCCTTTGATGCCAATAGATCTCCGATTGCCGATGCAAGGACATAAGGGTCTCCTCAAGCCCATAGCGAGTGCCCCATTCCAAGTCAGACATGCCCGGCCCATCAGCGAGAGCATCAAGGTACGAAATTTGGGCCTCCAAAGAAACCTTATCATGGCGAGTCTCGGAAAATCTGTTATGCGCCCAGCCACACAAGAATTTGCGTAAAGCGTAGGAGCAGTTGTGCCAATCATCCATAGGCCGAAGGAGCGTTGGAAAGAGGAAAGAATGCCTGATATCTTAGATGCCAGCAGAATAGGAAAACCCTCCACAAGAAGCCAAGAGGGTTTGAACTAGAAATGGTAGGAGGAAGTAGGATACTTCACACCGGCGTCAAGGATAACCGGCGCATGATCAGAGCCAAAAATGGATAGCACTTTCACAGAGGCCCGGGGAAAGGTAGCATCCCAGTTAGGGCAGATAAAGATGCGGTCAAGCACCAACCTAATAGGGTTAGATTGGCGGTTCATCCAAGTATAACGAGCTCCCACTCTAGGTATATCACAAAGAGCACAGTCGCGAATGAAGCCATTAAAAGCGTCCGCCAACGGCCAAGAAAAATTAGCAGAGCTTTTATCCGCAGGGCAGCGAAGAAGATTAAAGTCCCCTCCAATCAGCAGGGGTAGCGTGCAAGCATCAATTTTATAGGGTATCTCATCTAGAAACAAGGTAGATAAAGAATGGTCCGCTGGGCCATACAAACGATTCAAGCTCCAATGATAAACCACCGAACTAGCCCAGAACACCCCATGGTCACAGGTCACAAAGTCAAACATGTCATGTTTGCTGTCTAGAAGGTTCCCACCAGAATGGCCTAAAGAAGGAAGAAATTTCCAATCAAATCTATCAATACCAGCCACTGCAGACAGCTCATTAGGAAGAAAACTTTCTTTAAAGGTCTCAACCATCCCAATAATGTCAATATTATTACTCCTAACAACATCCCTAATTTGGTCATGGCGCCCCCTAACGCCGAACCTCTAATGTTCGAAAAGAGAGCTTTCATTTAAAAGACAAGTTTTGGATGCGGAGACTCGACCTGCAAGGGGCAATGCAGGATTTAGCACGCTTAGAGGGGACCCGCTTAGAGGGAGGAGGACAAGACTGGCCACTGATACGTCTCCAACGTATCTACTTTTCCAAACCCTTTTGCCCTTATTTTGGACTCTAACTTGCATAATTTGAATGGAACTAACCCGGACTTACGCTGTTTTCAGCAGAACTGCCATGGTGTTGTTTTTGTGCAGAATAAAAAGTTCTCAAAATCGCCTGAAAATCAATGGAGAATTATTTCGGAAAATATAAAAAATACCTGCAAGAAGATCCACACCAGGGGGGCCCAGGGCCTGTCCACGAGGGTGGGGGGCGTGCCCCCTGCCTCGTGGGCCCCTTGGTGCTCCACCGACGTACCCCCAGATCCTATATCTTCACTTTTGGGGAGAAAAAAATCAAGGAGAAGGAATTATCGCGTTTCACGAGACAGAGCCGCCGCCAAGCCCTAATCTCTCTCGGGAGGGCTGATCCGGAGTCTGTTCGGGGCTCCGGAGAGCGGAGATCGTCGCCATCGTCATCATCAACCTTCCTCCATCACCAATTCCATGATGCTCACCGCCATGTGTGAGTAATTCCATCGTAGGCTTACTGGACGGTGATGGGTTGGATGGGATCTATCATGTAATCAAGTTAGTTTTGTTAGGGTTTGATCCCTAGTATCCACTATGTTCTGAGATTGATGTTGCTATGAATTTGTAATGCTTAATGCTTGTCACTAGGGCCCGAGTGCCATGATTTCAGATCTGAACCTATTATGTTTTTCATGAATATATGTGTGTTCTTGATCCTATCTTGCAAGTCTATATTCACCTACTATGTGTTATGATCCGGCAACCCCGAAGTGACAATAATCGGGACCACTCCCGGTGATGACCATAGTTTGAGGAGTTCATGTATTCACTATGTGTTAATGCTTTGGTCCGGTACTCTATTAAAAGGAGGCCTTAATATTCCTTAGTTTCCAATAGGACCCCGCTGCCGCGGGAGGTAGGACAAAAGGTTTCCATAAGCACGTATGCCTATATTCGGAATACATGCCTACATTGCATTGATGAACTGGAGCTAGTTCTGTGTCACCCTAGATTATAACTTCTACATGATGAATTGCATCCGACGTAACTTCCCATCACCGATCCAATGCCTATGAGTTTTTCCTATATTGCTTGTTGCTTATTTACTTTTCCATTGCTACTATCATAAAAACTACAAAAACACTATCGTTACTTTTATTGCTGGTATCGCCACTATCATATTACTTTGCTACTAAACTATCTTGCTCCAGATACTAAGTTTCCAGGTCTGGTTGAATTGACAACTCAGCTGCTAATACTTAAGAGTATTCTTTGGCTCCCCTTGTGTCGAATCAACAAATTTGGGTTGAATACTTTACCCTCGAAAACTTTTGCGATCCCCTACACTTGTGGGTTATCAAGACTATTTTCTGGCGCCGTTGCCGGGGAGCATAGCTCTATTCTTTAAGTCACTTGGGATTTATATCTGTTGACCACTATGAAGAATTTGAAGGACTCAAAAACCAAGATCTTACCCTCAACTACGAGGGGAGGTAAGGAACTGCCATCTAGCTCTGCACTTGATTCTCCTTCTGTTATGACTAAACTTGCGACACCTACTTCTGCTATTGAATCTAATATGTCGTATGTTCTTGATGATGCTACTTCTGCTATGTATGATGAAACTACTTCTATGCCTGATACTGTGCCACTAGGTGAATTTCTAGATGAACAAATGGCTAAGGTTAGGGAGAGTGTAAATGTTGAAACTGATGATATTTATGAAAGTGATGATGAAACTACTCCCCATAGATATGAATTGACTGTTGTTCTTGAGGGTTATGTTATGGATTAAGAAACTGCTAAAGACTTTCTTGCTTGCAATGATAGATATGATCTAAAGAAACTAGTGATGTGACCCGCCCATTTGCGCGGCTAGTGTTTACATGTATTCTCTTGTGTTTTTTTACTTGTTTAGTATAGTCACATTTACATGGTTGTGTAATATTAGATAGAAATTTGAACTTATAAATAATGGCATATCACGACAACATCATGTTGAACTTTTTTGGTATTGTTGTGCCTTTTTTAGTATTGACTTTGTGGCGTGACATTGAAAATCTATGGTCCCAAGCCTGACAGGCAAACCATACGATTTCTTGTTAATATACATCCTTTTGTGGTACATTGCTCACCCCTTAGTGTTCATATTTTCACATATTTTGATAATTTTCTACCAAGAATTAAATCAACCGAGATGACATAAACTTAAAGTTTTTTTCTCTTCCTCAACCCATCTTGAAATCACTTGTCTATGGATGACACTTCTCGTAAGGTACCACCTATTGTGGACTCCAACACTTATTTAAAATAGTATGTGCCTAACGTTATTTCTATTCTAGTTCATGACCAACTTTCCATGCTACCGAATGTACTCATATTTTTACTTCTAAGTGCCTTATTTTCTTTAAATTGTTAATGCATCTCACCCCGAGGGATGCTAAAGTAGCACTGGTTCTCCTTTGGTGCATACTTGGTGCTACCAAATGGAAATCAAACTGGACGGTCCTTTTAATTTTAAATTCCACAGGTCCTCATATGCCAATTTTGGTAGAACTATTTGACATGTATTTACGTGGCTGGACTTATGTGTATGGGCAAAAAATATTTTACAATTTGAGAAAGTGTTTTGCATTTGTACAGTGTTAAAAAAGTATATTGTTTTAATTATTATTAATTGTAACGATATGCTTTTTCCCAATCCAAATAGTGTTTCTATATTTACAGAAAACTTTGTAACACATGAACGACATCTATTATATACTTTTATCTATTTTTGAATGACATGTATCACATATTTGTTTTTTATTATACACTGGATTACGCTAGTACACACAGTAATTAGGAGTCAAATCCATACAAAATAGAGGTCGCAAATGGACATATAAGTCCACCAAAAGTACATTATATAAATAGATATGTATTCGACACATATACATAGTTGTATTCAACATATCTGTTAATTGGTCATTAGCAAATAATAACTATACTTGAATTCCTTCAGAAAAAACAATTTAATTTACAAAAATTGATATATTTGCTTTTCCTACTTTTGTCTGGAAAAAATGCATAATATATATTTATATAGATGTATTCCACAGACATATAGATATAACCCCGTTCGACATATCCGTTAATTGGTCATTTGGATATAGTAAACTACACTTGAATTGCATTGAAAAATGTGACAACAAATATTCTTTTTCAAAACAAATTGGAGCTTTTATTTTCCAGCAGAAAAACATTTTTTCCTAAATAATTTTTTGATTTATAGTATTTAGAAGAAAAGGAAAATATATGTGAAGAAAAAACAAAAGCTCATATCCTTGAAAATTGTAGCGGGCAGAGCAATATAAGAAGGTATTCAGAAGCGTACATATCCTAGAACTTAATTTGTTATGACGAATTGTTTTTTTACTTCATGATATATGGACTTTTGAATATATATTTATATCGATGTATTCCATAGACATATAGATATTGCCCGCTCGACATATCCGTTAAATTTTCATTTGTATATAGTAAACTACACTTGAATTGCACTGCCAAATGTCACAAAAAAATTATTTTTGAAAAAAATTGGAGCTTTTATTTTTCCAGCTGAAATCATTTTTTCGAAATAATTATTTAATTGATAGTATCTAGAAGAAAAGGGAAATATGTGCGTAGAAAAATAAAAGCACAAATCCTAGAAAATTGTGACGGCCAGAGCAATATAAGCAGGTATACAGAAGCTTACATATCCATGTAGGACTCAATTTGTTATGGTGCATTGATTTTTTTTACTGTCATGATATATGGACTATCTCGCGTGTTTACCTAGTGTATGTTGAATCGGATTGAATACTTTTTTCGTTGCCGGTTGGCTACCTATTTGTGCTCAACATCATCAATTTTCGTGCCAGCACATTAATTTTTTTTAGGAATCAGCACACGTATTCTCCTAGGACCCTTTCCTTGGGGTGGCCGGACTCTTTTCCTTTTGTCCAAGTGGACTCCTCCCTAGCAGGCTGCCGAACCTTTTTTTTGCTATGTACTTGTGTAACACAAACGTATCTTGGCCTCTTTTTTTTTTCTTATAACGCATTAGACTATTAGTAGATGACACGTTACGTGTCAAAGTGTTTGGATGAGATATACTTATATGTAACGCTATATCTTATAAATCTCAACCGTTAATCTCCACAATTTACGGTCAAGATAATTTAATCTATGTGGACTAACTTGATAGCTTGTTTGACTTCTGTCTTAAGTATATAATAGATTATTAGCTAAGCTGAAAGAAAAGTCCTTGAATGCTAGAATAAAACATGACCCTGCTTTTGCTACTTCACCTATCTGTGTTATTGATAAGGATTATGAATTCTCTATTGATCCTGAGTTAATTACTTTGGTTGAATCTGATCATTTCCATGGCTATGAGTCTGAAACTGTTGTGGCACATCTTACTAAGTTGAATGATATAGCCACCCTGTTTACCAATGATGATAAGATTCGTTACTACTATATCCTTAAGCTATTTCCGTTCTCGTTAAAGAGTGATTCTAAGACTTGGTTTAATTCTCTTGATCCTGGTTGTGTGCGACTGTGCGTAGTCCCCAGGATATGATGTATTACTTCTCTGCTAAATATTTTCCCGCTCATAAGAAACAAGCTGCCTTACGGGAAATATATAACTTTGCTCAAACTGAAGAAGAGAGTCTCCCACAAGCTTGGGGGAGGCTTCTCCAGTTACTTAATGCTTTGCCTGATCATCCTCTTGAAATGCATGATATACTTGATTACTTTTATAATGGACTAACCGATGCTTCCAGAGACCACCTGGATAGTTGTGTTGGTTGTGTTTTCAGGGAAAGAACAGCAGAACAGGCTGAATTACTATTGAATAATATGCTGGCCAATGAAAATAATTGGACACATCCTGAACCAGCACCTAAGCCAACTCTGAAGAAAAGAGGTGTTCTATTTCTCAGTCCTGAAGATATGCAAGAGGCAAAGAAATCTATGAAAGAAAAAGGTATTAAAGCTGAAGATGTTAAGAATTTACCACCTATTGAAGAAATACATGGTCTTGATAACCCGACACAGGTAGTAAAGGTAAATTCTCTTTATAGATTTGATGAGGGTGATATTCCTCGTTATAAGTCTGCTAGCCAATGCTTAGATGAGTTTGACAATTTTATTGTGAAACAAGAAAACTTCAATGCTTATGTTGGTAGACAATTACAACACAATGCTTATATGATTGAACGCTTGAGTGATTATCTGTCTAGAGCTAAAGGTGAACTGAAACTTATTACTATACATGCTTCTATGGTCACCACTCAAGTAGAACAAGTACTTAAGGCTCAGAATGATTTGCTCAATGAATTAAATAGTAAGAATAATGACTATGTTGTTAGAGTTGCTACTAGAGGTGGTAAAATCACTCAGGAACCTCTGTATCCTGAAGGCCACCCTAACAGAATTGAGCAAGATTCTCAGAGAGCTAATTTAGATGCACCTAGTTCTTCTAAGAAGAAGAAAAAGAAAAATGATAGGACTTTGCATGCTCCTAGTGAACCTGTAGCTGACACACCAGAGAATCCCAATGATATATCTGTTTCTGATGCTGAGACACAATCTGGTAATGAACATGACCCTAGTGATAATATTAATGATGATGCTCAACCTAGCAATGATAATGATGTAGAGATTGAACCTGCTGTTGATCTTGGTAACCCACAATCAAAGAATCAACGTTATGATAAGAGAGACTTTGTTGCTAGGAAGCACGGTCGGGAAAAAGAACCATGGGTTCAGAAACCCATGCCTTTTCCTCCGAAACCATCCAAGAAAAAGGATGATGAGGATTTTGAGCGCTTCACTGAAATGATTAGACCTATCTTTTTGCCTATGCGTTTGACCGATGTGCTTAAAACAAATCCTTATGCTAAGTATATGAAAGACATTATTCCCAACAAAAGAAAGATACCTTAAGTAGAAACTTCCACCATGCTTGCCAATTACACTTTTGAGGGTGGAATGCCTAAGAAATTTGGAGATCCAGGAGTACCTACTATACCTTGCTCCATTAAGAGAAACTATGTTAAAACTGCTTTGTGTGATCTTGGAGCTGGTGTTAGTGTTATGCCTCTCTCTTTATATCGTAGACTTGACTTGAGTAAGTTGACACCTAATGAAATATCTTTGCAAATGGCTGATAAATCAACTGCTATACCTGTCGGTATTTGTGAGGATGTGCCTGTTGTAGTTGCAAATGTTACTATTCTAACGGACTTTCTTATTCTTGATATTCCTGAGGACGATGGTATGTCTATTATTCTTGGAAGAACTTTTTTGAATACTGCAGGCGCTGTTATTGATTGCAACAAAGGCAATGTCACTTTTCATGTCAATGGTAATGAGCATATGGTACACTTTCCGAGGAAACAACCTCAGGTCCACAATATTAATTATATTGGAAAAACTTCGACTATTACTATTGGAGGTTTTGAGTTTCCTATTCCTACTATCAAGAAGGCATATGACATTCTTATTGTTGGGGACATACATATCCCCATTGAGGTAACCTAGTGTTATTCGAAAATTCTCCAGTTTCATGTTACTCGGAAAGAGTTTATTAACAAGACCTGATCAACCTTGTTAGTGGATTCCTTTTGATGAACATGGGATAGGTGAATCTAGATAGCACAACCTTCTGTACCCTCCTTTTACTTTCTGTTAATTAGGATAAATAAAGCAAAAATAGCATTTTCTGTCTGTTTCCAGACATAGTCGTGCAATAAAAAAATATCCCAAAAATAAAAGTTCTCCAAATGCCATGAAAATGAAATATGATTTTTTCTAGAATATTTGAGGAAATATGGCACTGAACACACATCGAGGGGAGCCAACATGTGGACACGAGGGTCCAGGGCGCAACCCCCTGCCCAGGGCGCAACCCCCTGCCCAGGGCGTGCCCCTGCCTCGTGGGCCCCACGTGGCCCCCCTCCACTTATTCCTGCATCCATGCTCTTCTTCTTCCTCCCAAAAAAATCCCCAACCAGCTCAAACCCGAGTTCTAGCTCATCTTGCTGCCATTTTCGATCTCCTTGCTCAAAGCACCATTCACCAAACTATTTGGGGAGATTGTTCCTTGGTATGTGACTCCTCCATTGGTCCAATTAGTTTTTGCTCTAGTGCTTTATTTGTTGTAAATTTATGCTGCTGTGGTGACCTTGTTCTTGAGCTTGCATGTCAAATTTTCTTGGTCCCAAGTAGTCCTAATGCATGATATAGCCTCTAGGCACTTATAGGAGTTGTTGCTATCAATCTTGTTGAGTTTGGTTAACTTTTATTTTGAAGTTACTAAAAATTTCAGAAAAATGTCTAGGAGAAACTTCCAAGGTGGTCCTTCATGGAAGCAAGAACCGAGGCTCGCATTCCGTGAGCCGAACGATGAACCATCAAGGGATGCTGATGTGCGGCCTTGTGAATGGCCGTCAGATGAATTCATGGGTCAAGCTAGCATCAAGGATGAATTTTACGCATACGTGCGCAACACTGACCTCGAGGACTTCATACAAGATAAGTGTCCTCAATATCTTGGCTTAACTAATAGCTTTTTGAGAAGGTTTAAATTTTTATCTTCACATAATTCTCACACTGTACTGTTTGGCCTATATGATAAATCTTATACTATGGATTTAGAGGATTTTAATGTTGCTTGCAAACTCCCACAGTGGGGCAGTATGAGTGATCCTCGCAAAGCTGACTTTAGAGAATTCCTAGCTAGCATTACAGTGGGGGAATCCAGGGAAATCACACAGGCTACCATAGGGAGCATTCATTTTCCTACTATTCATTACTTTGCTCTCTTTATCGGTAGATGCATAAACGGTAAGGATGAGGCTTGTCACATGTGTGTCCCTGATCTTAGTGTTCTCAGGAGTGCTGTACTAGGTGATAAGCAATATAACTTGAGAGCCATTGTTGCACGTAGGCTACACCATAAGGTTTGCATGGAGATTTATTTGGTGGGATCTATGCTACCCGCATAGCCCGCTTTCTTGGTGTGTCTGTGCACATGAATGATGAACCTTTACCTCATGTTTATTTAGACTGCCATGCTATGGCCAATCACCAGTTTATAGAGTGGGATGATCAAACCCTCAAATATCGACTAATCTTTAACAGGCAGCATGCCATCCCTATTGTTCTTCCTGCCCCCACTTTGTTTAACTTTCAGGAAAAAGGGAGATACACTATAACTATGGAGGAGGCAAATGCTTATTATAACATGACGGAGGCAGCCCGCCTTCGAGCTGCAGCATCTGCTGTGTCTCAGTATGACCCCAACTACAACTTTGGATATTCGTCAGGCCAATACTGGCCATAGACCAAAAGCCTAAGCTTGGGGGAGTACGTGTTTCTCACTGACTTACATTCATGTTCACACTTATTTAATTGTCGGTGCTCACACTCTTTCACTGTACCATCCTTGCTTAGTTTCAATTTCTTTTTCTTATTCTTTTTCTCGTGTGCTAGAAAAACCCACAAAACAAAAAAAATATTAGTTGTAGCTTTTAGCTAGTTTACTTTCTTTGCTTGTAGTAGTAGTTAAAACGAAAACCAAAAAAGATTTCCCGTTCTTCTTTTGCTTGTTGGGAGCTTTCCCGTGTAAATAGTTTCTTTTCTTTTATTTAGGGGTTAAGAGTAGAAGACCATGATTAAAATGCTTAGTGGCTCTTATATGCTTTGTTGTTGATTTAATCTTGAGCCATATTACCTTGTCTTCTCTCTTGTATAAAGCGTATGCAGATTCTAGCTTAGTCCAATGCACGTGCACTATTATTATTATCCACACCGTTCTGTCGTGCGAGTGAAAGGCAATAAGGATGATATATGATGAACTAATTGAGATGAGAAAAGCTGGTATGAACTCGACCTCCCTTGTTTTTGTAAATATGATGGATCATCGTTCCTGATTCAGCTTGTTATGAATGAAACATGTTTGCAATGACAATTAGAGATCATAGCTGCTTATGCCAGGCATAATTAGCTGAGAGTTTATAATGGTCTATCTTGAGTGCCAACATGATATTAAAATGGTTGTGATGTGGTATGATGGGCGGTATCCTTCTTTGAACGATTTAAGTGATCTGACTTGGCACATGTTCACGCATGTAGTTGAAACAAATCAACATAGCCTCCAAGATATTTATGTTCATGGTGATTTATATCCTACTCATGCTTTCATTCATTGTTGATTAATTTTAATGCATGTTCATGACCGTTGTTTCTCTCTAGCTGGTCGCTTCCCAGTCTCTTTCTAGCCTTCAACTGTACTAAGCGGGAATACTCCTTGTGCATCCACTTCCATATACCCCAAAGTTATTCCATATGAGTCCACCATACCTTCATATATGCGGTATTTACCTGCCGTTCCAAGTAAATTTGTATGTGCCAAACTCTACACCTTCAAATGAAATTCTGTTTTGTATGCTCGAACAGCTCATGTATCAACTCGGGCTGTCTATATCTTCCATGCTAGGTGGGTTATTCTCACAATGAGTGGACTCTGCTCATCATTCATGAGAAAATGGATGGTAATCGGGATGCCCAGTCCCATGCTCAAAATCATAATAATTAAAGTAAATTCCCCCAGGGCTGTTGCTGGTTTGGATGGTACCTGTTGTTTCAGGCTAGCCATGGAGTGTGCTTGTTGGTGGTTGGGGGAGTATAAAATTTGCCATTTTGTTTGGGAACCGCCTATAATGTGCGTAGCATGGGAGATATCGAGATTCTTGGTTGTTATGTTGACAATGAAAGTATACCGCTCAAAATATTATTCATCTCTATTTAAAAATCGAGCTCTGGCACCTCTACAAATCCCTGCTTCCCTCTGCGAAGGGCCTATCTATTTACTTTTATGCAGAGTCATCATCCTCTTATCAAAGAGCACCAGTAGGAGAGCACCTCTGTCGTTGCATGTATTACTATTAATTTGCATTGAGTATGATCATGACTGGATCTCTTTTACCATGAATTACAATGTCTAGTCAGTCCTTGATCTTTAAAGGTGCTCTGCATTTATGTTTTCGGTCTCAGAAAGGACTAGCGAGATACCATCTTATTATATCATATCATGATTGTTTTGAGAAAGTGTTGTCATCCGAGGTTTATTATTATTGCTTGCTAGTTGATTATGCCATTGATATGAGTAGTCTTGAGACCTGAAAGTTATTGTGAATGTGGTTAGTTCATGATCTTGTTGAAAACCTGAATGCTAGCTTACATATTTACAACAACAAGAGCAAACAGAGTTTGTTAAAGTTTTTCTTTATCACTTTCAGTTTATCAACTAAATTGCTTGAGGACAAGCAAAGGTGTAAACTTGGGGGAGTTGATACGTCTCCAACGTATCTACTTTTCCAAACCCTTTCGCCCTTGTTTTGGACTCTAACTTGCATAATTTGAATGGAACTACCCCGGACTGGCGCTGTTTTCAGCAGAACTGCCATGGTGTCGTTTTTGTGCAGAATAAAAAGTTCTCGGAATCACCTGAAAATCAACGGAGAATTATTTCGGAAAATATAAAAAATACCTGCAAGAAGATCCACACCAGGGGGCCCAGGGCATGTCCACGAGGGTGGGGGCGCGCCCCCCTGCCCAGGGCGCGCCCCCTGCCTCGTGGCCCCCCTGGTGCTCCACCAACGTACCCCCAGATCCTATATCTTCACTTTAGGGGATAAAAAAACCAGGGAGAAGGAATTATCGCGTTTCATGAGACGGAGCCGCCGCCAAGCCCTAATCTCTCTCGGGAGGGCTGATCTGGAGTCCGTTCGGGGCTCCGGAGAGTGGAGATCGTCGCCATCGTCATCATCAACCTTCCTCCATCACCAATTCCATGATGCTCACCGCCGAGTAATTCCATCGTAGGCTTGCTGGACGGTGATGGGTTGGATGGGATCTATCATGTAATCAAGTTAGTTTTGTTATGGTTTTATCCCTAGTATCCACTATGTTCTGAGATTGATGTTGCTATGACTTTGCTATGCTTAATGCTTGTCACTAGGGCACGAGTGCCATGATTTTAGATCTGAACCTATTATGTTTTCATGAATACATGTGTGTTATTGATCCTATCTTGCAAGTCTATAGTCACCTACTATGTGTTATGATCCGGCAACCCCGAAGTGACAATAATCGGGACCACTCCTCGTGATGACCATTGTTTGAGGACTTCATGTATTCACTATGTTTTAATGCTTTGGTCCGGCACTCTATTAAAAGGAGGCCTTAATATCCCTTAGTTTCCAATAGGACCCCGCTTCCACGGGAGGGTAGGACAAAATATGTCATGCAAGTTCTTTTCCATAAGCACGTATGACTATATTCGGAATACATGCCTACATTGCATTGATGAACTGGAGCTAGTTCTGTGTCACCCTAGGTTATAAATTCTACATGATGAATTGCATTCGACATAATTTCCCATCACCGATCCAATGCCTACGAGTTTTTCCTATATTGCTTGTTGCTTATTTACTTTTCGGTTGCTACTATCATAAAAACTACAATAACACTATTGTTACTTTTATTGCTGCTACCGCCACTATCATATTACTTTGCTACTAAACTATCTTGCTGCAGATACTAAGTTTCCAAGTGTGGTTGAATTGACAACTCAGCTGCTAATACTTAAGAGTATTCTTTGGCTCCCCTTGTGTCAAATCAACAAATTTGGGTTGAATACTTTACCCTCGAAAACTGTTGCGATCCCCTACACTTGTGGGTTATCAGCCACTACCAGTAATGTCCGAACCACAGAGACCGAAGGTGCGGTAGAATCCTTTGCCGCAACCAAATCTTTCGCCTTCGCGATAGCAGCCTAGGCCCGCTCATTAGCTCGAATAACAGAGAGAATAGAAGAGGGAGACCCAAAACCCGCATCAATAGTAACCCCCACGTCTTCAAGCACATGCAATAAGTGATCATCAGATAAGGATGTAAGCAGTACCCTAGTAGGAGACGGAGGAAGGATGGGGGTGGGGGGAGGAGGAGTACCTGAAGGTGGAAGATCCTTCGCGGCAGCACGCCGCTCAGCACGTACAGCCACAGGCATGCCCGAATCCTGCACGTGGCTGCCCTTGCGGCCCGTGGAGGTAGGCATGCGAATGGCCCAAGAAGGAGCCAAAGGAGATGGAGGCACCTTCCAGGAGGGCGAACCAGACACCGCCCCCAGGTCAGCTTCAAGGCGACGACACAACCCAGCAGCCATGGTCTTAGAGTTAGATGAGGCCCTACTTTTGGAAGAAAAGTTCCACACAGTGGATTTCTTTTTCTTGCTTGCCGGAGTCAGTGCCTCACGCACAGGGAAAGAGACCATGTCCTGAATGCCAGAAGTGGAGGGAGATGAAGGCCTGATTGGCACATTAGAGCACACTCCCGAGATAGGAATCCCCGCACCAGCCTTCTTATCTGTGGCCACAACCTCATGTACAACATTCGGAGGATGACCATCCCCCTTGGGCATGGGGAAGTACTTTGTGAAGTCCAAAGGCAATGGTGGACTCCCCAGCTTTGGACCAAGGATAACCTTGCATAAGTGGCTTGGTCCCTGACTCCTGATGATAGTGGTCATAGTTCCTCCGCTTAGCGCTTGGGCGATCCTACACCAGCACTTCGACCAATGCAGGCACAACCTGCTTGCTCTTCTCCAATGGTGGCACGACCTCCTTGCCCTTGTACATCTGCATTATGAACAACACTTAGTTCATTGGCCAGCATTCATTCATATCGGCCTAACGCTCCTATATTAACCTACCCTACTAACCCAGGACCGCACTCAAAACCCATATGTTTCACCACCTCTTCCCTTCCACCTCTTTATTTCACCACCTCTCCCTCGCAATGAACTCCAGCTCCAACCCCAACCCTGTCCCCTAGGGCATTGTATGGAGGGCTTTCTTCCTAGGGTGCTCGCTCGGTGACCGCATGAAGTTCGAGCACACCATGAAAGTGTGTTCGAACTTCAGCAACATCGATGACATGCACAAGGAGAGCGATCACTACTAGGAAAAGGCCTACTAATGGCGCACCTAATTTGGCCATTAATGGCGCATTAGTGGTGCGCCATTAGTGCCACGCCATTAGTACATTTTACTAATGGCGCACCTCTCGTGCGCCATTAATATCTGGTATACTAATGGCGCACCACAGATACGCCATTAGTGTGCACAGTAGTGCGCCATTAGGATGCCTCCCAGGGGGCCATGTATACCCAGGTGCTTTGGCATACTAATGGCGCACGCCAGCAAGATGCGCCATTAGTAACTTCGGCATAGTAATGGCGCACTGCCTAATAATGCGCCATTAGTATCCTTTGTCATACTAATGGCGCACTGTGATGTGATGCGCCATTAGTATGAATATTAGGTTTTTTTATTTATTTTTTCTGTTTTTTGCACAGGTTACAAAATGTATAATTGGAATATAGACAGCACACATCAACAACAGATTCATCGAATACAATAGAAGATTAGTCTCTGAATACAATTCATCATATTAGTCTCCGAATACAATTCATCATATTAGTCTCCGAATTGAAAAGACTGAACAAAGATAGAACATTATATTACAAGTCTCGAGACCGCGAGTAGCGAGTTTGTCTTCACATTACAAATCGATATCGATCATCTAAACTACCATCACATAGAAGAGAGCTGCGGTCATCACGATGAGCATCATCATGATGAAACTCGTCTTCATCCGGTTCCTCCAACGCTCCCTCCCCTCTCCCGCTAGATAGCGGACGTATCTAGATTCCGCCTCGGCCCTAGTGGTGTACCCTTTGTAATTGTTACCGCTGAATCGGTGAACCTGTCTCCGACACTCCTCCCAGTCGTCGTAGACTCCGGGAACCTTACCCTTGTACACGACATACGACGGCATCGCTATGCACTAGCCAAAGAAGAAAACACAAGACGGTAATTATGATGTGCTAAGGTTCTTTGCCAGGCATGGAAGAAAACAACAACAAAAGTATAATACATATTACCAACACGTACAGTATAAGGTTGTTTGTGCTTCATCCTACATACAACTCACATAAAAAACTTCTCATTTTCACATGCTAGATGGGCCTTTGTTTGTTTTTTAATCATCTGTACGCTAGGTGGGCCTTTGTTTGTTTTTTAATCATCTAAGCATCTCTGCATTGTAGATGCCCTTACGACCATCGCGCGCTAACCACAACCATTGCTGGCGGTTCCGTTTCCCCGTGGTCATGCGCGTGCACGTGTGTAAGAGGAGGGGAACGGGCACCGGCCGCATCGCCCACCCCATTTCCCCCAAATCGCCTCCCTCCCCCTCCTCTCTCCTCTGCCTCGTCGTCTCCCTCACCGGCCACCCCGCCTGCTCGCTCACCACCACCGCCTCCCTCTCTCCTCCTGCTTGCTGCTCGGATGGAGCAAGGCCGTGGCGAAGCTGCCATGATAGAAGGAGGTGCTACATCCCCACGCGCCGTGGAGGAGAAGAAGGTGGTCGTGGCGGCGGGTGTGGAGGAGAAGAAGGTGGCTGTGGCGGCCTCCGCCGTGCCGGAGCTTGGCGTGACGGCGTCTAGCGGCCCATCTCATGGACCTACGGAGGCCAGCGGCGAGCACGTGGACCTGCAGGTAATCCTTGCCAGCAGTCCCCTCCATTTCTAGTTACCCCCATTAAGCAGTAGATTTAGATGTTTGATTGATTGATTTATAGTGAAAGGTTAAGTTTGGTGTGATTGATCTATTAGTTAGGGTTTTTGAGTTAGATGTTTAGTTGGGGGTTTTTGGTATTGGATTCAATTATAGCCACTGATATGTGGAATCTATGATTGAATTAATCATCCAGTGGATGTAGTGTGGTTAGGGTTTTTTTGTATTGGATTAATTTATAGGCAGTTATATGTAGAATCTGTGATTGAATCATCGAGTGGATGTATTGGTTAGGGTTTTCTAATTAGATGTTTAGTTAGGTTATTTATATTAGAATCTGGATTGCCGCATGTGCTCAGATTATGTTATGTGTTGTATATGTTGTTAGATTTGTTGTGCATATTCCCTCAATTAATTGTTAGATTATGTTATGTGCTGTGTTATATGTAGTTAGTAGTATAATTGAATTAATTACTTATATTGCAGAATGAGGAAGCTTACAGACGAGTGGGAGGGACCTGAAGATCAGGGCAGAGCATGCAACCCTCCTGAAGGCTATGAGTCCCATGTAGTCACCCTCTGTGAAGTTGATGATGTTTAACTTTTGCGCTAGCTAGGATGGTTGTGAACTGTGAAGTGTTTGTGATCGAACTGTTAAGTAGAATGGCAGGTTAAGTACTATGGCAGACTTAATTAAACCCCATCTAGTATGTCTCCGGCATCCATATGTTTAATTATCCTAGTATGTCTCTAAAGTATATCAACTGTCTAGATGCCGGCAGACTCTTAAGTACCCCATATGTCCTATTTTTAGAAAAGTCATGCTAAAATTCACGGAAAATTTCAGCATGACCTTTGCTGAATATAGGACATATGGAGTACCCGAATTTGCCGAAACGGAAGTTAATCAACATTCCAGCAACACTGTCCATCAACTTTTCACTGAATGAATGTGTATTGTGACGATAAATGGAACAACCGTAGATATTATTATTTTCAGTGCAATGTCCTAAATTTCAAACCGAGGATTATATACCTTTCCTTAACCTACTAACTTGGTTCTCCAGAGTACTTAACAGTTAAAAATAATGTCCAAATTAGACTGCCAAACCACCAAGACTTGAACAAGTATGAGCATCAAATCGAAGTTGCAAAAGTGCATCATTCAGGCACGAGCATATTTGACATGAACAAGCACAAGAAAATAAAACTATATGCATCATACATGTACTAGCTAATAAAATTGAGATGGAGCTCACCAACGACTTGCAGCCGACGAGGTCGAGGAGGACGCGAGGTAATGCTGGAGAGGCGGTGACGAACCAGCCGCTGCCGGAGCCTGAGATGGGAGGCCGTGACGAACACACTGCAGCGCGGATCTTAGCACTCCATGAGCTCCGATCTAGTCGGCTTCAAACTGGACCATCGGCGATTCGGCGGCACGGCGGGCACAGTGGGCACGAGCCAGCGGGCACAGCGGGCACAATTGGAACATCACCTCCGGTATGTGTACTCACCCAGTTTGCAGCCGACACAAGCTTGGAGGAGGATCGAGGTGGAGAGAATGAAGGGAAAGTGAGTGGGTAGGTGTGGCTGTCCAAAATATCTAGCTGTCCTACTTTACTAATGGCGCACCGGCCATCCATGCGCCATTAGTAATCAACGTTACTAATGGCGCATTGATGGCTGGTGCGCCATTAGTAGTTTTGCAACAAAAAGAATAAAAAATATAATTAAAAAAGAACATTAATGGCGCACTTTACTGCTGGTGCGCCATTACTAGTTACAACTAGTAATGGCGCACTTTGTCTGGATGCGCCATTAGTATGTTTGGACAGGCGCACTAGTTCAAAAAAAATCATTTTGATACTAATGGCGCACCCTGGGCCAGGTGCGCCATTAGTAGTTTGAACTCTAATGGCGTATCAGATGTTGGTGCGCCATTATTATATACTAATGGCACACTGCCTCTATGGTGCGCCATTAGTATCAATTCCATCTATAGCCCTTTTCCTAGTAGTGGATGTTGTGATGAAGAAGCCTATGCAGAACGAGTTGAAGACATTGATTTCGAACCCAGCCAAGGGCGAGATGTTAGTGGACATCCTGCGTTGGATCATGACTCGGGCAGACTCCGGTGACACTACTCAGCGGGTAAGATTGTGATGCCCGGATAATTAAGCTATAGTGAACCTCTGCTAATGATGCCACATCACCTCGGTTACTGTTGATAAAGTCGCGTTGGTTTGAAACTGATTCAAATTCAAACCATAAATCAAGTCAAACGGTATATGATTTCAAACATTTAAACAAAGTGTTCAAAATGTGGCAAACAAATCATAGGTAATTGTGGTGGAGAAATATTATTTTTATAAAATATTTGGATGCACTAAATAAATTAATACATCGGTAAAACAATTATTTACATGCTCTTTATATAATAAACAAATACAAACTATTTTATTGATGTTCCAAAAATATTTGTAGCAGTGACCTATTTTAAAAATACTAAATTAGGTGCAAGTGTTGTATTTTATAAAGCCAAAATGTTTTGAAATCAAATAGAAAACATAAAGTAATAAAAGAAAATAACCAAAAGAAAAGAGAAATGGAAGAAAGACCCTGGCCAACTAGGCCAAACTAACGAGCCGGCTAGCCCACTGGACCAACGGGCCGACCCAATTCCCCATAACCCCCACTACTGAAACTCTAACCCCCCATCGCACCCACTTCCCCCACATCGTCTCTCTGCTCTCCCGCCCAACCCGATCTGGATCGGGGGCACAACCTCCCCGACGCCGGAAACCGTCGCCCCTCACCCCTCGCCGCTGGATCGACGGCGCCCTCGTTGTGATCCGCACCACCTCGCTGTCTGTCTTCGTCCTCCATGGTCGGAGCTCCTCCGCGTCGTCTGCCGCCCCGTCCACGTCTCCTCCCCAAAGGACACCTCAAGCCTCGCCGCCCCCATGGTCTCTACATCACCGGTCAGGGCCACACCCTCCTCTCTCCATTGTCCCTGCTTCCCCGTCGACCGTGCCATCCGCGCCTCGGGCCAGCCGTGCACGGC
>LR738714.1:171072656-171220293 GCA_902687465.1 Secale cereale | reverse complement strand
GCTCCTGCTCCCCCCGATAGCGCCACACGGTAACTGTGCGCGCCCGCGCACACGCACGCCGTCCACTCACTGTCCCGACCCTTCTGCCGCTCGTGTGCTCGCCTCGCCACTCTCGTGCAGTGCTCCGCCGCGAGCCCCTGCTCCTGGCCTCCCCCTCTCTGCCTCTCCTCGCAGCGCTCGCCGCCGACCGCAGCCCTCCCCATGCTCGTCTTGACTACCTCCTCCCCACCTGCCAAGCAGCTTCTACTCACCATCTCACTGCCGGTCGAGCCCGTCGCCACTCCCCTGCTGTTGGTCTTCCATCACCGCCGCCTCTCTGGCTGCGCGTGCTGGGTGCGCCTGCCCGACGCCCACCTCCGGTGGCAAACCCCACAGCCTCCCCTGCTGCGGCACCACCCCGTGGCCGCCATGCCCCTCCTAGCCTTCCCTGCACCTGCTCCCGCCCTGCCATAACCGCTGGCCGCGCCCGTGCTCGCCTCGGCGGGCGCTTGTGGCCCGCGTGCCCGCACGGCCCTTGCCCGGGTCGGGCGCTCATACGTCTCCAACGTATCTATAATTTTTTATTGTTACATGCTATTATATTATCCATCTAGGATGTTTTATATGCTATTTTATATGATTTTTGGGACTAACCTATTAACCTAGAGCCCAGTGCCAGTTTCTGTTTTTTCCTTGTTTTTGAGTTTTACAAAAAAGGAATACCAAACTGAGTCCAATTGACGTGGCAATTTTTGATGATTTTTTACGAACCAAAATAAGTCCCCGGAGTAAAAGAGTTGGGCCAGAAGAGTCCCGGGCTGCCCACGAGGGTGGGGGTGCGGCCACCCCCTGGGCTCGCCCCCTATCTCGTGGATAGCCCGGAGACCCCCTTGACTTGTGCCCTACGCCAAAAATCCTATAAATACCAAAATCTCCAGAAAATAACCTGGATCAGGTGTTCTGCTGCCGCAAGCCTCTGTAGCCACCAAAAACCAATCGGGGCCCTATTCCAGCACCCTGCCGGAGGGGGAATCCCTCTCCGGTGGCCATCTTCATCATCCCGGCGCTCTCCATGATGAGGGGGGAGTAGTTCATCCTTGGGGGCTGAGGGTATGTACCAGTAGCTATGTGTTTGATCTCTCTCTCTCTCTCTCTCTCTCATGTTCTTGAGATGGCACGATCTTGATGTATCGCGAGCTTTGCTACTATAGTTGGATCTTATGATGTTTCTCCCCCTCTTTCTTTTGTAATAGATAGAGTTTTCCCTTTGAAGTTATCTTATCGGATTGAGTCTTTAAGGATTTGAGAACACTTGATGTAGGTCTTGCGTGGGATACCCGTGGTGACAATGGCGTATTCTATCGATTCACTTGATGTATATTTTGGTGATCAATTTGCGGGTTCCGTGACCATGGGAATCTATGCATAGGGGTTGGCACGTGCCACGTTTTCGTCTTGACTCTCCGGTAGAAACTTTGGGGCACTCTTTGAAGTTCTTTGTGTTGGTTGAATAGATGAATCTGAGATTTTGGGATGCATATCGTATAATCATGCCCACAGATACTTGAGGTGACAATGGAGTATCTAGGTGACATTAGGGTTTTGGTTGATGTATGTCTTAAGGTGTTATTCTAGTACAAACTCTAGGATAGATCAAACGAAAAGAATAGCTTCATGTTATTTTACTACCGACTCTTGAATAGATCGATAAGAAAGAATAACTTTGAGGTGGTTTCATACCCTACAATAATCTCTTCGTTTGTTCTCCGCTATTAGTGAGTTTGGAGTGACTCTTTGTTGCATGTTGAGGGATTGTTATATGATCCAATTATGTTATTATTGTTGAGAGAACTTGCACTAGTGAAAGTATGAACCCTAGGCCTTGTTTCAAAGCATTGCAATACCGTTTATGCTCACATTTACCACTTGTTACCTTGCTATTTTTATATTTTCATATTACAAAAAACTATATCTACCTTCCATATTGCACTTGTATCACCATCTCTTCGTCAAACTAGTGCACCTATACAATTTACCATTGTATTGGGTGTGTTGGGGACACAAGAGACTCTTTGTTATTTGGTTGCAGGGTTGTTTGAGAGAGACCATCTTCATCCTACGCCTCCCACGGATTGATAAACCTTAGGTCATCCACTTGATGGAAATTTGCTAAAGTCCTACAAACCTCTGCACTTGTTGGCCCAACAACGTCTACAAGAAGAAGCTTGCGTAGTAGACATCAAGCTAATTTCTGGCGCCATTGCCGGGGAGTTGAGTGCTTGAAGGGATATCTTTAGATCTTGCAATCGAATCTTTTAGTTTCTTGTTTTATCACTAGTTTAGTTTATAAAAGAAAACAACAAAAAATGGAATTGAGGTTGCCTCATATGCTTCATTTTTTAATATATTTCGTGAAAATGATGGAAAAGAAAAGTGTGCTCAATTGTTAGAAGAAGAATGCATTAAAATGTTTGGCACTAAATCTTTGAATGATGAGCATGATTGCAATGTTGTTAGTACGAACTCTTTGAATATCCATAGTACTAATGATGATTGCACTAGTCATGATGAAAATATCTCATATAAGCATATCAATTTTTGTGGAGTTCATAGAGTTTACAAGTACATACCAAATAGGGAAGATAGATTTTGCAAGAGGCATAAGCATTTAGAAACTAGATGGTTGCAAGTAAGGCTAGATGTTTGTGCTGAAAATTTAAATTTTCTTAGACATAATCCTGGTGAACTTTGCAATGAACGTGATCATTTATATATCCAATGCAAATTGTTTCATGACCGAATCGTGTCCAAAAATTGTGATGACTTGATTTCCCTTGCACATCAAAATGAACTTAGTTTGGTTCTGGGTTATGAAGAAATGAAATGTATAGCTAAGAATATTCCAGAATTTGTCCTTGATAAAGTTCTTCATTTTGATCTAGAGGGAATTTATATGTATTGTGCTGTGAATTGCATTGAAAATCCTTATATGCCAATTACATAAAGTCAAGAAAACAAATAGAAGATGAAGAGAATACTAATGAAAGGGAAGAGATTTCACAATATCCTCCTATTATTTCCTATGATGAATCAGGTAACAAGGAGGAGCCTTCTATTCAACCAATCTCATTAATAAGGAGCTCCAAAAGGAGGATTAAACCCATACATAAGATGATTAAGAAATAGAAAAGACGGAGAAGCAAAGGTAAAAAGGTATCCCTCCCAAATGATGTTGCTCCTATTACTCATTGTGATGATCATAATTGCTATACTATTGGTGCTATCCATACTATTAATGATGAGAGTGATTATGCTTATGATATGCAAAAACCCAAGCTTGGGGATGCTATGTTTGATGAGAATGATATGTTTGACAATTTATTTGCTGCAATTAATGTTTGTCCCAAGCTTGGGGATGCTATGTTTGATGAAGATGATATTTTTAGCCTCCCAAGTTTTGATATGCAAATTTATTAAGATAATAGCATGCCTCCTATTTATGATGATTAGATTGATGAAAGTGCATTTGGAAGAGTGTCAACTTTAGGAAGTAATGATACCACTATTTTGGAGGATGTTGAATCTTATTGTGATAATTATAAAAGTGGATTTGGAGAGTTCATGACTTTATTTAGTAATGATTCCACTATCTTGGAAGAGGTTTCAATTGATTATGATGAGAATAAAGTTGCTACTTATGATGATTATTGTGATGATATTTATGTTATAAAAAGTAGTGATGATTAAATTTACAAAACTTGTCATGATTATGAATATCCTTTTTCTGAACATTACTCTGTTAATGTGGAAACAATTTATAGTATCCGAGTTTCTTATGATACTCCCACTATTCCGAATGAGAAGAATTTTGCTTGTGTGGAGAGTAGTAAATTTTCTATGCTTGTAGATCATGAAAAGAATGATTTATGCGATGGTTATATCGTTGAATTCATTCATGATGCTACTGAAAATTATTATGAGGGAGGAATATATTCTTGTAGGAGTTGCAATAATATCAAGTTTCTTCTCTATGTGCTTAAAATCTTGAAGTTATGCTCGTTTTCCCTTCCTATGCTAGTTGATTCTTGCTCCCATAAATTGTTTGCTCACAAAATCCCTATTCATAGGAAGTGGGTTAGGCTTAAATGTGTTATTAATATTCTTCATGATGCCCTCTTTATGTTTCAATTCTTATCTTTTATGTCAGCATCATTGAAATCGTCATGCCTAGCTAAAAGGCATTTAAGAAAAGCGCTTGTTGGGAGACAACCCAATATTTACCCCTACTGCTTTTGTGTGTACACATGATGAAGATACTGTAGTAACCAAGTTTTATATGTTTTGTTTCAACAAAGTGCGAAGTAGAACCTTTGGGAAGACTTGGGTGAAAGTCTTTGCGATCTTGCTGTAAAAAACAAAAACTTTGCACTCACGAGTTTAGCTGCCATTTTTTACTGGAGAGTGCTTTTTGGTTGATTCTTTTTGTGGACGATTAATAGAAAAATTCCTCATGTCACACAATTTATTTCATATTTATTTGAGTTATAGAAGTATCCTAAAGTTACATATTTCTACATACTATTCTGTTTTGGACAGATTCTGTTTTCTATGTGTTGTTTGCTTGCTTTGATGAATCGATGAGTAGTATCGGAGGGTATGAACCATAGAGAAGTTGAAATACAATAGATATTACACCAATATGAATTTAGAATGAGTTCACAACAGTACCTTAAAGTGGTGGTTTGTTTTCTTATACTAACCGAGCTCACGAGATTTTCTGTTAAGTTTTGTGTTGTGAAGTTTTCATGTTTTGGGTAAAGGTTCGATGGACTATGGAATAAGGAGTGGCAAGAGCCTAAGCTTGGGGATGCCCAAGGCACCCCAAGGTAATATTAAAGGACAACCAAAATCCAAAGCTTGGGTATGCCCCGGGAAGGCATCCTCTCTTTCGTCGTCATTCATCGGTAACTTTACTTGATGCTATATTTTCATTCAGCACATGATATGTGTTTTTCTTGGAGCGTCAATTTATTTTATTTTGCTTGGCTTGCTGTTTGAATAATATCCCAAGATCTGAAATTTTTAAGTGTTAGAGAGTCTTCACATAGTTACATAAATATTCAACTACTCATTGATCTTCACTTATATCTTTCGGAGTAGTTTGTCATTTGCTCTAGTGCTTCACTTATATCTTTTTAGAGCACGACAGTGGTTTTATTTTGAAGAAATTAACGATCTCTCATGCTTCACTTATATTATTTTGAGAGTCCTTTAGAACAGCATGGTAATTTGCTTTGCCTATAAAACTAGTCCTAATATGATAGGCATCCAAGATGGGTATAATAAAAACTTTTATATAAAGTGCATTGAATATTATGAGAAGTTTGATACTTGATGATTGTTTTGAGATATGAGGATGGTGATATTAGAGTCATGCTAGTAGAGTAGTTGTGAATTTGAGAAATACTTGTGTTAAGGTTTGCAACTCCCGTAGCATGCACATATGGTAACCGTTGTGTGAAAAATTTGAAGCATGAGGTATTTCTTGGATTGTCATCCTTTGTGTGGAGGTCCGAATCGCGCGATGGTTAACTCCTACCAACCCTTCCCCTAGGAGCATGCATGTAGTACTTTGTTTTGATGACTTGAAGATTTTTGCAATAAGTAAGTGAGTTCTTTATGACTAATGTTGAGTCCATGGATTATACGCACTCTCATTGTTCCACCATTGCTAGCCTCTCTTGTACCGCACAACTTTCGCCGGTACCATACACCCACAATATACCTTCCTCAAAATAGCCACCATACCTACCTATCATGGCATTTCCATAGCCATTCAAAGATATATTGCCATGCAACTTTCTACCATTCCGTTTATGATGACAAGCTTCATCATTGTCCTATTTCCATGCATGATCATGTTGTTGACATCGTATTTGTGGCAAGGCCACCATGCATAATTTTTCATACATGTAACTCTTGATTCATTGCACATCCTGGTACACCGCCGGAGGCATTCATATGGAGTCATACTTTGTTCTAGTATCGAGTTGTAATATTTGAGTTGTAAATAAATAGAAGTGTGATGATCATCAATAATTAGAGCATTGTCCCAAAAAAGAAAAAAAAAGAAAGGCCCAAAAAAAGGAAAAGAAAAGGGACAATGCTACTACTTTTTCCACACTTGTGCTTCAAAGTAGCACCATGATCTTCATGATAGAGAGTCTCTTGTTTTGTCACTTTCATATACTAGTGGGAATTTTCATTATAGAACTTGGCTTGTATATTCCAACGAAGGGCTTCCTCAAATGCCCTAGGTCTTCGTAAGCAAGCAAGTCGGATGCAGACCCACTTAGTTTCTTTTGTTGAGCTTTCATACATTTATAGCTCTAGTGCATCAGTTGCATGGCAATCCCTACCCAGTCACAGCGATATCTATTGATGGGCATCTCCATAGCCCATTAATACGCCTAGTTGATGTGAGACCATCTTCCTCCTTTTGTCTTCTCCACAACCACCACTCTATTCCACCTATAGTGCTATATCCATGGCTCACGCTCATGTATTGCGTGAAAGTTTAAAAAAGTTTGAAAAAATTGAAGTATGAGACAATTGCTTGGCGGAAACCGGGGTTGTGCATGATTTGAGTATTTTGTGTGAAGAAGATGGATCATAGCCAAACTATATGATTTTGTAGGGATGAACTTTCTTTGGCCATGTTATTTTGAGAAGACATAATTGCTTCGTTAGTATGCTTGAAGTATTATTATTTGTATGTCAATATTAAACTTTTTTCTTGAATTTTATGGATCTGAATATTCATGTCACAATAAATAAAATTACATAGATAATTACGTTAGGTAGCATTCCACATCAAAAATTCTGTTTTTATCATTTACCTACTCGAGGACGAGCAAGAATTAAGCTTGGGGATGCTTGATACGTCTCCAACGTATCTATAATTTTTGATTGTTCCATGCTATTATATTATCCATCTAGGATGTTTTATATGCATTTATATGCTATTTTATATCATTTTTGGGACTAACCTATTAACCTAGAGTCGAGTGCCAATTTCTGTTTTTTCCTTATTTTTGAGTTACAGAAAAGGAATACCAAACGGAGTCCAATTGACGTGCCAATTTTTGATGATTTTTTATGGACCAAAAGAAGCCCCTGTAGTAAAAGAGTTGGGCCAGAAGTGTCCCGCGCTGCCCACGAGGGTGGGGGGCGCGCCCAGCTCGGAGAACCCCCCTGACTTGTGCCCAACGCCAAAAAAATCCTATAAATACCCCAACCTCCAGAAAATAACCTGGATCGGGAGTTCCACCGCCGCAAGCCTCTGTAGCCACCAAAACCCAATCGGGACCCTATTCCGGCTCCCTGCCGGAGGGGGAATCCCTCTCCGGTGGCCATATTCATCATCCCAGCGCTCTCCATGACGAGGGGTGAGTAGTTCAACCTCGGGGGCTGAGGGTATGTACTAGTAGCTATGTGTTTGATCTCTCACTCTCTCTCTATCTCTCTCTCTCTCTCTCTCTCGTGTTCTTGAGATGGCACGATCTTGATGTATCGCGAGCTTTTCTACTATTGTTGGATCTTATGATGTTTCTCCCCCTATATCTTCTTGTAATGGATAGAGTTTTCCCTTTGAAGTTATCTTATCGGATTGAGTCTTTAAGGATTTGAGAACACTAGATGTATGTATTGCAAGGGATACCCATGGTGACAATGGGGTATTCTATTGATTCACTTGATGTATGTTTTGGTGATCAACTTGAGGGTTCCGTGACCTTGGGAATCTATTCATAGGGGTTGGCACATGTTTTCGTCTTGACTCTCCTGTAGAACTTTGGGGCACTCTTTGAAGTTCTTTGTGTTGGTTGAATAGATGAATCTGAGATTGTGTGATGCATATCGTATAATCATGCCCACAGATACTTGAGGTGAAAATGGTGTATCTAGGTTACATTTGGGTTTTGGTTGATGTGTGTCTTAAGGTGTTATTCTAGTACGAATTCTAGGATAGATCGAACAGAAAGAATAGCTTCGTGTTATTTTAAAACAGACTCTTGAATAGATCGATCAGAAAGAATAACTTTGAGGTGGTTTCGTACCCTACAATAGTCTCTTCGTTTGTTCTCCGCTATTAGTGACTTTGGAGTGACTCTTTGTTGCATGTTGAGGGATTGTTATATGATCCAGTTATGCTATTATTGTTGAGAGAACTTGCACTAGTGAAAGTATGAACCCTAGGCCTTGTTTCAAAGCATTGCAATACCGTTTATGCTCACTTTTACCACTTGTCACCTTACTGTCTTTATATTTTCATATTACAAATACCTATATCTACCATCCATATTGCACTTGTATCACGATCTCTTTGCCGAATAGTGCACCTATACAATTTACCATTGTATTGGGTGTGTTGGGGACACAAGAGTCTCTTTGTTATTTGGTTGCAGGGTTGTTTGAGAGAGACCATCTTCATCCTATGCCTCCCTCGGATCTATAAACCTTAGGTCATCCACTTGAGGGAAATTTGCTACTGTCCTACAAACCTCTGCACTTGGAGGCCCAACAACGTCTACAAGAAGAAGGTTGTGTAGTAGACATCAGGCGCCCACGAGCCCATGCTCCCGATCCGCCCAACGCCCGATTGGCTCCTCTCAGCCACTGACTAACGGGGCCCACCCCAAAAAGTTAAAAAAAGGATAAAGTACTAATAAAATATAATTAGTTATTTAATTAAGACTATTAATTAATTTAATTAATTCTGTTAGTTAACTAATTAAACTTAATTAACCTGTTAATTAATCCTAATCACCGTTTAATTAGGAATAGACAATGACAAAGAGGCCCCATGTGTCAGTTTGACCGGTCAGCGGTCAGAGTTGACCGCTGACGTCATGATGATGTGATAAATGATTTTCAATTAAATTTATTTGTTAATTCCTGAAAATGAATTAAAATTTTGAAATTTAATATAAAATAATTTGTAACTTGGATGAAAATACTTTGTACATGAAATTTGCTTAGAACAACGAGACGAATCCGAATACGCAGTCCGTTCGTTCACCACACGTCCCTAGCATAGCGAACCTGCAACCGTCCCCTCCTGTCTGTATGTTCAAAAACGTGAAACACCAGGAATACTTTCCCGGATGTTTCCCCCCTTTGTTGGTATTGCCTATCCCTGCGTTAGGTCATCCCTAGCACCGCGTATTGCCATGTTATGCTTTGTGATGCTTTGATTGCTCTGTTATTTATTGTGTTCCCCCTCCGTTACTCCTTTCCGGTATACCTCGAGACCGCCGCTGATACCCCTGTGATCGACTACATCGACGACGACCTCTCCTTCTTGCCAGAGCAACCAGGCAAGCCAACCCCCCCGGATCACCAGATATGGCCCATTCTCTTCTCTCTTATTCTTGCATTAGGTTTGCTACTATTGATGATTCGATAAGTCCTATTCTGTTGGATAGCCTGTCATTGTTGCTACAACTGTTGATACCTTTACCTGCTATCCTGAATGCTTAGAATAGGATGCTAGTATTATATCAGTGGCCCCACATCCTTGTTCGTTTGCCATGCTATACTCTTGGGCTGTGATCACTTCGGGAGGTGATCACGGGTATATACTATATACCTATTATAAATGATACATGTTGTGACTAAAGTCGGGTCGGCTCGTAGAGTACCCGCAAGTGATTCACCGATTGGGAGCTGAAAGGACAGGTGGCTCCATCCATGTAGTGGTGGGCCTGGGTTCCTGACTGCCCCCGAGCGATTCTTTTGTGGTGGAGCAACATGGCAGGTTGAGACAGCCAGTCGAGAGGTGACCTGGCCCTGGTCGTTGTCCATGGTTATTTCATAATAAAACGCTTAACGAGTTTGGATATTTGATCTGAGTCTGGCCACTGGCCTATACGCACTAACCAACTACGTCGGAACAGTTATGGGCACTCGACGTCATGGTATCAGCCGAAGCCTTCTTGACGTCAGTGACTGAGTGGTGTGCTCCGGATTGGACTGGAATGCCTTCTCTGGTATTAGGAGAGGCTAGGTCTGCTTACCGGGCGCCCTCGCAACGTGCGGGTGTGCAATGGACGATGGGCCTAGACCCCTGAGAGCTTAGGATTTAGACCGGTGTGCTGACCTCTCTGCTGTACTTAGGTAGGCCGGGCATGACCCAAGAAAGTGTGTTCGGCCAGAGGGGATCGAGCGTGTTGGGTAATGTGGTGCACCCCTACAGGGAATTTTATCTATTCAAATATCCGTGTCCCTCGGTAAAAGGACGACTCGGAGTTGTATTCTGACCTCATGAAAACTAGAACCGGATACTTTATAAAACACACCCTTTCAAGTGCCAGATACAACTCGGTGATCTCTTTCCCACGGGGCAACGAGGGGAGGATCGCCGGGTAGGATTATGCTATACGATGTTACTTGGTGAACTTTCCAACTACTCTCCTCTACTGCTGCAAGATGGAGGCTTCCAGAAGCGATGATACTTGTTACGTTCCAGCTACTCTCTTCTACGAATGCAAGATGGAGGCTGCCAGAAGTGTAGTCTTCGATAGGCCTAGCTTTCCCCCTCTTATTCTAGCATTCTGCAGTTTAGTCCACAGATATTACCCCTTTGCACAAATACCATTGCATATGTAGTGTAGATCCTTGCTTGCGAGTACTTTGGATGAGTACTCACGGTTGTTTTGCTCCCCGTTTCCCCCTTTTTCATTTCTTATCGGACGATGTAACCAGATGATGGAGTCCAGGAGCCATAGGATCCCGAGAATGTTTCTACGTGGAGTTCGGCTTCGAGGAGTAGTTAGGAGGTCCGAGGCAGGAGGCCTTGCCTTTTTGATCATTGCTTCATTTGTGCTAGCCTTCTTAAGGCAAACTTGTTTATCTTATGTCTGTACTCTGACTCTTGTGTTTTTGAGCTTATGTATTCAAGCCCTTGAGGCCCTTGGCTTGTAATATAAAGCTTGTATTATTTTAATTTGTGTCTAGAGTTGTGTTGTGATATCTTCTAGTGAGTCCTTGATCTTGGTCGTACACATTTGCGTGGATGATTAGTGTATGGTCAAATCGGGGGCATCACAAGTTGGTATCAGAGCGACTTCCTGTAGGAATCCCCCTTCCCAACTCCTTGGTCGAATTTGAGTCTAGTCATTGCAAAACTTTTGCTGACATGGCTGTGTGGCTTACGGGTCCATGTCGCCATTGGGTGGTATTAGGATCTTATACTCCTCGTCTATACTCTGGGACTCTAATCTCTCTTCTATTAGGGTTAAATGATTTTACTAAATCTGACTCTAGGTTCTCGTAACTACTTTCTCCCGAAGAGCCCCTTATTTCAGATGGCTGCCTATTGTGCCAGAAGATTTTGAAGATACTCTACGATGTTCTTGCGAGACACTTGTGCCACCGCCTTTGCAAATTCCCTACCACTATTATATCCGTATGGATAACTGTATACACTTGCCTACATTCAATCCCATTGATCTTGTTATTACAAGATGTCCCAAACTGCTCTCTGTTGTTCCGAGTATCCTTTGAGCTTTCTGCCCTGCAGTTCTTGCCTCCTGAATCCCCCCTACGGATAATTCCTCGCACTTACCGAGTATCCGTTCTTCCCCCGTTGTTCATAGGTTTCACAAAATTCTTTGAAATACTAATCGGTCTTCCGAAAATCCTCAGCAACCTATTGCTCTTGAAATTCTCGCCTGCTTGCATTATGGTTAATTCCATATGTCTAGTTGTCTCCGTTGACATCCCTTGTCCTTGCCACTTTTGAACCTAATGATTTATTGTGTGTGAATGCACGCAATCATTAGTTGACCCTTATAAATTATCCTTCCGGCTCAGACGTCAATCCGGATATGAGCTGGTTCTCGGCAAATCAAACCATGATTGATTGTCTATCCATGTCTATTCAACTTACTTATCTCTTGATTAGAGCCTCTTCATCTAATCACTTGAGTTGGAAATCATAAAATCCTTTGCATTTGAACTTTGAATTAGTCAGTTGCTTCTATAATCCAATGCCATCGCATTGTTTCTTCCTCTGGTTGTGTGTCGATGATCACATCAGCTCCGCTATGGACCATCGGATCCTTTGTTGAAATATCATCCGACAGTGTCCTTCGTATACTAAAACCTCGGAAGTTCTTTCCCTGATGCATAATACCTTCAGTAAATTGTATCCTATGATTTTGTCGACCATGCTCTACTATCGAGCTTGGGATAATTACTCCTAAAAGTTTGTGGTATATGTTCCTAAGATGCCTTGATGGGTTGAACCTATGCCCCATAAATCTGTGTAAACCCGAAAGATTTCACGGGTCATAATCATCTGGTATTTCACTAGGTTAAACTTTCAACACTAATGCCATTTTCAAAAACAAGAAATTAAATGAAAGGTTATGCACTTGGAGAAGTGGGAGTCGACCTTGAACTTTGTGTTCGTGCCCATGGTCTCGATGGAGATCTTATCATGAAAGCTTATCATAGGAATAATTATCCCCTTGATACAAGTCCACCTTATATCTGGGATCTGGCCTTTTGCAATCATGGTTCTAACCATGCTCTCTGTTAAATACCATTTAACGTACAAGTTTAAGCACTTGTCTTTTGCAGAGCAGTACCCACGTCCAACCTCTACTTTGATCTGCCGTCAAGTATTACCCCCTGGTAACTCGAGGGTATTACAGAACTTCATTACTCAATATGAGTTGATCATCAAGTATTACTTATCACAAATTGCAATGGTTTCCCGAGTTTGAGTTGTTCGCCACTCGAGAACTCAGACAAGTGACTCGAGTCCATTTTATGGCTCACTACTCATGGTAATTGTTGCTGGGGAATTTAAACTCGATCATGTCATTCCTAGCATGCTCGTTTATATCATTACCATGCGGATTTTAACTGTGCTAGCTGGTCCTTCTTCCCGGAGCACAATTTTCAGCGATGAGCTAAGATTACATCGAGCTTTCAACATCATATTGATTGTCTTGAGAGACAACATCTTACCTATGGATATAATAACCTTTGGCTTCACCATTCCTTTTGCTTGTTGCAGTCGCCGTTCGATTGCTTCTTCATGGAGCCTCTAGACAAATTTTGTCGTGATCATCATCAACATTTTGACTCCTTTAGGATATCTATCGAATCTATGATGTGAAATATCATTCTTGCCCCTTGATGAATTGTGTTATCATCGACAACTTTATTGCCTTCCCTCCAACACAAACTTGTTCATGTTTTGTGTTGTGCCTTGAGTTCCTTGCTATTTAACTCATGTTATGTTCTACATTTGAGTATTACCATCTTTTATGTCAAGGATGTCATGAGAATTGGTCCACCTATTAATTTTGATACAGTAATACTTTTCACCATCCCCGTTCATATATTTGTCCCCGTGTTGCTTCTAACCGGAATACCGACTATTGAACTGTGATGTGTGAATTCGAAAACATCTGGCAACCCTATTGCTTTGAAGTGAATGGTCAATAGTTTCATTCCAACCCTTTTGGTTAATGAATCTCCATTCTAACATTGATCGGGCTACTTGGTCCATATTTCTAGGTGCATTTCGTTCAATGCTTAATTGTGGATGTTCTCCATGAACATACTTCATTATATACCCTGGTGTGTCCAATGATATCACCTTGATCACTTAATTGTAAAAATTCATGTCTATGGAAATCTCGAGGAATTGTTGCTGAGCCCGTCAGTCACATCCTCATCTTCCCTTGCTGAAATTGTATGACTTATTATATAAGTTGTTTCCGATGGATCCTTTGTGTATCCAAAGTCTGACCTTTACCTGATGACGATGTAAATGCTATCTCGAAGCATGTCAGTGGTACTCCTATCATCAACGAGAACATTGAAGCACAATGCTAAATTTTCCTTACCAATTATCCCAAACACCGTTGTATGGGTAACATCATGAGTTTCATCACCCCTCTCTCTGGATGGTTATGTACTTGAGGACCTCTCATGATTTCTCGATCTGCTTACCCTTCAGAAGGATTATACTTGTGTATAAACACATTTTCCGTTCCATTGGTTTGTTTTAACTTTTCTGGTATTCTAACTTATCCGAGCAGTGATAATTCCCTACTTATGCAAACACCTCGGTGTACAACCTTGTCAGTAAGACCGTGTTACTGTTGCTGACGACATTTCGGTAACCACCGATGGACGAGAACTTTGCCTATTGGTCCACCTCGTTCAACGAGCGGGATAATGGTTCTCTTCGTCCCTCGCCCTTGGTACCGACGTTGTTGCTGACATAACTGACATGCTATTCCCTAACATGCCTTGCTTTCATGACCGTGCAAGATGTCACCACTCTTTCTACTTTTAACACACGTGATGGGCCCATAACCCATAGTTCCACAGGATAGAAACCTGACTCTCCTGTACAGCCTGTTGCCAAAGTCATTCCTCGTGCTTGACTTCGTATGTAATTCATTGGCCACCTGCCTAGTGATCTATTCTGGTATCGGATGCAATATTTCTTTTCGTTGCTCTGAACACCTTTCACTTTCTGATTAGGCATCGAACGATTGCCTGCCCGCTCGAAACTTCTCATGGTACCTCTTACTTTGCTCTCGATAACTCCTTAGGTCTCAATTCGAGAGTTACTTTCTGCCACCTTTCCTGGTGTTATCTACCAGATAAGCAACATTGTAGCGGTTCGTTCTTCCGAAGTTACACCCTTGTCCTTCGTACGTACGATGGAGTTCCCGAAGAAAGGATGCCGACTTCATCATGATGACCTCAAGTAGAGAAATGAAGACATCAATATAATGGACTGACCTCTTCGAGAAGAACAACCAAGGACGAGAAGAATCGTTGGAATTTCGTATCCAAATTCTCACCCTTAACTCTACGTCTTAAATCTCAGGACGAGATTTCGCCTCTCCCCCTCTCTCTCCCGATACGATCTGGATCGGGTGCACAAATCCCCCAGATGCTGGCGCCCGTCGCCCCTCACCCCTCCCGCTGGATCGACGACGCCCTCGCCGTGCTCCGCACCACCTCGCCGCCCTTCTTCGTCCTCCACGGTCAGAGCTCCTCCGCGTCGTCCACCGCCCCGTCCACGTCTCCTCCCCAAAGGCCACCTCAAGCCTCTCCGCCCCCATGGTCTCTACATCGCCGGTGAGGGCCACACCCTCCTCTCTCCCCTATCTCGCTCGACCGTTGACCACGCCGTCCGGGCCTGGGGCCAGCCGTGCACTGCTGCCCCCTCTCTGCTCCTGCTCCCCTCCCTAGAGCCAGGCGGTCACTGCGCGCGCCCGCGCACAAGCACGCCGCCCGCTCACCATCCCGACCCTGCTGCCGCTCGCGTGCTTGCCTCACCGCTCTCGCGCCGTGCTCCGCTGCGAGCCCCTGCTCCTCGCCTCCCCCTCTCTGCCTCTCCTTGCAGCGCTCGCCGCCGACCGCAGCCCCCCGTGCTCGTCTTGACTACCTCCTCCCCACCTGCCGAGCAGCTGCTGCTCACCATATCACCGCTGGTCGAGCCCACCGCCACTCCCCTGCTGCTGGTCCACCGTCGCCACTGTAGGATCGACATTATGTCTAAAGGGGGGTGATAAGACTACTTGACCAAATAAAAACCTAGCATTTCCCCAATTTTAATTCTTGGCAGGTTTTAGCAACTTGACGGTGATGGGTTGGATGAGATTTACCATGTAATCGAGTTAGTTTTGTTAGGGTTTGATCCCTAGTATCCACTATGTTCTAAGATTGATGTTGCTATGACTTTTCCATGCTTAATGATGGCCCGAGTGCCATGATTTCAGATCTGAACCTATTACTTTTTCACGAATATATGTGAGTTCTTGATCCTATCTTGCAAGTCAATAGTCACCTACTATGTTTTATGATTCGGCAAGCCCGAAGTGACAATATTCGGGAGCACTCTCGGTGATGACCGTAGTTTGAGGAGTTCATGTATTCACTAAATGTTAATGCTTTGGTCTGGTACTCCATTAAAAGGAGGCCTTAATATCCCTTAGTTTCCAATATGACCCCGCTGCCACGGGAGGGCAGGACAAAAGATGCCATGCAAATTCTTTCCCATAAGCACGTATGACTATATTCGGAATATATGCCTACGTTACATCGATGAACTGCAGCTAGTTCTGTGTCACCCTATGTTATAACTACTACATGAGGAATCGCTTCTGATATAATTATCCATCACTGATCCAATGCCCATGAGATTTTCACATATTGATCTTCGCATAGTTACTTTTCCGCTACCACTATTACAATTACTACAAAACTACTACTCTTACTTTTGCCATCGTTACAGTTACGTCCATACTACTTTGCTACAAAATACTTTGCTGCAGATATTAAGTCTTTCAGGTGTGGTTGAATTGACAACACATCTGCTAATATTTGAGAATATTCTTTGGCTCCACTTGTGTCGAATCAATAAATTTGGGTTGAATACTCTACCCTCGAAAACTGTTGCGATCCCCTATACTTGTGGGTTATCAAGACTATTTTCTGGCGCCGTTGTCGGGGAGCATAGCTATATTCTTTGAGTCACTTGAGATTTCTATCTGTTGGTCACTATGAAGAACTTGAAAGACGAAAAAACCAAGATTTATCCCTCAACTACGAGGGGAGGTAAAAAACTGCCATCTAGCTCTGCACTTGATTCACCCTCTATTATGAGTAAATTTGTGACACCTACACCTGCTATCGAATCTGATATGTCGCATGTTCTTGATGATGCCACTTTTGCTATGCATTATACTTATGATGAAACTACTTCTATGCTTGATAATACTAGGCCATTAGGTGGATTTCTTGATGAACAAATTGATAGGGCTAGAGAGAATGAAATTATTGAAACTGATAATATTGATGAAAGTGATGATGAAGATTCTCCCCCTAGATATGAATTGCATGTTGTGCCTGAGGGTTATGAAGAAACTGCTAGAGATCTTTTAGCTTGCAATGATAGGTATGATCTTAAGAAACTGTTAGCTAAGCTGAAAGAAAAGTCTTTGAATGCTAGAATGAATAATGACCCTGCTTTTGCTACTTCACCTATCTGTATTTATGATAAGGATTATGGTTTCTCTGTCGATCCCGAGTTAATTACTTTGGTTGAATCTGATCCTTTCCACGATTGTGAATCTGAAACTGTTGTGGCACATCTTACTAAGTTGAATGATATAGCCACCCTATTCACCAATGAGGGAAAAAATCATTACTACTATATCCTTAAGCTATTTCCATTCTCCTTAAAGGGTGATGCTAAAACATGGTTTAATTCTCTTGATCCTGGTTGTGTGCGTAGTCCTCGGGATATGATTTATTACTTTTGTGCTAAATATTTTCCCGCTCATAAGGAACAAGCTGCCTTAAGAGAAATATATAATTTTGTGCAAATTGAAGAAGAAAGTCTCCCACAAGCTTGGGGGAGGCTTCTCTAATTACTTAATACTTTGCCTGATCATCCTCTTAAGAAAAATGAAACTCTTGATATCCTTTATAATGGACTAACTGATGCTTCCAGAGACCACCTGGATAGTTGTGCTGGTTGTGTTTTCAGGGAAAGAACTGTTGATCAAGCTGAATTACAATTAAATGATATGTTGAGTAATGAAAACAATTGGAAACTTCTTGAACCAGCTCCTAAGCCAACTCCAAAGAAAAGGGGTATTCTATTTCTCAGTCCTGAATATATGCAAGAGGCAAAGAAATCTATGAAAGAAAAAGGTACTCCCTCCGTCCCAAAATAAGTGACGCAAAAGTGACTCAACTTTGCACTAACTTTAGTGCAAAGTTGAGTCACTTTTGCGTCACTATTTTAGGACGGAGGGAGTATTAAAGATGAAGATGTTAAGAATTTACCACCTATTGAAGAAATACATGGTCTTGATAACCCGACACATGTAGTAAAGGTAAATTCTCTCTATAGATTTGATGAAGGTGATATTCCTCATAATAAGTCTGCTAGCCAATGCTTAGATGAGTTTGACAATTTTATTGATAAACAATAAAACTTCATAGCTTATGTTAGTAGACAATTGAATGTAATGCTTATATGATTGAACCCTTGAGTGATTATATGTCTAGAGTTAAATGTGAACTTAAACTCATTAGTAAACATGCTTCTATGGTTACCACTCAACTAAAACACGTACTTAAAGCACAAAATGATTTGCTCAATGAATTAAATAGTAAAAATGATAATGTTGTTACAGTTATGACTAGAGGGGTAGAATGACTCAGGAACCTCTGTATCCCGAGGGCCACGCTACAAGAATTGAGCAAGATTCTCAGAGAACTAATGTAGATGCACCTAGTCCTTCTAAGAAGAAGAACAAGAAAAATGATAGGACTTTGCCTGCTACTAGTGAACCTGTTGTTGACACACCTGAGAATCCTAATGATATTTATCTTTCTTATGATGAAACACAATCTGGTAATGAACATGAAATTATTGATAATGTTAATGATGATGTTCATGATGATGCTCAACCTAGCAATAACGATGATGTAGAGATTGAACCTACTCTTGATCTTGATAACCCACAATCAAAAAAATCAATGTTATGACAAGAGAGACTTCGTTGCTAGGAAGCATGGTAAAGAAAGAGAACCATGGGTTCAAAAACCCATGCCTTTTCCTCCTAAACCATCCAAGAAAAAGGATGATGAGGATTTTGAGCGCTTTGCTGAAATGATTAGACCTATCTTTTGCGTATGCGTCTGACTGATATGCTTAAAACAAATCATTATGCTGAGTATGTGAAAGATATTATTACAAATAAAAGGAAGATATCGGAAGTTGAAATTTCCACCATGCTTGCCAATTATACTTTTAAAGGTGGAATACCAAAGAAACTAGGAGATCCAGGAGTACCAACTATACCATGCTCCATTAAAAGAAACTATGTTAAAACTGCTTTATGTGATCTTGGAGCCGGTGTTAGTGTTATGCCTCTCTCTTTATATCATAGAGTTGATTTGAATAAGTTGACACCTACTAAAATATATTTCCAAATGGCCGACTGTCGGTGTACTAAGGTAGGGGTCCCTCAGTACCCCAACTTGTGCACGGGCGGTAGCAGCTTCCCGCGGCAGGGCCTACCACGCGCTCGCCGGAGACCTTCCTACTCCATATAAAACCATTCAAAAACAAAGTATACAAGACAGAAGATCGAGACCCCGGCAAGTGGGGCTTGCCGGGAAGGCCGTTCCAGGCTCAAGATTACCTCACTCAAGGCCCTGGCAAGAGGAGCTTGCCAGGAAGACTAGAAGATTACATTACAGAAGACATGCCTCGGCGCAACGTGCGCCCCGGCAGGACCCGGGGAGCGACAAGCTCCCGGGCCCCGGCAAGGTCAAGACCCCGGCAAGGTGCTTGCCGGGGAGAGTTACGCTGTGTGCCCGCGCTACAGCTCATCGGTCCACGCGTCGCCCTGGGGCCTCTCCTGGGACGCGTGGCGGATGGCTGTGCAGCCTGGGGGACACGGTGGCACTCCACGGTGGTAAAGCCATCGCCGTGGCAAACGGAGACGCAAGGGTGGACGCTTTTGGGGTCGACGGCGACGGGCATTAAATGCTCTTGTCCCCCACTGTCAAAGTAGGTAGCGACCACTGTTCATACACTGTAGCTCCACTATTCCCGCACTGTTACAACTACCACCCCTTTTACATTTTTACCCTTTCTCCTACGTTGACACCTGTCGGTGACCCCTTGCACTATAAAAGGAGGCCCATGCACAACGTAGAAAGGGTTCGGAACCTAGATCGCTCATACGCTCGGTGTAGCTAGTTCTTCAAGCTCCCGAGCTCTCCAACTCAATACAAACTAAGCAGGAGTAGGGTTTTACGGGTCCATCGCGGCCCGAACCTGGGTAAACTGCCCGCGTGTTCACTACGATCTGCTCTTCGTGCTCCCTCTGCCCTCTTACCGCACAAACAAGGGGCTCCGGTCCCATAGGTGTTCGTGGTGGACAGTTTCCTCCGACATCTTTGGCGCGCCAGGTAGGGGGCGTCGAGGTTGTGCGAACCTGATCCGGCGTTCACGCGGGTGTATTCTTCATCAACCTCTCCAGTTTCATCAGCAACAGCACCATGGCCCCGAAGAAGAAGGCTTCGGAGGTCGCAGGCCCGTCTGCGTCTCATTCGCCACCACCAGAGCCAACGGTGGGCGGGGGAGACGCCGTCGGAAGGGTGGTCGCCGGCGAGGACACTCGCGGCGCCACCAAATCCAAGGACAAGACGGACGACCGAGCCTCGGTCTCCGTGGACGCGCCGCGTCCATCTCAGCAAACGACAACCCAGCAGCGCCATGCCACGGGAGGTGGCATCCGCTTGCTGGGCCAAGGGCAAGCCGGAGGCTCGCGGGATGCTCCGGACCACCGTCCGGGCACAAGTAAAGCGCGGACGCCGGGGCGGGAACCTGCTCCTTCTAACGCTGTTAGGAGTCCGAGCATATCTCGCTCCTCGCACCGCTCGCCCCCGCTCCCCTCCACTCCAGCAGAAGCGCTCGCAAGGGCGCAACTGCTCCTCGACTTCCCTCCAGCGGCAGACAAGGCCGAAGACTGGAGGGCCACCATCCAGAGCATGATCGCCTTCGCCAACAACGACTCTCCACAGCAGCCGGCGACCTCGCGGCCGCGGCAAGTCGAGAAGACGAAGGCCGACGGCGACAAGACTGCCGGGGGTGCAACCACCGTGCACTCCCCGCCGCGGAAGCAGAAGACGCCGCCCTGCCGGAAGAACGCCGACGACGGCTCCACGGCGTCGTCGGATCCGCGGGCTCGTCGGGACCAGCGCCAAGTCCTTGACGACCGGCGACAAGAAGACGCTCGAACAACGATCGAGCGCCGCCGAGAAGCTCGGCGACAATCATACCAGAGAGCTGGGAACGCTGTCGACGCGCGCGCGCCCGGTGAACCAGGCGACTTGCCGTACGCGGCAGGTTGCCCTGCGTTTACCCGTGAGCTGCGGCGCGTCCAGTGGCCCAGCATGAAGAACTTAAAGCCCGACGTACCGGAGAAGTACGACGGCAAGACGCACCCCTCGGAATTCCTCAGCATATACACCATCGCGGTGCAGGCTGCCGGGGGACGCGACGAGAAGATTTTGGCGAACTACTTCCCGCTCGTGCTTAAGCCGAACGTTCGTTCGTGGCTTATGCACTTGCCGGAAGGCTCCATTTCTTCTTGGGCAGATCTCTGCCACCAGTTTGTTGGCGCCTTCACGGGCGGCCACAAACCACACGGCCAGGAGAGCGATCTCCACATTCTGGCCCAGAAGGAAGGAGAACCCCTGCGCAAGTACATCCAACGCTTCAGCCGTGTACAGCACAACATCCCCGACGTCCACCCTGCCGCGGTTATCAGCGCATTCCACCAGAACGTGCGTAACCGCCGCATGCGCGAGGAGATGGCCATGACCAAGATACGGGATGTCAGCGAGCTCTACGCTCTAGCTGATAAGTGCGCGCGCGCAGAAGAGGGGAGGAGACTCCCCGGGGAGGATGCTGGCGCAGGAGGAAGCGACAGCGACGATGCCGCCCCAGCAAAGAAGAGCCGGCGGCGGAATAACAGAAGGAAGAACAAGAAGGAGGTGCTTGCCGTCGAGAAGTCCGGCAAGGAGGCTCCCGCCAAGCAAACACAGGCTGGCGGCTCCGGCAAGGAGCCTGCCCCTGTAGCGGCAGCCGACAAGCAGGACGGCTCCGACAAGCAATACTGCAAAATCCACCGCACCAAGGGCCACGACCTCTCCAACTGCAAACGCGTCGAGTACCTCGTCGAGCAGCAGAAAGCTGAGTACGAGAGGCGCGACAAGGAGAAGGCCCAAGGTGGCGGAGGGGAACCAAGCAAGAAGCGGCCATTCAATGGCCGGGGAGGACGCCGCGGCAAGGCCAAGCAGCGGCAAGGTGACCGACCTCCCCGGGGCCGCGACAAGGATGAAGAAGACGACGACGAAGACATGGAGGATGAGGATAACAGCGAGCAGGAGTTCCAGAAGGCCACGGAGGTCCTGTGCGTCGACGGTGGCGCCTCTCTGCACACCTCCCACCGCCAACTCAAGCAGTGGGTGCGGGAGGTGAATGCAGCAGAGCCGCCCGTGGAGTCGCGCAGGCTCCTCAAATGGTCCAGCACGCCCATCATTTTTGATCTTGAGGATCACCCTGACCACACCACTGCGGTCGGGTGCTTGCCGATGCTGGTCTCACCCACCATCCGCAACCTCAAGGTCACCAAAATGTTGGTTGACGGCGGGGCCGGGCTGAACTTGATCTCCTCTGCTGTGATCAAGAAACTCCAAATTCCAGATGGCGAGCTCGAAGAGACCGGTTCTTTCCAAGGAATCAACCCTGGAAGGAGCAAGCCCAAGGGGAATATAACTCTGCCGGTGACCTTTGGCGGGGAGCTCAACTTCAGAACTGAGCGCATCACATTCGACGTCGCCGATATTCCATTGCCATATAATGGAATACTCGGCCGTCCCGCCCTCGCCAAGTTCATGGCAGCCTCCCACTATGCCTACAATGTACTCAAGATGCCGGGGCCGATAAGCGTCATCACCATCCATGGCGACAAGAAAGATGCGCTTGTCTGCGCCGACAAGATCTACCGGGATGCAGCAGCTGCGGCAGAGAAAGACACACTTGCCGCTGAAGCTCCCGGGGGGAAGAAGACCAAGACCAAGTCCGGCAAGTGCTCTGGGACCCACTCCTGCAACCGCACCTCTTCGGAGTGCTGCACTGCCGTCGAGGACGTTCCATCGAGCTCCACCGGCAAGTGTAAGAAAGGGATGGCCGCTCCTCCGGCAACCAAGAAGGTGTCCGCCAAGGAGGACGACACTGGTGGTACCTTCACCATCAGTGCCACGCTTGACAGCAAATAGGAAAGCGCGCTCGTTGCCTACCTGCGGGCGAATGTCGATGTGTTTGCCTGGCAACCATCTGACATCCCCGGTGTTCCCAGGAAGGTAATTGAGCACAAGCTTGCCGTTTGTCCTCATGCGCGGCCCGTCAAGCAGAAGGCGAGGAAGCAAGCCGTGGAGCGCCAAGAATTCATTGCTGAAGAAATCAAGAAGCTAGAGGCAGCAGGCCTAGTTAGAGGTGTGATCCATCCGACGTGGTTAGCAAACCCAGTCGTCGTGCGCAAGGCCAATGGGAAGTGGAGACTGTGTATAGACTTCACCGATGTGAATAAAGCATGTCCCAAAGATCCATTCCCTTTGCCGCGCATCGACCAGATTGTTGACTCCACTGCCGGATGTGAGCTACTCTCTTTTCTTGATGCATATTCAGGCTACCATCAGATTTTTATGGCCAAAGAAGATGAAGAGAAGACCGCATTTATCACTCCATGTGGCGCTTATTGCTTCATACGCATGCCATTTGGACTGAAGAATGCAGGATCAACATTTGCAAGGGTAGTGCACACTGCTTTCGGGCCACAGATCCACAGAAATGTAGAGGCTTACATGGATGACATCATGGTGAAGAGCAAGAGCAAGGAAACCCTGGTCCAAGATTTGGAAGAGACATTTCAGAACCTGCGCAAGATACAGCTCAAGTTGAACCCCGAGAAGTGCGTCTTTGGAGTCCCCTCCGGCAAGCTTCTCGGGTTCTTTGTGTCACAGAGGGGGATTGAGGCTAACCCCGACAAGATTAAAGCCATTGAGCAGATCGAGGCCCCGAAGCGCGTCAAGGATGTCAGAAGGCTTGCAGGTTGTGTGGCTGCCCTCAGTAGGTTCATTTCGAAGTCTGCAGAACGCGCCCTACCTTTCTTCAAAATCTTGAAGAAGGCAGGTCCCATAAAGTGGACTCCGGAAGCGGAGGCAGCGCTGCAAGATTTGAAACGGTACCTATGCTCCACTCCTATACTTGTCGCACCTAGACCACAGGAAAAGTTGCTGCTGTACCTAGCGGCAACCAACCAGGTGGTTAGTGCTGCGTTAGTAGCGGAGAGGGAGGCCGACGAGGAATCCGCACCACCGGCATGCGAATCCAGCGACAAGCAGGGGGCTGCTCCGACAAGCTCTGGCCCCGACAAGGACAACTCTGCGCAGGAACAGGAAGAAGTGCGGAAGAAGATGGTGCAGCGCCCGGTGTATTTTGTGAGCTCCCTCTTGCAGGGAGCTAGATCAAGATATTCCGGGGTGCAAAAGTTGCTTTTCGGCCTCCTCATGGCCTCGAGAAAGCTGCGCCATTACTTCCAGGCACATGAGATAACAGTGGTCACTCGCTTTCCGCTGAAGAGGATATTGCACAACCCAGAAGCAACAGGCAGGATCGTTGAGTGGGCACTGGAGCTGTCGAGCTTTGGACTCAAGTTTGAAAGTACCTCAACCATACAAAGTCGAGTTTTGGCAGAATTCATAGCTGAGTGGACCCCGACGCCCGATGAAGAAGTCCAAGAAACAAGTGCACCCGTACAAGAAGCGACAAGTGAATGGGTAATGTATTTTGATGGTGCCTTCTCGCTGCAAGGCGCCGGTGCTGGCGTGGTACTCATCGCGCCCACCGGAGAGCACCTCAAGTATGTTATCCAGATGCACTTTCCCAGGGAGCAAGCGACAAACAACACTGCTGAATATGAAGGTTTGCTCGCCGGCCTCAGGATTGCGGCCGAACTTGGGATCAGAAAGCTGATTGTGCGGGGAGATTCTCAGTTGGTGGTCCGACAAGTTAACAAGAGTTACCAGAGCCCTTTGATGGAAGCTTATGTAGATGAAGTGAGGAAGCTTGAAGAGCACTTTGAAGGTCTGCAAATGGAACACGTTCCGAGAGCTCAGAATGAAATTGCAGATGGCCTTTCGAAGTGCGCTGCGATGAAGTTACCTGTGGAACCAGGAACCTTCTTGCTCAAGCTAACTAAACCTTCCGTTACACCATCAGTTGGGCAGTCCAAGAAGAGAAAGTTGGTCTCCGGCGACTACTTGCCGGCGGATCTTCCTGAAACCGCCGCCAAGGTCCCCAAGATCAACGATCAGAACGCTGAGGAACAGTCTGCTCCTGCAGATCCGAGGATCTGTGCAGTTGAAGCAAGTGTTCCCGACAAGCCTCGCCCCAGCGAGCTTGCCGGGGGACCATCAGCTCCGACGGAACCAGAGGTTCTTGCCCTAGAAGCTGAGGTCCCCGCAGCGGCCCTCATGCCTTTATTCCTTGCCGTTGAGCCTCGGGCTCCGGCATGGGCGCAGCAGATCGTCCGTTTTCTGCAAACTGGAGAACTTCCCGACGACCCAGAAGAAATAGAAAAGATAACCAGGCAGTCAAGTATCTACCAGTTCGTGGATAACGAGCTTTACAGAAGAAGGCTCAATGGTGTCAGGTTGAAGTGCATCCCCAGGGAAGATGGACAGAAGCTGTTGGCAGAAATACATGGAGGCATATGTGGCCACCACATTGGCGCAAGGGCACTTGCCGGGAAAGCTTTCCGGCAAGGGTTCTTCTGGCAAGAAGCCCTCCAAGATGCAACTGCACTAGTAACCAAGTGTGAAGCGTGCCAGTTCCATGCAAAGCAGACCCATCAGCCAGCTCAAGCTCTCCAAACAATTCCTTTGTCCTGGCCCTTCTCGGTCTGGGGGCTCGATATCCTCGGCCCCTTCCCCCGAGCCGTCGGGGGCTTTGAGTACTTGTACGTTGCAATCGACAAGTTCACAAAGTGGCCAGAAGTGGAACCAGTGAGAAAGGTGACAGCACAGTCAGCGGTCAGGTTCTTCAGGTCAATTGTTTGCCATTTCGGAATCCCTAACAGGATCATCACCGACAACGGTACACAATTTACTAGTCGCACCTTCATGCAGTACGTCCAAGACCTTGGCGCCAAGGTCTGTTTCGCTTCTGTTGCTCACCCGAGGAGCAACGGTCAAGCGGAGAGGGCCAATGCTGAAGTGCTGCGCGGGCTCAAGACAAGGACCTTTGACAGGCTGCGCAAGTGCGGAAGAAACTGGATAGAGGAGCTACCGGCGGCTCTTTGGTCAATCAGAACGACACCAAGTCGAGCCACCGGACAGACACCCTTTGCTCTAGTCTATGGAGCAGAGGCAGTTCTCCCCACGGAACTCGTATACGGATCTCCTCGAGTGCTCGCTTATGACGAGCTCGAGCAAGAGCAACTGCGGCAAGATGATGCATTGCTCCTCGAGGAGGGACGTCTCCAGGCTGCTGTACGAGCTGCTCAGTACCAGCAAGCCTTGCGCCGCTATCATAGCCACAAGGTCAAGGCCAGGAGTCTCGAGGAAGGCGACCTTGTTCTTCGGCGTGTTCAGTCCGCCAAGAATTCCAACAAGTTGACGCCGAAGTGGGAAGGCCCTTATCGGGTGAGACAAGTCACGAGGCCCGGCGCTGTCCGCCTTGAGACCGAAGAAGGCTTACCGGTGAGCAACTCCTGGAACATAGAGCATCTTCGCAAGTTTCACCCATAAGGCGCGGTTGCCGTGATCCGTTCCGGCAACCACATTTTGTACAAGCTTTGCCGCTGTTGCATGTAACCCTTTGTACAACGCCGGGCGCAGACCCCGTGCATCAGTAAAGTTTTTGTGTTTTGCGCTATTTGCCTTTTGCATGCTTTTCTCTGCTATTTGCATGTGTTATTTGGCATCTTGTGCAACATACATATCCGGTAAGCATTAGCACGCCGAAAGGCCATATACTTGTTTCCCTCTTCTTTTTCCTTGCCTCTTAAGGAGAAGGAACGTTCCTCGCGCACAAGTTTGCCGGGGGGGGGGGAAGGAGATGGAAGAGGAACCAAGTGCTGTTCAAGAAAGAGAAGCCTTACCGAGAAGCAAGCAGTATATAAAAGCTAAGTTATTAGAATTTGAGCAGTTCAAATTTTTAATTTTTAGTTGTCTTCCTTGAACAATCACACTTTGTATGGAAAACCTGTGCGCAGAGGAACCTACCCGTAGCTAGCCGCACCCTTATCTTGTTTTCGAGTACGCTCAACGACTCAAGTGAGCTGCGACAAGTGTCGCGCCCTTGGTTCGTTTTCGAGTTCACTCAACAAGCTGAGTGCGTCGCGACTAGCCGCGGCAAGGTTGCTTGCCGGTGAGACCTTGGCCAGCGGGCTGCTCAGAGTCCAGCACTCAGCGCTCGCGACAAAGGACCCTTGCCGGCAAGCTCCCTGGAAGCGTTGGTGAGGTTTATGCCGGGATTGCGGTATACAATCTTCGTCAGGACGCGCTCCAAGGTTCCCGCACAGAGCTGGCGCGACTCCTCGGCCAGTTGCGCGGGGAGCTTCTTTCGAAGATCTGCAAGGGCCGGCGCGATCCCTCTGAAGAAGAGGCTGAGCTTGGCGCTGTGAGGGAGGTTTGGATTCGGAGAGTAGATGAGATGCTCAACCTTCAGCGCCAGCAGCTCTTGATCGATGTTGGATGCAGAAGACACCAGGTCGTCGGTCCACACCTCGACGGTCCGGCGGAAGTTCTCGGCCGCAGTATTGGCGCTCTCCACCAAGCCTCGCTCCCTGCGGAGCTCCTCCTTCAGCTTGGTTTCCCGCTCCCGGACGGCGTCGAGCGAGTCCTTCAACGTGGAAACCTTCAACTCCAGATCCTCAATGGAGTCCTTGGCGGCCTTCAGCTCGTCGCCCTGCTTGGAGAGGCGCACCTGGAGTTCGGAGTTGGTGTGGGCGTCCTTCTCGCGCTCCGTGTTGAGCGCGGTGACCCTCTCCACGCTCGCCTTCAACTACTCCTCCAGTTGCGCAACCTTGGCCGCGAGCTCCTCCTTGGCGGTCTCCGCGGCAGCCACGGCGGCTTTCGCCTCCTTCAGCTCTCCGCCAAGGGCCTGCTCCCGAGCGACAAGGTCTTCCTCGTGGGAGTCGAGGTTGACCTTCCACTGGGCGAGCTCTCCTCCTCGCCGGGACAGCTCCACCCCGGCAAGTCGCTGCTACTCTTCGGCTTCAGCCTTCTCCAGCAGCCATTCCTGGTACTCCCCGGCGAGCCTCTCGCGCTCCTCCGCCACGTCGCGGAGGGCAGCCTGGTTGGCGGCGCGGAGCTCCGCCGCGCGCTTCTCCATCTCAACGGCGGCCTTGGCGGCAAGGGCCTCCCGGGAAGCAAGCTTCGCCTGCCTGGCCCGGTAAAGGGCCAGGAGCTGATGAAGCAGCTTCTCCTCCTCGGGCCCTTCGCTTCCGCCGGGCGCCTCGACGATCTTCAGACCCACGGAGGCGAGGACCTCTCCATCAAAGGCCTCGCCCTCCGCGGGGGCTCGCGAAGAAGAACCCCACGACACCTGGATGTAAACGCCATTGGGGGCCTCAAGGTAATAGGCTGATGGCTCCTTCTCGGTGGAGGGGTCGGCGGCCGGCGCAGCGCTCGACGCTCCTGCCGCCTCCGAGCCGGCAGTATGGTCGCCGTCCCCCTCCCCGGCCACCGCGTCTGCGGCCGGAGCGGTCACCTCCGCAGCCGGCTCGGCGGTTCCCGCCGTGTCCTCAGCGACGGGGACGTCGCCGCCGCCGCCCTGCGCGCCCTCCTCCTCGATGACGATGACTTCCGTCTCCATCTGCTCGGGGGGAGGAGGATCTAGAAGAAGAAGAAAAAGTAAAAGAAGCTCAAGCAAATATCTGAAAAGAGACGAATCCAAGAAGACAAAGTTACGGAACTTACCTTGAAGGACGTCGTCAGCGGCGGGCTCCCTCGCCGGGGAGCTCTGCCTTGGCGGAGTGGCCGCCCTCGCCGGGCTGCTCGCCTTTGGCGGGGTACTCGCCCTTGGCGGAGTACCCGCCCTTGGCGGAGTGCTCTCCCTTGCCGGGGAGTTCGGCCTTGGCGGGAACGGCGGGGCCTGCGGCTCCTCGGGAGCGACCTCCGGATGCTCCTGCGGTTGTGGCTCCGCCCCTGCACAAGACAATCAAGACAAGACGAAAACATCAAGATATCAGCACAAGACAAAATTCTCAAGCGCACCCGACAAGTGGAAGTATAGAATCCAGACTTACGCTGGGGGCTGCGCTGGGGGCTGCTCCTCGGAGCAGCGCTAGGGTCCGGCAGGCTCGCCTCCGCCGCGTCTCCAGTCGCCGCGGCTGGCGAGTCGTCCGCGACCTCGACCACGGGCACCTTGGCCTTCTTCGCCGCTCGCTGGGCCAGGGTCCTGGGATCAAAACAGAGAGCGAAATCAGCATCAGCAAAAATCAAGACGAAGTTGAATAAGACGCAAAACCTCAAATTCTTACTCCTGTTCCTCCTCGTCTTCGTCGTCGCTCAAGGCGGAGAAGTCAAACGCCACTTGAGGCGCGTCCGCATGAGGAGCAGGAGGCGAAGACTGCCTCGGGCGCTTGGCGGTCCCCGGGGCTGGGGGCTGCGAGGACCCGGCTCCTGTGGACGCCGAGGCCCGGGGAGCAGGCGGAGCAGCCGCTCCGCTCTGCGAAGACCCTCCTCCGCTTGGCGCTGCCGTGCGGGGCGCCTCCGCCGTGGCCTGTGTGCGGGTCGCCCCCGCCGTGGTTGGTGCGCCGGGCGCCCCCGTCGCAGCTTGGCTCCCCCGGGTAGCTCGCGCCGCCCGGCGAGCTGGTTGTTGCCGGGGCGCCTGCGCCCTCGTCCCTGTCGCCGTCTTGCGGAGTCGCTTCAGCGGAGAGCGCCTAGGGCTTGCCCGAGGCGGGGAGGTCTCCGATCACGAGGAGAGGTCGTTGGCGTAGAGCCCCAGGGATCCGTCGGAGTCTTCGTCGGCCCCGGCGTCCTCCTCCTCCTCCTCCTCCTCGGCAGGCTTGCTGGGCCCGGCGCCTTGCACTGTCGCCGCTCTCCCTCCGGCGCCTCCGCTCCCTCCGGCGCCTCCGCTCCCTGCGGCGCCTCTGTTTCCTCCGGCGGCGCTGCCTCTCGCCGCGGCCTCGGTCAGGATTCCGGGGATCCCGGAGTGCCTCAAGGAAGGGACCCCGGCGAGCTCGTCGGGAGGAAGCTTCAGCAGCCTGCGGATCTCCGCCTCCTCTGCTTGGCAGGACGCTTCCGCAGCCTCTGCCTCCTCGGGCATAAAGCCAAATTCTCCTGCCGCTGCGGCTGCAGCGGCCTCTTCAACCCGAGAAGCTATGTACGCTATCTCTTGGTCGGTGGTGTCCCGTGTGAGCTCCCGGATCTCGTCCTTGTTCTTCGCCACCTCCACCAGGTTGTCGAAGAAGTTCAAGATGACGTCTGGCTTGGGCGGAATCCATGTGCGGTCGATGCCGTGCGAGTCACACGCAGGCATCATGGCGCGAAGGGCATCCCGGGCCGTGCAGTTGCAGAGGGGCACCACTCCCCGGGGAGCTCTGAACCACTCCGGGTGGGCCGGGTCATGCTTAAATAGTTCCCGGACCATCCCCTTCAGCTCCAGCGATGTGAAGTTGAAGTTTAGCCCGGGGCGCAGCCTCATTATGTCCGCCGCGTTGCCGTAATCCCAGGCCGGCCTCTTCCTATCTTGAAGAGGGGCGATGCGGCGGCGGAGGAAATCTGTGCCTACTTCTCCGACAGACAACCTTGCTATCCGGAGACGAAGAATTCTGATGAGAGCGACGTCGAGCTTGCCGTCGTCCGAATCCAACTCGCTCCAGTCCCTGCCACGCACGATGGCTGTTGTGCGCAGCGCGGTGAAAGGTTGCGGCTCGTCCTCGACTATCCAACACCAGTCTGCACGCCACTCCTCCCACTTGCCGCGGAGCTCCCCCGGCAAGTAGGACTCCTTCTTATTCAAGCGGAAGACCCAAGAAATCCCCCCGGAGAGGGGAGCGCCGGCTTCTACTCTAGGGGTGAAGAAGTGCCTAAATAGCGCTACGTTTGGGTATATCCCAATATAGTTTTCGCACATATGTGCGAAAACCGCCATCGTGAGGATGGCATTGGGAGTGAAGTCTAGAAGATGGAGGCCGTAGGTGTGCATTATATCACAGAAAAAGTCAAAAAAAGGGGGACAGAGGCCGCAGTGGAAGAAAGCTGCGAAGAAGAAGTACCCGCCGGGGTAGTTGTCCTTGGCGGCGGCCGGATAGGCTCGGGTGCGGGGATGCGCCTTGGTCTTCTTGGCCCAGAACAAGTAATACTTGTTCCAGAGCTCCCGCGCGCCGAGCCTTGGCGCGAAGACGACGTTCCGCTTCCGCAACAAGGTGAGCCTCGCCGCTTGCTCCGATTTCTCCTTCTTGGTCTTCTCTGCCTTCGCCTTCTCGGTCTTCGGGGCCATGGCGAGGCGGCGAGGGAAGAGGGACGAAGAGTCCGGCGGCGCCGCAGATGCGGAAGACGGCGGAGGAGGTGTGGAGGCGGAGCGCAAAGGGGATCTCTGGAGATGGAAGAAGATGCAATGAAGGCGTAGGAGGGGAACCGCTCCTGCTTCCTCTGCTTTTATGGGGAAGTGGGGGACGTTTCGCTCTTTCCATTAAAAGAACGTGGCCACGTCCCATCCCACGACGCCGCAATCGACGCGTGCCGTTACGGGGGGACGCGGCGGATGCGGAAGTGGATTCGGCGTGCCGTGGGCCGCGCTTGCCCGTGCACTGTTTTGGGGCCTGGCCCAACAGCGCTCGGCACCGTGTGTGGCCCAGGCCCGGGGGCTCCTGTCGGTGTACTAAGGTAGGGGTCCCTCAGTACCCCAACTTGTGCACGGGCGGTAGCAGCTTCCCGCGACAGGGCCTACCACGCGCTCGCCGGAGACCTTCCTACTCCATATAAAACCATTCAAAAACAAAGTATACAAGACAGAAGATCGAGACCCCGGCAAGTGGGGCTTGCCGGGAAGGCCGTTCCAGGCTCAAGATTACCTCACTCAAGGCCCTGGCAAGAGGAGCTTGCCAGGAAGACTAGAAGATTACATTACAGAAGACATGCCTCGGCGCAACGTGCGCCCCGGCAGGACCCGGGGAGCGACAAGCTTCAGAGCCCGACAAGCTCCCGGGCCCCGGCAAGGTCAAGACCCCGGCAAGGTGCTTGCCGGGGAGAGTTACGCTGTGTGCCCGCGCTCCAGCTCATCGGTCCACGCGTCGCCCTGGGGCCTCTCCTGGGACGCGTGGCGGATGGCTGTGCAGCCTGGGGGACACGGTGGCACTCCACGGTGGTAAAGCCATCGCCGTGGCAAACGGAGACGCAAGGGCGGGCGCTTTTGGGGTCGACGGCGACGGGCATTAAATGCTCTTGTCCCCCACTGTCAAAGTAGGTAGCGACCACTGTTCATACACTGTAGCTCCACTATTCCCGCACTGTTACAACTACCACCCCTTTTACATTTTTACCCTTTCTCCTACGTTGACACCTGTCGGTGACCCCTTGCACTATAAAAGGAGGCCCATGCACAACGTAGAAAGGGTTCGGAACCTAGATCGCTCATACGCTCGGTGTAGCTAGTTCTTCAAGCTCCCGAGCTCTCCAACTCAATACAAACTAAGCAGGAGTAGGGTTTTACGCGTCCATCGCGGCCCGAACCTGGGTAAACTGCCCGCGTGTTCACTACGATCTGCTCTTCGTGCTCCCTCCGCCCTCTTACCGCACAAACAAGGGGCTCCGGTCCCATAGGTGTTCGTGGTGGACAGTTTCCCCCGACACCGACAAATCAACTACTATACCTGTTGGTATTTGTGAGGATGTGCCTGTTGTGGTTGCAAACGTTACTATTTTAACGGACTTTGTTATTCTCGATATTCCCGAGGATGATAGTGTGTCTATTATCCTTGGTATACCCTTTTTGAATACTACAGGGCTGTTATTGATTGCAACAAAGGCAACGTCACTTTTCATGTTAATGGTAATGAGCATACGGCACACTTCCCAAGGAAACAACCTCAAGTCCACAATATCAATTCTATTGGAAATATTTCAATGATTACTATTGGAGGTTTTGAATTTCCTCTTCCTACTGTCAAGAAGAAATATCATATTCTTATTGTTGGGGACATACATATCCCCGTTGAGGTAGCTGAGTGTTATTCGAAAATTTGCCGGTTTCATGTTATTCGGAAAGAGTTTGTTAACAAGACTTGATCAACCTTGTTAGAAGATTCCTTTTGATGAGCATGAGATGGATGAAGTTAGAAAGCACAACTCCGTGTACCCTCTTTTTACTATATGTTATTTAGATTAAATAATGCAAAAATAGTATTTTTCTGTTTGTTTTCTTAATTACCCTTGCAATAAAAAATACCCTAAAAATAAAAATTCTCCAAATGTCCCGAAAATGAAATATGATTTTTTTTCTAGAATGTTTAAGAATATTGGGCACTGAGAACACATCAGGGGGCCACACCACCTGGCCACGAGGGTACAGGGCGCGCCCTACCCCCTGGGCGCGACCCTGCCTCATGGGCCCCACGAGGCCCCCCTCCACTTATTCCAGCACTCACACACTTCATCTTCCTCCAGAAAAAAATCCTCCCATAGCTCAAACCCGTGTTCTAGCTCATCTTGATGCCATTTTCGATCTCCTTGGTCAAAGCTTCATTCAGAAAACTGTTTGGGGAGATTGTTCTTCGGTATGTGACTCCACCAATGGTCCAATTACTTTTTGTTCTACTGCTTTATTTATTGCAAATTTTTGCTGCTTAGGTGACCCTGTTCTTGAGCTTGCATGTCAAATTTATGTGGTCAAAAGTATTTCTAATGCATGATATAGCCTCTAGGCACTTGTGGGAGTAGTTGCTATCAATCTTGTTGAGTTTGGTTCACTTTTATTTTGGGTCACTAAAAATTTTCAGAAATTTTTCAGAGAAAAATTCATATGAAAATTTACCAAGGTGGTTCCTCAAGGAAGCAAGTACCAAGGCTCGCGATACTTGAGCCGGATGATGAACCACCGAGGGATGCTCAAGTGCGGCCTTGTAAATGGCCGTCGGAGGAGTTTATGGTCCATGCAGGCATCAAGGATGAATTTGACACATATGTGCGTAATGCTGATCTTGAGGACTTCGTGTCAGATAACTACCCATAGTACCACTAGCTAACTGATTCCTTTGATCTTTATGATAAATCTTATACCATGGACCAAGAAGATTTTAATGATGCTTGTAAGCTCCCGTAGTGGGGTAATATTAGTGAACCTTGCAAATCTGAATATAAAGACTTCCTTGCTAGTATCACTGTGGGGGAATCTAGAGAAATCACACAAGCTACCTTACGGAGCATTCATTTCCATTCCATACATTATTTTGCTCTCTTCGTTGGTAGATGCATTAACGGTAAAGATGAGGCTTGCCACATTTGCGTTCCAGATCTTTGTGTCCTCAGGAGTGCGATACTAGATGATAAACAATATAATTTGTGGGCTACTGTTGCACGAAGGTTGCATCTTAACTATTTAAGTGGAGATTTGTTTGGTGGAATTTATACAACTAGTGTGGCTAATTATCTTGGTGTACCCATACATGAAAATGATATGGATTTACCTCCTGCTTATCTAGATTATAATGCTATGGTTCGCCATAAGTTTGTTGAGAGGAATGAACAATTCCTCCAGTACCGACTAATCTTTGACAGACGTCGCACTGTCCATATTGCTCTCCCTGCTCCTACTTTCCTTGACTTTCAGGCAAAAAGGAGATATATTATAACCCGGGAGGAGGCGAATGAGTATGAGGAGATGACAGAGGCGGCTCGTCTCCAAGCTGCAGCTCATGAGGCAATAGCCGCAGCATCGTAGTACAACCCCAACTACGACTTTGGATATCCGTGAGGCCAGCAGTGGCCATAGACCAACTTAGGCTTAAAGCCTAAGCTTGGGGGAGTATGTATTTCTCACCGACATTACATTCATGTTCACACACTCATTCCAATAGTCGGTGCTTATATCTTTTCATTGTACTATCCATGCTAGTTTATTTTCTTTTCTAAGTCTTTCTCATGTGTGTTAGAAAAACCTTAAGAAAAACAAAAAAAATTAGGTGTAGCTTTTAGCTAGTTTACTTTCCATGCATGTAGTAGTAGTAATTAAAAAGAAACCAAAAGAGATTTCTCGTTCTTCTTTTGCTTGTTGGGAGCTTTCCCGTGTAAATAGTTTTATTTCTTTTCTTTTCTTTGGGGGTCAAGAGGAGAAGACCATGATGAAAATGCTTAGTGGCTCTCATATGCATTACTATTGATTTAACCAAGAGCCATATTACTTTGTCTTCTCCCTTGTATTAAATGCTCACAGATTCTAGCTTAGTCCAATGCACGTGCACTATTATTATTATCCACACCGTTCGGTCGTGCGAGTGAAAGGCAATAATGACGATATATGATGAACTGATTGAGATGAGAGAAGCTAGTATGAACTCGACCTATCTTGTTTTTGAAAATATGAATAGTTCACCGTTCCCGATTCAGCCTATTATGAATGAAACATGCTTGCAATGACAATTAGAGATTATAGTTGCTCATGCCATGCTTAATCAGCTAGGAGTTTATAATGGTTTACCTTGCGTGCCAACATGCTATTAAAATGGTTGTGATGTGGTATGATGGGTGGTATCCTCCTATGAACGATTCAAGTGGTTTGACTTGGCACATGTTCACACATATAGTTGAAACAAAATCAACATAGCCTCCACGATATTTATGTTATGGTGATTTATATCCTACTCATGCTTGCACTCATTGTTGATTAATCTTAATGCATGTTCATGACTGTTGTCGCTCTCTAGCTGGTCGCTTTCCAGTCTCTTTCTAGCCTTCACTTGTACTAAGTGGGAATACTGCTTGTGCATCCACTTCCATAAACCCCAAAGTTATTCCATATGAGTCCACCATACCTTCCTATATGCGGTATTTACCTGCCGTTCAAAGTAAATTTGTATGTGCCAAACTCTAAACCTTCACATGAAATTCTGTTTTGTATGCTCGAACAGCTCATGTATCAACTAGGGTTGTCTATATCTTCCATGCTAGGTGGGTTATTCTCACGATGAGTGGACTCCGCTCATCATTCCCGAGAAAATGGCCGGTAACCGGGATGCCCAGTCCCATGATCAAATCAAATTAAAATAATTAAACAAAACACCCCTAGGGCTATTGTTGGTTTTGACGGTACCCTTTCTTTCTGGTCAGCCGTGGAGTGTGCTTGTTGGTGGTGGGGGAGTATAAACTTTACCATTCTGTTTGGGAACCGCCTATATTGTGTAGCATGGAAGATATCGAGAACTCTTGGTTGTTATGTTGACAATGAAAGTATGCCACTCAAAATATTATTTATCTCTATTTTCAAAACTCGAGCTCTAGCACCTCTGCAAATCCCTACTTCCCTCTAAGAAGGGCCTATCTTTTTACTTTTATGTTGAGTCACCATCCTCTTATTAAAAAGCACCAGTTAGAGAGCACCACTGTCATTTGCATGCATTGCTATTAATTTACATTGAGTATGACTATGACTGGATCTCTTTTACCATGAATTACAATGTCTAGTCAATCCTTGATCTCTAGAAGTGCTCTGCATTTATGTTTTGCGGTCTCAAAAAGGGCTAGAGAGATACCATCTTGTTATATCATATTATGATTGTTTTGAGAAAGTGCTGTCATCCGAGGTTTATTATTATTACTCGTTAGTTGATTTGCCATTGATATGAGTAAACATGAGACCTAAAAGTTATTGTGAATGTGGTTAGTTCATAATCTTTGCTGAAAGCTTGAATGATGGCTTACATATTTGCAACAACAAGAGCAAACAGAGTTTGTCAAAGTTTTTCTTTATCACTTTCAGTTTGTCAACTGAATTGCTTGAGGACAAGCAATGGTTTAAGCTTGGGGGAGTTGATATGTCTCCAACGTATCTAGTTTTCCAAATACTTTTGCCCTTGTTTTGGACTCTAACTTGCATGATTTGAATGGAACTAACCCGGACTGACGATGTTTTTAGCAGAATTGCCATGGTGTTATTTTTGTGCAGAAATAAAAGTTCTCGGAATGACTTGAAAATCAACTGAGAATATATTTGGAATATATAAAACATACTAGCGAACGAATCAAGACCAGGGGCCCACACCCTGTCCACGAGGGTGGGGGCGCGCCCACCCCCTGGGGGCGCCCCCTGTCTCGTGGGTCCCCTGAGGCTCCACTGACCCCGACCCTAACTCCATATATTCACTTTCGGGGAGAAAAAATCAGAGAGAAGGAGTCATCGCGTTTTACGATACGAAGCCGCCGCCAAGCCCTAATCTCTCTCGGGAGGGCTGCTCTGTAGTTCGTTCGGGGCTCCGAAGAGTGGAGATCGTCGCCATCATCATCATCAACCTTCCTCCATCACCAATTCCATGATGCTCACCGCCATGCGTGAGGAATCCCATCGTAGGCTTGCTAGACGGTGATGGGTTGGATGAGATTTACCATGTAATCGAGTTAGTTTTGTTAGGGTTTGATCCCTGGTATTCACTATGTTCTAAGATTCATGTTGCTATGACTTTGCCATGCCTAATGCTTGTCACTAGGGCCCGAGTGCCGTGATTTCAGATCTGAACCTATTATGTTTTCATGAATATATGTGAGTTCTTGATTCTATCTGGCAAGTCAATAGTCACCTATTATGTTTTATGATCCGGCAACCCCGAAGTGACAATATTCGGGACCACTCTCGATGATGACCGTAGTTTGAGGAGTTCATGTATTCACTAAGTGTTAATGCTTTGGTCTGGTACTCTATTAAAAGGAGGCCTTAATATCCCTTAGTTTCCAATAGGACTCCCCTGCCACGGGAGGGTAGGACAAAAGATGTCATGCAAGTTCTTTCCCATAAGCACGTATGACACTATCGGAATACATGCCTACATTACATTGATGAACTGGAGCTAATTCTGTGTCATCCTATGTTATAACTATTACATGAGGAATCGCATCCGGCATAATTATCCATCACTGATCCAATGCCTACGAGCTTTTCACATATTGATCTTCGCTTAGTTACTTTTCCGCTACCACTGTTACAATTACTACAAAACTACTACTGTTACTTTTGCCATCGTTACCGTTACTTCCATACTACTTTGCTACTAAATACTTTGCTGCAGATATTAAGTCTTTCGGGTGTGGTTGAATTGACAACTCAACTGCTAATACTTGAGAATATTCTTTGGCTCCCCTTGTGTCGAATCAATAAATTTGGGTTGAATACTCTACCATCGAAAACTGTTGCGATCCCCTATACTTGTGGGTTATTACCCACGAAGGACTTGCCTCACTAGGGTAGATCTTCATGAAGTAGGCGATCCTTGGTTCAACTCCACAACCTTGACGGAGGCTCCCAAGTGACACCTAACCAATCTAGGAGACACCACTCTCCAAAAGGTAATAGACGGTGTGTTGATAATGAACTCCTTGCTCTTGTGCTTCAAATGATAGTCTCCCCAACACTCAACTCTCTTTCATAGGATTGGATTCGGTGGAAAGATGATTTGAGTGGAAAGCAACTTGGATAAGGCTAGAGATCAAGATTTATGTGGTTGGAATGAAATATCTTGACCTCGACAGAATTGTAGGTGGTTCTCTCTCAGAAAATGTATGTTGGAAGTGTAGGCATGTTCTGATGGCTTTCTCTACGAATGAAGAGTGGGTGGAGGGATATATATAGCCTCCACACAAAATCTAACCGTTACACACAATTTTCCAAACTCGGTGGGACCGAATCAGAAAACTCGGTCAGACCGATTTAGTTCATAATGTGACCATTAGGCATTTCGGTGAGACCGATATGATCAACTCGGTAGGACCGATTTCATTAGGGTTAGGGCATAACGTAATCTTGGTGAGACCGATTACATAAACTCGGTAGGACCAATTTTGGTAATAAGCTAACCAAAGAGTTGGTCAGGCAAACTCGGTGGGACCGATTTGCTCGTTTCGGTTGGACCGAAACATTACGAAGGGGAAACATAGAGTTTGCATTGCAAACTCGGTGGGACCGATCACTCATCTCGGGTAGACTGAAACGTTACGTAGGGAAACAGAGAGTTTGCAATCCAATCTCGGTGAGACCGAGATCTATCGGTGAGACCGAAGTGACTAGGGTTTGTGGCGGCTATGTCAACTGAACTCGGTGGCGTTCGATAGAAAGATTCAGTGGGGCCGAGTTTGACTTTTGGTTTGGGACATATGTGGATGTGAGAAAGTGATTGAGGGTTTTGGAGCATATCACTAAGCACTTCGAGCAAGAAACCCATTAAGCAACACCTCATCCCCTTGTAATAGTATTGGCTTTCCTATGGACTCAATGTGATCTTGGATCACTAAAATAGAAAATGTAGAGTCTTGAGCTTGAGCCAATATGTGTCCTTACCATTTTGAGGGGTCCACATTTCTAATCCATACCATGAAAATCATTGAACTTTCCTGAAATATTTATCTTGAGATAGCATTAGTTCAATGAGCTATATGTTGTTAGTAATTGCCAAAACCACCTAGGGATAGTTGCACTTTCAATCTCCCCCTTTTTGGTAATTGATGACAACATGTAGATCAAAGCTTCGGCAAATGATAATAGGATTTAAATACATCGTCACTTTGAGAAGTATGTGATAAGCAAGAGCTCCCCCTAAATTTGTGTATATTTAAAATTTGCTTTTGAATGCAAATACACAATTGATTAGGATCATGGGTTAGTCTTCCATGTCACATACATCTTGGTGGAGCGCTCAAAATGATATAAAATAAAAGCATGCACTCATCACCAAGCAAAGTGAATGATCATATAGGGATATAAAAGATAATATCATTCAAGCAAGCATTAAAGTAGCAGATATATGATCAATCACATGATCAAACAAGTATCTCATACAAGGACCTAAAGTATAAACCAAGCACACAATAAAGTTCAACTAAAAACAAGAGAGACAAAGAAGCAAAAACACTCTCTCTCGAAGCTGGAGGTGGCACTAAAGCTGTGGCTGTTGGTGCTGATGTAGTAGATCTAGTGTCAGGTATGGGCACTGCAGCAGATCTCTGACCTCTAGGTACTCTCTGAAAGGCATATGTGGTAGCCTGCCCTTTCCTCTCCTCTGCTTCCTCCTGGAGCTGCTCAACTGCAGTCTGTATCTCAGTCACTTTCAGATCAAGAAAATAGAACTTTGTTTCAATGATCCTCTCCAAGCTCTCCTGATTTTGAGTCAGGGTGGCCAAGCCCTTCTCAATCCTCAAAGTTGCTTGAATCAGATATGCTATTTGATCTTGTTTTGACTTGAGGGACACTTGAGAAGCATCTTCAACACTTGCCATATTTGCTGCTTTCTCAGCTCTAGCTTTGGCTCTTTTCTCTTGTGCTTGCACTGATGAAGGTTCATTCTCATCCATGACAACCGTGTTGATAAAAAGGTTTCCCCTGCTTTATATTGTAAAGCAATGAACCAAGCATCCAACATAGTAGTACAGAGTACAAGTCATAAAGTCATAACGTCATGCTGGGGGCATAGCGAGACAAGCCCCAAACAAAGATACAAAAGCTAATCTGGCTCAAGAGGTGGTGGCGGTGGTGGCGGAGGGGGAGCAGATGCCGAAGCTGAAGAGCAATGACCCGCGATGATGTTGTCGATGACGTCTCGGTCATGCCGCTTGCTAAGCGATGTCCAAAGTCGTAGGTAACCACACATTTTATAGATTGCATCAGTCACACGGCGAGGAATCACACGTTCAATGACTAGTTTATTACGGGAACACCAGAGGGTCCATGCCAAGGTTTGGAGCTATCATGAGAGAAGCCTCTAGTGAATTGTCCTCTAATTAAGGCAACAAGGGAAGATGTTCTTTGTCTAATAAGTATGTGCCTGTGCCCATCTTGGAGTTGATGATCATCTGGATGTGTGGAGCATACCCACATGATCTCTTCTGGTCTATAGTAGTCCTCTTGATTGTTTGAACAATCAGGCTCATCACTTTGAATTTCCATGGCACATCAAATATCTGCAGCAAGTTGATTGAATGGACTCTAATCATCTTGTGTTCTCCAGATTTGGCCAACAATGTATGCCTCAATATAGTGTTGATTGTAGCGAGACCAGACAATAAGTAATGTACAGATCCAAGCTTATGTGTTTCCAATGCTTTGTCTGGGATCTCGTTGTACGTGTTGGCCATAGAATTGTGGTCTTTCTTCTTCTTCGCATAGACATCCAAGTCATCCTCATGCTCTTCAGGGGCTTTTATCAACTTGTCCCACTCATCAACAGTTGACTGGTACCTTATACCTTCAGACATCCACACAATCCTACCATCTGGATAAAAATGTGCTGTAGAGTAGAATTGCATGATGAGTTCATCATTCCATTTTGTCAAGTTTTGACCCACAAACTTGTCAACACCACATGATTTGAAACTTTCATGCACACTTGGAAAATGAACTTTATTCTCATCAATGAATTTCCATTCCACACACTTCATATCACAAACAATGGGCTTCTTATCAAGCAGAATGGTTTATTAGAAATCCTGTTGCTCTCTGGTGTGGAACCTGTAATCCACAGCAGTCCTTCTCCTCACAGCATATGGGTCACTTTGTCTCCATCTTCTGAGACCTGCATCCTTCCTCAACTTCATGTCCCCAACAACAATATGATTATCATCATGATCAGGGATCTTGGGGTTGAGCTTCCTAAGCACTTGGACTTCATCATCTTCCTCTATTTCAGGCACTGGGGCCTTGTTCTTTTTTGCAGCTGGAATGTTCCCTGTGCTGCTCTTGGGCGCAGATTTGGTGGCTTGAGCAGCTACTTTGGGGGTAGTCTTGGGCTTTGAAGAAGTAGCCGCTGACTTAATGGCATCCCCCATCAGCTTCTGAGATTTAGGTGCTGGTGCAAGATCCTCTTCTTCTTCTTCTTCTTCAGCTTCATCATCATAATCATCATCTCTCATAGATGGCTTGCCAATCACTCTGGCTGTGGTCTTCCTATCTCTCTTCTTTGATCCTGCTGAGTTTTCATCTCTGGTTTAAAGAGTGAACACCATTGTTTATTGAGTATATGCTCTAGCCTTTGACATTGGAGCTGTTTTGGCAGGGGCCTTCTTGTTCAAACCGGTCTTGACAGCCCTAGTTGATTCTTTCACAGCTTGCTTCTTTGAAGTGGCCTCATCAGCCACAAAGTCCTCATCCTCACTATTAGAAGTTTTCTTCTTCCTTGTCTTGGTAGCAGCCTTTGGAAGAATACTTGGAGTGCTCCTGCTACTCTCATAGTAGCTGCTATTTGAGGGACTAGAGTCCTCACTCAACTGTGCTTGCTCATCTGACCTGTTCTGGCTGTCACTTTGATCAGACATTGTTGACACTGCAAACTAAAAGCTGACCCTGTGAATAGATGTAGATGAGATAGAGTGGATGAGCATCACAAAGTGCAGAGTTTTTTCAAAATAGATGACTCAAAAACTTAGTTTTAGTTCTCCATAGAAAGCATTTCGGAGCTACCGATTTGTTAAACCCGGTGATATCGAAGCAATTTTGGAACCTAAACTAGTGAACTCGGTCAGACCGAGTCAGAGTTCGGTGACTCCGAGATTGCTAGGGTTTCACAGAGAGTTGAACTCGATCGCATCGATTTGCAATTTTTGGTCAGACCGAAAAGTGCAAGTGCAATGGCCTAAGCCAAATCGGTGAGACCGATTTCTACAACTCGGTCGGTCCGAGATGAGTTCGGCGGAGACCTAACCCTAAATTTTTGAATCAAAACTAATCTATACGAAGTTTCTGCTGGACAGGATGATTTCAATCGTAGCAAGAATCATGGCAATATCTTTGTGCTTAGAATCGGAGGTAAAGATTACACAGAGATCGAGCTCATACCCTAACTAGGCGGTGAGCTCGCTATGGCGGTAACGGCGGGGCAGAATCCCATTGACGATGGCGGAGACCAGCGGCCAGAGGTCGCTGGCGGCGAGGAGACGATCCGGAGACCCGAGGAGGCAGAGCAGGACACACGCGCGGGCTGAGGGGTTTGAAGAAATTTCCAAAATCTCACCCGTGGGTATATATATCCCGACCTTGTCGGTGTGACTGGGTGGAACAACTCGGTGGCACCGAGATGCAGAATCGCTAGCGGTTACTGCAACTTGGTGTGACCAAAAAGTTCAAATCGGTTGCACCGAGATTGAAAACCTAGATCTACTTAGTGAACTCGGTGTAACCAAAGTGGATGACTCGGTCATACCGAAATGCACAAAGAGGTTTTAGAAGTTTAAGTCTATGATGAATCGGGGACTCCGAGTGCTCCTCACACAGAGTGGTTCGAATCTGACTTGATCAAACTTTGTGATGTAGCATGAATTGATTTTGAGACGAGAAAAGCATAGATAGCTAGAGAGAGTTCTTAGGCATTCTTGTCCATCCATTTGGCAAAAGAGAAAGAGCCAAACAATCAAAGCAACAAATGGATGTCCTCGAATGAGTAAAATATGCATCCAACATGCTCACACAATAAGATGGCAAATGAAATATGTGGCAAAGCATGCACAACCATTCTAGCATCTATTAAGCAATTAGCGATGACTAGGTCATCTATATATGAGTATATTGACTTAGGAGTCAAATGAGAACATTTGATCATAGGTCATACTCATCGTTGAAGCACAAGTGGGGTTACCACTTTTACATAAAGCATTGTTGTGTTCACATCCTTAGAGTTGCTTTAGCTCAATTGATTAGAGTAAAGCTCCCCCTAGATGTGATATCCCCCTAAGAGGGATGAACTAAACTTGGGTTTTGTCGTTGATGACTTCATGTAGGTATTGAGGATGTATATGCTCAATGTTGATGTAGATCATTTGGAGAAATCCATTGGAGTGAGTCACACTTTCAATACCTGCACGGGTTAGTCCCACAAGGAACAAACAAGGATATCCATAGACATAGAGTGATGTTCACATAAGATGATGTCCATGGAAGGATTTGGTTACCTTGTCCCTTGTCTTACCCACAAGAGGGTTTGTGACTCCTTGAACTAGTGCAATATATGGAAGTTGTTTGCACTTGTCCTTGCCAAAATGATATGAGTGAAGTATGTTGGCGGAGTCACCCTCAAGAACTCTCTAGTTCTTCTTCTTCGGGATCCACGCCATCTTGATGGGAATCCTTGGAGTTGTAGTCGTACTTGACGAAGTAGAAATCGATGTAGTCTTGGGAACCCACTTGACCAAGGCCTTGGGAGCTTCTTCAAATGCATCAATCTCCTCTTGAAGGTTGTCCTTGCCCTTTTGCTTGTGTTCTAGTGGTGGAAGATCATCTTGAGCTTGTGTTCCTTGGAAACAAGTAGGATCATACTTCTCTTGTTGAGGAACAAACTTCATCTTGGGGTATTGATCTTCTTCCCACTCAACTCCATTGGCATTGAACTTTCGTTCAAAACCAACACCTTGATTCTTCCGGTGTCTTCCTTGCTTGCGTACAATCTCCTCAAATTGCTTACTTCTGGCAAGGCTCTTGTAAACACCTTTCTCTATAATTCCCTTCAATAGGCTATTTTCTTGCTCAAGTGTAACTTGGCTAAGAGAATCATTAGTGGAATCAAGAGTACTACTAGAAGCAACAATATTTGATTTAGCATGATTATTGTTACTACTAGATGAAGAATCTTTCATGTTTTTGTTGCTAGATTTAACTTGTGGCATGTAAGTAGACAAGAGTAACGTTTGGCAATGTAAGAAGAACTTTTCTTGAGAAGATCATCATTGATTGATTTTAAGAACTCATGCTCTTCCTCAAGGTTGAGCTTTTCAAAGCGTAACTTCTCATGAGTCTTTAAAAGTTCTCGATGATCCTCCAAGGTAGTTTCATGAGCTAACTTGAGAGTGTTTAATTCTTTATTTAGATGCTCAATCTTCTCCTTACCATTTTCATTCATTTTATCTTAATTAGCATGATTAATAGCAATTTCATCATAGTATTCATCATAGGTTTCATCACTATTGCTACCACCAAGTAAATCATCATCTCCTAGCAAGTCATCTTCATCACTATTAAAGTCAAGATACTCGGGGTGTGACACCTTAGGGCCTTTAGCCATGAAGCATCTTCCAATTCCTTCATTTGGTGAGTCACATATGTTGTAGGAGTTGGATGACACAAGAGCAATTCCGGCAACACCTTCATCTTAAGTATCTTTAGAGTCAGAGTAGTAGCTTCTTTCAGAGTGGTCATCAAAGTCGGAACCGGATACCCATTGACCAACATGAGCTTGATGTCTTCATCTTGTATAGCTCCTTGATGATTTTTCCTTCCTTTCTGAATCTTTGTTTCTCCGAGAAGGTATTCGTTCATAACGATCATCTCTATTCCTTCTCTCTCTTGGTGGTGAATCTTCTCTTCTACTCCTCCTTTTAGGTGAGTCTTCTTTTCTCTTGTGTGGAGCCATACACTCATTGGAGTAGTGTCCGGGTCTTCCACAATTGTAGCAATTCCAATCACGACTTGAAGATTTTTTGTCATTGTAGGACCTTGACTTGGAACTTCTCTCCCTGCTTCTACTCTTGTAGAACTTGTTGAAGTTCTTCACCATTAGGCTCCATTCTTCATTGAAGGTTTGTTTCTCACTTGATGATGTGGGAGCATCACATGAGGCTTTGGAAGCACCAATTGACTTGTTGTGGAGCTCTTCCTTATGCTTAAGTGACATCTCATAAGCAACAATTCTTACAATGACTTCCGTAGGTTTGAGATCTTTGTAATTGGGCATCATTTGGATCAATGTGCACACGGTGTCATATTTTCCATCCAAGGCTCTTAGGATCTACTTGATGATGAATATGTTGGTTATCTCCTCACTTCCTAAGCCGGCATTCTCCTTTGTGATAAGAGCAAGCCTAGAGTACATTTCAGCGACACCTTCACCATCCTTCATTTTGAACTTGTCAAGCGGACTTTGACGCACACCCAATTTGGATTCCTTGACAGAGTCAGTACCCTCATGCATATCAATCAAAGTATCCCAAATTTCCTTTGCATTCTCAAGAGAGCTGATTTTGTTGAATTCTTCGGGGCACAATCCATTGAAAAGGTCATGCATATCAATCAAAGTATCCCAAATTTCCTTTGCATTCTCAAGACAGCTGATTTTGTTGAATTCTTCGGGGCACAATCCATTGAAGAGGATATCACAAGCTTGAGCATTGTATTGCATCATCTTCAACTCTTCCACGGTAGCTTCACGGTTTGGTTCTCTCCCATCAAAGAATTCACCTTGCAAGCCAACACACACAATAGCCCAAACGGCGGGGTTATGTCCAAGAATATGCATTTTCATCTTATGCTTCCAACTAACAAAATTAGTACCATCAAAGTAAGGACCTCGACGATGGTAATGTCCCTTGCTAGACGCCATACTCTCCTAGGCTGTGAAACCAAGGCTATGATCACTGATAGCTATGGAAATCAAGGCAAATGGAGACCTAAGCTCTGATACCATTTGTAGGATCGACGGTATGTCTAGAGGGGGGGTGATTAGACTACTTGACCAAATACAAACCTAGCCTTTTCCCAATTTTAAGTCTTGGCAGATTTTAGCAATTATGCACAAGTCAAGCAAATAACCTACACATGCAATTCTAAGAGTATAGCAGCGGAATGTAAAGTAATTGCATATGAAGGTAAAGGGAGGAGTTTGAGGGAGCAAACGTAATGTAGACACAAAGATTTTTTATCTGTGGTTCCGATAGGTGGTGCTATCGTACATCCATGTCGATGGACACTTCAACCCACGAAGGGTAACGGTTGCGCGAGTCCACAGAGGGCTCCACCCACGAAGGGTCCCCGAAGAAGAAACCTTGTCTATCCCACCATGGCCATCGTCGACAAAGGACTTGCCTTACTAGGGTAGATCTTCACTGTAATGCCCCAGATGTAACCTTTCCAATTTTTCCAATATATTCAACTTGGTCCTCATCCTTTCCTCAGGGGTCTTTCCTTTTATTTTTCTTGTTTCATTCATGAATTGTCATCATTATTGCATTGCCATGCCATTTTGCGTCATGGTCATATCTTATTGCATTCTTGCCTATGTCATATTGCATTCTAATTCTCTCCATGTGCATTGTGGTTCTTGAATGTTATCTTGATTGCTTGGTCCATGTGTGATCCATGAATGATCACCTCTATGCATCACCACCTCTCCTTCCCTCTCTTTCTTTTCTTATTTTTTGCAAAGTGCCATCTTGCCCTCCTCTGTTAATGTTCATCTTCTCCCTATAAATCTTGCACCATGTCCTGAACCTCTATGCCAAATTTCACTCTATTTGGAACTGACATGGTTAGGTTCAAAAATACCTCAAGTATGAAGGAAATTCAAACTTGATATATTTTCCTACCTCTAAAAATGTCCAACTCACTTTTTAAAAATAGAGCACAATTCCGGGATCTCATATATGTGCTTACCTCCTCCTAAATCCTTGCCTAGCTGCCTGGCTTTTTCTTTTGATTTTTTGTCTGAAGAAAAAGAGAGAGAAGGAGAAGAAAGCAGCTGCAGTTCAGCCCAGCAGCCGCAGCACTTGGGTCCTTTTTTTCCACGTCGCCCGCAGCCCAGCTTCAACAGGACCGAAGCCCAACTCGATCCCTCACTGGTAAAGATCTTCCCAAGCGCCAGTTATACACCTGCCCGATGCCACCTGTAGCCTCTCCTTCCCTTGTTTTTCTTCCTCCTCCCAATCTCTTTTCCCTCACAGTAAAAACTCAGGAGCGAGGCGCACATGGCCACTGTGGCCAAGCCGGCGCCGCGACCACCTCCTTTTAACCAGCATCCCTCGCCCTAGGGTTCCTCCTCTGCTCTATTTTCCCCTCCGCGCTACCGCCATAGGTAAGGGACACCCACGTGACCCGCTGCCTCGCTTCTTGACGCCATGTCCACAATGAGTCGAAGCTCTTCTCCGGCGTAGCCGCCCTGCCGGCCACCTCAACAATGTCTCTGAGCTCCGTGACGCCGCCTCCCACCCGTTCCCGCTCCGAGCCAAGCCCGAGGGCACTGTCCATGATGACTTCTACCTCTGCACCGAATTCCGCACACACACCCGAGCACCACTGCCGATTCAGTGCCTCGCCACTCCGCCTCCTGTGCTTCACCGACGAGTTCACCGACGCCAACGAACCAACAGTGAGCAGCCGTGTCTCCCGGCCCGTTTTATCCGTCTCATTCGCATTCCTAGGCATCAATTCCTTTGCACGAAACCATGGCCACCGTGCTTCACCATGGACGCGCCGAACCCTCTAAACCCATCGTGTTCCGCTTGCCCATGCACGTACGCAACCTTTGGCCGCTCCCTGCATCCTTCCCGCACGCCCGCCGCGGCCTCTCTAGCCTCGCCATCCCCGCGACTACCCTCGCCGGCGTCGTTGTCGTCTTCTCTGTCTAAACAGAGGAGCTCGACCCTGCGCCATCTCTTAACGAGTCGAGCCCCTCTCCTATCAGCCTCCTTTGCCTAGCCTAGTGGATCGCCGCACACACCCGCAACCCACAGACCAGGGTTCAATCACCCGCGGGCGCAGACAAACCCCCTCTTTTTATTTTACTGTTTGCTTTGATTTGGTCCAGTTCTGGTAGAGCCTTTAGGTTATATTCACGCAAGCCTCACGTGCATCACAACTCCATTGCTAGTCCAGCTGGTTACTCACGCACGCACCCATGCAGCAGGTTCTGGGTTTGACCCCCCCCCATCTCCCTCCTTTTTCCTTTTTTTCGTTCGTTCTAGTTTGTTTTGGTGTTCACAAGCGCATAGCTGTGTTAAGTAGACTACTGCCATCTCTCTGTCAGCAACCTCAACCCAGCATAGTGGCTCGTCCATCTTTCCCTTACCCAGCAGACCAGGGCTCGAATCCCCTTCGGGCTAGTGGAATAATGCCCCAATTTTTGCTATGACTAAGGGGTCCCACCTGTCATTCTCCCTGGACACACACCATCCTCACACCCAGGTCCTTGCCACCTCAACACCCCCGGGACCCGCCTGTCATTGGCGGTGGCTAACCAGCCCCTTGTCCTTTTTGATTTTTTCTCTGGTCATGCATTTTCATTTTCAGATTTGCATTTATTTTCTATTTTATTAATAACTCCATATACTTCCTTCCTTTTACAGCAATCTATATATGCATTTTGATCAGAATTTAATGTAGATTAATATTATGCATCTTGCTGCCCTGTTTAAAACATTTAAAATGTTGTTTTCTTATGTTGTGTCAATATCATGCTGAATTTGGTTTAATTCATAACTTGTAAACTGTAGCTCGGTTTAAAATGATCTTTATATGCTTTTGGGGGTAGAATTTTGCATAGAATAGCATGGTACAATCTGTTTTGCTATTTAATAAAAATATAATGGGGTAATAAACAGATCAGGACCTAATATAAATTTGCACATGGGTATTTTCCGGAATTGTTGTTTGTTTCTTCTGGCCCCATTTAAATTGCTTGTATGTTGTAGTTGGTATTGTGTTGCACTCCTTGCCATGTTAAATAACTTTGAAACTTGTTGGGTGCTAAGCTAGTTCAAACTAAATAACCGATATGTTGCTATGTTATTTTGCTTTCTCTTGCATGTTGTGTTCCACCTAAATGAGTTTTGGTTGTTGCATTTTTCCACGCTACTTGTTGCCATCATCATGTTCCTTTTGTGATGCATCATATCGTGTTCATGCTCATATGCATCATGTCTTGCATCATGTGCTTCTGCATTGCATCGTGATTGATTTTGTTTCGGTGTTTGCATTCCTGTGTTGGGTAGAGCCCGGTGACGATTTAGAGTTCGAGGTTCCTGTCGAGACCATGTTCGAGGAGCAAGTTTACGATCCCACTGAAGACATACCAGGCAAGATGACCGTTCCTTGATATCACCTCTATTTTCGCCATGCTAGATACCTCGCTCTATTGCTTTGTTGCGATACCTATCCTTTTGCATGTCAGCCCCTACCTTGCCATGAAACCTATAACTACCCACCTAGCAAACCATTGTTTGGCTATGTTACGCTTTTGCTCAAGCCCCCTCTTATAGCGTTGCTAGTTGCAGGTGAAGATGAAATTTTCTCCATGTGGATTGGGTTTTTGGGAATAACTCAATATCTATTATTTAAATTAATGCACCTAAATAAATGGCAATGGGTGGAAGGCTTGGCCTTTTGCTCGGTGTTTTGTTCCACTCATGCTGCCATAAGAACCGATAAGCCAGTGTTAGGTTCCTTGATTTTGCGTTCCTAACACGGTTGGCTATATGTGGACTATCGGACTCAGGGCTCCGCAAAACCCAATAAGTTCGAACACAGGGGCGTGAACGAAGATCTCTCCCACTCACGTCTACCTAGTGCCTCGCTCATGTCTCGGTGGAAGGATTCGGGCAAACAACAGATAGAACACACAAGAGTTTACCCAGGTTCGGGCCACCGTGTGGTGTAAGACCCTACTTCCTACTTTTGTGGATTAGCCTTGGGCGAGCTGGGATATGAGCTAGTACAATGGTTCCTGGGCTCAGGAGGTGAGCTCAGGAGGGTCAGGAGGCAAGTGTTCTTGCTCCTTGTGTGGTGGCTGAGTGTATGGTTTCCATCCTCCTCACAGTGGGAATCATAGCTACTTATATAGGCGGTCACGATCCTCTTCCCCCAAAATGTTTAGGTGGGAAGGGATCCCACAACGGCCATTTTTGAGCGGGAACACAAGGATGTTCCTACCCTGACAAAAGTGGTCTTCGCCTGCAAAAGGATCAGGTGGTGACGCGGTGGTGGGCTCTACGGTGACATCCTCCTTGTCGTCCTTGTGGTCTTCGGTCTTGTTGCACCAACGGGGAAGCCTTTGCCCCGCTCCTTGGGAACCAACGGCTGCGATGTCCCCTTTGCACCGAAATGGCAACTGCGCCGCTGGCGGGCACTGGCACCCGCTGGCGCGGTGCGTCATTGCTGACATCACTGCCTCCTCCTGAGGCAGGCCGGGCCTTGGATTCTCCGCCCCTCAAGAGCACCTTGCTGAGGCCGCTCCCGAGGAGGTCTTGACGTCGTTCTCCTCGCGAGGCTTAGCCCCCCCTCGCGAGGGTCTTAGACAGCTGGTCGATCAGCTGGGCCGTACCAGGCCATAGTAGGAGCGTGTTGCGGCCCGCAGACAGGCAAGTCTGGGTACCCTGGTTCCTAGGTCGCCGACAGTAGCCCCCGGGCCCAAGGCGCGCGCGGAGTCGACTTCAGGGCGAAGCCTTAGCCGAGGACGAAGTGCCGCGGGCCCCAAAAATGTCGCGGGCCAGGCTGGCGCGTGACGGTTGGATGGGACACGGGCGACCCACGCATTCTAGGCAACCATGCGTCTTGACAAAAAGGGGCCATCTCCGCTGGGGGAGTTATCGCTCTCTTCCCTCCCTGCTCAGATTTCTCCCCCTTACGCCTCCTGCCTTCCTGCGTCCTTCGGCTCCCTCAACCATGGCGAAGAGGAACAAGAGTGCCGCGCCGGCGTCTGGATCTGCTTCTTCCCTTGATTCGGCGCTTGAGGAGTCCTCCATCACCAGGGAGGAGGACTACTCAGAGGTCCAACCTTTCTTGTCGAGCTCCCAAAACGAGCACGGCCCGACACAGATCTGGGCCGGATCCACCATGGCGCGGACCTTGTCGAAGTCATGCTACCGCTTCTTCCTCCACAGCATCTTCGTGGGGCTCGTGCCACCTTTCTCCGAGTTCTTCTACGCCATCCTGGAACATTACCAGGTGCACGCTCTCCACATCCAGCCTCGCTCCATCTTCGTCCTGTCCCTCTTCGCCTTTTACCGTGAGGCGCTCGTGGGGGTGAGGCCGACCGTCCCCCTCTTTCGCAATTTCTTCTCCATGCGTGGGTACGACGATGTCCCGTGCTTGGGCTGCGTTTACTTTGTCTTCCAGCGGCAGGGTTGTCGGCTAATGACGGCTGGGAAGAAGATAGAGTCCCACCAGAAGAGGTGGGTCTATCTGGATGACCAGCGCGTCCATCCTCTGCTGGCGCTGCCTACTGCCCATCCAGCGAAGCGCGCCGGCTGGAGCTACGCGAAGCTCACCGACCCCCTCGCATGGCCTGTCCTAGCAAGGATTGAGGCCGACCTGAGCTCGAGGCTCGAAGGGGGCCAGATCGTGAAGGAGTTCTTGAGGCAGCGTCTGGCTCCGCTGCAGGCTCACTCGCGCCCCATGTGGGAGCTGATGGGCGATGACGACAGGCTCCGGCAGCACCCAGGGGTGCTGGCTGAGGACCATCTGGACTTCACCTCGGGAACTCTCTTGGGGATGGTTCCGAGGATCTCCCCGGGGCCTACCTGCCGCTGTACAGCCGCCCTGACAAGGCCGAGCTGTTGAAGGCCATGCCGGATCTTGGTGCGCCCGTGGGTGCTCCGCCCATGTTCGACGTGTCTTCTGGTGCTGATGATGAGAGCGATGAGGGGGGCTCGGAGGATACCCGACGCACTGCCTCTGGGGGAAGCAAGGTGGCGACTCCGTCGAAGAGTACCGTGCCAGCGAACCCGACGACCGCGGCCGTGCCCAGGACTGTGGCCTCACGCCTTGCCCATGCCCGGGCTATCGGCACACCCAGGGCGCCAGCGGCTACTACTGACGTGCTGGCGAAGAGAAGGGCGCGCCTCGCCTCCGACGAGTAAGTGTGCAATTTCTCACTCATCCTTAGTTGTCGTGTCCCTGATGCGCTCTCCCTGGTGCAGCAGCCTGGAAGGTGTGATGAAGAAGGTGAAGGGGGAGGTCACGCCACGATGCCCTGCTCCTCCAGCTGCCGATGCGACCTCGTGGAAGGATGCCGCGGTGCTGGGTGCCCATGTCGACCGGGCCACCGAGCATGCAGCGATGGTGTCGCTCGAAGACGTCCCCGCCTCCGATGAGGTTGCGGTGGCTTCTGCTCCGGCTGCTCTGGCGAGGGAGGCCGGAGCCCCGGAGCCCCTGGTCGAGCAGTCGGTCTTGTCGGTGCCCGTGCGCCAGCCGACGCACCCTGGTTCTGAGGATTTGGAGGCTGCCTCCACCGCGCTGGGTCGTCTTCACGCCGATCTGCAAGATGGTGACAGCCACCTGACAGAAGGGCGCCTGGGGCTGATCCGCGGGTGGCTCCTGGCAGACGAGTCTGCGCGGACCTCCTGGGATCAGGCCTCGGCGGTCGCTGCCAAGGGTCGAGAGGAAGCTGCGGCGGCCACGCAGGCTCGCGAAACCACGCAAGACGACACCACGTCCTTCGAGAAGCACTGCTTCAAGGCAGAGAGCGAGCTGGAGGCCCTCCACGGGGAAGGCATCGGGCGCACCCAGGAGCTCAAGAGGTTAGAGAAGGAGCTCGAGGCGCAGAAGACTAAGTCGTCTCGGCTGCAAAAGGAGCAGCTTGCTAACCGTGCGTCCCTGGAGAAGCTGGAGGTTGAAGTTGAGCAGGCCAGGGCGACCCAAGCTGCTCGTGACAAGGAGGAAGCCCTCGCGGCCTCGGCAGCGGTGAGTCCCAAAGCCCTTGTCGCCTTTGACCTTGAGGCCCGCAAGGCGCTTCATGCCGCCTATGGGGAAGGGTTCAAGGAACCGCTGGCCGCCTCGGAGGTAGGCCCCGCCGGGCTCCTTGTTGCGTTCGTTGAGTCCCTGCGTGATGTTGCGGCCGCAATTGGCCAGTTAGCCGACGTCAAGAGCCGCACGCTGCTTACCTTGGTCCTGACGCAGGTGTGCAGCCACCTAAGTCTTCGCGACCCCACCCTTAACCTGTCCTCGCTGTCCGGGCCCGTGACTGAAGTCGTGGAGGGCACGGGTGTCGAGGCCCTGAGGGTGAAGGTCACGTCGTTGGTGGAGGCGTTCCTCCAGGCCACTGCTACCACAGCCGGGGAGGTGGAGACCGGTGATGACGCGCTCGGCAATGCCTAATTTTTCATGTTCAGAGAGAGAAGTGGGGGTGCCTCGGGGAGGCGTAAGAACTTTGTTTAAATTTGAAAAACTCGGTGTTATTGTAATAGCTAGATGACTTCCATGCTTGCTTCCTTTCATGTTTGCTTAGGTGCTCTGCGTCGGCAGGGCTCAACCCCGCGCATACCTCGATCGCCATTGAGCCCTCCGGATGACCAGGATTACTGTAGTAACTAGACTCAAGGGATGAGGGGCTACGCGGCCAGTGAGGCCCTTGGGTCGCGATGCCCAAGGGTCCCCCTTGACGTTCAAGCAATCCTGCTTTCGTTCTGCGTCGGCAGGGCCCAACCACGCGCATACCTCGATCGCCATTGAGCCCTCCGGGTGACCGGGGTTATTGTCATAACTAGACTCAAGGGATGAGGGGCTACGTGGCTAGTTAGGCCACTGGGTCGCGATGCCCAGGGGCCCCCCTTGACGTACGAACAGCTCTCATGAAGGAGAACGAGCACCATACCTTGCCCACGAGCCTTCGCCTTGGATGGGGGCACGAGAAGGCCAGGTGTCTGGGCACCTGGTAGGGTGGCGTCTGCCAGGTGTGACCTGAGCATAGCCCTCGTGCCAAGCCCCCCTCGTGACACCGATCCAAGGAGAAGCTGTGAGCGTCGTGAGCTGAAAAGCTCCCTGAGGTTGGTGCGACCACTGGGGGCCACCCTCAGTTGTTTATAACTAGCGTGGAGCATAGAGCTACCACACTTGCACGGAGTGTGGGCATAACCGCGCCTCGGTCGTAGCGGCCAACGCGGAGCTTGGTGCTTCCACTGGTTCGTGGGCATAACCGCTCCTCGGTTGGATCTGCCAGCGCGGAGCTTGGTACTTCCACTGGACCATGGGAGGGAGCCTCCCACCGGGAGAAACTCCGAGGCGTGTACAGCCCCGTCCTGACACGTGGCTTGCACGGTAGGATAGCCAAGGTGTATATGGGCCCTCCTCAGGACGAGCTGAATGACTCTGAGGAAGTTCTCGGGAGCTTACGCATCACCCACGATACCCTACCCTGAGGCGGGTTGTGCATGAGTCTTCTTCTGGAAAATGTGAAAAGAGAGGTGTTGTGTCGACCTGCGCCGAGTGCATCTCTAGAGGGTATCGCATGAGAAGGCCGCAGCACCAGTGACCCCAGGAGGTGACGTCACGGGAATGGCTCATGAGATAGAGCTCAGCCATTGAATTTGTCATCGCTGTAGGGACGGACCCGAGCACAGACGTCGTGCCCAGTCTTCTCATGCAATGATCCAAAAGAAAAACAACCGGTGCGCGGTTCCCGCGTGAGCGAGGCACCTGCCAAGGGCCCCTACTTACCCATCCACGATTAGCCCATGCAAGAACAAGGCACCAAGGACCATGGGAGGTGACATCACGGAAATGGCTCGCGAGACAGAGCTCAGCCCTTGGGTTTAGCGTCGCTGCAGGGACGGACCCGAGCACAGACGTCGTGCCAGTCCTTAATCATGGGGCGCTCGCGAGTGGGCTCACAAGGGCTCATGACCTTAGTGGCGGTGAGGACGCCAAGCATGTAGATAATGCAAATGGAAAGAAACATCTAGCCTTGACCATGCAAAAAGGGAGATAACCATGGGGGATAGCCCCCAGCGGTCCGAGGATGATGCAGCCCGAGAGGCGCCCTCGTTTGGATACCTGAAGTGTCACCTGATACTTGTTGAAGTTGAGTTGGGGTAGCTAAAGATGCCAGTCGTGCGGGTCACTCCCGAGGATCGTTAGGCTCCTGAGGCCCAGGGCCTCTGGAGGCTCTCAATGGTCGCGCGGGTCTAGTTCTCGCTCCGTCTGGACCGCCTGCCACTGAGCCTCCCGAGCCCCCAAGGCCTGCTGCGCGAGATGCTGGAACGTGGCAGCTGCGTTGCGGAAGCCGAAGAGTGTGCGGACGTAGGTGCAGGGGAGGGCCCTCCTCCGGCCGACCGCCGTCGGCCAGAAGGGCTCCTGAGTGGCGGCTCGGTTTAGACCCGCGATGTCGACGCAAACGCAGAAGCAATCGCTCGGGCTAGGAGCGGGTGAACTTGGGGTTGCGCGGTTACGCCCACCGCGGATGAGTCTTGCATACTGAAGTTCCTCGGTAACTTGGTCGATGAAGTTCTGAGCCCCCAGCGCTGAACGGCTCACGCTGGGCTCACAAAAACATGTGTCAAGCACGCTTGTAGGTGGTGCTCGAACACCTCCCTCGAGACGCCGGTCAGCCCGGGGACACTCCAGAGGAGAGCCCCCGAGCCCATCACTAGAGGGGCGTCGAGCGTGCCTCCCTATGCGAGGGTGGATGGCGCCTTATCAGCAGGTGCAAGTCCTGAGGCCAGGCCGTCGAGAGCCCCTGCGTCCAGAGGTCCGTCGACGGGTAGGTTCTTCTTCTTCTTTGGGGCGGTTCGTAGGGCTAGGACGGACCCATCCTCATCGGAGCATTTGACCGCCGCGGTCTAGTAGGCACGCTCCAGGGAATGCACTGCTTCCTTCTCGTCGGAGGCGATCGTGATGACTCCGATGCTCCCGGGCATCTTGAGGACGTTGTAGCCGTGATGGGTCGCCGCGATGAACTTGGTGAGGGCAGGATACCCAAGGATTGCATTGTACGGGAGGTGGATGTTGGCGACGTCGAAGTCGATGAGCTCAGTGTGGTATTTGTCGCGGTCACCAAAGGTGACGGGGAGGCGGACCTGCCCAATCGGGAGTGTGGTGCCATCCGTGACTCCGTAGAATGGCTTGGTCAGGTGGAGCTGATCGTAGGGAACCTGGAGTGTCTTGAAGGTCTGGACGGAGAGGACGTTGAGCCCCGCTCCACCGTCGATGAGGGTCTTGGTCACGAGGACGTTGTTGATGGTCGGGGTGCAGAGCATCGGGAGGGTGCCTAGTGCCGGAGTGCACTTGAGCTGGTCCTTGGGGTCGAAGGCGATGACTTGTTTGGTCCACCTGAGGTTACGCGCGGCGTCAGGCCTGGGAAGCGCCGCGTTCACCTCACGGGCAAACTGCTTGAAGATGCGGTGGGAAGCCGGGGCATGGGCTCCTCCCTGGATGCATGCAATCGCACGCAGCTCTTGGAAGCCCCTGCCCCTTCTCCCTGGCGGTCGTTGTCGTTCCTCCTTGGCAGTGGTGGCAGCGGAGGCAGGCCTCCATTGCCCTGAGGGCGGCCCTCACGAGGCTGGTCGCGCCAGGGGGCATCACGAGGCTGCTCCTGCCAGTGGTCTTCACAAGGCTGTTCACGCCACCCTTGATGCGAGTTGCTGCCATCCCAATGTCCTCCTCCTCCACCTCCTCCATGGCCGTAGCCGTGGTTGTCACGCTCAGGGCACTGCCCGATGCGCCCGCCGCGCATCACCCTGAGCTCCTGGCAGCCATTAGTGTTGTGGCTATGGACGTTGTGGAAGACATAGTATGGTCGGTTGTCTCTCGGGAGGTCATCGTAGCCGCAGCCACGCTTCACTTCTGGCTCCGCGGCCAGCACGGCGGGTCCCTTGCGCTTCGATTCCTTGGCCTTGGTCTTCTTGTCGTCCGCCTCCGCCTCAGGCAGCTCCTGGAGGGAGAGGCGTCCTCCCTCTGCCCTGGCGCACTTCGCCGCGAGCTTGAACATCTCGAGGGCTGTGCACATGTCTTCATGAATGGTGAGCTCCTCCCTCATCCTGACGTCACAGACGTCGTTAGACAACGCGAAGATGATGGCCTCGTCCGAGACCCCGGGGATCCGGAGGCGCATGGTGTTGAAGCGTTGGATGTACTTCTGTAGGGTCTCCCCCGGCTGTTGCCTCACACGGCGCAGATCAGCAGCTGCCGAAGCTCGGTAATGGCTACCTTGGAAGTTGGCGACGAAACGCTCGCGAAGCTCTTCCCAGGAAGAGATGGATCCCACAGGGAGGTTCAGGAGCCAGGAGCGTGCGCCGTCCTTCATAGCCATGGGGAACCATTTCGCCATGACTTGCTCGGTGCCGTTGGACGCCTCAATGCTCAACTCGTAGAGTTGGAGGAACTCCGTGGAGTCGGTGGTGCCGTCGTAGCGCGGAGGCAGGTCCGGCTTGAACTTGCCGGGCCAGACGAGGCACCGTAGCTCAGGGGCTAGGGCGCGACATCCAGCCACGCTCATGATCGCAGGCGCCCCTGCGCCTGCGGTGCTGGTTCTTGGGGTGCTGGCGGCACCACCTCCTGTGGTGTGCGGTCTGGGCGCTGCGGGCCAGGGGGCCTGGGAGCCCCTACATGGGGATGCGGAATCACCTGGCAGCTCTCCTCATCGTGCGCATGAGCTCTCCGGGGTTGCTCACGTCAAGGGGCCTCGCGTCGGGCCTCCTGGCCGGCGTGGTGGAGTGGAGGCGTGTAACACCCCAAAACTTTGGTTTGGTTTTTACCAAATTCTTTATTTGATTTAAAGGAGGTTATTTGAATATATTTTTTGAGGGACTCTCCTTCCCAAATTTTGTTTATGACAAATCTTTTTGAGTCCTTCTCAATCTTGATTCTGGTCTTGAGGGTCTTTCTACTTATGTGGGTTCAACACAAATACTCTTGGATTGTTTTGCAAATTCTTTTGTTAAAAAGAATTCCTATCATTTTTGGATTTATACCTCCCTATTCAAAAATACACCCTTGCCATGACCTATGTTGAAAAATTTCCTCCCAAAACCTTCCTCCCTACTTTGGATGAAGTCAAGCATCAATTCCAGCAAGTTTCAACTTCCCCTAGATTTTATTTCTATTTATTTAAACCACAAAATCCTTTTCTGTCATTTATTTGGACCTTAGTGATTTACAAAGGAACTACTAGATTTCCTTTGAATCTTGGCTCCAAATAAATTCATATGGCTAGTCCTTAGTACCCTCAACTTATATCCATCAAGATCTACTGGTCATCAGTTCAAAATTTTCAAAATATGCTTGCTGCAAGTTTGGAGCAGATTTGCCATTTTTGGTGAATTTCATTCTTTCTTCTTTCCAAAAATTCTGTGATAATTCAGGCAGTCTCCAGAGGCATCAAGAGACCACCTCACCAAGTCCCAGCTCAAGAAAAGTTTTCCACGTGCGTCAAACATTTCATCAAGCAGCTTACATGCACTGTTCCTGTCAAGTTTCAGGGTTCAGTGTTAAAGTTCAGTCGCCAGTGTCGTTTCCTTCAGTCGATCGTCGACAATCTCACCAGTTCCTCGCTTGGCCTATTGCTCACTGCTCCTCCTCCTTATCCTCGCGCCGCACGGTCGGTTGGCTGGACGTGGGCGTCGGTGCTGAGCCGTCCCATCGTCTCCGGCGAGTGCAGCGATGACAGAGCCGCCCGCCTCGGCCGTCAGACGAGCTCAGCGAAGAGCACCGTAATCCAGCACCGCCCAAGCCTCCTCAAGCCTCCGCGTGGCCATCTTATCCTCAGAGCGCGCTAAGGGACACTCGCCGTGGCCTGAGACGCGCACAGCACGTTCCTGCCGCCGACGAGCCCGTGAGCTCCGTTCCGTCGAAACCGCGGGAGCAGGCCAAATGCGATCAAGATTAGCTGTTGAATGGAGCCAGTGGACCAATCCGTAGATGCCGAGTCACCTAAACCACCAACCCGACCACTGCCTCGCCGTAATCTCTCGCCGGAGATATTTTGCTCACGACGCCTTCCTCGCCCGCCTATAAATAGGACCCCAGAGGCGTTGTGAAGCCACCGCATCCACCACACCCCACCACAGCCTCGCCAAAACCCCTCAGAGGGCCTCGGAAGAGCCTTCTTCCCCGACTCCGGCCGCCCCGACCCGCTTCGGGCTCCGGCAAGATCCGCTCTGGTGAGAGCACCCTCGCCGCCCAAACTCTGCCAGTAACCTTCTAGTCGACCACCCCATCTAACCCAAGACTCAATTTGTAGTCAGAAGCCCTATCCGGTGAGACCCATCATCGCCCGACGCCGCCGTCCGCCGTAGAGGAAGTAGCCATCGCTGTGGTGTTTCCCGTCGGTCTCTTCCACCACCCACCGACGCGGAAGGACCTCCTGAACACGCCGGTACTTCCCTCCCTCTCTGCCTCGCAGTGGTTCATCGCCGGCGATCATCGCAGGCCTCTGGCGCCGGCGAGCTCTGTTTTCCCTTTCAAACCTGACATGCGGGACCCCCTTGTCAGCCTTTTCTTTTTATTCGAAACGTTTTCTGAAAGCGCCTTCGGGCAAAGTACGCTTTCTATTCGGCTTGGCGTATTTCATCCGAAGCGTTTTCTGTCTATTCAAACTACCCCCTGGATAGTTTCTGTTTTATTACAAACTAGTCCCTGGGTTTGTTTTCTTTATAACTTTTAAACTAAAAATGATTTTTAGTTGATTCCTTTTCTGTCATCTTCATAATCCTGCCTATTTTTTTATCATATTTATTTGAAAAATATTTGGAACACTTTTTACGCACGCACGGTATTTACGTTAGTATCCGATTCTTTTTATACCGTAGATACCGAAGGAGGTGACGGAGCCGCAAACTTCGCCGAGCTAGACTCCGACTACTCCGAACCAGGCAAGCATGTTTGAACCTTTGATATGATGAGTGTTTTTCATGTTTGCTAGAGTGGCTTTTCTTATGGCATGTTTATATCAGCATTTGTTGGATGTTATATTCCATGCAAGGTAAGTTGCAAGTGAGCTACAAAACTTGATGAGATCATAAGATGGAGAGACAACCTGATCATGTGGTGGCATGATAGGTTGTAAGCTGGTATTGTTGGAGCATGCCAGTTCTATATCAACTGTTTAACTCCGGTGTCGACGTGGATCAAGTCTCGATCTCGTCCATTTTCCTTTTTTGTGCTGCCACATGTTTTCTGCAAAGAATACGGTTTAGTAAGTTGCAAACCTCTTTCCTGGTACACACCAAATAGAGAGGCCGTGATGAAGGTTCCATGGCCCTGGATTAAAGCCGTCATCCGGTCAGGGGGCATGGGTGTTTCCGGTTGGGACCGAGAGGGGGGCACCCCTTAGAGCGCGCGATATAAATTTGATCCCATGCTATTCGAGGAGTGACCTCCCCGCCTCAAGAGTTTTTCTTGAACGTTGCCCAGGGTGATTCCTGGCAGCGGAATGTGGAATGGGTGTGTACTGGTTAGATGTGTTTTCTCCTAAAATACTGTGAACGGAACTAGTCCTTGGTGACTACTGAAATCCGTTGGCTGTGGTATAGTACAAACTCTGCAGAGTCAAAACCATTCGCATAACCAAGTCCCTGGTCAAGGACGTTGGTTAGCAGATCAGTGTCAGTCTCAGCGTCAGTCTCTGTAGAACTAATACTTACTGACAGAGGTAAACCCGGTTGAATGTTACTCCTGTGAATGGACTAACCTGTTTACTTTTATGTGCCGAGTATTCCTTGGGATGGTGCTACCTCCAGGAATTACTCAATTTATTTTTTTGTGATATAAGCCCTTTATGTGATGTCGCTCAGACGTCCGACTGTGGCATCCTTGTCATTTACTTTTGATATAAGCCCTTTATGTGATGTCGCTCAGACGTCCGACTGTGGCATCCTTGTCATTTACTGTTGATATAAGCCCTTTATGTGATGTCGCTCAGACGTCCGACTGTGGCATCCTTGTCATTTACTTTTGATATAAGCCCTTTATGTGATGTCGCTCAGACGTCCGACTGTGGCATCCTTGTCATTTACTTTTGATATAAGCCCTTTATGTGATGTCGCTCAGACGTCCGACTGTGGCATCCTTGTTATTTACCTTTGATATAAGCCCTTTCTGCGGTATCGCCCTGACGCCCGACTGCGGCATGTTTATTCTATTTTACCCTTCGAGGCGTCGCTTCAGACACCCGATCGGTCTTCAGCTATTTTATTTATGTTGCAGTGCCAATTTAATTACTCATGTGTGCATTACAAATCTGCTCGTATGCATCATGTTTGCATTTGTTATATCTTATGTCCAAACTGTCTTGCGAGTACATTCAAAGTACTCACCTGGCTTGTTGATTTGGCCAGATGTTGACGAAGGCGATCTTATGGATGAAGAGTACGATAGCGAGTCCGACGCCTAGAGGAGTCCCAGTCAGTCTCTTGCGATCCTGGAGTTGGTCACTTGTATTATATACGCTTCCGCCACCATAATAAAATCATCGAGCCTCACTCCGGCGCTTGATGAGTGTAAGATATTGGAGTCACGCCACCCACATCGTTGTGACATATCCACTACCACTATATCTACGAGTTGGTAGTTCTGCCACCATATCCCGTTGTGTCATACCCGCCTTTATGTATAATATTGGCGTACTTGTAATAAATTGTTGAGCAGCCTCAGCTCAACCCTGTATAATATTTAGTACTTCTGGATTTTCTGTATCAAGGATTTGTCTACCAGTATGGAGGATTTCTCTATACTAGTTTGATGAAAGGGGCAATTTTTCAATAAGTGTTTTATTGGAAAACCGGTCCTGACAACCTTGGTATCAGAGCCAGGCTGACTGTAGGAAGCCACTAGGTGCGCTCGCTAATCGGTTATTAGCGTAATAGGTGCTATTTTAGCAATTTGCAATTGTAGCAATTTTTCTGTTAGTCATCATAAATTTATGATTTGACTATCTGGAATTTTTGTCTACTTTTGTAGATGGCTGGCCGCGACTGTGAATCACAGGTGTTCGCCAATGTGCCTGAGGGGTTTATCAAGCTCCTCGCCTCCATCGCCAAGATCGCGATCGGGCCATCGACTCGTCCGGAGTTCACACTCTACGAGCACAAGATCAGCGACAGCGTGTCTATGCACCAGGCTGCGGTGCAATTCAAGGGAGGACGTTCTGAATTACGCCGCTTCCGATTTGTTGGGAGGGCCATGCCTACGGAGAAGCATGCCATGCAGATGGCTGCCCGTGAGGCAATAGCTCGTCTCCGGGATGCTCTTCCTTCGATGAAGGCTCGTCGCTACCGCTACCTCCCATGCCACGTGCCATACACTTGTCACTATGCATTTGCTTGCACTAGGGGAGAACGAGATGATGCTATTGAGATGCTTGTTGAGTATCTCAAGGCTCTTGAGGCAGCTTTTGATAACCTCGTGGACGACCTTGTGGCTGCCCGTATGGACTCAGTTCAGGGCTGTGTTGCCAACAGGAGGGAGCTACTCCATACAGCACCACCACTATCATACATCTTGTCCTCATCATCCTATGCACCTGCCATCCGAGCCACCGCTCGCCGCCTACCTACCACTGAGGAGTTTGACCAAGTCATTGCTCCTACCCCAGTTCGTGCTGCACCACCTACCACACCCGCTTCAGCCGCACAATCCAGTACTCCGCGCCTAGAGCCTATTAGTGAGGAAGAAGTTGAGTCCCCAGCAGTACTGGGACTTACCCTCGGCAGGCCGAGGGAAATATTTACCATCTCCGACTGAGTGCGCCGAGCAGCCGTGCGATGTACCTGCTTGTATGATATGTTTATATGTATATAGGCTTGGTGAGAAGTAGTTTGTGTGCGCATCATGTAGGAACTGGGAGAAGTGCACTAGCCTAAATAACATGTCAGGAATGTATACGCGCATCCTGAGTGAAGTATTGTATAATTATGGCTTGCTTGTAAGATATTGAGCGGTCCTTCTCCATGCGCAATCAAGTGTTTTCTTGAAAAAAAATCTTGGAGTTTTAAAATTCCTGCCTTTGCAAAATTATTTATTTTTACTACTCGGTTTTCCTCATGAGTTCTGCAAAATACCCCAGAGTGGAAAATGCATCGTCCCTGGACTCGCTCCATGCGAAGCCCGCCGGAAGAAAATTATGGTACCCAGGCAAGTAACAATTTCACACAGGGGCAGTCAAGTCCACAAGACAGTGAAGCAGCATTTTCTCAAGTATGCCGCCTTTATGAGCAAAGCCAGCAGCATCATCAAGAAATGATGAGCCATATTATCAACATGGGAAATCACCGCGAACCACACTAGCAGCATTCCAAATTGGCTGAACTACAAAAGACACGTCCCCCAACTTTCTCTCACACGGATAAACCTCTTGAGGCTGATGATTGGCTTCGGGACATTGAGAGGAAACTAATTATTGCACAATGTTCAGACCGGGAGAAAGTACTGTATGCACCTCACTACCTTACAGGAGCAGCTGCATCGTGGTGGGAAAATTTTCTACACATGCACCCCAATGAAAACAACATCACCTGGGAGGAGTTTAAGGAAAATTTTCGTGGGGCGCACATTCCCAGAAGTGTTATGAAGATCAAAAAAAGGGAGTTTGATGACCTCAAGCAGAGAAGCATGTCAGTGACTGAGTACAATAGTCAGTTTACTCAACTATCTCGTTACGCCAACGAAGAACATATGACTGAAAATAAAAAGATGGAAAAATTTCTGGACGGTCTGGCACCAGCACTTAAATGCCAACTGGTCGTGCACACCTTTCCAGATTTCAAAACACTTGTGGACAAAGCTATTACCTTGGAGAATGAACGCCGCAGCTTGGAGGATTTTCGCAAGCGCAAGCGGGACAAGACTTCTCAATCTCGCGACAACCGGAACAAGATTGATTCTCGGAAAAATGGGGCGAACAAATCCGCAACCAGTGTTCCACGCTCAAACAAGAATTTTCATGCAAGGGATAAAGATTTTGCGTATCACCCAGGCGTTACTTGCTTCGCTTGTGGAGAGGAAGGACACTATGCCAAGCAGTGCCCAAAGCCAAGAAACTCGGCCCCCAAGACAAACAATGGTGGAAATAATTCAGCCCCCAAGCGTAACAACTTCAATCCCAGCAACAATCACAAGAAGGGTCACGTGAACCATGTGACCAAGGAAGAAGCGCAGAATGCTCCGGATATCGTACTCGGTACGTTTCCTATCAACACAATACCTGCCACGGTTTTGTTTGATTCTGGAGCTTCTCATTCGTTCATTTCAAAGAAATTTGCTTTACAACATGATTTTTCAATTCTTCCCTTGGAAAATTCTATGACCATCAAGTCCCCCGGGATTAAGCAAATCACCCAGAGTTATTGCCAAGGTGTGGTTATTGAGCTCGAAGGATTAAAGTTTCGAGCAAACCTCATTGTATTGGAAAATAAGGGACTAGATGTTATCCTAGGAATGGACTGGTTAACCACCAACAAGGGATTTATCGACTGTTTCAATCGGACTGTGATCCTCACTCATCACCACGGGAAGACGATAAAAATTACAGCTCAAGTAAGACCGGTATCATTGCGACCAAGATTGAACCAGGTGGATATTTCAGATTTAAATAAAGTTCCAGTGGTGTGTGAGTTTCCTGATGTATTTCCTGAAGAGCTACCAGGCATGCCACCAGACCGAGAAATAGAATTCACTATTGAACTAGCACCTGGAACCACTCCCATTTACAAGAAACCTTATAGAATGGCACCTTCCGAGTTGATAGAATTGAAGAAGCAAATAAAGGAATTACTGGACAAAGGATTTATCCGGGCCAGCTCCTCACCTTGGGGTTCGCCAGTATTATTTGCCAAGAAAAAGGATGGGACACTGAGATTATGTATAGACTATCGAGCACTCAACATGGTTACCATCAAAAACAAATATCCGATGCCACGGATAAATGATTTATTTGACCAGCTTGCACAAGCCAAGGTTTTCTCAAAGATTGATTTAAGGTCAGGATATCATCAATTAAAAGTACGGACAGAAGATATCCCTAAAACAGCATTCACTTCCAGATACGGATTATATGAGTTTACAGCAATGCCGTTTGGACTGACAAACGCCCCCGCATATTTTGTTCACCTCATGAACAAAGTGTTCATGAAATTTATGGACAAATTTGTTGTGGTGTTCATTGATGATATTTTGGTATATTCTAAAACACCAGAAGAACATGCTGAACATCTCAGAATTGTGCTGGGAGAATTAAGGAAGCATCAATTGTACGCCAAATTAAGTAAATGTGAATTTTGGCTAAAACAGGTTGGTTTTTTGGGCCACGTATTAACCCAAGAAGGCGTTGCCGTGGACCCAGAAAAAGTCAAGGCCGTACTCGACTGGAGACCACCAGCCAACGTAACCGACGTACGAAGCTTTCTGGGAATGGCTGGATATTACAGAAGATTTATTGAGGGATTCTCCACCATAGCAAAACCTATGACACAGCTACTCAAGAAGGATAAGAAATTTGTGTGGACTGAAGATTGCGAGAAAAGTTTCCAAGAACTCAAAAAGAGATTAACAACAGCACCAGTATTGGTCATACCAGACATACACAAAAATTTTGAAGTGTATTGCGACGCGTCCCGGAAGGGCCTCGGATGCGTATTAATGCAAGAAGGCAAAGTAGTCGCATATGCTTCCAAGCAACTGCGAAAGCATGAAGAAAACTATCCCACTCATGACTTGGAATTAGCAGCAGTTATTCATGCACTCAAAGAATGGAGGCACTTTTTGCTTGGAAATCGTTGTGAAATATATACAGACCATAAAAGCCTCAAATATATTTTCACACAACCAGAACTCAATTTGCGACAACGACGCTGGTTGGAATTAGTAAAAGACTATGATGTTGGCATTCACTACCATCCAGGAAAGGCAAATGTAGTGGCAGATGCTCTCAGCCGCAATCCAAGCTCGAGCAACGACAGTTCACAAAACTTGAGACCTGAGTTTCAAAGGGAGTTTGCCAAACTCAACATGGTGTTGGTTACTGAAGGCACTATGTCAAATTTGGAAATACAACCCACCCTAATGGAACAAATTAAGAAAGCTCAGCATGGACACCCCAGCATCGAAGGCATAAAAAGAAAAGTGAGTCTGGGCAAAGCCTCAGAATTCATCGTGGACAGTGAGGGAATACTATGGTACGGAGACAGGCTTTGCGTGCCAAACGTAGAAGACCTCAAACAACAAATTTTGACCGAAGGCCATACCGCTCCATATTCCATCCACCCTGGAGGAACAAAAATGTACAAGGACATTCAGGAAAGAGTTTGGTGGCACGGTATGAAGAGGGATATAGCCACATTCATTGCCTGTTGTGATTCATGTCAGCGCATTAAAGCCGAGCACCAAAAACCAGCAGGACTATTACAGCCAAACAAGATACCTGAATGGAAATGGGACGAGATTGGAATGGATTTTCTTGTCGGACTACCTCGGTCACGACACGGAAATGATGCCATATGGGTCATCACAGATAGGTTGACCAAGGTGGCACATTTTATTCCGGTAAAGACAACCCACACCACTCAGAAGCTTGCCAAGCTTTATCTCTCCCGTATTGTCTGTCTACATGGAGTTCCAAGGACCATAATATCCGACAGAGGCACTCAATTCGTCTCTAGATTTTGGGATCATTTACAACAAGCTCTGGGAACTCAACTAGTATTCAGCACAGCATATCACCCCCAGACGGGAGGACAGACTGAACGTGTAAACCAAATTCTAGAGGACATGCTGAGAGCATGTGTTCTCACTTATGGAACCAGTTGGGAAGAAAGTTTACCTTATGCCGAGTTCGCGTACAACAACAGTTACCAATCCAGTCTACAGATGGCACCTTTTGAAGCTTTGTATGGGCGAAGATGCCGTACCCCATTAAATTGGTCAGAGACAGGAGACAGCCGTATCTTCGGCCCAGACATGCTCAAGGAAGCTGAGGAGAAGGTTAAAGTAATCAGGGATCGACTCAAGACAGCCCAGAGCCGACAAAAGAGTTATTATGACCAGAAACATCGTGAAGTCAGTTTTGAACCCGGTGACTACGTGTATCTAAGAGTATCCCCTATGCGGGGCCTGCAGCGATTCAAAATTAAGGGAAAGCTAGCACCACGTTTTATTGGACCTTTCCGTGTGACTGCATAAAGAGGCACAGTAGCCTACCAGCTAGACCTACCCGAAGAACTGTCAGACGTCCATGACGTGTTTCACATATCACAATTGAGGAAGTGTGTAAGCAACCCAGAGAAGCATGTATCTCATGAGAGCATTGACGTACAACCGGACCTCACCTACAGGGAACGTCCAGTAAAAATATTGGAGGAGTCTGAAAGGAGAACCCGTCAGAAGACAATTAAGTTCTTCAAGGTTCAGTGGAGCAATCACACCGAAGATGAAGCGACTTGGGAAAGAGAGGATTTCCTTCGGGCAGAGTACCCACACCTATTTGAGGATCAGCTGGAATCTCGGGGACGAGATTTTTCCTAAGGGGGTGGGTGTTGTAACACCCCAAAACTTTGGTTTGGTTTTTACCAAATTCTTTATTTGATTTAAAGGAGGTTATTTGAATTTTTTTTTGAGGGACTCTCCTTCCCAAATTTTGTTTATGACAAATCTTTTTGAGTCCTTCTCAATCTTGATTCTGGTCTTGAGGGTCTTTCTACTTATGTGGGTTCAACACAAATACTCTTGGATTGTTTTGCAAATTCTTTTGTTAAAAAGAATTCCTATCATTTTTGGATTTATCCCTCCCTATTCAAAAATACACCCTTGCCATGACCTATGTTGAAAAATTTCCTCCCAAAACCTTCCTCCCTACTTTGGATGAAGTCAAGCATCAATTCCAGCAAGTTTCAACTTCCCCTAGATTTTATTTCTATTTATTTAAACCACAAAATCCTTTTCTGTCATTTATTTGGACCTTAGTGATTTACAAAGGAACTACTGGATTTCCTTTGAATCTTGGCTCCAAATAAATTCCTATGGCTAGTCCTTAGTACCCTCAACTTATATCCATCAAGATCTACTGGTCATCAGTTCAAATTTTCAAAATATGCTTGCTGCAAGTTTGGAGCAGATTTGCCATTTTTGGTGAATTTCATTCTTTCTTCTTTCCAAAAATTCTGCGATAATTCAGGCAGTCTCCAGAGGCATCAAGAGACCACCTCACCAAGTCCCAGCTCAAGAAAAGTTTTCCACGTGCGTCAAACATTTCATCAAGCAGCTTACATGCACTGTTCCTGTCAAGTTTCAGGGTTCAGTGTTAAAGTTCAGTCGCCAGTGTCGTTTCCTTCAGTCGATCGTCGACAATCTCACCAGTTCCTCGCTTGGCCTCTTGCTCACTGCTCCTCCTCCTTATCCTCGCGCCGCACGGTCGGTTGGTTGGACGTGGGCGTCGGTGCTGAGCCGTCCCATCGTCTCCGGCGAGTGCAGCGATGACAGAGCCGCCCGCCTCGGCCGTCAGACGAGCTCAGCGAAGAGCACCGTAATACAGCACCGCCCAAGCCTCCTCAAGCCTCCGCGTGGCCATCTTATCCTCAGAGCGCGCTAAGGGACACTCGCCGTGGCCTGAGACGCGCAGAGCACGTTCCTGCCGCCGACGAGCCCGTGAGCTCCGTTCCGTCGAAACCGCGGGAGCAGGCCAAATGCGATCAAGATTAGCTGTTGAATGGAGCCAGTGGACCAATCCGTAGATGCCCAGTCACCTAAACCACCAACCCGACCACTGCCTCGCCGTAATCTCTCGCCGGAGATATTTTGCTCACGGCGCCTTCCTCGCCCGCCTATAAATAGGACCCCAGAGGCGTTGTGAAGCCACCGCATCCACCACACCCCACCACAGCCTCGCCAAAACCCCTCAGAGGGCCTCGGAAGAGCCTTCTTCCCCGACTCCGGCCGCCCCGACCCGCTTCGGGCTCCGGCAAGATCCGCTCTGGTGAGAGCACCCCCGCCGCCCAAACTCTGCCAGTAACCTTCTAGTCGACCACCCCATCTAACCCAAGACTCAATTTGTAGTCAGAAGCCCTATCCGGTGAGACCCATCATCGCCCGACGCCGCCGTCCGCCGTAGAGGAAGTAGCCGTCGCTGTGGTGTTTCCCGTCGGTCTCTTCCACCACCCACCGACGCGGAAGGACCTCCTGAACACGCCGGTACTTCCCTCCCTCTCTGCCTCGCAGTGGTTCGTCGCCGGCGATCATCGCAAGCCTCTGGCGCCGGCGAGCTCTGTTTTCCCTTTCAAACCTGACATGCGGGACCCCCTTGTCAGCCTTTTCTTTTTTTCGAAACGTTTTCTGAAAGCGCCTTCGGGCAAAGTACGCTTTCTATTCGTCTTGGCGTATTTCATCCGAAGCGTTTTCTGTCTATTCAAACTACCCCCTGGATAGTTTCTGTTTTATTACAGACTAGTCCCTGGGTTTGTTTTCTTTATAACTTTTAAACTAAAAATGATTTTTAGTTGATTCCTTTTCTGTCATCTTCATAATCCTGCCTAGTTTTTTTATCATATTTATTTGAAAAATATTTGGAACACTTTTTACGCACGTACGGTATTTACGTTAGTATCCGATTCTTTTTATACCGTAGATACCGAAGGAGGTGACGGAGCCGCAAACTTCGCCGAGCTAGACTCCGACTACTCCGAACCAGGCAAGCATGTTTGAACCTTTGATATGATGAGTGTTTTTCATGTTTGCTAGAGTGGCTTTTCTTATGGCATGTTTATATCAGCATTTGTTGGATGTTATATTCCATGCAAGGTAAGTTGCAAGTGAGCTACAAAACTTGATGAGATCATAAGATGGAGAGACAACCTGATCATGTGGTGGCATGATAGGTTGTAAGCTGGTATTGTTGGAGCATGCCAGTTCTATATCAACTGTTTAACTCCGGTGTCGACGTGGATCAAGTCTCGATCTCGTCCATTTTCCTTTTTTGTGCTGCCACATGTTTTCTGCAAAGAATACGGTTTAGTAAGTTGCAAACCTCTTTCCTGGTACACAACAAATAGAGAGGCCGTGATGAAGGTTCCATGGCCCTGGATTAAAGCCGTCATCCGATCAGGGGGCATGGGTGTTTCCGGTTGGGACCGAGAGGGGGGCACCCCTTAGAGCGCGCGATATAAATTTGATCCCATGCTATTCGAGGAGTGACCTCCCCGCCTCAAGAGTTTTTCTTGAACGTTGCCCAGGGTGATTCCTGGCAGCGGAATGTGGAATGGGTGTGTACTGGTTAGATGTGTTTTCTCCTAAAATACCGTGAACGGAACTAGTCCTTGGTGACTACTGAAATCCGTTGGCTGTGGTATAGTACAAACTCTGCAGAGTCAAAACCATTCGCATAACCAAGTCCCTGGTCAAGGACGTTGGTTAGCAGATCAGTGTCAGTCTCAGCGTCAGTCTCTGTAGAACTAATACTTACTGACAGAGGTAAACCCGGTTGAATGTTACTCCTGTGAATGGACTAACCTGTTTACTTTTATGTGCCGAGTATTCCTTGGGATGGTGCTACCTCCAGGAATTACTCAATTTATTTTTTTGTGATATAAGCCCTTTATGTGATGTCGCTCAGACGTCCGACTGTGGCATCCTTGTCATTTACTTTTGATATAAGCCCTTTATGTGATGTCGCTCAGATGTCCGACTGTGGCATCCTTGTCATTTACTTTTGATATAAGCCCTTTATGTGATGTCGCTCAGACGTCCGACTGTGGCATCCTTGTTATTTACCTTTGATATAAGCCCTTTCTGCGGTATCGCCCTGACGCCCGACTGCGGCATGTTTATTCTATTTTACCCTTCGAGGCGTCGCTTCAGACACCCGATCGGTCTTCAGCTATTTTATTTATGTTGCAGTGCTAATTTAATTACTCATGTGTTCATTACTAATCTGCTCGTATGCATCATGTTTGCATTTGTTATATCTTATGTCCAAACTGTCTTGCGAGTACATTCAAAGTACTCACCTGGCTTTTTGATTTGGCCAGATGTTGACGAAGGCGATCTTATGGATGAAGAGTACGATAGCGAGTCCGACGCCTAGAGGAGTCCCAGTCAGTCTCTTGCGATCCTGGAGTTGGTCACTTGTATTATATACGCTTCCGCCACCATAATAAAATCATCGAGCCTCACTCCGGCGCTTGATGAGTGTAAGATATTGGAGTCACGCCACCCACATCGTTGTGACATATCCACTACCACTATATCTACGAGTTGGTAGTTCTGCCACCATATCCCGTTGTGTCATACCCGCCTTTATGTATAATATTGGCGTACTTGTAATAAATTGTTGAGCAGCCTCAGCTCAACCCTGTATAATATGTAGTACTTCTGGATTTTCTGTATCAAGGATTTGTCTACCAGTATGGAGGATTTCTCTATACTAGTTTGATGAAAGGGGCGATTTTTCAATAAGTGTTTTATTGGAAAACCGGTCCTGACAAGGCGGAGCCGGGACCCCATGGCCTTCGTTCCCCGCCGGGGGCGACGGAGGACGCGAGGAGTGCGTTGGTGCAGGTGCTTCTCTAGCGGTGTTGACGAGCTCGGTGATGCGGTGGAGCCACTCGTCGTAGAGGTCATCCGCCGGGCAGTAGCGCAAGAGCTCCCGCGCCATCAGTAGCGCAGGTTGCTGGTAGACCGGCCCGCGGCGGACTAGCGAGGATGACGCCGCGGCCGGCGAGGGTGAAGGCGTTGCCGTGCGGCCATCCTGCCGCACGGACGGTGGCAGTGACGAGTCCTACTGCTCATGGACGGCCGGGTCGGTGGCGGCGTTGGCGACCGGCGAGTTGGGGCGGAGCGGCGCACCGTTGCCCGTGGGCGCCGTCTGAGCGACGTTCGCGGCGCGGCGGGCGGCGCGAGCTCGGCGTGTGTCCACCATGGCTGTGGAGCGGTGTCGGTGACGAGAACGCGACGAGGTCGTCGGAGAGGTGAGATTTCGACACGCCCCCTACCTGGCGCGCCAAATGTCAAATTCAGGGCTTCGCAAAACCCGATAAGTTCGAACACAGGGGCGTGAACGAAGATCTCTCCCAATCACTTCTACCTAGCGCCTCGTTCTCGTCTCGGTGGAAGGATTCGGGCAAACAACAGATAGAATACACAAGAGTTTACCCAGGTTCGGGCTACCGTGTGGTGTAAGACCCTACTTCCTGCTTTTGTGGATTAGCCTTGGGCGAGCTGGGATATGAGCTAGTACAATGGTTCCTGGGCTCAGGAGGTGAGCTCAGGAGGGTCAGGAGGCAAGTGTTCTTGCTCCTTGTGTGGTGGCTGAGTGTATGGTTTCCATCCTCCTCACAGTGGGAATCTTAGCTACTTATATAGGAGGCCACGGTCCTCTTCCCCTGAAATGATTAGGCGGGAAGGGATCCCACAATGGCCATTTTTGAGCGGGAACACAAGGACGGTCCTACCCTGACAAAAGTGGTCTTCGCCTACAAAAGGGTCAAGCGGTGACGCGGTAGTGGGCTCGACGGTGACATCCTCTTTGTCGTCCTTGTGGTCTTCGGTCTTGTTGCACCAATGGGGAAACCTTTGCCCCGCTCCTTGGGAACCAACGGCTGCGCTATCCCCTTTGCACCGAAATGGCAATTGCGCCACTGGCGGGCGCTGGCACCCGCTGGTGTGGTGCGTCACTGCTGACATCACTGCCTCCTCCTGAGGCAGGTCGGGCCTTGGATTCTCCGCCCATTCGGAGCACCTTGCTGAGGCCGCTCCCGAGGAGGTCTTGACGTCATTCTCCTCGCAAGGCTTAGCCCCCCCTCGCGAGGGTCTTGGAGAGCTAGTCGATTAGCTGGGCCATACCAGGCAGTAGTAGGAGCGCGTTGTGGCCCGCAGACAGGAAAGTCTAGGTACCCTGGTTCCCAGGACGCCGGCATGGACCCCTTGATAGTTTGCTCTGAATAAAACTCCTCCAGCAAGGCCCAACTTTGGTTTTACCATTTGCCTAATAACTAAAACTTGCATAGGGACCAGCTAGCACCCGAGGACTTAATTAACAACCCCAGGCCAGTGGTCCTCATGAGTGTTGGTCCAAACTAGAGCCCCTTGCAGCACCACCAAGGGGAAACTCGGATTGGTTTTAGTTGTACGGAGTGCAAATCCGATCATGGCCTGAGAAGAGATACAGGCGGCTCCTATCAGGGTGCCAGCACGTCGGAAGGTCTTGCTGGACTTGTTTTACCATTGTTGAAATATCTTGTACACCGGGATTCCGAGTTTGATCGGGTAGTCCCTAAGATAAGGGGTTTTAACCTCTGTTAACCGCGAGAGCTTGTGATGGGCTAAGTTGGGACACCCCTGCAGGGTTATGATCTTTTGAAAGCCATGCACACGGTTATGTGGCGGATTGGAATTTGTTAATATCCAGTTGTAGATAAGTTGACACAAAACCATGGATAACTCATAATGATTCGTAAGCTGTGTTGGTCTCTTTTCGAGGGAGATCGGGAAGAGAACACGGCTGGGTTATGGATAACTCATAGGTAGACAGGATCATCTAATGATCATGATTTAGTTCATGACTGATGGCTTTCACTTCTCTTCTCGCCATGATGATTCGTAAGCTAGCCACCTCATCTACGCTTAGTGCTTGCAACAACCAGTTATTCACTTTCTCCTTACCCGAAGGCTTTTATTGTTTTGATACCCAGGAATGGATTTGCTGAGTCCTCGTGACTCATAGTTTACTACAAACACATGTGCAGGTACAACCGAGTACGATTCAGTTGATCGCCAGGAACTCAAGTGGGAGTTCGATGAGGAACGTGGGCGTATGTACGTGACGTTTCCCGACGATCATTAGTGGTTCCTACTAGGGCCGATCAGGCATAGTGGGTGGTTATCTTGTTTTCATTTGGATTTGTCCATAGTCGGACCATGATTGTACTTTGATGAATGTATGACTTATTTATGCATTGTGTGAGGTGGTGATTGTAAGCCAACTATGTACCTTCCCCCCCCCCTTCGTTCTTGTACACGGGAATGTGTGAAGATAACCTTCTTGCGATCATACCAAAATGCAATTATTCCTCTAAGTCGTGCCTCGACACGTAGGAGATATAGTCGCATCTTGGGTGTTAAAAGTTGGTAATCAGAGCCTTCCCGAACCTAGGAGCCCCTGCTTGAGCGAACCGCTGCCGATGTTGAGTCTAGATTTTTTTTTAGAAGTTGAGTCTTAGGATTTTATATATTGGAGAGTAGGAATTCTTTTTTCTTCTTATCCCCTTCGTCGCTCTGGTAAGGACTCCCGACGTAGAATTTTTGTCTTCCTACCCTCTTTTCCACTAAAAATTTTTAGGATCACACAGGTATTGTTGGGATCGTTCCGATATTTTGTGACGAGAACATTGTTCTTGGTGCCTCCTGTCATTTAGGGGTTGTGGCAGTGTCCCTGGGAGTTGAGCTCCGAGGTGTTGTCGTCACAATTGTATGGTTGCGGTTCTGGAATACCAGAGGTGGCCGACATCGAAAACGCTTCTATGCTTGTCTCGTGGTGTGAAAACCCCGACGTCACCCAGTACTGGGGGATAGTTCGGGAGTATTGCCACAACTAGTATAGCGGATGTTTTTCGAAGGTCCGAGGTAAATGGTTTCCGAAGGTGCCTGGTTATGTGTTGACGGATGGATACAGCTGGATGTAGGATTGATTAGTTGCGTGATATGCGGTGCTTCCCTTGTATCCCCAACAACAGATTGCATAACTGGAAAGCTTCGGAAATTAATAGGTGGGAATTCAAGTAGCTCTTAGTAAATCTTCCAATGGATGCATGATATGACGTTGGGGTCTATCATGTATTTGTTCCATCTGTTACCTTGTTGGTTTATTCTTCAATCATTCAGGTGGCTTCTCAACAAGTTGATGTGTCATTTAAGCTTATGGAATTCATTCGTTCATTGCTCTGTTCGGATGATATTGTGAAGATTTATGTTGCAACATGTCTAGCCTTTGATTCAGCCTATCTATCTTGCAATTGGGATTCTAAAGGTTGTCGTCATCTCCAGGATGGCACCTAAAAAAGTCCCCAACCAGAACCCGGAGGTTGAGGATGAAACACCACCATCCCCTCCTCCTGCACCTGAGGCATGACGGGGTGTGATGCAAGCCACCACCGCCAATAATCAAATGATGCTCCGGATGATGCAAGCTTTTCAAGCTATTCAAAACAACCAGAACAATCAAGGGAATCAAGGCCAAGCTAACTTCAACAACCAGCCTCACTTTGCTACTCTAAATCAATTCCTTGCAAATCTGCCCAAGTCCTTCAGCAACTGTGTCGAACCGCTTTATGCCGAGGATTGGCTCACTAACATCAACAAGTATTTTGAGTACAGTAATGTCAGACCTAAGGATTATGTCAAGTTTGCCGCATTCCAAGTCAAAGACCAAGCTGCAGATTGGTGGCAACAGTACAAAGGCTCCACAGCAGGTCGTGAGATCTCTTGGACTGACTTCTGCCATGATTTTCATGCGTACCACATTCCTACTAGTGTCATTGAAGGCATGCGTGAGAAATTCCGAAACCTCAATCAAGGCAACATGTCTGTCTACTAGTACAATGTCAAGTTCCAAAATCTGGCCCGTTGTGCTAAGCAAGATATTCCCGATGCAAAGAGCAAGATCTACCAATTCCTAGGCGGTTTGAAAGATGAACTCCAGCTTGCTCTCACTCAGTTCCTCTTCCTCCTCACAAGTGGTTGCTAAGCAACAGAAGTTCTGGCTTCCGCCACCTCCAGTGTTCCGTCCTCCAAGTTAGTACAAGCACTCAAGTGGTCGTGGATCTTCCCACCCACCCAACCCAAGCAACCAAAACAAGTTTCAGCCTCAGGCTTCAAGGTCAAGTGCTCCTCCTCCTCGCCCAGCTTCAGAGATCACTTGCTACAAATGTGGTCTAAAGGGCCACTACTCCAACAAGTGCACCAACTAGAGGCGCCTTCCGCCACCTCCTCCTATCAAGTCGTCAAGCAACGCCATTGTCAGGCACAATCCAAAACCTGCAAGGGTGAATCTGATGAACACAGCTCAGGCAGACGATTCTACAGATGTGATCATTAGTAATCTTCCGGTTAACTCAATTCTTGCAAAAGTTTTATTTGATTCTGGTGCATCGCTTTCCTTCATCTCAATATCATTCGTTGCTAAGCATGATTTGGTTAAGGAGAAGATACCAAGGCTTTTGAACATTATTTCTCCGGGATTGCAAATGACTTCCAACTCAGTTGTTCTCGATATCTCCATCAAGATGGGCAATTATAAATTTCTAGCTTCCCCAGTTGTTCTCGGCAATTCGGACATTGATCTCATTATTGGAATGGATTGGCTCTCTAAGAATGATGCTCTTCTTGATTGTGCAAACAAGGAGGTCAATCTAACTCATCCTTCCGAATACGTGATTATCTTCGCAGCTCAAGGTAACACAATCTGGCTATTCTCCCTCAATGACAAGGGCGAGATTAGTGCCATGTCCCAGATTCTTGTGGTTTGTGAATATGAAGATGTATTTCTTGAAGAATTGCCAGGGATGCTTCCCAACCGTCCAGTTGAATTCGTCATTGAACTTGAACCTGGTACAGAACTAGCCTGTCGGCGTCCGTACAAGCTATCTCCTAAAGAGTAGAAGGAGTTGAAGAAGCAACTCGACGAGCAAGAACTCTTGGGTCTGATCAGACCAAGTTCTTATCCTTGGGGATGTGGTGTTCTTTTTGTCAAGAAGAAGGATGGTACAGAATGATTGTGTGTCGATTACCGGCCATTGAACAAGAAGACAATTAAGAATAAATACCCGCTCCCCAATATCAATGAACTGTTCGAGCAGCTCAAAGGAGCCAAGGTTTTCTGGAAGCTTGATCTCCAGATGGGCTACCATCAAATTTGTATCCGTGAAGAGGATATTGCCAAGACTGCATTCAGGACAAGTTATGGCTCCTACGAGTACACAGTCATGTCCTTCGGGCTTGGAAATGCACCTCCTACCTTCTCCCGGATGACGCATTTCATATTGAACCCATACACCAATGAGTTCGTCCTCATCTATCTTGATGATATTTTGGTATTCTCCAAGAAAAAAGAAGACCATGCCAAGCACCTCCGTTTGGTTCTTGACAGGCTCAGAGAGCACCACTTTTATGCGAAATTCTCAAAGTGCGAATTCTGGCTTGATGAAGTTCTCTATCTGGGTCACATTATCTCTGCCAAGGGCATTCCAGTTAACCCCGAGAAGGTTGAAGCTATTATTAAGTGGGAACCTCCTCAAAATGTCAAGCAACTCTGAAGCTTCCTCGGGCTTGCAAGCTATTACAGAAGGTTCATCGAGAACTTCTCCAAGATTGCCAAGCCTCTGTCTAACCTATTGCAAAAGAATGTCAAGTATTCTTGGACTCCTAAGTGTGATGTGGCTTTCAATACACTCAAAGAGAAGCTTGTTCCCGCTCCGGTCTTAACTCCTCCTGATGAATCAAAACCATACCAAGTGTTTTGTGATGCCTCTTTGCAAGGTCTGGGTGGTGTCCTTATGCAAGAGAAGAAGATATTGGAATACACTTCTCGGCAGCTCAAGCCAAACGAGAAGAACTACCCCACTCACGATCTTGAGTTGGCAGCAGTTGTCCACGCCTTGATTACGTGGAGACACCTCTCCCTGGGCAGACAGGTTGACATCTTCACCGTTCACAAGAGTTTGAAGTATATCTTCACACAACCAAACCTCAACCTGCATCAGACTCGTTGGGCCAAAATGATTCAAGAGTACAACCCAAGAATTGAGTACACTCCTGGCAAGACAAACATGATTGCAGACGCCTTGAGCAGAAAGACTTATTGCAATAGTCTCATCGTCAAACCGTTCCCACCGGATCTCTGTGAAGTATTTCGGAAACTCAACCTTCAAATTGTTCCGCAAGGATTTCTTACCAACCTTCAAGTTGCTCCTACCTTGGAAGATCAAATCCGTGAAGATCAACTTCTTGATGCTATGGTGAAGAAAGTGAAGCATGGTATTGCCAAAGGTACTCCAAAGTACAAGTGCTACCGCATTGATGACAAGGACACCTTATTCTTTGAGGACCGGATTGTGGTTCCAAAAGATGACCTACGGAAGGTCATAATGAACGAGGCTCATAATTCCCTTCTCTCGATACATCCAGGCAGCTCCAAGATGTATCATGACCTCAAGCAATCCTATTAGTGGACTCGCATGAAAAGAGAAATTGCTCAATTCGTCAACGAGTGTGATGTCTGCCGTAGAGTCAAAGCAGAACATGAACGTCCAGCCGGACTTCTCCAACCTTTGCCTATTCCCGAGTGGAAATTCGATCACATTGAGATGGATTTCGTCACCGGCTTCCCCAAGTCCAAGCGAGGAAACGACGCTATCTTTGTGGTCATTGATAAGCTCACAGAAGTGGCTCATTTTCTTCCAGTCAAGGAATCCATCAATGCAGCACAACTGGTAGAGCTGTACACCTCCAGAAATGTCTCTTTGCATGGTATCCCTCAAGTAATCTCCTCAGATCATGGAAGCTTGTTCATTTCCAAATTCTGGGATTCCTTCCAGCCTGCTATGGGTACGAAGATTTGCTTCAGCATAGCTTCCCATCCTCAGACAAGTGGTCAAGTCGAGAGGGTCAACCAAATTCCTGAAGATATGCTTAGGGCATGTGTAATCTCCTTCGGTATGAAATGGTAAGATTGTCTTCCATTTGTCGTGTTCTCCTACAACAACAGCTTCCAAGCAAGTTCAGGTAAAGCACCATTTGAAATTCTCGATGGCAGAAAGTGCCATACCCCTCTCAACTGGTCCGAGACTGGTGAACGCCAACTCCTTGGCAATGATTTGATCTCAGAGGCCGAAGAAATGTGCAAAGTCATACATGAGAATCTCAAGGCCGCGCAATTGCGCCAAAAGAGCTACTATGACAGCAAGCATTGTGACTTGGCTTTCGACATCGGAGATCATGTATATCTCCGTGTTTCTCCCGTGAAGGGCACTCAGAGGTTCGGTATCAAGGGCAAGCTAGCTCCAAGATACGTGGGTCCTTTTAATATTGTTGGGAAAAGAGGCAACCTCGCCTACCAACTTGAACTTCCTCCAAACTTCTCCAACGTGCACGACGTGTTCCACGTGTCACAACTCCGCAAGTGCTTCAAGATGCCCGAGCGCACCGTCGCCTTCGAAGAAATTGATCTTCAAGCTGACTTGTCTTATCATGAGCACCCCGTTGCTATCCTTGAACAGACCAAGCGCAAGACTCGCAACAAATCAATCAAATTCCTGAAAGTGAAATGGTCACACCATACCGACCGAGAAGCTACCTGGAAACGCGAGGGTCATCTTCATTCCAAATATCCGGAGTTCTTTAAGTCCTAGATCTCGGGATGAGATATTTTCGTAGTGGAGGAGTGTTGTAACGCCCCAGATGTAACCTTTCCAATTTTCGCAATATATTCAACTTGGTCCTCATCCTTTCCTCGGGGGTCTTTCCTTTTATTTTTCTTGTTTCATTCATAGATTGTCATAATTATTGCATATATTCTCATCACTCTCGTCCTACTAACAATCAGAAGATCGTGATTGACTTAAGCTTGTGACCCCGTACGTTCGGTAACTCATAGACATGAATGAAACCCTGATACGTCTTCAATGTATCAATAATTTTAGATTGTTCCATGCTATTATATTATCAACTTTGGATGTTTATATGCATGAATATGCTATTTTATATTATTTTTGGCACTAACTTATTAACCTAGTGCGCAGTGCCAGTTTTTGAGTTTTCCTTGTTTTTGAGCTTCGCAGAAAAGGAATATCAAATAGAGTCCAGATGCAATAAAACTTTCACAATGATTTTTCTTGGACCAGAAGACATCCAGAGGACTTGGAGTCCAAGTCAGAAGATTTTCGAGGCCGCGACAAGCCTGGGGGCGCGCCCTAGGGCTTGTGGCCCCCTCATGGACTCCCTGGCCTCGTTCCTTGGCCTATATATTCTCAATTATTCCCAAAACCCTAGAGGAGCAGATGAAAATACTTTTCCACCGCCATAGGTCTCTGTTCCTGTGAGATCCCATCTAGAGGCCTTTTTCAGTACTCTGTCAGAGCGGGATTCGATCACAGAGGGAATCCACATAAACCTTGCTACCCCTCCGATGATGCCTGAGTAGTTTACCACACACCTACATGCCCATAACTTGTAGCTAGATGGCTTCTTGTCTCTCTTTGAACTTCAATACCACGTCCTCCTCGATGTTCTTGGAGATCTATTCGATGTAATCTTCCTTTGCGGTGTGTTTGTCGAGATTTAATGAATTGTGGATTTATGATCAGATTATCTATGAATATTATTTGAGTCTTCTTTGAACTCTTTTATGCATGATTAAGATAGCCTTGTACTTCTCTTCGATCTATCGATTTGGTTTGGCCAACTAGATTGGTATTTCTTGCAGTGGGAGAGGTGCTTTGTGATGGGTTCAATCATGCGGTGTCCTCACCCAGTGACAGAAAGGGTAGTGAGGCACGTATTGTATTGTTGCCGTTACTCTAAGGGTAACTAGATGATGTTTATATCATATTGCATGAGTTTATCCCTCTACATCATGTCATCTTGCTTAAGGCGTTACTCTGTTTTTAACATAATACCCTAGATGCAAGCTGGATAGCAGTCGATGAGTGGAGTAATAGTAGTAGATGCAGCCAGGAGTCGGTCTACTTGTCACAGACGTGATGCATTTATTCATGATCATTGCCTTATATATCGTCATAACTTTGTGCTTTTCCATCAATTGCTCAATAGTAATTTGTTCACCCACTATATGCTTTCTTCGAGAGGGAAGCCTCTAGTGAATCCTATGGCCCCGGGGTCTATTTTCCATCATATATTTTCAGATCTATAAAACCAAAAACCCAAAAATTTCTTGCTTCAATCATTTTGTGTTTACTTTATTTATCTTTTTACTTAAGTTTTAAATCTATCTCTATCAGATCTCACTCTTGTTCGTGACCATGAAGGGATTGGCAAGCCCTTTTCCGCATTGTGGGCAAGTGTTTGTTAGTTTGTGCAGGTGCATAGATTGGAGACTTTCTTGTGCCTCCTACTAGATTGATACCTTGGTTCTCAGCTGGGGGAAATACTTATCTCTACTTTGCTGCATCACCCTTTCGTCTTCAAGGGAAAAATCAACGCAAGCTCAAGAAGTAGCAAACCCCTCTTTTCAATGATCGACAACAGAACCATGGACATCCATATCTATACCTATGAGCACATGAATGATATTCGAGTGAACCTTTGGTTATCATGTGATCTTACCTTTGCTTCACGATACTTTACAAAACACGAGATGCATCATGTCGGCGTTCTGGGAACCATGGTACCCAAACTTGCCTGCATGCAACCCACGACATGGCTCCTTTTTAGGCCTGGTACGGCCCATATTAAGCATCGACACTCAAGACCCTTTCGATGGGCCAAGCCTCGCGGGGCGGACGACACGAAGACCTCCGGAAGGGGCAGCCTCGTCTGGCTGGCTCCTGAGGAGCGGAAAATTCTATGCAACCCCCCAACCTCACGAGGTTTGCATGACGCAAGCAATGACGACCAAGGCCAGGCGGGCACCAGCTGGCGCAGTACATCAGTTTCCTCTTTGGTGCTAAGGAAGTGGGCTCAGGCGTAGAGTCCCGTGGAATCTGCCAAAGGTTTCCATTCTAGTGCAACAAGACCAAGACTGCCAGGACTGCAGGACAGAGATCATCACCGAGCCCAGCATGGCGTCAGGATCACAGGCTTTGCAGGCGAAGACCACCTTTATTCAGGATAAGATGTACTAGTTGTCTCCCTTCAAATTTGGCTGTTGTGGGATCCCTCCCCGTCAACATTTTGGGCGCAGAGGACCTAGGCCACTATAAATATAGGATGGCCACCACCATAGAGAGGGGTCGGTCGGAGAACAGAGCACTTAGACCTTCCTCTCCACCACAAGGCAAGAACACACCTCCGGAGGTTGTTCGCCCATTGTACTAGGTCATCCACAGCCCATCTCGAGGCTAATCCACCACACTGCTAGAGTAGAGCCACTCACTGCTAGGTGGCCTTAACCAGGATAAACTGCTTTGTGTCTCGTTTGCATTCATGTTCGTCGAGCTAGTTTGTGGGATGGCGAGTAGGTAGATAGGCGAGGTTGAGTTCTTCGCACGCACCCCAGAGTTCGAACCTAGTAGGGTTTTGCGGAGCCCTGTATCAGACATTTGGCACGCCAGGTAGGCGTGCGCGCTGAGGATCCACTCTCCCCATCACCGTGCTCCACCCGTTCCGAACAGCTCCACACATGGCGGGCGTCGCTTTGCCCGTTGGACCGTAGGTGACATTCGGGGACTGAGCGGGCATCCGAGCCCTCTCCCCCGCTTTGCGACAAGTGGGGTTCCTTCAAGCCTATACAGAAGCCGTCCGAGAAGCCGGCGGCGATGACAAGGTGATGAAAAGCTGGCTCCCCATGGCCCTCGTGGGGGAGCCGCGCGCATGGTTTCTTAGCTTGCCAGACTCCTTGGTGGCTTCCTGGGAAGAGTTGTGTGGCCTATTCGTCACGCACTACGCGGCGCACGGACCCAACGTGGTTGCGGCGCTTCTCGAAGGTTCACGGGCACCAGCATCGGATCGGCACATCAAGAAGTTCATAAGACAAGCGGGGGACGCGTGCTCGCCCCCAGGCTGGGTGGCCCCCAGGTCCGACCTCACCTTTGACTCAAGCGACCATCCCGAGTCCACGGCGAGGGCGGGCGTGCTCCCCGTGCTCTGCACACCCACCATATTCAACGTGGCCATCACCAAGACCCTCATCGATGGTGGAGCCGTCATAAACGTCCTTTCTATAGAGACGTTCAACCTCCTCCATGTGCCCTGGGAGCGACTCCTCCCCACCAACCCTTTCTCTGGGGTCATCGATGGTTCAATCTACCCCATCGGGTAGATCCGCCTCCCGGTCACCTTCGGCACATACCACAACTACCGCACCGAGCTCATCGACTTCGACATCGCCCGCATCAACTTGCCGTACAATGCCATCCTCGGCTACCCAGCCCTGGCCAAGTTCATGGCGGCAACCCATCCTGCGTACAATCTCATGAAGATGCCATGAAGCAGCGGCGTCCTCACCATGGCAGGAGATACCAAGGACATGCTTCAAGCGCTCAAGGTTGCTTACGAATTTGTGGCGGCTGCACGGGCGCACGACGGAGGGGCATCAGAGGCCCCGGGGGATGCCCTAGCGAAAAATAAGCAATTGTTTACTCAGGATCGGGCGGAAACAAAGCAAGTGCCGGTGGATGAAGACGGGAAGTCGGGCTCCACCTTCACCATAGGGGCTGGCCTCTCGGACCAAGAAAAGGCTTTGGTACCTTTCCTACGCACGAACAAGGATGTGTTCGCGTGGGAGGCGATAGACCTGGTCGAGGTCCCACGCGAGGTGATCGAGTACCACTTGACGGTGTTCCCAAACGAGTGCCCCATGAAGCAGAAGGCATGGCGACAAGCTCAGGAGAAGTAGGCGTTCATCACTCCGGAGGTCCGCAAGTTACTCGAAGCAGGCGTCTTTCGAGAAGTGCGCCATTCGGAGTGGCTCGCGAACCTGGTTATCATCCCCAAGAAAGGCTGAAACGAGCGTATGTGCGTCGACTTCCCCAACCTCGACAAGGCCTGCCCTCAGGACCCTTTCCCTCTCCCGCGCATTGATCAGATCGTCGACTCTACCATCGAGTGTGATCTGTTGTTCTTCCTGGACACCTTCTCGGGCTATCATCAAATCAAGATGGCGGTGCAAGATGTCGAGAAGACGGCCTTCCTAACCCCTTGCGGGGTGTGCTGCTACACCTGTATGACATTCGGGTTGCGCAATGTAGGAGCAACTTTCTAGCGAGTAATGCACATGAAGAGATATCTCACTAGCCGTGCCTCCGCGAGCCCTTGGTACTCTATCTGGCCGCCACGCCACATTCAGTCAGCGTCGTGCTAGTAGCGATCCAGGAGGGGCGCTAAATTGGTAACCCGAAGAAACAGAGCAGCTCACGCCTAACTGGGCATCGCGAGCTCAAGATAGCGCCCAGAGAACCGTGGCGGACCTTCAAGATGGCAAGGCTCATGAGGACGGTGCACTTGGGGCCCCGACAGCCTCGGTGGGCGGCAAGGTTCCCGGAGACTCTCCGACTCAGGACTTCACATCCACCCTTGTCGAGCACCCAGTATACTTCGTTAGCAGAATACCACATGAAGCACGAGCCCGCTACCCCATGCCGTAGAAGATCCTGCTAGCGCTCCTTGTAGCCTCCCGGAAGCTGCGTCACTACTTCCAAGGTCACCCGATCAAGGTCGTCTCAGCTTACCCCTTGGAAAGGGTACTCCGGAGCCCCCACGCAGCGGGAAGATTTCGTTGAGTTGAACATTGAACTAGAAGCGTTTGAATTGGAATTCATCACGACTCGGATCATCAAAAAAGCGGCCCTAGCTAATTTCATGGAAGAATGGACTGACACCCTAGGCCAGGAGGTGAGCGAAGACCGCTCCCTCACCCCGGAGACAAAGCCCTAGATGGATGGGTCATGTACTTTGACGGAGCCTTCGCGCGGCAGGGCGCGGGGGCTGGAGCTGTGCTTATCTCGCCCATCAATGATAAGCTCTATTACGCCATGCAACTATGCTTCCAGAATGGAGAAAAGGTCTCCAACAACATCGTAGAGTATGAAGGCATGTTCGCTGGCCTCAAGGTTGCTGCAGTGCTGGGGGTGAGGCGCCTCACCACCAAAGGAGACTCCTAGCTCCTAGTCAACATCTCCAACAAGGCGTACACACCGAAGGACGAGCACATGGAGGCGTACCTTGAAGAAGTGCGGAAAATCGAGAAGCGATTATTAGGCTTGGAGTTGCAGCACGTACCGCGTGGCACAAACAAGGAGGCGGACGACATCCCCAAAAAGGCGTCCCGGCGCATGCCACAAGACCCTGGCGTGTTCGAGGAGTGACTCTTCAAGCCCTCAGCGGCAGCTCCCACCGACGGGCTGGCACGGCCTCGGAGGAGCTCCCGCAAGCACCCGCCTCGGGTGCACCAGGTTGTGGGCCGGCTTCGGGAGCTCGCCTACTCCTCGTGCTGGAGCCTCAGGAGGGGTGCTGGACAGAGGAGTTCAAGGCTTACTTGCTGCAAGGGACCTGTCGGATTACGGGCTCCGCAAACCCAAGAAGTTCGAACACAGGGGCGTGAACGAAGATCTCTCCCACTCACGTCTACCTAGCGTCTCGCCCTCGTCTGATGAATAGATTCAAGCAAACAATAAGTAAAGCACACACGAGTTTACCCAGGTTCAGGCCACCTTACGGTGTAAAACACTACTTCCTGCTTTGGTGGATTAGCCTCGGGAGGGCTTGAGTATGAATGAGTACAGTGATTCCTGAGCTCAGGAGGGTCAGGAGGCAAGGGCTCTTGCTCCTTTGTGCGAGTGTGGAGTCTCTGGATCTGATCAGAATGCCTCCATAGTGGAGACCCTAGCTACTTATATAGGCGGCCAGGGTCCTCTTCCCCCGAAATGTTTAGGCATGAAGGGATACCACAACGGCCATTTTGAGCGAGAATCTAGGACGTTCCTATCCTGACAAAAGCGGTCTTCGCCTGCAAAGGGATCATGCGGTCACGCAGTGATGGGCTCGGTGGTGACATCCTCCGTTTCGTCCTTGCGGTCTTCGGTCTTCTTGCACCGAAGGGGAAACCTTTGTCCCGCTCCTCGCGAACCTGCGCCGGTGCTGTCTCCTTTGCACCAAAATGGCAACTGCGCTACTGGGACGCGCTGGCACCCGCTAGCGTAGTGCATCACTGCTCGCATCACTGCCTCCTCCTAAGGTAGGCTTGTCCTTGGATTCTCCGCCCCTCCGGAGCAACCTAGCCGAGGCCGCTCCTGAGGGGGTCTTGGCGTCATTCTCCTCACGAGGTCTAGCCCCCTCGTGAGGGTCTTGAACAGCTGGTCGATCAGCTGGGCCGTACCGGGCCATAGTAGGAGCACGTTGCGCCCCGCAGACAGGCAAGTCTGGGTACCCTGGTTCCCAGGACACCGACAGTAGCCCCCGGGCCCAAGGCGCGCGCGGAGTTGGTTTCGGGGCGAAGCTTTAGTCGAGGACGAAGCGCCGTGGGCCCCATAAGGCTGCGGGCCAGGCTGGCGTGTGACGAATGGATGGGACGTGGGCGAATCCGCTTCCCACACAGTCTTGGCAACCGTGCGACTTGACAACTCCTTGGCGCGGGTGGCAGGGTCATTATGGCCGCGCGCGAGTGGCCGGCTATTGATCTTCTTGGCCTATAAACAGGGGGTGAGGCGCCACGTCCTTCACTTGACTGTTGCAGATCAGCCCCAACTCCTTTTACTTCTTTGAGGGCTTTTCATTGCGCCGATATGTAGGTTCTCAGCCACGGAGAAGGGGAAGACCCCGATGGTGGAGCCCGAGCAGCTCCCACCGAAGAAGAGGCACCGTGAGTCTCCAAGGGTGCCCCTGAGGCTGGCGGACGCCCGTACGTGGTGCATGAGGGCGCCACCAAGATTCCTGCTTCACTTGGGTGCTCCGGCGACAGGCGGATGAAGCGTGGGTGGCGACGGGGGAGGTGCGGTCAGTCACCCAGAAAGGTGTGTGATTTCACGTGTCCCGCCGCCGTCTCATACCAAAGTCAACGTCCGCGAGTTTATCGTGTGGGCAGGAGCCCCTCCGCATTCTTGGATCCTCCTTCCTCCATTCCTGAAGGAGGTGCTCCCGGCTCGTGGCCGGGTGACGATGCAGTTGTGGCATGTGCCACCTTCCCCCTTCATACGCCGCCCTGGAGGTGACCTCCTCTGGCCAGGTCTTCATGACCTGGGGTTGGGGCGTGGTGCGCCGCGCCTGCACCCCCAACGGGAGGCACATTCTTCATTTCGCGCTGGAAGGGATGGCCACGCTGACCTTCAAGGTCTTTGGGACGGACGGCCGTCGGCTGGCGTGCAGCGCGGGGGATGGGCCCGCCGGCGACCATCTCCCATGCTGCTAGGGCAACGAGGCCGGGGGCGAGGTGCTCGCCATCAGTTGTGCCTCCGACTCCTCCGGCAGCAGTTATGCTTCTCCTCAGACGGCCTCGAGCTCTGATGAGAGCTACGAGCTACCGAGTCGCCGCTCTTATCACCGGAAGGAAACAACGTCCTCCAGCCGCCGTCATCGCTAAAGGAGCCCGGGCCGCATTCCTCCGAGAATGGCCTTCTTTAGCTTGGTGTAACGCTCCGGACACACCCGTCGGTGGTCGTTACTCCTGGCGGGATCTAGACTGGCCCCACATATCAATACTAGTCTTTTCTGCGCACTTTGTCCTCACTCGTGCGCACCCAGGAGCAACTTCCCGGTCGGTCACCCATCCTGAAACTACTCCAAGCTGAGCACGCTTAACTTTGGAGTTCTATCCGAATGGGCTCCCGGAAAAGAAGGAATTCCTTATTGATATGAGTAGTCTATCATCCCTAATAAGCAAAGCCATCACATGCACCCTCACTCAGAGGAACCGACGTCCTCGTCGGGCCACAGGAACGCTCCCTCTTGGCACAACCGTCTGTGCTTTCAGGACATCACATGTGCCATGCCGTGTGCCACGACGGGTCACAAACGTCATGCACAACATGACTGCAAACTGTCCGCAAACATCCGTGTAACCGCGAGGGTCGGCTCTGATACCAACTTGTAACGCTCCGGACACACCCGTCGGTGGTCGTTACTCCTGGCGGGATCTAGACTGGCCCCACATATCAATACTAGTCTTTTCTGCGCACTTTGTCCTCACTCGTGCGCACCCAGGAGCAACTTCCCGGTCGGTCACCCATCCTGAAACTACTCCAAGCTGAGCACGCTTAACTTTGGAGTTCTATCCGAATGGGCTCCCGGAAAAGAAGGATTTCCTTATTGATATGAGTAGTCTATCATCCCTAATAAGCAAAGCCATCACACTTGGTTCCTCCGAGGCAGCCATGGATGGCCCCCTGAGGGCATGTAAATCCTTTGTCATACTTTTGCTGTTATCTGATGTTATAAACTTATGTTCCTCATGAGCAGTACTTTCCCTTTCTTCCTTCCCTGCGGTAGCTTAGGGCCCTACGCCTGCGAGGCCCAGTCCCTAGACAGGCTTCAGCCGTCGCTGGTATGCCAGGTCGCGATGCCGTGGTCAAGGCCAAGAGTTGAGCGGCCCAGGGTCCGGTAAGAGCCCCCGAGGTGCGATGCTTGGGAGGTCCCTCTTGGCGTGCAGGTAACGACCACGAGGGGCGGTGAAAGGGGCTTTCGTGCTCTAGCGAATTCATAATTGCGGTGGGTGGAGCTGTAGATACATGAGTGGATGTAGGCGTTGAACACCTATCTTAGTGATCCCCTGCGATCAGGCGGCAGTGGCACCTGATCTTCTGCCACATTTCCCGCGGGGCGAGACTCTGTGCTTCTTGGAACTCGCCCCCTGAGATGCCTAGGCCGTTGGGGCCCTGAGGCGCGATGCTCAGGAGCTCCCCCTTCTGCGCCCGATTCGTCTTCGCGAGAGGGTGGCAGCAGCCGCTCCCAGGCCACCAAACATAGGGGGCGCGGCTGCCTAGGCCCTGGAGGAGAAGGCCAAGGGGCTGGTGATGACGCACTTCGTGATGCCAGACCTGTTCCTGGCCAGATGAGAGAAATGCAAATGCCTTGGGAAGGCATAAGGACTCTCTTGAATTTGGAGAACTTGGTATTATTGTAATAACTAGACTTAAACTTGATGATTTATGTGCTTGTTTCCTTTCATGTTTGCTTAGGTGCTCTGCGGTGGCAGGGCCCAACCCCGTGCATACCTCGATCGCCATTGAGCCCTCTGGGTGACCGGGCTTATCGTAATAACTAGACACAAGGAATGAGGGGCTACGTGGCTAGTGAGGCCCCTGGGTCGCGATGCCCAGGGGCCCCCCTTGACGTTCAAGCGATCCCGTTTGCGTTCTGCGTCGGCAGGGCTCAGCCCCGCGCATACCTTGACCGCTTTTGAGCACCGGGCTCAAGGAGTGAGGGGCTACGTGACTAGTGAGGCCCCTGGGTCACGATGCCCAGGGGTCCCCCTTGACGTACGAACGACTCTCATGAGGGAGAATGAGCACCATACCTTGCTCACGAGCCTTTGCCTAGGATGGGGGCGCGAGAAAGCCAGGTGTCTGGGCACCTGGTAGGGTGGCGTCTGCCAGGCGCGACCTGAGCATAGCCCCCGTTCCTACCCCCCTCACAACACCTATCCAAGGAGAAGCTGTGAGCGTCGTGAGCTGAAAAGCTCCCTGAGGTTGGTGCGACCGCTGGGGGCTGCCCTCAGTTGTTTATAACTAGCATGGAGCATAGACCTACCACACTTGCGCTGAGTGTGGGCATAACCACGCCTCGGTCATAGCGGGCAGCGCGGTGCTTGGTGCTTCCACTGGTTAGTGGGCAAAACCGCTCCTCGGTTGGTTCTGCCAGCGCGGAGCATGGCACTTCCACTGGACCGTGGAAGGGAGCCTCCCATCGGGAGAGACTCCGGGGCGTGTACAGCCCCGTCCTGACACGTGGCTTGCATGTCAGGACAACCAAGGTGTATATGGGCCCTCCTCAGGACGAGCTGAACGACTGTGAGAAAGTTCTCGTGAGCTTACACATCACTCACGAGACCCTACCCTGAGGCGGGTTGCGCCTGAGTCTTCTTCTGAAAATGTGAAAACAGATGCCTTGTCTCGTCCTGCGCCGAGTGCATCTCTAGAGGGCATCGCATGATAAGGCCGCAGCACCAACGACCCCAGGAGGTGACGTTAGCGGGACCGGCCAATAAGACAGAGCTCAGCCGCTGGATTTATCAACGATGTAGGAACGGACCCATTCACAGACGCCGTGCCCAGTCTTCTCATGCAATTGTCCAAAAGAAAGACAACTCACGCGCGGTTCCTGCGTGAGCGAGGCACCTGCCACGGGCCCCCACTTACCCATCCACGATTAGCCCATTCAAGAACAAGGCACCAAGGACCACGGGAGGTGACGTCACGGGAATGGCTCGTGAGACAAAGCTCAGCCCTTGGATTGTGCGACGCTGTATGGACGGACCCGAGCACAGACGTCATGCCAGTCCTTAATCATGGGGCGGTCGCGTGTGGGCTCGCAAGGGCTCATGACGTATGTGGCGGTCAGAACGCCAAGCATATAGATAATGCAAATAGGAAGGGACAACTAGCCTTGATTTATGCGCAAAAGAGACAGCTGCGGGGGTGAGCCCCGAGCAGCTCAACGGTGATGCAGCCCGGGGGGCGCCCTCGATTGAATACGTGAGACATCACCTAACACTTGTCGAAGAAGAGTTGGGGTAGCTGAAGACGCAAGCCGTGCGGGTCACCCGTGAGGCTCGTCGAGCTCCTGAGGCCCAGGGGCTCAGGAGGACATCAATGGTCACAAGGGTCTAGCTCCGGCTCCGTCTGGACCGCACGCCACTGAGCCTCCCGAGCCCCCAAAGCCTGCAGCGTGAGGTGCTGGAACGTGGTGGCTGCGTTGTGGAAGCCGAAGAGCGTGCGAATGTAGCTGCAGGGGAGAGCCCTCCTCTAGCCGACTGCCATCGGCCAGAAGGGCTCCAAAGAAGCAGGTCGGTTGAGGCCCGCGACGTCGATGCAGACGCAGAAGTGGTTGCTTGGATTATGGGTAGGTGAGCTTGGTATTGTGTGGTTGCGCCCACTGCGTATGAGCCTTGCATACTGAAGTTCCTCGATTACCTGGTTGATGAAGTCCTGAGCTCCCAGTGTTGTACGGCCCACGCTGGGCTCACAAAAACGCACGTCGAGACACGCCTACAGGTGGTGCCCAAACACCTCTCTCATGATGCTGGTCAGGCCAGAGGCGCTCCATAGAAGAACCCCCGAGCCCGTCCTGAGAGGGGCGTCGGGCGCGCCTCCCTATGCGAGGGTGGAGGGCGCCTCATTGGCAGGCGCGGGTCCTGAGGCGGGGCCGTCAGGAGCCCCCGTGTCCTGAGGTCCATCGGCAGGCATGTTCTTGGGGGCAGTCTGCAGGGCGAAGACGGCTCCTCCTTCGCCAGGGCTCTCGGCCGCCCCGGCCTGGTAGGCGCGCTCTAGGGAACGCACTGCTTCCTTCTCGTCGGAGGCGATTGTGATGACTCCGCCACTCCTAGGCATCTTTAGGATATTGTAGCCGTGATGAGTCATCGCCATGAACTTGGCGAGGGCAGGATACCCAAGGATGGCGTTGTACGGGAGGTGGATGGTGGCGACGTCGAAGTCGACGAGCTCGGTGTGATTGTTGTCGCGGTCACCGAAGGTGATGGGGAGGCAGACCTGCCCCATCGGGAGTGTGGAGCCATCCGTGACTCCGTAGAATGGCTTGGTCGGGTGGAGCTGATCATAGGGGACCTGGAGCGTCTCGAAGGTTTGGACAGAGAGGATGTTGAGCCCTGCTCCGCCGTCGATGAGAGTCTTGGTCACGAGGACGTTGCTGATGGTCGGAATGCAGAGCATCGGGAGAGCGCCTGGGGCTGCGGTGCACTTGAGCTGGTCCTTGGGGTCGAAGGCGATGACCTACTTGGTCCACCTGAGGTTACGCGCGGCGTCAGGCCTGGGAAGCGCCGCGCTCACCTCGCGAGCGAACTGCTTGAAGATACGGTGGGAAGCCGGAGCATGGGCTCCTCCCAAGATGCATGCAACCGCACGTGGCTCCTGAAAGCCCCCTGCTCCATCTCCCTGGCGGTCGTCGTCGTTCCTTCGTGGCGGTGGTGGCAGAGGAGGCAGGCCTGCGTGGCCCTGAGGGCAACCCTCATGAGGCTGGTCGCGCCAGGGGGCGTCACGAGGCTGCTCCTGCCAGTGGTCTTCACGAGGTTGGTCACGCCATCCTTGGCGCGAGTTCCTGCCGTCCCAATGTCCTCCACCACGGCCCCCTCCGCGGCCGTAGCCGCGGTTGTCGCGCTCAGGGCGCTGCCCAACCCGCCCACCGCACATCGCCTTGAGCTCTTGACAGTCGTTGGTGTGGTAGCCGCAGACACGCTTTACTTCTGGCTCCGCAGCCAGCACGGTGGGTCCCTTGCGCTTTGCTTCCTTGGCCCGTGCCTTTTTGTCGTCAGCCTCGCCTTCAGGCAGCTGAAGGAGGGAGAGGTGTCCTTCCTTCGCCCTGGCGCACTTTGCCGCGAGCTTGAACATCTTGAGGGATGTGCACAGATCCTCGTGGATGGCGAGCTCCTCTCTCATCCTGATGTCGCGGACACCGTCGGAGAACGCCAAGATGATGGCCTCGTCCGAGACCCTAGGAATCCTGAGGCGCATGGTGTTGAAACGCTGGATGTACTTCTGTAGGGTCTCCCCGGGCTGCTACTTCACGCGGCGCAGATCCGCGGCCGCCGGGGCTCGGTCGCGGGTACCCTGGAAGTTGGCAACGAAATGCTCACGGAGCTCCCTCCAGGAGGAGATGGATCCCACGGGGAGGTTCAGGAGCCAGGAGCGGGCACCATCCTTGAGGGCCATGGGGAACCAGTTCGCCATGACCTGCTGGGTGCTGTTGGACGCCTCGATGCTCAGCTCGTAGAGCTGGAGGAACTCTGTGGGGTCGGTGATGCCATTGTAGCGCGGAGGCAGATCCGGCTTGAACTTGCCGGGCCAGACGAGGCGCCACAGCTCGGGAGCTAAGGCGCGACATCCAGCCACGCTCATGATTGCAGGCGCTCCCTACGCCTGCGGTGTTGGTTCTTGGGGCACTGGAGCCACCACCTCCTGTGGTGCGCGGTTCTGTTGTTGCGGGACGGGGGGCCCGCGAGCTTTTTCCTGGGGATGTGGAATCACTTGGCAGCTCTCCTTGTCGCGTGCAGGGGCCCTGCGGGGCGGCCCACATCACGGAGCCTTGCGCCTGACCCCCTGGTCGGTGCCGTGGGGCGGAGGTGGAGCCGGGACTTTGTGGCCCTCGTTCCCCGCCATGAGCGACGGTGGACGGGAGGAGTGAGTTGGCGCATGTACCTCCCCGGTGGCGTTGACGAGCTCGGTGATGCGGTGGAGCCACTCATCGTAGAGGTCGTCCGCCGGGCGGTAACGCAGGAGCTCCCGCGCCATCAGTAGCACGGGCTGCTGGTAAACCGGCCCATGGCGTATCAGTCAGGACGACGCCGCGGCCGGCGAGAGTGACGGCGTCGCCGTGCGGCCATCACGCCGCACGGACAGCGGCAGCGACGAGTCCTGCTGCTCGTGGATGGCCGGGTCGGTGGCGGCGTTGGCGACCGGCGAGTTGGGGCGAACGGTGCACCATTGCCCGCGGGCGCTGTGTTAGTGACGTTGGCGGCACGACGGGCGGCACGCGCTCGGCATGTGTCCACCATGGCAGCAAAGCGAGGTCGACGATGAGAGCGAGACGAGGTTGTCGGAGAGGCGAGATTTCGACACGCCCCTACCTGGCGTGTGAAATGTCAGATTATAGGCTCCGCAAACCCAAGAAGTTCACACACAGGGGCGTGAACAAAGATCTCTCCCACTCACGTCTAACTAGCGTCTCGCCCTCGTCTGATGAATAGATTCAAGCGAACAATAAGTAAAGCACACACGAATTTACCCAGGTTCAGGCCACCTTGCAGTGTAAAACCCTACTTCCTGTTTTGGTGGCTTAGCCTCGGGAGGGCTTGAGTATGAATGAGTACAGTGATTCCTGAGCTCAGGAGGAGAGCTCGGGAGGGTCAGGAGGCAAGGGCTCTTGCTCCTTTGTGCGAGGGCGGAGTCTCTGGATCTGATCAGAATGCCTCCATAGTGGAGACCCTGGCTACTTATATAGGAGGCCAGGGTCCTCTTCCCCGAAAATGTTTAGGCGGGAAGAGATCCCACAACGTCCATTTTGAGCGGGAACACAAGGACGTTCCTATCCTGACAAAAGCGGTCTTCGCCTGCAAAGGGATCAGGCGGTGACGTGGAGGTGGGCTCGGTGGTGACATCCTCCCTGTCGTCCTTGTGGTCTTCGGTCTTGTTGCACCGAAGGGGAAACCTTTGCCCCGCTCCTCAGAAACCTGCACCTGTGCTGTCTCCTTTGCACCAAAATGGCAACTGCGCCAATGGCACGTGCTGGCACCTGCTGGTGCGGGGCGTCACTACTCACGTCACTGCCTCCTCCTGAGGCAGGCTTGGCCTTGGATTCTTTGCCCCTCCGGAGCAACCTAGCCGAGGCCGCTCCTAAGGGGGTCTTGCCGCCGTTCTCCTCGCGAGGTCTAGCCCCCTCGTGAGGGTCTTGAACAGCTGGTCGATCAGCTGGGCCATACCGGGCCGTAGTAGGAGCGCGTCACGGCCCGTAGACAGGCAAGTCTGGGTACCCTGGTTCCCTGGACGCCGACAGGACCCTGCCAGAGAAAGAAGAAGAAGCAGATCATGTGGTGCGGCAAGCCACCGCGTACTGCATCCAAGACGGTGAGCTCTACCAAAGATGGCCGAACGACGTGTCCCTGCGATGCATATCCAAGGAGCAGGGACGCAAGTTGCTGGAAGACATACACAACGGAGATTGCGGACACCACTCCTCCTCGCAAACCCTCGTGGGAAAGGCATTCCGCAGCAGATTCTACTGGCCCACCGCGCTCAACGATGCTTCAGAACTGATAAGGTCTTGTAAAGCCTGTCAATTCCATGCAAAACAGATCCACGAGCCCACATAGGGCCTCCAGACCATCCCGCTGTGCTGGACGTTCCCGGTATGGGGGCTGGACATCTTGGGCCCGTTCCCTAGGGCGCCCGGGGCCTACCGTTACCTCTACGTCGCCATTGACAAGTTCAACAAATGGGCGGAGGTGGAAGCCGTCCGCACCATTCTGGCCCGATCGGCAGTCAAATTCATCAAGCGCCTCATGAGTCGCTATGGGATCCCGAACCACATCAAAACCGACAATGGCTCACAATTCACCAGCAATCTCTTCAAAATGTATTGTGCTAACCTTGGAACGCAGATATCCTACGCTTCAGTGGCGCACCCGCAGAACAATGGCCAGGCCAAGCGCGCCAATGCCGAGGTGCGGAGAGTTCTCAAGACAAGGACCTTCGAGAAGAAGCTCGAGGCATGCGGCAGGGGCTGGTTTGACGAACTCTAGTCAGTTCTATGGTCCATCCACACCATCGCGACCAAGCCAATGGGCGAGACCCCGTTCTTCCTCGTCTACAGAGCTGAAGCGGTACTCCCGCACGAGGTCAAGCACCGCTCCCTGCGGGTCTTGGCGTTTGACAAGACAGGCCAGGACACCTCGCAGGGGATGGACCTTGTGATGTGGGAGGAGCATCGTCGTCAAGTCTTGCTCCGAGTAGCGAGGTACCAGCAGGCGCTGTGGCGATAGCACTGCCGTAACATCCGCTCTAGGATGCTCAAGGTAGACGACTTCATCCTGAGGCGGGTACTCTCCAGGGAAGGGCTGCATAAGCACTCGCCCATGTGGGAGGCCCCGTTCTGGATCGCCTGCGTCTCCAGGCCTGAAGCCGTGCGCCTGGAGATGCAGGATGGAGTCCCCATCCTGAAAGCCTGGAACATACAACACCTCCGAAAGATCTACCCATGAAGCAAGGCCCCGTGCATGTGAAGGTCTCCACTCGTGACACTCTCACGTAATAATGAGTGGGGCTGTACATGCCCCGGAGTCTCCTGAGCATCGCCCTGGGGTCTCACGGGGCTTCCTCCCACGTCTCAGTGGCAGCACTTAGCTCCGCGCTACAGAGAAGATGAAGACTAGCCTAGGTGTCGGACGCGGCTGTTCTTCTGCTTGCTTTCTGTAGCCGGTTTGTTTTTTCTGGAATGAAATTTGGAAGCATTTGCTTTTTCTCTCGAAGAGCTTGAATTTCCCCCTCCTTTTGGGTTTTGCTCGCCTCATTCGTCCATACCCCAGGAAGAGCGGCAGTTGCCCGTGGCTCCTCCTAAGCGTGTCCCGCGCGTGGGGGCTACTGGTGCATACCGCAAGGGCCAGCCTGCGGTCACATCTTGCCAAGCCCGGGTACCCCAACGCTTTGGTGTCTTTTATTGTCACTGGACACATTCGAATGATATTGGGCGTGCGCAAGCTTTTTTCCAAGTCCGTGACTCCGAGCACCATGACCAAAAGCTTTCGGCCACAGCTAGCTAAGAAACTAAGGACAAGATTCCTCATGAGATTTCCTGATTTTGCAGTAGCACCACGACCCACGCCTCCGGAGGCTCAACGGCTCCAAGGTTGACAGGAAGGGAGCCTCGTGAGAAAACCTGCGGAATTCAACTTCTACCACGGGCTCGGCAGGCTAAGTTATCCTATCCACACTTAGTAGTAGCACAAATATGAAGACGCAACATGAACAATAGAACATAACATGATATATTGGCACAACACCATAGTCCATTACATATCCCAACGGGGCCCATTCTTAGGAGATGCATGAAAGAACCGAAGGGAGAGGAACGCTCACGACAGCTCCTGAGGCTCGGCATCAGCAACATGGGGGCTCGGTCTGAGCCATCCTCCGGCTTCACAGTGGCGCGACAATGAAATGCTTCGTTGCCTACCCTGACCCGAGCTCAACGGTGCAGCGGCTCATCAGAGCCTCTACTGTCAGCGCTCTTTCCGTAGGAGCAGGAGCCACCGTCGCTAGAAGAATAGCAGGCGTCGTCAAGGACAGGCTCTCCGTCATCACTATCATCCTTGGGGCAGCATCCCGCGTGATGTCTACTACGCAACCTTCTTCTCGTAGATGTTGTTGGGCCTCCAAGTGCAGAGGTTTGTAGGACAGCAGCAAATTTCCCTCAAGTGGATGACCTAAGGTTTATCAATTAGTGGGAGGCATAGGATGAAGATGGTCTCTCTCAAACAACCCTACAGCCAAATAACAAAGAGTCTCTTGTGTCCCCTACACACCCAATACAATGGTAAATTGTACAGGTGCACTAGTTTGGCGAAGAGATGGTGATACAAGTGCAATATGGATGGTAGATATAGGTTTTTGTAATACGAAAATATAAAAACAGCAAGGTAACTAATGATAATAGTGAGCATAAACGGTATTGCAATGCTTTGAAACAAGGCCTAGGGGTTCATACTTTCACTAGTGCAAGTTCTCTCAACAAGGAGAACATAATTAGATCATATAAAAATCCCTCAACATGCAACAAAGAGCCACTCCAAAGTAAGTAATAACGGAGAACAAACGAAGTGATTATTGTAGGGTACGAAACCACCTCAAAGTTATTCTTTCTGATCGATCTATTCAAGAGTCCGTAGTAAAATAACACAAAGCTATTCTTTCCGTTTGATATATCCTAGAGTTTGTACTAGAATAACACCTTAAGACACACATCAACCAAAACCCAAATGTCACCTAGATACTCCATTTTCACCTCAAGTATCCGTGGGCATGATTATACGATATGCATCACACAATCTCAGATTCATCTATTCAACCAACACAAAGAACTTCAAAGAGTGCCCCAAAGTTTCTACCGGAGAGTCAAGACGAAAAGGTGTGCCAACCCCTATGCATAGATTCCCAAGGTCACGGAACCCGCAAGTTGATCACCAAAACATACATCAAGTGAATCAATAGAACACCCCATTGTCACCACGGGTATCTCACGCAAGACATACATCAAGTGTTCTGCTTAAAGACTCAATCCGATAAGATAAAATCAAAGGGAAAACTCAATCCATTACAAGAAAGTAGAGGGGGAGAAACATCATAAGATCCAACTATAGTAGCAAAGCTCGCGATACATCAAGATCGTGCCATCTCAAGAACATGAGAGAGAGAGAGAGAGATCAAACACATAGCTACTGGTACATACCCTCAGCCCCGAGGGTGAACTACTCCCCCTAGTCATGGAGAGCGCTGGGATGATGAAGATGGCCATCGGAGAGGGATTCCCCCTCCGGCAGGGTGCCAGAACGGGTCTATATTGGTTTTCGGTGGCTACAGAGGCTTGCGGCGGCAGAACTCCCGATTTAGGTTTCTTCTCGGGGGTTTATGTAATTATAGGAATTTTGGCGTCGGTATCACGTCATGGGCTCTCCGAGTCTTCCACGAGATAGGGTCCCATGCCCAGGGGGGTAGGGCGCGCCCTCCACCCTCATGGACGACACGGGACTCTTCTGGCCCAACTCTTTTACTCCGGGGGGCTTCTTTTGGTCCATAAAAAATCATCAAAAAATGGCACATCAATTGGAATTCGTTTGGTATTCCTTTTCTCTAAAACTCAAAAACAAGGAAAAACATAAACTGGCACTGGGCTCTAGGTTAATAGGTTAGTCCCAAAAATCATATAAAATAGCATATAAATGCATATAAGACATCTTAGATGGATAATATAATAACATGGAACAATCAAAAGAAGCAATAAAATTAGTATAGCGAGTGTGGAAAAGTGGTGGTAGAAGTTGAGAAATTGTCCCTAAGCAATTGACTATGTTACTAGACCGATAGCAAGTTTTATGTGGGGGAGGCCACTGCTAGCATGTCATCCCTAACTTGGAATTCTATGGACTTATGATTGGAACTATTAGCAAGCATCCGCAACTACTAACGTTCATTAAGGTAAAACCTAACCATAGCATTAAGATATATTGGTCCCCCTTCAATCCCGTATGCATCAATTTCTATGCTAGGTTGAAGCTTCTATCACTCTTGCCCTCCAATACATAGTCCTATCAACATACAACTAACCCTATGGTGTGATCCACGTGCGCTCTCATATGATGGGCACCAAAGGACAGCAACATAACCACAAGCAAATTAAACCAATCATAGCAATTTACCAATTACCGATAGGACAACAAAAATCTTCTCAGACGTCATAGGATGGCAAAACATCATTGGATAATAATATGAAGCATAAAGCACCATGTTCAAGTAGAGGGTACAGCGGGTTGCGGGAGAGTGGACCGCTATAGATAGATGGGGGAAGGTGATGAAGATGTTCGTGAAGATGACGGAGCTGTTCGTGTAGATCGCCGTCGCACGAGGATGGCCCCGGTGGCACTCCAGCGCCACCGAAAGCGAGGGGGAGAGAGCCCCCTTCCTTCCCCTTCTTCCTTGGCCTTCTCCCTAGGTGGGAGAAGGGTTCTCCCTCTGGTCCTTGGTCTCCATGGCATGGGAGGGGCAAGAGCCCCTCCGAGATTGGATCTGTCTCTCTGTCTCTCTCTGTTTCTGTGTTCCCAGATTCTTGCCTTTCACTTTTTCCTATATTCCCGAAGATCCGTAACTCTGACTGGGCTCAAATTTTGACACGATATGTATCCGGACATTGGTTTTCTTGCGGCGAAAGAAGGGCACCATCCGCCTTATGGGGTGGCCACAAGGGTCAAGGGCGTGCCCACCCCCTTGGGGTGCGCCCCCTGCCTCGTGGCCCCCTCAGGCATTGTCTCGCGTTGATTCTTCTTCCCAAAAATCACATATATTCCAAAAAGAATATCCGTCAGTTTTTATCCCGTTTGGTCTCCGTTTCATATGGATATTCTGTAAAACAAAAAACATGCAACAAACATGAACTGGTGCTGGGCACTGGATCAATATGTTAGTCGCAAAAATAGTATAAAAAGTTGCCAAAAGTATATGAAAGTTGTATAATATTGGCATGGAACAATAAAAATTATATATACGACGGAAACGTATCAATGGACCAACTGTATGGTGGGCCTTTAGCAGGCCGAAAGTCACAGCGGGCTCGTACTAGACCATCAAAAGCATGGGCCTTTGAGAGGCCAAAAGTCAGGTCGGAATGTATATGGCCCAACTGTGTAGTGGGCCTTTAGCAGGCTGAAAGCGAAATTGGGCTGATATTGGTCATGAAGAGCATGGTCCATTAAGAGGCCAAAACTCAGGTCCGACTGCAAAAGAACTCATTTATGGGCCGTTAAAGGGCTGAAAGACACACCGAGTTGGAAATTGACCCAACACTTAAATGGGGCGCTAACAGGCTGACAGACGTACATCCTGAAAATTGGCCCATCCCTCGAATGGGCTGTTAATAGGACTAAACCACATGGGGCCTATATTTGGCCCAAATATATAGCGGGCTGTTAACAGGCTCGAACTAACAATGGGCTGCAATGGTGTCGAATAGTTAACGGGCCGTTGACGGGCCGAATTGGCAAATCTCGTATGGGTCGTGGGCTTAAATGGATCAGACACCAGTAGGCCCTGTATGGGCCGGCCTGCAAGGTCAGCCTCTTCACCAAGTGGGCCACTGTTGGGCCTTGCCACGTGCCAACGTATCATAGGCGCCTCTCGTGCAATGAGTGGACGACATCTGTCCCAACATTGATTGGACACGTCGATCCTCCAGCGAATAAGAATTTTACACGTGGAAAATCCCCATTGGTCGGGGCTGTTAACGGGTTATCTGATCCAGATCGGAACCCGATAGCTTAACAACGACTTGTTACGGTGGATGCCACGTGTCGGTTACCCTTGACGAAAAGACATCCATGACGCGCGATTATCATCATGGAAGTGGACACTTCTGTGATGATAATTTTGGTATTGTCATGGAACACTTCTACGACAACACATGTATGACTATCTTGATTCTATCATAAAATATCCATGGATGTACTTGCATGACAGATAACATGACCTACTGTGACAAACATGTATTATCTCGGAAGTGTTTTTTTTGTAGTGATACCAGGTCTCCTGACGGGGCACCCCGGGAAAGAGGTTAGTTCCTTTGGAGGGAATCTTTTAGAGGAGCTATCCATAGCACACGAGAGAGCTCGGAAATCCATCAAAAGTATGGCCAAAGAGTTGTGCCCAACAGAGAGTCCTCCGGAAGGAATGACTGAATTGGCCCACCACTTTAAAGGACCAAGGCGCCATTTTGAATTATGGAAGATATCGACTTGTCAAGAAGGAGCACGAGAGGCCTGGGCGATGGTGAAGACCCGGTTTACCAAACTCGACACCGGACACATGGCTCGGTTTAGACCAAAGGGGCCAGATGGGCAAGAGATACCACTTCGCCTAGTGTATGACCAAGTTATGCCTGCTGCTCGGTACTCCCAACAAGATTGTGCCTTGGGCTGCTTGATAGACAATGTCGACAAAGATTAGGGTGCATGATTCTATGTGTGTATGTACTATACATTGAGCCTTCTCTATCCGCATTAAAAACATTGTCTTAACAGGGGATCACTTATGGTAACCAAGCAATCCGGCTATCTGGTGTGAATAGACAAAAACATGTGCGCAGTGTTATGTTATATTACTTTGTGACGTAAGAAACATCTTCCGAATAAAATAGTTCCTGCAAGGGTTCCTTTCTTCAGGCATAGTATGTTAACCATAAACTTTTAGTCTAGATACATGTGGTATGTGGATACTAGTGATTTTTGGGAACCAACCCCATGATTGTGGCGGTGAGCGCCTGGTTATTTTCACTTCCGTCGAGGCCGACCCATTATTTTCTTTAAGAATGCTAGCTATCAGCTTCACCCGTCTGAGGTACGTACATGGGTTACCTTGTCGTCACAATAGCATAGGTGCTCCCTTTACTCCCTAGTCAAACAATCGAGAACGTAGGGGTAAGCACAAGAGCGAGGCAACCCAGTTTGGCAAAAACTTTAAGTCAAATAGGTGCATATAATGGCTCGAAGGATACGGGAAGGGTATAAGCACAAAGAAGATGAACACGTTGCGCGAAAAGTATATTAATAAGACTCTTAAAAAAGGAGCCGCCAGGTAAATATGGGTGATACATTTGAAGATGTATATGGAATGGACTTGACGTAGTTTGGTTTATCCGAACCTAGGCTGGGAGGTTACAACCACGTAAAAAAAGAAAAAAAGAAAAAAAAGGAAATTAGAGGGTGGTAGTGACAACACCGAACTAGCCGTAGAAGCTTCGGAACAGAGCTGCGTTCCATGGGTTTGGTTCGAGGCGGATGTCCGGAGGATTGCCAAGACGATATGCCCCTCTTGCCAATACTTCATTTATTATGAAAGGGCCCTCCCATTTTGGCGAAAGCTTGTGGTTCTATTTCTCAGGGAGGCGGAGGATGAGTTCTCCAACATTGTATGCCTTCACCCGAACCTCCCGGATCCTATAGCGACGTGCTTGCCATTGATAGAATGTAGAGCGTGCACGGGCTATGTCGTGCTCTCCTTCCAGGGCATCTATGTCGTCCTACTGATCCAACTCAACTTCCGTTTCCTCGTACACGCGTACTGTGGGTGTGTTGTGGATGAGATCACATGGAAGAACTGCCTCTGTACCGTACAACATAAAAAAGGGGTGTACCCTATTAAACGATTAGGGGTTCTGCGCAGTCCCCATAGTACGGGGTAGAGCTCCTCTACCCAGTGGCAATTAGATTCTTTCAGGGAGCAGACTGGATGAGGCTTTGTGCCACTCATTATCAGTCTGTTGGCCCGCTCTACATGTCCATTAGTTTGTGGATGGTATACCGAGGCGTAATCAAGCTTAATTCCCATATTGGCGCACGAGTCTTTAACTTACTGGGCTGTGACGTTGGATCAATTGTCCATGATTATGCTGTCGGCAACATCATAGCGGTGGACCACGCTGGAGATTAATTTGACCACCGCTCTAGACTCTCCCAAGGTTACTAGTTTTTCCTCGGTCCATTTGGTGAATTTGTCGACCATAACCAGTAAATATTTCTTATTCTTGGTCCCCCCTTTGAGTGGTCTGACCATGTCGAGCCCCCAAACCACGAAAGTCCAAGTGATCGGTATTGTCCAGAGGGCCGTGGGTGGCATATGGCTCTGATTTGTGAAAAGCTGACATCCTACGCAATGTTGGACTAGATTTCGTGCGTCCATGCGAGCTATGAGCCAGAAGAACCCTGATTGGATGGCTTTTCCTACCAAATCCCGGGCTGCAGCATGGTGGCCGCCCATGCCGGCGTGTATCTCAGCCAAAAGTTGTTGCTCCTCCTCCTCGGATATACATCTCTGGAGGATTCCCGTAGTGCATTTCTTGTATAGCTCTCCTTCATGGACTTTGTAGGCTTTGGATCGCCAAACAATGCGTCGTGCCTCAATCTGATTGTCGGGAAGCTCTTTGCGCAAGAGATAAGCGAGAAAGGGCTCGGTCCATGGTGCGATTATGGCCATATTTTGGTGAGCGGAGGGTGTTTTTTCGAGTGTGGAGCCACCGATGATGCTATCGTCTGGCTTGATTTCTGGAGTGCCGACTTTTTCGGGCCCGTTGATCTTTACGCCATTGTCCCCCTCTTGCCAAACTACGGACGGTTCGATGAGTCGTTCCAAGAAGGTGTTCTTAGGGTCTGGGTTGCATTTGGCGCCCATGCGGGCAAGGTCATCCGTGGCTTGATTGTTGTCTCGGGAGACCTGGTGAAATTCCAACCCCTCATTATCAGGCTAACATTTTTAGGATGGCATTTCTGTAAGGCGCCATTTTTGGGTCTTTGGCATCGAATTTCCCGTTGACTTGTGAGATGGTGAGGTTTGAATCTCCCCGTACCTAGAGCCTTTGTACACCCATTGACGTTGCCATCCGAATATCATGCAACAGTGTCCTATATTTGTCTACGTTGTTGAAGTCCGTGTACAGGATCTGCAAGACGTACCGAATGTTGTCACCGGTGGGAGATGTAAGGATCACCCCAGCCCCTAGTCCAGCTAACATTTTAGAGCCGTTGAAGTACATTGTCCAATGCAAATATGTAATGTATTCACAGGGAAGTTTGGCTTATGTCCATTCGGCTAGGAAATGAGACCAACACCTGAGATTTAATAGCTCAGCATGGCTTGTACTCGATTTCAAAAGGAATGAGCTCTATGGCCTATTTGGCAATGCGGCTCGTGGTGTCTCTGTTATGGGTAATGTCATTTAAGGGTACGTTGGATGCCACTGTCACCAAACACTCTTGAAAGTAGTGTCGGAGTTTTTGGGATGCCATTAAAACAATGTAGGCTATCTTATGGTAATGAGGATGTCGAGATTTGCATGGGGTAAGCACTTCTGAAACATAGTAGACTGGCTTTTGAACCCGGAACTTGTGGCCTTCCGCTTCTCACTCTACGATGAGTACCACACTTACCACTTGGTTTGTGGACGAGATGTATAATAACATAGGCTCACCGATGTCTGGTCTGGCTAATATAGGGTTTCTTGCTAGGAGTGTTTTTACTTCTTCCAGTGTGGCAGGTGCCTCATCGGTCCACTCAAAGTTTTTGGTCTTCTTAAGCAACCTGTAGAGTGGCAGTGCATTTTCTCCAAGGCATAAGATGAAGCGGCTCAACACCGCCACACAGCCTGCCAGCTTTTGGACGAGTTTAAGCTCCGTGGGGATTGCTAGCTGGGACAGGGCCTGAATTTTAGATGGATTGGCCTCGATCCCTCTATGAGAAATAATAAATCCGAGCAACTTTCCGGCAGGGACCCCGAAGAAGGATTTGTCCGGGTTGAACCGTATGTCGTAAGCCCGCAAATTTTCAAAGGTCTGACGAAGGTCATTCACTAGCTGGCTAGTGTGTTTGGTTTTAATGACCACATCGTCCACATACGCTTCGACTGTTTTGCCGATTTGGTTTTCGAGGCATGTTTGAATCATGCGTTGATATGTGGCTCCTATGTTTTTAGCCCGAAGGGCATTGCGTTGAAGCAGAATGGCCCATAAGGAGTGATGAATGCAGTTGCGGCTTGGTCGGATTCCTTCATCTTGATTTCATGGTATCCGGAATAGGCGTCGAGGAAGCACAGTGAGTCGTGCCCGGTGGTGGCATCGATGATCTGGTCTATCCTGGGGGAAGGGATCCTTGGGGCAAGCTTTATTTAAGTCTTTCAAATCGACACATAGCCTCCAGGATTTATCCTTTTTGGGTACCATGACCAGTTTTGCTAACCACTGGGATGTTTGATTTCACGGATGAATCCGGCTCCCAGTAACTTCGCTAATTCCTCCCCCATGGCTTGATGTTTGGTTCGAAAAAGCAGCGCAATGCCAGTTTAAGTGGCTTGAAGCCCTTTATTATGTTAAGGCTATGTTCCGCTAGTCTTCATGGGATTCTGGGCATATCCAAAGGGTGTCAGGCAAATATGTCCCAATTCTCATGCAGGAATGTTCGTAGTGCTTCGTCAACTGCGGGGTCCATGGACGCTATTTTTTCAGGTCCATTGGCTGTACTTGGAATTTGATTATCTCATCAGCTGGCTTGAACGATGTAGATTTGGACCTTTTACTGAGGACCACGTCGTCCCTATCGACCATTGTGGGGAGCGTAGTTAATTCCTCAGCTACAAGGGCCTCAGACAGTGCCTCACGGACGAGTGATGCTATTTTGTTTTCGGCTTGAAGAGCTTTGACCGGATCGCTGGTGAGTGTGATCATGCCATTGGGCCCTAGCATTTTGAGTTTCATATACCGTAATGTGGTATAACGTGAAATCTGCAGAATGTCTCACAGCCTAGTAAAGCGTGGTATCCTCTATGGAAGGTCACAATGTGGATCAACAATGTTTCAGATCCATAATTGTCGAGCTTGCCGGATTCTACGTCTAGGGTAACCCATCTGGAGCAGCATGATTCTCTGCCAGGGATAATCCCCCAAAAGGTGATATAGCTTTGTTCGATGCGCGATTTGTTGAACTACATTTTGTCAAGGGTGTCCTCGTAAATAAGGTTCAGACCGCGACCATCGTCCATCAATACTTATGTTTATCTGAAGTCGTCCACTATGGATCGAGGACTAGTGCGGCGGGTGCTCGGTTCGGGCGGGCCCTTGGCTTGTCTTTTTCATCATTGGTGATTGGCGTGTATGTCCATGACTGTGTGGCTGTAACCTGGTAGACCTGGCCGAGCTCTCGAAGGGCCCTTTTCCTTTCATTATTTGAAGAGAATGTCTTGTAGATTGTCAGGACATCATTATTGTCATTTGGAGGTGTTGTTGATCGTCTAGCTTCGTCGCTCTTGGCCACCTGCCTCACCACCCAACGAGGTTGAAGCCTGTGGTTTGGCTTTGTATTAAGCAAGGTCGAGTGTATGGGGCATGGCTTTTCCATTAGCTCGTCTAGGACTAATCGGGTTCATGTGAGGGGTCTGTTCTTATTTTCGGCGGGCTCGTATCCGGGCAACTGCCGTGAGTATGCGCGTTTTTCCTGGGCTTTTCTAGGTTTCTTGTCATAAGTTGTCTCTTCACGCATTTCTTGTGCCCTCCGGGCACTTTCCATGGCACAATATTTGTGTACCAGGTTGGACAGTTTGGTGAAACTTTGCACATGACAACGGGCGAGGGCATTCAGGATTCCTTCGTGCCGGCAGTTGAACCCGAAGGTAGCTATACTTCTTTATCGCAATAATCCATGATCTTGTCTTTAACCAGGAGGAATCTAGCCCAGTAATAATGGACCATCTCTCCAGGCTGTTGCTTGATGTACATCAGATCAAATACGTCCGGGTTTCCTGAATCCGGAGAGTATTCAGCATAGGTGGTGGGTGGGAAAAAAATCTTTGCCTTCCCATGGGTTGTGAGTCTGGAGCTTCGGAAGTGGTGACCCATTATTTACTATGTCTAGAACCTCTTGCTCGCCATCTGGACTATCGTCCATGTGTGATTGTGTTGACTCAAGGTCGCATCTCGTGTTATGGTTTACATCCGGGCTCTTCTCCGGGCGAACAGCTGCTTCCTGGTGGGAGGCCTAGACGGGATGAACGGAGACCCGGGTGTATATTGTCTTCAACTTTAGAGATCGTGATCCCTCGGCCATCTCTTCAATGGCAGCGATGAGGTGTGTGACGGGCGGGGTGCGGATCTCCCTGTCGTCAGGTTTAAGCCCGATTTGATCGTAGGCTGGGGATCAGCCAATAGAAATTCCCATAGCGCAAAATCGATCTAGCACATCATTTATTCCTGAGGGGTTCGTCAAGCCCAGGCTGTCTAAGTATTCCATCGAGCGGTCTTCGGATGATCTGACGGGGTCCGGCTTTAAGGCCGTGTCCCGGATAATGTTGGTTTTTGTCCGCCATTGCTAACCCCGAGGCCAAGGCGTTGGGTTCGGCAGTCTTTTTGGCGGGAGCCAAGTATCTTGTAAGGATGAGATTTTCTCGAGGATTGGTGTCGGACTCTAGGTTCCCACGAGCGGACTCATGGTTTATGATCTGGCAAAGGCGATCGGTCCGATCGTCGCGCAGTGTGATGCTGCCGAACGAAAAGATCTGGCCGGGAACGAAGATGTCCCTGGCATCGACAGCGTTGCCAATGACTAAGCAAGCCATTGATCCTTCGGTGATCCGACAGTAGAACTCTCGATGAAAGCGCCAATGTCGGTGTTAAAACCTATGGATGTCGGGTAGGGGGTCCCGAGCTATGGATATTGGATCAATAGGGAACAGGAGATGAAGAAAACAATGTTTACCCAGGTTCGGTCCCTCTCTAAGAGTTAAACCCTACGTCCTCCTTGATTATATTATGGTGTACAGGATGGTAACAGAGTTGATCTACCACGAGATTAGATGAGCTAAGCTTATGCTAGTAAGACAATGGTTGTTGTAAACTCCATGGACCTAAACCCTCTAGTTAATATAGGCATCAGGGGTACTAGGGTTACACATTGTCGGTTACAATTAACGAAGTAACACGCCGAATATTCCATCTTGACTTGGAGGATACACCAAGCCTCCGAGAGTTTCTTGTTCGGCCATAGAGTCATGTGATAGTCCAGCCATGCAGTAGCCACGCAGCGGCCCACCTATCCGGCTCGCGAGAAGTGGGTCGGCACTCCGAGGACCCCTTAGTCCAGGACTCCCTCAACGTAGTTAACTAGTTCTAGCAAATGATACTAGCTACCTACATCCACAACATAGGCAATAATTCTTGATGCTGGATTAAGTTCCGGGGTGTGTGAAACAAGTGACTTAATTGAAAAAATTTCTAGCCCCACACTAAACTTTGTAAAATACGCTTGACCCGCTAGAAGAGCATCCATCTTAAGCACTCTCTTGTGTATGCGACGGTTCACTATTCTCGACTATGATGAAAGCCAAGGAACTGTTAGCAGATCGTTGACAGGCAGTGCCGATCAATTGTTAGAACCTTGTAACAAAGCATAGCAAGAACATCAACCCTCACATCAACAAGTGATTTAGATCACAACTTGTACGTACTCATATAACGACTCATGATGCCACTGTTGGGTAATCTAGTAGAAAACAACAACAAAATTGCGCCTACGCACACCCAAGATCAATATAAAGATGCGTAACAGGTTGGGATCGCGATCATTACTGTCACCGAATTGTAGCTAAAGACGAACATGTTGGTGTAGATCGTACTGGGAGTCCCACAAGCCCTTGATGAACGATCCCGCGAACCGCCCATGAATGGTCCCCCAGACCAAAGACCGAAAGCACGACTTTTCTAGTTAGTTGCAGGCGTGCAACCTTCAGGGTCCGGCAGGGCTTCACCGTCCAGAGCTAATCATCGTTGGAGAATTAGAACCACATGTCTTTTAATTTTGAGAATTAGAGCATTAGTCCACCTCTAATTAGTCAACTTGGACCAACTAGAACTTGAAAAACTAGAGAAGGCTACAAAACTTGTGTATCCAAAGAGCACAAATCCTCAAATATATATATATAGGTTAGAGGGGATACGGAGGGCTTTCCGCCTTGGTGCTCCGACCAGGGGGGAGGAGTCGACTCCTGTCCTCCCCTACCCCACTTCGGCATTGTTCCTTGGGGAAGTGGGCGCCTCCCCCACTTGGGCCTTGGTGGCCCACATTGCCTTCCACCAATTGGCCTTTTTAAGCCCGTTGATAATAAATTTAAGATAAAAGTGTTCTAAATGTTTTTAGACCATTATATATAATTTAAAGTCACTGGAAACATTTTCCGCCTATATATATTTATCGATAATACCTGGTATTACCCGATACTCTCTGAAACCCTTCAAGTGACCCAGAAACACTTTTGGATTATCTCAGAACTATTCCAAACATTAATGAAACAATTCCACAAATATATTCTCATCACTCTCGTCCTACTAACACTCAGAAGATCGTGAATGAATTAAGCTTGTGACCCTATACATACGGTAACTCATAGACATGAATGAAACCCTGATACGTCTTCAATGTATCAATAATTTTAGATTGTTCCATCTATTATATTATCAACTTTGGATGTTTATATGCATGAATATGCTATTTTATATTATTTTTCGGACTAGCTTATTAACCTAGTGCCCAGTGCCAGTTTCTGTGTTTTCCTTGTTTTTGAGCTTCGAAGAAAAGGAATATCAAACAGAGTCCACATGGAATAAAACTTTCACAATGATTTTTCTTGGACCAGAAGACATCCAGAGGACTTGGAGTCCAAGTCAAAAGATCCCAGAGGCAGCGACAAGCTAGGGGGCGTGCCCTAGGGGGCGCCCCTAGAGCTTGTGGCCCCCTGGTGGACCCCCTGGCCCCGTTCCTTGGCCTATATATTCGCAAATGTTCCCAAAACCCTAGAGGAACAGATGAAAATACTTTTCCACCACCGCATGTCTCTGTTCCCGTGAGATCCCATCTAGAGGCCTTTTTCGGTACTCCGTCGGAGGGGGATTCGATCATAGAGGGCATCTACATAAACCTTGCTACCCCTCCGATGATGCCTGAGTAGTTTACCACAGACCTACAGGTCTATAACTTGTAGCTAGATGGCTTCTTCTCTCTCTTTGATCTTCAATACAGTGTCCTCCTCGATGTTCTTGGAGATCTATTCGATGTAATCTTCCTTTGTGGTGTGTTTGTCGAGATTTAATGAATTGTGGATTTATGATCAGATTATCTATGAATATTATTTGTGTCTTCTTTGAACTCTTTTATGCATGATTAAGATAGCTTTGTATTGATTTTCGATCTATCGATTTGGTTTGGCCAACTAGATTGGTATTTCTTGAAGTGAGAGAGGTGCTTTGTGATGGGTTCAATCATGCGGTGTCCTCACCCAGTGACAGAAAGGGTAGTGAGGCACATATTGTATTGTTGCTGTTACCCTAAGGGTAACTGGATTAGGTTTATATCATATTGCATGAGTTTATCCCTCTACATCATCTCATCTTGCTTATGGCAAAAATCTGTTTTTAACATAATACTCTAGATGCATGATGGATAGCAGTCGATGAGTGGAGTAATAGTAGTAGATGCAGCCAGGAGTCGGTCTACTTGTCACAGACGTGACGCCTTTATTCATGATCTTTGCCTTATATATCGTCATAACTTTGTGCTTTTCTATCAATTGCTCAATAGTAATTTGTTCACCCACTATATGCTTTCTTAGAGAGAGAAGCCTCTAGTGAATCCTATGGCCCGGAGGTCTATTTTCCATCATATATTTTCAGATCTATAAAACCAAAAACCCAAAAATTTGTTGCCGCAATCATTTTGTGTTTACTTTATTTAGATTTTTACTTTAGTTTTAAATCTATCTATATTAGATCTCACTCTTGTTCGTGACGGTGAAGGGATTGACAAGCCCCTTTCCGCGTAGTGGGCAAGTGTTTGTTAGTTTGTGCATGCGCATAGATTGGAGACTTTCTTGTACCTCATACTAGATTGATACCTTGGTTCTGAACTGGGGGAAATACTTATCTCTACTTTGCTGCATCACCCTTTCCTCTTCAAGGGAAAAATAAACGCAAGCTCAAGAAGTTGCAAACCCCTCCATTCAATGTCGGTGTACAAAAAGAGGGGTACACTTTTTGTAACCCTATGACTGTGCACGGGCAGTCTGAGCCACAGGCACCACCACACCAAGCGCAGCAGGGGAGGTGAGCCAAGGTAAGACCGAAGCTCGATGGAACTGGAGCAACTCCAAGAACAAGACCACAAAGAGCAAAGGGACTAAGCGGCTTCCCCCGGCAAGATCCTTGCCAGGGACCACTTTCAGCAGCCCTCGCAAGATCCTTGCCGAGGCCGGCTCTGGCAGCCCCGACAAGACCATTGCCACGATAGCTCGCCCCACGCCTATGGAGCGGATCACCCTTGAGTCCACAGCCCCCATGGGGCAAGGATTCGGGAGATATCCCCGTGGTGGCATGCAGATCTTTGTGAAGACATTCAAGGACAGATACACACACTAAGAGGACAACGACCCTTGGCGGGGTCCCAGCCAAGGAGGACCACAAGGCCTTCGGCAAGCACCTTGCCGGGGATGGCAGCAGGCGCCGCGGCAAGACCCTTGCCGCGGGCCCCGGCAAGGCCCTTGCCGAGGACACCCGCAGGGCCACCGTGAGGCCTGCGCCAACTGGGTTTCCACCGCCCCATGCAGCTACCAACCCAACCAGCTAGGCAGGCTCCTGCGCGACAACATGCAGATCTTCATGGAGACCCGCCGTTGCGCCACCTCAGCTGCCTGCCTGCCTAAGTGGCACCTCAGGAACCGCTGGCCAAGGCGCGTGTCAACACAAGGAGGAGCGGCGACGGACAAGACGAACGTCTCCCCTCATCCCCGATAAAGCAAGGACACCTAAGCCAAGCTCATTAAATGCGCCTTGTCCTGTAATGCGAGGGATAACCTCGCACCACTATACCCTTTCCACCTCCTGCGTGCCACTGTGGCAACCCCTTTATCCTATAAAAGGAGGCCCGAGGCGACTAGGAGAAGGATTCGGCTTTTTAGAACTCCTCCTGACTTGGCTTTCGGAGCTCCTCACTAGCTGAAGAACACAAACATATAATCCACCAAAGTAGGAGTAGGGTTTTACGCATCTTTGTGGCCCGAACCTGGATAAAGGAACCGTGTGCTAACTGTTAGATCCGCCCTTCTCTCAACCCCGCGCCCCGCAACCATAGTAGGGATTCTTGTTAACCCATAGGTGTCGATCCAAATACACCGACATCTTTGGCGTGCCAGGTAGGGGCGTATGCGGTTGTGAGGATCGGCTTTAGCAGTTAGGTCGGCGCTCCTTCATCATCATGGCGCCCAAGAAGAAGACGACGGTGGCGATTGGCCAATCGGAAGCCGCATAGCCCATCCCGACACGGGCGAGCAGCGGACCGGTCGCGGAAAGAACCCGAGGCGCTGCTCGCGACCACCAACACCGTCCCAGTAGCCAGAGTTTGGGAGGTGGCGATGTTTGTGCGCCTGGTAACGGGCCGCACACCGCAGTTCCAAAGATGAAGCCAGGCCCTCCGCGGGTGGCGCGGGGCCTTCCAAGGTCGCTGCCGCATCACCCGAAGGCGATGCAAGGGCCTCCAGAAATCCCACGCCGGTGCCAACTGCGCGCTCCTCTCAAGCAGCGCGTGACGAACGGCGTCGTCACCCCAAAGATCCCGGGCGTCGCCATGGGAAGAGCTCCGAGCGCCACCCGGGACGTAGAAGACCTGCCCGCCTGCCGAAGCACTGGTGGAGATGGTATGCGACCGCGGGATCGTGATGGGGCTCCTCCTGACACGATCAGGGGTCGAAGCGTGTCGCGGTCCGTGCTAGTTTCGCTACCGTTGACCCCAGCCGAAGCCCTGGCGCGCGCGCAGTTGCTCCTTGACTTTCCTCCCATTACGGGGAAACTCGACGAATGGAGAGCCACCATCCGAAGCCTTGTCGCCGTCGCCAACAAGGATGAACCAAATCCAGCGGAGCTCCATAGTCGACGCTCCGATGGAGTCCCACGCACCGGCGGCGGGAGGGCCGGCAGCGCCGTGGCTACGGTGCATTCGCCTCCTCCTCGTCCGGTGCCGCGTGCGTCGACTAGTCGGGATGTCGCGGGCGACGCCATTTCCATAGCATCGTCCGACCCATGGACCCACGGTGACCAGCGTCAAGTTCTTCAGGAGCGAGCTCATGAAGACGCTCGAACCACCATCGAGCGCCGGCGCGGAGCGCGCCACCAGTCAGACAGGCGAGCGGGGCCTGCTGTGGACCGCCCAACACCGGAGAGCCCTGGGGGTCTACCTTACGAGGTAGGTTGTCCGGCTTTTACCCGTGAGCTGCGGCAGTTCCAGTGGCCCTCTCAACGCACCTTCAAGCCTGACGTTGGCGAGAAGTACAACGGCAAGACCCACCTGTCAGAGTTCCTCAGCATCTACACCATCGCGATGCAAGCCGCTGGGGCCCGCGACGATAAGGTGCTTGCAAATTACTTTCCGTTGGCTCTTAAAGCTAACGCCATTTCGTGGTTGATGCACTTGCTAGTAGACTCTATTTCCTCCTGGTCTGACTTGTGCCATGAGTTTGTTGGCGCCTTTACTGGAGGTCACCAAGCCCATGGCCAAGCGAGTGACCTGCACGTCATACCCCAGAAGGAAGGCGAGAGTCTGCGCAAGTACATACAAAGGTTCATCCGGGTGCAGTAGAACATCCCTGATGTTCACCCTGCCGCCATCATCAGCGCGTTCCATCAGAACGTGCGTAACCGAAGATGCGTGAAGAACTGGCGATGACCAAGGTGAAAGATGTGGCAGAACTCTATGTTCTCGCTGACAGATGTGCCCGGGCTGAAGAGGGAAGGAAGTACCCTGGCGAAGGTGCCTGCGCGGAAACCGACTCTTTAGATGACGATACTACCACCCAGGCAAAGAAAGGCCGGCACCGTAACAGGGAGCGCAAGGGTAAAGCCGTGCTCGCCGTCGAGGGATCTGATGACACCGGCTCCGCCAAGAAAACCAGGGCGGGTGACCCCGGCAAGGAAATTGCCGGGTGTGTCGCCTGTCGGGCCTTGGCGGCTGCCAAGAAGCCAGGAAACTCCGGCAAGCGATATTGCAAGATCCATCGCACCAAGGGCCATGATCTCCAAGACTGCCGACAGGTTGAGCTCCTTGCTGAGAAGCAGAGGGCTGAATATGAGAGGCGGGACAAGGAGAAGGGCCAGGATGGTGCCGAAGGGTCCGGCAAAAGCGTGACGGCCAAGCAGGCCGTCGCGGCAAGGATAAACAACAGGAGAGGCCCGCCCGGGGCCGTGACAGAAGGCCCGAAGACGAAGATCACGAGGAGGACGACGAGTCTGGCGACCAAGAATTTCATAAAGCTACGGAGGCCATGTGCGTCGATGGCGGCGCCTCGCTGCATACCTCTCACCGCCAACTTAAACAGTGGGCGCGTGAGATTACAGCGGCGGAGCCATAGTCCGGTGCCCAAAAGCCGCTGAAATGGTCCAGCAAACCTATCATCTTTGACGCTGAGGATCACCCTGATCGCACTACTACGGTCGGGTGCTTGCCATTGTTGGTTTCGCCAACAATACGCAACCTCAAAGTGACAAAGATGCTAGTCGATGGCGGGGCCGGTTTGAACCTACTCTCGCCCACCGTGATCGAGAAGCTGCAAGTTCCTGATGGAGACCTCAAAGAGACGGACACGTTTCAGGGGGTCAACCCAGGGAGGAGCCAACCAAAGGGGAAGGTCACGCTGCCCGTCACTTTTGGAAGTGATCTGAACTATAGGACAGAGAGGATTATGTTCGATATTGCCAAGATCCCGTTGCCGTACAACGGGATCCTTGGCCGCCCAGCGCTGACCAAGTTCATGGCAGCGTCACACTACGCCTACAACACCCTGAAGATGCCAGGACCTGTGACGATCATCACCATCCCCTCCGATAAGAAAGATGCGATGATCTACGCTGACCAACTGTACCAGCAAGCGGTTGCAGCAGCTGCCGCTACGAGGGCACTTGCTCCTACCACTGGAGCCCCGGGAGGGAAGCAGAAGAAGACTGGTGAGACCTCATACACCCACTCCGGCAAGCGCACCTCTTCGGAGTGCTGTGCTCCCATCGAGGACGTGCCAGAGAGCTCCACTGGAAAGAAGAAGGTCGGTGAGACCTCGGACACCCACTGTCACATCCCCAGCTTCACCTTGCAATAGGACAACTCTTGCATGTTGCATCATGTTTAATTTTTCTCAGAAACTGGAAATGGGGTTTGGCTAAACCCTAGCATCAAAGGAATTCACTAAGTTCACCTAAAATATTTTCAGTAAATCCAAATGGCTTTCAAAAAAATGTTCATCATTTATGGAAAATACTGTTAACAGTAACCAGAGGTGATGCACATTTTTCCATGACATATTTGGACTCTGAATTAAATCATACTCTATTTGCATTTGGGCATTTAAATGCTTTAAAATATTTTAAATGCTTAAATAATCATAAACTAAAAATTTTACTGTTGGTTTTATTCTAAACAGTAGCCATGCTTAGTTTCATGATTTTTGGAAATGCTCTCGCATTTTTACTAAAGCCAAAACAAATATCAAAAATAGAAAACAGTAATTAAAATAGAAAACAGAGAGAGAGAGAGAGAGAGAGAGAGAGGAAACTACCTGGGCCGTTTACCTGTCCAGCGTGGCGGCCCAGCACTGTTGGCCCAGCCCACTGCTGTAGAGGCCCAGCCCAGCACCGCCTCCTTCAACCTCGTGCCAGAAGGCACGAGGGCGTGTGCCCGCGGTGCGCCAGCACGCGCACGGCCACCGACGGCCACCTCCTGCTTGCCGCTTCGCCCTGGACGTCCCTGGCGTCTCCATGCAACTCCCTGGTCCCTCTCTCACTCACCCCGTGTTCTTTCCCCTCTCCTGCTCTCTCTCCCGCCCGGACCGAACGCGTCAGAGAGCGCCGCCGTGCGCCGTCGTGGCCACAGCCACCGCCTCACCCCACTGTCGTGACCACGAGCTCTGCGCCGTCCTCCTCATCATCCTCGCCGAGGAACGCATCGCGGGAGTGCCTGCAACGCCGGCATCGTCTCCGTCCTCAACCTCGGGTTTCCGTCGGACGCCGTCGTTGATTCGCCGCCCGCTGCACTTCCCCGAGCCCACTGAGCTGCGCTTCGACCTCGCAGTGAGCTCCTCCGCCGTTTCCCCAGTCCTCGTGGCCTGTAAGTTGCCATAGCCGTCGCCCCCTTTGCTTACCGTAGCGGCCGCCGCACGGGCTCATCGTCGGCGAAGCCTCAGTGACCATTTGGTCCCGCGTGTGCGTCTGTTGCACTCGCAACGTCCCGTAGAGCAACGCTAGCGCGACAACCAGCCCGTTTGCAAGCCACGGCGCTAACCCCGCACCCACCGGAGCTCCGGCCACCGCCTCGCTTGCTGCCGTTGTTGTTTCCGACCACCCCAGCCCCTCCAGCTGCTACCAAATGATGCGCCGCGCCGAGCCGCGTCTGTAGAACCCAGCCACGCAAGCTCCCGTCGCCGGAAACGGCCGGAAGGGCAACTCCGGCGAGCCACCGCCGTGTTATTGGTCGCCGGCGCCTATCGCCGACGTGGCCACTTAATTAGGGCCTAACCACCCGGAAATCACGCCCTAGTGCCACTGCCATGTGGGCCCCAGTGCCTTAATTAATTAGTTTAATTTTCCTGTTTAGTTTAGTACTAATCCCGTGGACCCCACGTGCCAGTTTTGACTTTGGTCAAGTCAACGTTGACTGGTCCCACCTGTCATCCACCAAAACCAGCCTAGAGCCACTAACAAGCGGGCCCCACTGGTCAGGTTTGACCTGGACCAGCCTCTGTTGACTGCTGACATCATAGTGACGTTATGCTGACGCAATAAGTGTTTTCTGGAATTTTAAATAAATAAGAAATGATTTATTTATTTCAAAAAATATTCAAAACTTCTAAAAATAATATAAAATCAACCGTAGCTCAGATGAAAATAATTTATATGTGAAAAATGATCAGAAAAATATGAGGAATCTGTTTATGGCATTTTCATGCATGTTTGAACAAGTTAAACCTCCTGATCAGATCAAATCAATTAAATGACAATTAATTAATCACATATGGAGTTTGAATTTGAATCATTGGTTCAAACCAACTTCATTTCATATGGTTGCTAATGGCATTAGCTCAATCAACAACATATTGCCATGTCATGATCATGCATCATATTGTCGCATTGCATTGATTGTGTTTTCTCTGTGTTGCCGGTATTTGTCCCCTCTCAGTAGACGTTGTTCCGACGATGCGATCAATGACACCGATGAAGACCCAATGTTATCTTCAGAAGTGCCAGGCAAGCAAAACCTCATTGAGCATTCGGATACAATCCCACTCTCTCGCTCTTGCTCTCTTTTACAGCATTAGGACAACAACGCTTCAACTGTTACCTGCTGCGGTAGTTGAACCCCTTTCCACCGCGTGACCTGTCATTGCAATAGTAAATAGTTGAAACCCACTAGTATGAGTAGGAGTTGTTTGAGCCATGTTGTGCCTACTCATTCATGCTTTCTGGTTATGCCTGCTATTGCTTAGAGTTGTGTCAGGTCTGATTCATCGGGGATGAGTTGGAAGGGTGATAAACATGTCCTACCTGTGTGAGAGCTAAGTGTGTGAACATGATTTGGTAAAGGTAGCGATGAGAGGCCATGTAGGAGTACATGGTGGGTTGTCTCATTTCAGCCGTCCTCAGGAACTGAGTTCTGTGTTTGTGATCCATGAAACAGCTACTACCACACATTGGGATCCTTAATTGACTCTCTCGACTTATTAATCAACATGATCTCTATCCAGGAGTTTCAATTAGTTTCTGGTGTTTGTAGTTTACTGGAGGTCGTGCGCAGCACTGACCCTCGGGGTGGGCTATGACGCGGCGGGTACGTGGCACGGTGTACCGATCACCCGTTTGGTGATGCGGGAACCCTGTACACATCGTTTGGGGCCGTGAGCGACACCCCGGCCGGATCTCCCCACGGATGGAACCGAAATAGGCGATAAACCTGGACGAGAGACTTGTGTGGTTAGTCAGGTCGTGGCCGACACCCTCGCCAGGCTTCCGCTTGAAGGTTGCCGAGATACATGATGTGTACATGGCGGTAAGTGGCGAGAGCATGTGTGAAGAAGTACACCCCTGCAGGGTTTTATATAATGATCTATTCGAATTGCCGTGTCCGCGGAAATGGACTTCTGGGTTACCTGTACAGTTCATAGACAAGTGAAAGTGGATACTCTAAAACGCGCAAGATAAGCATGAGTGCTATGGATGGCCTTCTCGTAGGGAGACGGGAGCGGATCCATAGTGGCGTATTGATTGCTGAATATGTGGACTCGTGTGCGCCACCTCAAGAGAGTTACTTGCAGTCGTAGTTCAGGATATCCACCGAGTCAAAGCTGGCTTGCTGCAGTCATACTCCACCACCCCTTTGATGATACTCATGCATATGTAGCAAGTTCTGATGTAAGTCTTGTTGAGTACCTTTTTACTCACGTTTGCTTAATTTATGTTTTGCAGAGAGACTTCAGTCTCTCTAGTGGTTCCGCGTGGACTTCGACGTTTAGCTTGTTACCTCAGCTATGATCTTGTACCCTTGGGAGGGTCTTGTAGATAGTCAGGCTTCTCAGCCTTTTTCATTTGTAGTTGTCTTTACTCAGACATGTTATGCTTCCGTTGCCTGTATGCTCTGTATGTTGGGTCATGTGACCTCTGTTTGTAATAAAGGCTATGATGGCTCTTCTGGGCCTTTATCTATATGAGTTGTTGAGTTATGTTGTGATGCCATGTTGTACAGCACATACTTGCATGTTATGCGTACGTGTAATGTGTATTGCTATGTGTGGGATCCGACACCTAGTTGTTTACCTTTGGTAGCCTGTCTTACAGGGAAATGTCTCCTAGTGCTTCCACCGAGCCTTGGTAGCTTGCTACAGCTCCAGAACACTTAGGCTGGCCGGCATGTGTCCTTCTTCATTCATGTGTCTGTCCCTTAGGGGAAATGTCACACGTTGTTCCTTTAAGTCCTTGTAGCTTGCTACGACTTGGGTTCATACGTTGATGACCGACACGTTCGTTGCTCGGTCATGTATGCCTGTCTCTGTAATTTAGTGCCACTTTTGGTTTATAACTAGTCATGTCAGCCCGGGTTCTCTGTCATATGGATGCTAGCGACACTATCATATACGTGTGCCAAAGTGCGCAAACGGTCCCGGGCCAGGTAAGGTGGCACCCGTGGGGATACCGTGCGTGAGGCCGCAAAGTGATATGATGCGTTACAGGCTAGACCTGTGTGACTTAGGATCGGGGTCCTGACAGCTTTGGTATCAGAGCCAGGTTGCATGTAGGATTAGTAAGCCAAACTGGTCGAAGTCATGTCTAGAAATTCTTTAGTGATAGTAAGGGAATTGATTGTGGAAGGGAACGTAAGGCTCTTTTACTCCTTTACCTTATGACCTTCTGATCTGAGTCATCATCTTCTTTTCTACGGGGATTAAGGAAATAGGCTTCCTCTTCTGTCTATCAGGATCACGTTAATTGTGGATTCAACCCTCAGTTAGTTTCCTCTACTTCCGTTTGTTAAATTGTTGGTCTCAGAACCTTGACATTATGATGTTGAGTGGTTATGCTATCTTTGTGCATGAGTCTCAAAAGTATTTTCGAGCATTTGCAGCCGTTATGCTGTCCAAGTCATCCCAGGTTTCTAATAGTCTGATGCATTTGCAAATCCCTTCTTCCTGTCCCGATGCTCCTTTGGGCCAGAAACCACACTAGTCGTTGTGTTGAGGTACTTCGTTCCCTCGACATACATGTTGGAGCTATTATTATAACCCTTGCTGTCTTAGAGGATCACCCTGTAATCCAGCAATGCTTTATATTTCCAGTGTGATGATTTTGGCCATTATTCTCGAAAGCATCCCGTGATGCCATTTAGTTAGTAGGCATTCTATTTCTGGGTTCCTAAACCCAAGGTTCATTCTACTTACTTCATTTTGATAGAGTTTGCTCGTTCCTTTAGGATATTAGTAACCTTGTGATAGTCCTCGAGGTCCGTGGTATATCATTCCTCCGAATACTATGAACCATCCTTGGCAGAAGTTCTCCCGAACCAAAAGATCACAACCAGAGTGCTCTTGAGTAGTACTCCATTCATATTATGACCCTGCCAGTCCTACTTTCTACATGGGTTATCCGGAAGAAATATGTTGACTAGTTCGACATGCTAACCTATGCATCCACAACTCGAAAGTTATATGTTCCTTTGAGTTGTCCCTCTCAAGATATATCATGACCCCTCCTATCAGTTGATAGTCCGGAATAGTCATGCATTCGTGTTCATCGATGCCCTTTTACTCTTGTGGTCCGTCAAGCCATTCTATTCTGGAATGACTAGGAGAAACAAACTCCAGTACCTTGTCCATATCTAGGATGGGGTCAAAGAAGTTGTACTTCGTAGATGAAGAATGCTAATCCAGCTTGTAATCTGTTCTATCCTGGAGTATTACCATCCTTATGTCAAGAATGTCATGGGAATTGCACAACCTCCTATGAACTCTTGATAAAGTGATACTTCTCACCATCGTCGTTCATTCCTCGGTCTCCGTGTTGTTGTAACCGGAATACCGACAAGTAAATCGTGATGTGTGTAATCAATACTCCTAGCAACTCCGTTGCCTGGTAGTTAATGGACGGTAATCTCATCCTTAGTATGTTGGATACGGAATCATCATTCTAAGAATGATCGTGCTACCTAGTCCTTATTTCTGGTGCACTCTCTGATCAATGAGTTAGGATTGTGTCAATATCTCGCTCTTTTGATCATATCATCTTGCCCTGAAAAGCAAGATTGTTCTCGAGCTTCATAACATATCGGTGGTTCGTGGTTTCCGAATATCTTCTCGGAAGTATTACCAGGTTGTTTCCTGGCCGTTATGTTGAGCTCGTGATCAAGTTGGTTTCTTACAAACCACCACTTCTCCAAGAATCTGTGTTGGATACCCCGAGCTAGTTGGTTAAGCTAAACAACAACTTGGAGAGTTGGAAGATAAAAGCTTAACCCACATAGCTCACTCCAAAGGGATATCTTGTGTGTGTATTGAAGATAGATGATATCTTCTTCAATTGATCCTCGTGATCATTTGTGGATCTATTGTCTTGTCCAGACTTTGATTTGAATATGGGTTATTGCCAAGTCAAGTCAGAACCAATGATATTCGTAACGTTGTCTTACTCGTGGTTGATTCCTCGAGCATACACCGTTATATCTCTTGGTCTGACCAATGCTATCACTTTGTTCACATTGTCATAGAATTCCATCTATATGGAAACCTGGATGAATTATTGTTGAGCCCATCGACTACATCCTTATCCTTTCCATGATTTTGTTGGACATTAAGCTAGTGTTGGAAACTTTGTAAGCAATGTCTTCGTGTTCCGTCATGAAGCTTATGCTTGGATGGAAGAAGTGACTTCCTCCAATTCATGTGCATTTGGTGCAAGTTGTCACCGTGAGTTTGAGAAAGCTTGTTTTACTTCCTCTGGAGTCATCCCAAGTCAATCATGCATATGTGTGAAGTATTCTATGGTTTGATAGACTGATCATCTCCATTCCATATGTATTCCTAGCACACCAAGCCACTGATTAATTTGTTCAAGGAGAAGAAGTACCATCATAAGAGCTAATCATATGACTTATGTAAGGACTTCTATATCCTAGACGATGGTTCCCAACCAGAACTCAGTGGTGTTTTATCATAAGACTACTACGTGCTCATGCTTGTCCTAGACAACGTGTTCACAGGTTTGTAGCAGAACCAGCTCATGTTTTGGAGCTTGCTATCGTAGTTCAATCCCGAGAATTTCGCAACGTTGTCTCATCGATTTGGGTTACAAACTTTCATTTTTTTTCTTCCTAGACTCGATGAGTCTGGAATATCCTGACACCAACCAGAACTGAATATCAGGCAGATATGATGGTTGGAGCATTTTCCAAGAACTATAATATTGGTCTCTCGATAACCGGTAAAGTGGATGTCGTGGCCAACACACCCAGTCGGAAGACCTATTGTTGTAGTATCTTGATTGAAGAAGTTGGCCACCTCCCCATAAGGATTTCATAGGAATTGCTCCCTAGTTGTTCCTTATGGACTTTTGTGCTCCTGAAGTCCGACCTTTTACTTGATGTTCTAGATACCAAACCATTTTACTAAATGGGTTGCGCTAGCACATCAAGTAGAACATTAGAAGCGGAGTGCTAAATGTCTCTCGGTCGATCATCCAGATTTTGCCCCTTGACTCCGCTAAGGTGAAATCTGAGAAGTGTTATCTTCCTTTGCATCTGCATCGTCCATCGCTATTCATCATGGTCGTATGTTGTGTTGCCAGGATCCTTGACACGGATATTGGTAAAACCTTGATGAATATGGGAATGCTCAAGTTCTTGAGAGTACGCACAAGCACTAGGTATTATCACTGGCACTAACCGGGATTGCTCCCAATGTTCTTGGTTATGCTATAACCCCTCAAAAGTAGATTTACTCTCTACTGTTGGGATTCACCCCGGTTACCAGAATCATTCCCAGCATTTGCATTTTGTTCCCAGCTTGCACCGCCAATGTGCCAATTTTCCATGGGTTGCCTTTCTCAGCCACTGCTGTTCAGGATTATCTTCAGAAGTGGACTTGCCATGGGTCCCATCCATTTCCGATGATAACCAAAATTATCCCTTGGCGTTGTCTTTAACAAGGCAGTCCACATCATCCATTCTAGATGGAAAATGTCATTCTTTCGGACTCCGTCAAACAATCGATTGTAATTTGCCTTATGCTGGTATAGAGAATTTCAATGATCTCTATATCAAAAGTAATTCTTTTTGCCACTTAAGGGAATAACTCTATGAGTCACCTTCTCTAAGGTACCCCGTCTGGTGACATCGATCACCATCTTCTTAGGTGTGGAATTATTGCCTGTCAAGTGAATCTTCATCGTTTGTTTCACTCCATCCCTTTGGATGAGTGTTCCGTGTCTCGGCTTGAGAGATGTTTCAATGTCTCACTCCATGAGTTGATCTTGAGTCGCTTGATCTTTCAGAAGATCATTTTTGTAGAGCTTCTTTCATCGTCACCGTGTTGGACAAAGACCTTGAAAGCAAGGATGTCAGGATCAACATAATGCAAGCAATCAACATTCATATGAAGGACACTTGGATCATGAAGATTGTGTTAGTTAGTGTCCCCTCTGATTTCTTACCCTACGCTTGAATCTCGGGACGAGATTCTTGTTTAGTGGGGGTGAGTTGTCACATCCCCAGCTTCACCTTGCAATAGGATAACTCTTGCCTGTTGCATCATGTTCAAATTTTCTCAGAAACTGGAAATGGGGTTTGCCTAAACCCTAGCATCAAAGGAATTCACTAGGTTCACCTAAAATATTTTCAGTAAATCCAAATGGCTTTCAAAAAAATGTTCATCATTTATGGAAAATATTGTTAACAGTAGCCAGAGGTGATGCACATTTTTCCATGAAATATTTGGACTCTGAATTAAATCATACTCTATTTGCATTTGGGCATTTAAATGCTTTAAAATATTTTAAATGCTCAAATAATCATAAACTAAAATGTTTACTGTTGGTTTTATTCTAAACAGTAGCCATGCTTAGTTTCATGATTTTTGGAAATGCTCTGGCATTTTTACTAAAGCCAAAACAAATATCAAAAATAGAAAACAGTAATTAAAATAGAAAACAGAGAGAGAGAGAGAGAGAGAGAGAGAGAGGAAACTACCTCGGCTGTTTACTTGTCCAGCTTGGCGGCCCAGCACTGTTGGCCCAGCCCACTGCTGTAGAGGCCCAGCCCAGCACCGCCTCCTTCAACATCGTGCCAGAAGGCATGAGGGCGTGTGCCCGCGGTGCGCCAGCACGCGCACGGCCACCGACGGCCACCTCCTGCTTGCCGCTTCGCCCCGGACGTCCCTGGCGTCTCCACGCAACTCCCTGGTCCATCTCTCAATCACCCCGTGTTCTTTCCCCTCCCCTGCTCTCTCTCCCGCCTGGACCGAACGCGTCAGAGAGCGCCGCCGTGCGCCATCGCGGCCACAGCCACCCCCTCGCCCCACTGTCATGACCACGAGCTCCGCGCCGTCCTCCTCTTCATCCTCGCCGAGCAACGCACCGCGGGAGTGCCTGCAATGCCGCCATCGTCTCCGTCCTCAACCTCGGGTTTCCGTCGGACACCGTCGTCGATTCGCCGCCCGCTGCACTTCCCCGAGCCCACTGAGCTGCGCTTCGACCTCGCAGTGAGCTCCTCCGCCATTCCCCCCTGTCCCCGTGGCCTGTAACTCGCCATAGCCGTCGCCCCCTTTGCTTACCGTAGCTGCCGCCGCACGGGCTCATCGCCGGCGAAGCCTCGGTGACCATTTGGTCTCGCGTGTGCATCCGTTGCACTCGCAACGTCCCGTAGAGCAACGCTAGCACGACAACCAGCCCGTTTGCAAGCCACAACGCTAACCCCGCACCCAACAGAGCTCCAGCCGCCGCCTCGCTTGCTGCCGTTGTTGTTTCCGACCACCCCAGCCCTCCAGCTGCTACCAAATGATGCGCCGCACCGAGCCGCCTCTGTAGAACCCAGCCACGCGAGCTCCCGTCGCCGGAAACGGCCGGTAGGGCAACTCCGGCGAGCCACTGCCGTGTTATTGGTCGCCGCCGCCTATCGCCGACGTGGCCACTTAATTAGGGCCTAACTACCCGGTAATCACACCCTAGTGCCACTGCCATGTGGGCCCCAGTGCCTTAATTAATTAGTTTAATTTTCCTGTTTAGTTTAGTACTAATCTCGTGGACCCCACGTGCTAGTTTTGACTTTGGTCAAGTCAACATTGACTGGTCCCACCTGTCATCCACCCAAACCAGCCCAGAGCCACTAACAAGCGGGCCCCACTGGGCAAGTTTGACCTGGACCAGCCTCTGTTGACTGCTGACATCACAGTGACGTTATGCTGACGCAATAAGTGTTTTCTGGAATTTTAAACAAATCAGAAATGATTTATTTATTTCAGAAAATATTCAAAACTTCTAAATATCATATAAAATCAACTGTAGCTCAGATGAAAATAATTTATATATGGATAATGTTCAGAAAAATATGAGGAATCTGTTTATGGCATTTTCATGCATGTTTGAACAAGTTAAACCTGATGATCAGGTCAAATCAATTAAATGATAATTAATTAATCACATATGGAGTTTGAATTTGAATCTTTGGTTCAAACCAACTTCATTTAATATGGTTGCTAGTTGCATTAGCTCAATCAACAGCATATTGCCATGTCATGATCATGCATCATATTGTCGCATTGCATTGATTGTGTTTTCTCTGTGTTGCCGGTGTTTGTCCCCTCTCAGTAGACGTTGTTCTGACGATGCGATCGATCACACCGATGAAGACCCAATGTTATCTTCAGAAGTGCCACGCAAGCAAAACCTTATTGAGCATTCCGATACAATCCCACTATCTCACTCTTGCTCTCTTTTACTGCATTAGGACAACAACGCTTCAACTGTTACCTGTTGCGGTAGTTGAACCCCTTTCCACCGCATGACCTGTCATTGCCATAGTAAATAGTTGAAACCCACTAGTATGAGTAGGAGTTGTTTGAGCCATGTTGTGCCTACTCATTCATGCTTTCTGGTTATGCCTGCTATTGCTTAGAGTTGTGTCAGGTCTGATTCATCGGGGATGAATTGGAAGGGTGATGAACATGTCCTACCTCTGTGAGAGCTAAGTGTGTGAACACGATTTGGTAAAGGTAGCGATGAGAGGCCATGTAGAAGTACATGGTGGGTTGTCTCATTTCAGCCGTCCTCAGGAACTGAGTTCTGTGTTTGTGATCCATGAAACAGCTACTACCACACATTGGGATCCTTAATTGACTCTCTCGACTTATTAATCAACATGATCTTTGTCCAGGAGTTGCAATTAGTTTCTGCTGTTTGTAGTTTACTGGAGGTCGTGCGCAGCACTGACCCTCGGGGTGGGCTGTGACGCGGCAGGTACGTGGCACGGTGTACCGATTGCCCATTTGGTGATGCGGAACCCTGTACACATCGTTTGGGGCCGTGAGCGACACCCCGGCTGGATCTCCCCACCGATGGAACCCAAATAGGCGATAAACCTGGACGAGAGATTTGTGTGGTTAGTCAGGTCGTGGCCGACACCCTCGCCAGGCTTCCGCTTGAAGGTTGCCGAGATACATGACGTGTACATGGCGGTAAGTGGCGAGAGCGTGTGTGAAGAAGTACACCCCTGCAGGGTTTTATATAATGATCTATTCGAATAGCCGTGTCCGCGGAAATGGACTTCTGGGTTACCTGTACAGTTCATAGACAAGTGAAAGTGGATACTCTAAAACGCGCAAGATAAGCGTGAGTGCTATGGATGGCCTTCTCGTAGAGAGACGGGAGCGGATCCATAGTGGTGTATTGATTGGTGAATATGTGGACTCGTGTGCGCCACCTCAAGAGAGTTACTTGCAGTCGTAGTTCAGGATAGCCATCGAGTCAAAGCTGGCTTGCTGCAGTCAAACTCCACCACCCCTTTGATGATACTGATGCATATGTAGCTAGTTCTGATGTAAGTCTTGCTGAGTACCTTTGTACTCTCGTTTTCTTAATTTATGTTTTGCAGAGATACTTCAGTCTCGCTAGTGGTTCCGCGTGGATTTCGACGTTTAGCTTGTTACCTCAGCTACGCTCTTGTACCCTTGGAAGGGTCTTGTAGATAGTCAGGCTTCTCAGCCTTTTTCATTTGTAGTTGTCTGTTCTCAGACATGTTATGCTTCAGTTGCCTGTATGCTCTGTATGTTGGGTCATGTGACCTCTGTTTGTAATAAAGGCTATGATGGCTCTTCTGGGCCTTTATCTATATGAGTGTTTGAGTTATGTTGTGATGCGATGTTGTACAGCACATACTTGCATGTAATGCGTACGTGTAATGTGTATTGCTATGTGTGGGATCCGACACCTAGTTGTTTACCTTTGGTAGCCTGTCTTACAGGGAAATGTCTCCTAGTGCTTCCACCGAGCCTTGGTAGCTTGCTACAGCTCCAGAACACTTAGGCTGGCCGGCATGTGTCCTTCTTCATTCCTGTGTCTGTCCCTTAGGGGAAATGTCACGCGTTGTTCCTTTAAGTCCTTGTAGCTTGCTACGACTTGGATTCATATGTTGATGACCGACACGTTCGTTGCTGGGTCATGTATGCCTGTCTCTGTAATTTAGTGCCACTTTTGGTTTATAACTAGTCATGTCGGCCCGGGTTCTCTGTCATATGGATGCTAGCGACACTATCATATACGTGTGCCAAAATGCGCAAATGGTCCCGGGCCAGGTAAGGTGGCACCCATGGGGATACCGTGCGTGAGGCCGCAGAGTGATATGATGTGTTACAGGCTAGACCTGTGTGACTTAGGATCGGGGTCCTGACACCCACTCCGGCAAGCGCACTTCTTCGGAGTGTTGCACTCCCGTCGAGGACGTGCCAGAGAGCTCCACCGGCAGGAACAAGAGGTCTAGGGCCACGCCGCTAGGAACCAAGAAGGTTTCCGTCAAGGAGGACGACACAGGAGGTGCTTTGACCATAAGCTCCTCCCTTGACGACAAATAGGAAGACGCGCTCGTCACCTTCCTGCGGGCGAATGTCGACGTGTTTGCATGGCAAGCATCCGACATCCCCGGCGTTCCCAGGGAGGTGATCGAGCACCGCCTTGCTGTCTGTCCCCATGCGCGGCCCATCAAGCAGAAGGTCAGGAAGCAAGCTTTGGAACGGCAAGAGTTCATCACAGAGGAGATCCGGAAAATTGGAAGCTGCTGGTTTGGTAAGAGGAGTGCTCCATCCAATGTGGTTGGCCAATCCATTGGTAGTGCGCAAGGCAAATGGGAAGTGGAGGCTGTGTATTGATTACACAGATATCAATAAAGCTTGTCCCAAGGACCCCTTCCCGTTGCCGTGCATCGACCAGATTGTTGACTCCACGGCTGGGTGCGACCTGCTGTCATTCCTCGATGCCTACTCCGGCTACCACCAGATCTTCATGGCAAGAGAAGACGAATAGAAGACATCATTCATCACCCCATGTGGCATGTACTGTTTCGTAAGAATGCCTTTCGGGTTGAAGAACGCCGGCTCGACGTTTGCAAGGGCAGTTCGGATTGGTTTTGAACCCCAACTCCATAGAAATATGGAGGCTTATATGGATGATATAGTGGTCAAAACCAAGAACAGGGCAACCCTTATACCGGATTTACAAGAAACATTTGTCAACCTACGCAAGATCAACCTCAAGCTAAACCCTGAGAAGTGCGTCTTCGGCGTCCCATCCGGCAAGCTTCTCAGGTTCTTTGTGTCGTAGCGTGGGATAGAGGCTAATCGGAACAAGATCAAAGCTATAGAGCAGATTGAAGCACCCAAACGGGTCAAGGACGTGCGTAGGCTTGCTGGCTGCATTGCCACCATGAGCAGATTCATTTCCAAGTCTGCCGAGCGCGCCCTCCCCTTCTTCAAGATCTTGAAAAGGGCAGGGCCGATGGAGTGGACGGCAGAAGCTGAAGCAGCGTTACAAGATTTGAAGAGGTATCTTTCCTCCACGCCAATACTAGTTGCGCCTAGGACACAAGAACCATAGCTGCTATACTTGGCGGCAACGAACCAGGTGGTCAGCGCCGCACTAGTGGCACAGAGAGAAATTGATGACGGGGTCATAGCAGCGACAGATCCTGGTGCCACTGGCGTAGAGACGACACAGCCGGTTGGAGTGCAGCCAAGGAAGAAAATGATGCAGCACCCGGTCTACTTTGTTAGCTCCCTCTTGCAGGGGGCTAGATCAAGGTACTCCGGTGTGCAGAAATTGCTCTTCGGCCTTCTCATGGCCTCGAGGAAGCTGCATCACTACTTCCAGGCGCACGAGATCACTGTCATCACTCGCCTCCCTCTACAACGGATATTGCACAATCCAGATGCAACAGGAAGGATTGTAGAGTGGGCACTGGAGCTGTCCAGCTTTGGCCTCAAGTTTGAAAGTACCTCGACGATTCAGAGCTGAGTCCTGGCAGAGTTCGTCGCAGAATGGACCACAATGCCTGATGAAGAAGTCCAGGAAACGGATCTCCCCGACAAAGAGGCGAGTTGCAACTGGATCATGTACTTTGATGGAGCTTTCTCCTTGCAGGGCGCCGGGGCTGGCGTACTGCTGGTCGCGCCCACTGGAGAGCACCTCAAGTACGTGGTCCAGATGCACTTCCCCAGGGAGGTATCAATGAACAACACTACTGAGTACGAGGGGTTGCTTGTTGGTCTTAGGATCGCGGCAAACCTCGGAATCAAGAAGCTCATTGTGAGGGGCGACTCGCAGCTTGTCGTCAAACAAGTCAACAAGGATTACCAGAGCCCGTTGATGAAGGCCTACGTCGATGAAGTGAGAAAGTTGGAAGAGCGCTTTGATGGTATACAGGCCGAGCACGTTCCCCGAGCGGAGAACGACGTCGCCGATTACCTGTCAAAGCACGCTGCCCTCAAGCTACCAGTGGAAGCAGGTACCTTTGTGCTTCAGCTTTCTCAGCCATCCATTGATCCATCAACAGAGCAGAACAAGAGGAGGAAATCAGGGCCCGGCAAGTACTTTCCCGCCGAGCTCCCCGAAGCCGCCGGCAAGGATGTTGCCGGAGACACTGAGCCCGCCACGGGACGGCTAGCTTCGGTGGAGCGTCAAGCTTTAGCCGTCGAGACAGCCGCTCCCTTGGCGGAGGAAATGCCTTTGGTCCTCGCGGTCGAGCCCCAGGCTCCAGCGTGGGCGCAGCATACCGTCCGATTCCTCCAGACTGGGGAACTTCCTGAGGAGCAGGAAGAAGCGGAGAAAGTAGCCCGTCGGTCTGCTATGTACCAGTTTGTCAATGACGTCCTGTACAGAAAGAGACCGAATGGCGTGAAATTGAAGTGCATTCCTCGAGAAGAAGGACTGGAGCTGTTGGCAGAGATACATGGAGGCATATGTGGATCCCACATAGGGTCAAGAGCCCTTGCTGGCAAGGCATTCCGGCAACGCTTCTTCTGGCCCACTGCCCTCCAGGATGCAACGGCACTGGTCACCAGGTGTGAAGCATGCCAGTTCCATTCAAAGAAACTTCATCAACTAGCTCAAGCCCTTCAAACCATTCCTCTCTGATGGCCCTTCTCTGTCTAGGGGCTCGACATACTGAGCCCTTTCCCCCGCGCTGTCGGGGGCTTTGAATACTTGTACGTTGCAATCGACAAGTTCACAAAGTGGCTAGAGGTGGAGGCAGTGAGGAAGGTCACAGCTCAGTCAACCGTCAAGTTCTTCAAGGGACTAATGTGCCATTTTGGTGTACCCAACAGGATCATCACCGACAACGCCACGCAGTTCACAAGCCGCACCTTCTTGCAATATACCCAAGACCTCGGCAGCAAAGTCTGTTTCGCTTCCGTTGCTCACCCCCGAAGCAATGGTCAGGCTGAGAGGGCAAACGCTGAAGTGATGCGAGGTTTAAGGACAAAGACCTTTGACAGGCTACACAAGAGCGGGAGGCGCTGGATTGATGAGTTGCCGACGGTTCTTTGGTCGATCAGAACGACGCCAAATCTAGCCACCGGCTAGAAACCCTTCGCCCTGATATACGGGGCTGAAGAAGTTCTCCCCACTGAGCTCATATACGGGTCACCTCGAGTGCTCGCTTATGATGAGCTTGAGGAAGAGCAACTGCGGCAAGAGGACGCAACGCTCCTTGAGGAAGATCGTCTTCGGGCGGCTGTGAGAGCAGCACGCTACCAGCAAGCCGTGCGCCGCTACCATAGCCGCAAGGTCCGTGCCCGAAGCTTTGAGGAAGGCGACCTTGTTCTCCGGCGTGTTCAATCGGCCAGGAATACGAACAAGTTGACGCCGAAGTGGGAAGGCCCTTATCGGGTAATACGACTCACCAGGCCTGGCACATTCCGCCTGGAGACCGAAAATGCCATTGCGGTGAGCAATTCCTGGAACATTGAGCATCTTCGCAAGTTTTACCCATAAGGCGCGGCTTGCCGGGCCCCACGGCAAGCCACCCTTTTGTACAAGCCTTGCCGGCAAGGCATGTAACCCTTTGTACAAAGCCAGGCACAGACCCTGAGCATAAATAAATGAAGCGCTGGCAACCTATGAGTCGAGTCTCGTCCTTGGTTAGGGTTGATAGTGCTTAGCGGCGGCTAACCCCTAGCTTAGAGGTCGAGTTTGCGTCTCTTTGTCTTTCCTATATCTCCTTTGGTTCACAGGATGCACAGACATCCATGCCGAGGACACTTGGGGAGAAGAAAGAGGAACAGATCAGCATCAAGGCCCCGGCAAGCCAGTGTTGCCGGGGGCTACAAGAGCAAAGATTCGCCCACGGCAAACCAGGGTTGCCGGGGGCTGCGGCTTCAGATAAGTTCTTCGTCCCCTATCATGCATTCCATTATGGATAGACGTATGTGAAAACTCGTTCTTTTCCTTAAGCTATCGTGCTCCCAAAACTCTAGGTCCTAGGGATCGTTCCTGGGACTAAGTTTGGTCGTAGTCGCTGCAGCGAAAAGGTGAGACGAGGAGCCTAAGACCACTTCATCCCTGCCTCCGCCAAGGGCGTGAGAAAGGTCGAGCGAAGTAGGGAGACGGCAAGGCCTGTTGCCGGCAAGAAAATGTTTATCTTAGAGATATTAGGGATTTATTCCCTGTTGAGGGTTCTACCTGCGAACAAATGACCCGACAAACATTCCTTTTTCATTAAAAACATTCCACTCAGGTACAGTTCATAGGGAATGAAAAACATGAACAAGGATATTACAAGTTTTAAACTTAACAGATGCCCGAAGGCTTACAAACTAAAAAGAGATAAGATGGCCGTAATGCCTTTCTTGTCCCTCTCCTCAGGAGGTAGGTCAAGGAGGCGAGAAGGGCAAAAGTGGCGCCTAGGCGAGCTACGGGTGGCAGAAGACACCAAGAGGACATCTCGGTGGCCGCCCAAGGGCTGTACGGTGATGACGGCGCCGGAGGTAGAGCTCGAAGACAAGGCGGCAGGACGTCAGTACGCTTCGAAGGTGTCGGTTCCCGCGTACTCCGACATGACGACCTTGCCGCCCGCCTTCTTCCTCTTCCTCTTCCGCAGCCTCCCTACACCAGCCGCCAAGGAGGCGGCCCCGAGAAGTTCAAGGAGCCGGCGACGCGGATGATGGGGTCGCCGGTGCCACCAGGAGCGGTGCCCGACACCTAGTCGGACTCGTCATCCTGCCGTCCACCGCCCTCATCGTCGCTGCCGCTGTCCTCCTCGTCACCCTCGTTCGAGGAGGAGTCTTTGTCATCGGAGGAGCTCTCCACGCAGCACCTCGCACGAGTCCTGAAGTGCCCGAAGACCTTGACGGAGAGGTGGCCGTCCTCCATCAACTTGAAATGGAGGGTGAGCCCATCCGTCAGGCTGTGGATGCGAGCAAACGTCTTCCATCCTTGACGAAGATACATCACATGAGGGGTAGGGAAGTCGACGCGGACCCGCATGCCAATGATCCTGCAGCCCCTCATGTGCAGCCGCAGCGACTCCGGTGGATCCACCTCCTTCTCCCGCGCAAATGGGGTCGGGAGACGATGGCGACGGCGCGGCGGCCGCCGCAACCTGACGAAGAACTCGCAAGGGTCATCCCCAATATGGCCTTCCATTTGAGGAGGGGCTGCTGGCGGAGGCGAGGCCGGCGGGCCGCCCCGTCCTCCTCTTCCCCGAGCGCCCCGGCCTCGCCAACGGCCTCGCCCCCTCCCTCTTCCCCTCGTGGCCGGTTCTGCCACCGCAGGTGCAGGAGAAGGAGGGACGCGTTGTCAAGCAGCAACCCTCGCCGCCACCGTTGAAGAGCCAGGATTTCCTCTCTCCATGGCGAACAGAAGAGAGGAGCAGAAGCTGAAGGAGAAAGAAGATGGAGGAGTGCGGGGCGCCGTCCCTTCCCTCCCGCTCTTTATAAAGGGGCGGGGCTTGGGCTCGACCGCCCCGCTCGGCCAATCAAGACGCAGAAGGCGAGGGAGCCGGGACCGACCCGCCGCCCCAACCAGCGATGGCTCGGTTTCCCGCCTCCACCGTTCGCCACCTCAACCGCATGGAGGGCACGTGGCGGACGTGCAGAACCGAGGGGACGGGTAAGGAGACCTCTCCCCACCACGTGATCATGGGAAGTCGACGCCTTGACGACCGCGCCTCGGCCCCATTCAGTAACTGGGCCGCGCCTCCACGCCTCCCTCCATTTACGGGGAAGGCGCAAAGACGCCTCCTTTCGTATTTACTGCGACGTGACGCATGCCAACGGAAACCGCCCCACGCATGCCGCCCACGTCACGCACGCCCCTCCACCCCGCGCCATGAGCGCGGGTCATGGGAGGCGCAGCGCGCGGAAAATCTTACCACGGCGAGAACCGCCCCGCCTGCCCGCGCACCGTTCTGGGCCTAGCCAAACAACGCGCCGCGCTTATGTGTGGCCCAGGCCCGGGGGCTCCTGTCGATGTACAAAAAGAGGGGTACACTTTTTGTACCCCTATGACTGTGCACGTGTAGTCTAAGCCACGGGCACCACCACACTAAGCGCAGCAGGGGAGGTGAGCCAAGGTAAGACCGAGGCTCGATGGAACTGGAGCAATGCCAAGAACAAGACCACAAAGAGCAAAGGGACGAAGCAGATTCCCCCGGCAAGATCCTTGCCGGGAACCAGTTTCAGCAGCCCTGGCAAGATCCTTGCCGGGGCCGACTCCGGCAGCCCCGGCAAGACCCTTGCCGCGGCAGCTCGCCCCACGCCTATGGAGCGGATCACCCTTGAGTCCACTGCCCCCATGGGGCAAGGATTCGGGAGATATCCCCGTGGTGGCATGCAGATCTTTGTGAAGACATTCAAGGACAAATACACACACTAAGAGGACGACGACCCTTGGCGGGATCCCAGCCAAGGAGGACCACAAGGCCTCCGGCAAGCACCTTGCCGGGGATGACAGCACGCGCCGCGGCAAGACCCTTGCCGGGGCCCCCGGCCAGGCCCTTGCCGAGGACACCCACATGGCCATCGTCAGGCCTGCGCCAACTGAGTTTCCACCGCCCCATGCAGCTGCCAACCCAACCAGCTGGGCAGGCTCCTGTGCGGCAACATGCAGATCTTCTTGGAGACCCGCTGTTGTGCCACCTCAGCTGCCTTCCTGCCTACATGGCACCTCAGGAACCGCTGGCCAGGGCGCGTGTCAACACAAGGAGGAGCGGCGACGGACAAGACGGACATCTCCCCTCGTCCCCGATAAAGCAAGGACACCTATGCCAAGCGCATTAAATGCGCCTTGTCCTGTAATGCGAGGGATAACCTCGCATCACTGTACCCTTTCCACCTCCTGTGTGCCACTGTGGCAACCCCTTTTCCCTATAAAAGGAGGCCCGAGGCGACCAGGAGAAGGATTCGGCTTTTTAGAACTCCTCACGACTCGGCTTTCAGAGCTCCTCACTAGCTGAAGAACACAAACATATAATCCACCAAAGCAGGAGTAGGGTTTTACGCATCTTTGCGGCCCGAACCTGGATAAAGGAACCGTGTGCTAACTGTTGGATCCGCCCTTCTCTCAACCCCGCGCCCCGCAACCGTAGTAGGGGTTCTTGTGATCCCATAGGTGTCGATCCAAATACATCGACATTTAATGATCGACAACAGAACCGTGGACGTCCATATCTATACCTATGAGCACATGAATGATATTCGAGTGAACCATTGGTTATCATGTGATGTTACCTTTGCTTCACGATACTTTACAAAACACGGGATGCATAGTGTCGGCATTCTGGGAACCATGGTACCCAGACTTGCCTGCATGCAACCCACGACATGGCTCCTTTTCAGGCCTGGTACGACCCATATTCAGCATCGACACTCAAGACCCTCGCGAGGGGCCAAGCCTCGCGAGGTGGACGACACCAAGACCTGCGGAAGGGGCAGCCTCGTCTGGCTGGCTCCTAGGGAGCGGAGAACTCTATGCAACCCCCCAACTGTCAGGCCCAAGATGCGATTCTATCCCGATCACGTGACACTTACGTGCTTGGGGCACAACCGCATTTCGGGCGCTTAGCAAGATGAATATCATTACATCATACCGTTACATACATACATGGGGGATATAACAATACATACAAATTGCATGAATACAATAACATCAATACAAGGCAGCCGACTACATATGCAAACAAGAAATTGACAACGACATCCATCTGCTATCCCAGGCTGCCGACCCGGAACCTAACCCAAGACTGAAGAAGAAGAAGAAGAAGAAGAACTCCAACACAATGACATCGCTCTCACGTCAAGACATCGGAAACCTACACCTGCAAATGTTGTTGTAGTATCTGTGGGCCACGAGGACTCAGCAATCCCATAACCATGGGTAACAAGACTAGCAAAGCTTAATGGGTAGGAAGAGGTAAAGTGGTGAGGTTGCAGCAGCGACTAAGCAAATATATGGTGGCTAACTAACGAGTACAAGAATAAGATGAGCATCTACGGAAATGGTCGCAACTAGTAGTGATCGCTAAAGATCCTGAACTACCTACGAGTCAAACATAACCCCACTGTGTTCTCTTCTCAAAGTGAAAAGAGACAGTCACGGTTACTCAAACAGTTGTGTGTTTTACTTCGGATCCTCTGTCAAGTTTTGTACAACCGGACATTAACATATTCCAATCTGCCACATAACCGCGGGCACAACTTTCGAAAGATCATAACCCTGCAGGGGTGTCTCAACTTAGAGCATAACAAGTTCTCACGTCAGCAGAAGTAATAATAATATTACCCCTTATCTAAAGGAAAATCTGACCAGGCTCGGAATCCCGGTGCACAAGATATTTCGACAATGGTAAAACAAGTCTAGCAAGACCTCCCGGTGTGTCGATACCCTGATAGTAGCCGCGCGTATCTTGTCTCAAGCCACGACTAGATGGGCGATTATACGAGTAAAACCAGCCCTCGGGTCTCCCCAAGGTGGCCCTGCATAACCCCCGTTTGGGACCAACACCATCAGCACTGCCCCCCTGCTATGTAGAAAGAATACTCGGGGACGCGACCCCCTATGCAATTTAATTAATTAATTAAGTTGTTATTATGTTGCAAATTAAAACCAATGTTGGGCCTTGCTGGAGGAGTTTTATTCAAAGACGAAGTGTCAAGGGGTCCCCATATACCCAACCGTGTAAGGAACGCAAAATCAAGGAACATAATGCCGGTTTATCGTCTCCTAAGGTGGCATGAGTGGAACAAAACACCGAGCAAAAGGCCAAGCCTTCACCCCATGCCTAGTATATAGGTGTGTTAAAATATATAAGATATATTGTGATATTCCAACAACAAGTTCCAACATGGAACGATCTGCATCTTCACCTGCAACGAACAACGCTATAAGAGGGGCTGAGCAAGCGGGTAACATAGCCAAACAATGGTTTGCTAGGAAGGTGCCAAAAGTTAGAGGTTTCATGGCAACAAGGAGAGGAGCTGACAATAAAGATGGGTAGCGCGACATATAACGATAGCATCGAGACAACTAAGCATGGCAATGGCAATGATAGTAAAGGTATCCAAGGTGATGGTCATCTTGCCTGAGATCCCGCAAGGATGAAGAATGGATCCATGAAGAAGACGAAGAAGAAGCCTTGAAGACGAACCCGTGAAGTCGATCGAGTCCTCACGATCACAACAGAACAAGCACTAACAAGAAGAAGCAAGCAACATGGTAAACACACCACTCAAGAACAAGACAAGATGCTCAACCAAGTATGATGCAAGACAAAAATATATATGATGCAATACATGGCAAGGGATGAAGCACACAAGAACAACACCAACCAACAAGTTTAAAAGATGCCGGAATCAACATATAACTATTCCGGTAAGTCCTCATATGCACATTTGGAAATTGGTCTAGATCTGAACAAACCTTATGTTCAAGTTGTTAAACAACAAGTTAACATGCACCATGATGATCTACACGAAATTTTAATCAAGTTCATATAAAGTTTGTTTAATTCGGAGCTACGGCCTAGACGATATGAGCCAAACAAGTCAACGGTGAAAGATGCACCCAAACATCAAGAAAACACACTCCAAATGGGTAAACAACATGATATTATGATTCTACATGAAAAATCACACAAGTTTCATATAGGACACACTCAAAACGGAGCAACGGTTCAATACATACACATGAAACATGATATAACAACAAGCTGAAGTTAACAGCCACATAGCAACTTTGGAGCAAGGTAAATATATGCTACAGCACCCAAACAAGGTAACAAGAAGCATGGATGTGAAATAGACATTATACTTAACAAGCATGAACTTAGAACACACCCAAAAGCTTGCTGGAACACAATTAAACAAGCATGGCAAGTTGCAATAAATTTATCCAGAATTAGCCAAAATCTGGGAAGGCAAAAACATCATCACGATGCTGCCTTCGGAGGCACAAAACAACAAGCATATCAAATCCATTAAGCATATAAAGATCATGGACATGTAGTAGAAATAGCATACAGCAAACAACTCCATTGGAGCAACTCCATAGGAGGCATGGATCAATAGCAACAAGCTACACCAAACTGATCATGCTGATAAAGACTTGACAGGCATAATTTATAGCAACTTGAGAGCAAGAAATAAATAAGCTACGGCAAGCCATATGTGCAAGTGAGGGCATCGATGGATAGACAAAAACATGGACAACAAGGAATGATCATGGGCCACTCCAAAACAAGCATGGAATTGAGTGGGGCATCAAGCAAACATAGCATCAGGTTAAAACAGATTCCAGACTTAGCAGTTTTTTTCACTAAGTATAAAACAGCAACATTGGCATGGCATGTTTACAAGCTTGTTTAAGTCACCTCAAGGCATATCATGGAAAGTGGTTTGCACCACAACAAAGACCATACACTACTAGGAAAAGGGCTATAGATGGAATTGACACTAATGGCGCACCAGACATGCGGTGCGCCATTAGTATATACTAATGGCGCGCCATGTGTTGGTGCGCCATTAGTATCCAAATACTAATGGCGCACCTTTGACGTGGTGCGCCATTAGTAACAATTTTTTTTCATATTTTTCTCAAAACTACTAATGGCGCACCAGTGGATAGTGCCCCATTAGTAGTTCGCCATTAGTAGTTGAACTACTAATGGCGCACCACATCCACGGTGCGCCATTAGTAATTTATTTTCAAATTTTGTTTTTATTTTTTTTAATTTTATTTTCAAAAAATACTAATGGCGCACCGTGGGAGTGGTGCGCCATTAGTAGTTCAACTTACTAATGGCGCACCACACCCACGGTGCGCCATTAGTATTATTTTTCATATTTTATTTTTATTTATTTTATTTTATTTTCAAAAAATACTAATGGCGCACCGTGGGAGTGGTGCGCCATTAGTAGTTGAACTACTAATGGCGCACCACTACCACGGTGCACCATTAGTAACTTGGCCATTACTGCACACCCCCCACCCCCCGTGGACCGCCTTTTCCAGTTCAAAAATAAATAAAAGAAAATGATGTAAATGTCAAAAAAAAAAGAAAATAAGTTTCCCATGTGATACGTGGTCTACTTGTTGGGAAAATTTACAAATATGAATTTTGACTTTATATGCAAAATATCTCTGGAATTTAGTAAAACGGGTATAACTTTTGCATACGAACTCGGATTAAAAAGTTTATTATATGAAAAATCATCTACTCGAAAAGTTACATCCGAATTTAACTGGGGGAACCCCGTTAAACATTTTCAAAATCCCCAAAAACCTAACCGAAAAAAAGTTACGGGGCTTTTAAGATCTACAGGCAAAAAAATTCAAAAAATTTCAAACTTACTAGTGGCGCACCGTTTGCTAGGTGCGCCACTAGTAACAGAAAAAATAATATAAAATTTTCGAAAAAAAAAATTTATAATATTTTTTCAAAAATATGATACGTAATATGACCGGGAAGTTTGAAATATATTTTCAAAATTTCATCATACTCATGAACATTAACAAACTCCTAGACATCAAGAAGGGTTAATAGGATTGATATGATGGATATATCAACAAGTGCGTGTGAAGTGAGCTGGTGCTGCGGTTGGATAGAACTACGATGTTAAGCGTGCTCGGGCTGGAGTAGTGTGAGGATGGGTGACCTTATGGGAAGTTTGACCACAGAGTGCGATTTGACTTGAGATTAAGCAAATTGACCCCATATTAAGCCATAATGACCTGAGATTAAGAAAAAAAAATAAAAAAAATATGAAAAACAAAACTTGAAAAAAAAATTGTAAAAAAAAATTGAAAAAAAAATACTAATGGCGCACTTCTATGTAGTGCGCCATTAGTATGCCAAAGAACCTGGGTATAGATGGCCCCCTGCGAGGCATACTAATGGCGCACCGTGCACTAGTGGTGCGCCATTAGTATACCAGATACTAATGGCGCACCTGGCGCACCAGAGGTGCGCCATTAGTAAATAATACTAATGGCGTGCTACTAATGGCGCACCAGTAGTGCGCCATTAATGGGCAAAACCGGTGCGCCATTAGTAGCCCTTTTCCTAGTAGTGATATGATGGTGCTTCTAAAACATATTGACATGTAACATGGGGACGAACACATCAATAGCAAAGAGCACTTCAAATCAGCATCTCATAACAAGTTTCAGCACTTAACAGCCACATGCACTTTTGCAACAGAGATAATCATGGCAATATGGCACCTAACATGAATGCTACAGCAACCATCATGTAGAGCACTTCACAATGAACATTTTGACATATCATATGCTCCATTTGGATAAACATGCACCAAGTTATCATATCTCAAACATGGCATCAAATTAACAAGTAACAACAGTTTATAACAAGTAGCACTCTTGCAACAGAGATTAGAGCATCTAGATGAACTCAAACAAGCATGACACAATGGAACAAAGTGAAGAGCATATCACCACAATCATTTTGACATCTCATAACAAGTTTTGAAAACATGATGATGCAACACACATGATGACATGGCAAAATGCAACACGCAAGCAGATGACATGGCAACGAAGACGAATAGCTGACTGACACCTGGCGCACCGGTCTCGGGGTGTCACACCAATCTCGCGAGGTTTGCATGACGCAAGCAATGACGACCAAAGCTAGGAGGGTGCCAGCGGGCGCAGTACAATAGTTCCTCTTTGGTGCTAAGGAAGCGGGCTCAGGCGCAGAGTCCTGAGGAATCTGCCAAAGGTTTCCATTCCAATGCAACAACACCAAGACTGCCAGGACTGCAGGACGGAGGTCATCACCGAGCCAACCATGGCATCAGGATCAGAGGCTTTGCAGGAGAAGACCACCTTTATTGAGGATAAGATGTACTAGTTGTCTCCCTTCAAATTTGCCTGTTGTGTGATCCCTTCCAGCCAACATTTCGGGGGCAGAGGACCTAGGACACTATAAATATAGGATAGCCACCACCATAGAGAGGGGGTCGGTCGGAGAACAGATCACTTAGACCTTCCTCTCCACCACAAGGCAAGAACACACCTCCAGAGGTTGTTTGCCCATTGTACTAGTTCATCCACAGCCCATCTCGAGGCTAATCCACCACACTGTTGGAGTAGAGCCACTGACCGCTAGGTGGCCTGAACGAGGATAAACTGCTTCGTGTCTCTTTTGCATTCATGTTCGTCGAGCTTGTTTATGGGATGGCGAGTAGGTAGATAGGCGAGGTTGAGTTCTTCGCACGCACCCCAGAGTTCGAACCTAGTAGGGTTTTGCGGATCCCTGGATCTGACATTTGGCACGCCAGGTAGGGGTGCGCGCTAAGGATCCACTCTCCCCATCACCGTGCTCCACCCGCGCCGAACAGCTCCACACATGGCGGGCGTCGCTTTGCCCGTCGGACCGCAGGCGACATTCGTTGACTAAGCGGGCATCCGAGCCCTCTCCCCCGCTTTGCGACAAGTGCAGTGGCCGCCAAGACTCCGGACGGCGCTGCCGCCACGGTAAAAAGGCGCGGCCGACCCTATGCGGTTCCTCCAAGCCTATACAAAATCCATCAGAGAAGCCGACGGCGATGACAAGGTGATGGAAAACTGGCTCCCCCTGGCCCTCGCGGGGGAGCCACGCGCGTGGTTTTTTAGCTTGCCGGACTCCTCGGTGCCTTCCTGGGAAGAGTTGTGTGGCCTATTCCTCACGCACTATGCGGTGCACAGACCCAACGTGGTTGCGGCGCTTCTCAGAGGTTCGCGTGCACCGGCATCGGATCGGCACATCAAGCAGTTCTTACGACAAGCGGGGGGCGCGTGCTCGCCCTGAGGCTGGGTGGCCACAGGTCCGAGCTCATCTTTGACTCAAGAGACCATCCCGAGTCCACGGCGGGGACGGGTGTGCTCCCCATGCTCTGCACACCAACCATATGCAACATGGCCATCACCAAGCCCTTATTGATGGTGGAGCCGGCATAAACGTCCTTTCTATAGAGACGTTCAACATCCTCCATGTGCCCTGCGAGTGACTCCTCCCCACCAAGCCTTTCTCCGGGGACGTCGACGGTTCCATCAACCCCATCGGGCAGATCTGCCTCCCGGTCACCTTCGGCATGCACCACAACTACCGCACCAAGCTCATCGAATTCGACATCGCCCGCATCAACTTGCCGTACAATGCCATCCTCGGCTACCCAGCGCTGGCCAAGTTCATGGCGGCAACCCATCCCGCGTACAATCTCATTAAGATGCCATGAAGCAGTGGCGTCCTCACCATGCGAGGAGACACCAAGGACACGCTTCAAGTGCTCAAGCCTGCTTACGGATTTGTGGCGGCTACACGGGTGCACGACGGAGGGGCACCGGAGGCCCCGGGGGCTGCCCCAGCGAAAAAGAAGCAGTTGTTTACTCAAGATCGGGCGGAAACAAAGAAAGTGCCGGTGGATGAAGACGGGAAGTCGGGCTCCACCTTCACCATAGGGTTTGGCCTCCCCGCGGACCAAGAAGAGGCTTTGGTTCGTTTTCTACGCACGAACAAGGATGTGTTCGCATGGGAGGCGGCAAACCAGGTCAAGGTCCCACACGAGGTGATCGAGCACCACTTGACGGCGTGCCCAAACGCGCGCCCCATGAAGCAGAAGGCACGGCGACAAGCTCAGGAGAAGTAGGTGTTCATCACTCCGGAGGTCCGCAAGTTACTCGAAGAAGGCGTCATCCGAGAAGTGCGCCATCCGGAGTGGCTCGCGAACCTGGTTTTCGTCCCCAAGAAAGGCTGAAAAGAGCGTATGTGCGTCGACTTCACCAACCTCGACAAGGCCTGCCCTTAGGACCCTTTCCCTCTCCCGCGCATTGATCAGATCGTCAACTCTACCGCCGAGTGTGATCTGTTGTTCTTCCTGGACGCCATATCGGGCTATCATCAAACCAAGATGGCGGTGCAAGATGTCGAGAAGACGGCCTTCCTGACCCCTTGCAGGGTGTGCTGCTACACATGTATGCCATTCGGGTTGCGCAATGCAGGAGCAACTTTCTAGCGACTAATGCACAACGCCTTGGGGGAGCAGCTCGGGAGGAACGCGGCAGCATACGTCGATGACATAGTGGTGAAGTCTCAGGAGGCCAGAACCCTCATCGGCTACTTGGAAGGAACCTTCGCCAGTCTGCGCAAGGTGGACCCGCGGCTCAATCCGGAAAAATGCGTGTTTGGCATCCCATCGGGAAAGCTCCTGGGTTTCTTGGTGTCACACATAGGGATAGAGGCCAACCCCGAGAAGGTCAAGGCTATAGAAAAGATGAGCCCACCGAAGACCCTCAAGGAGATGCAGAAGCTGGCAGGCTGCATGACGTTGCTCGGATGATTCATCTCCAAGCTGGGGGAACGCACCCTCCCTTTCTTTAAGCTGATGAAGAGAAAAGGCCCGTTTGAATGGACTCCTGAGGCTGGCGCAACTTTCGAGGACCTCAAGAGATATCTCACCAGCCCTCCTGTGATGGTGGCGTCGTGCCTCCGCGATCCCTTGGTGTTCTATCTGGCCGCCATGCCACATTCAGCCAGCGCCGCGCTGGTAGCGATCCGGGAGGGGCGCTAAATTGGTAACCCAAAGAAATAGAGCAGCTCACGCCTAACTGGGGCATTGCGAGCTCAGGACAGCGCCCAGAGAACCGTGGTGGACCTTCAAGATGGCAAGGCTCATGAGGACGGTGCACTTGGGGCCCCAACAGCCTCGGTGGGCGGCAAGGTTCTCGGAGACTCTCCGACTCAGGAACCTCAGGACTCTGCTGCCACATCCACCCTCGTTGAGCACACAGTATACTTCGTTAGCACAGTACTACATGACGCACGAGCCCGTTACCCCATGCCGCAGAAGCTCCTACTAGCGCTCCTTGTAGCCTCCCGGAAGCTACGTCACTACTTTCAAGGTCACCCGATCAAGGTCGTCTTAGCGTACCCCTTGGAAAGGGTACTCCGGAGCCCCAACACAGCGGGAAGAATCGCAGAGTGGAACATTGAACTACAAGCATTTGAATTGGAATTCAGCAAGACTCGGATCATCAAAGGAGCTGCCCTCGCTGGTTTCATGGCAGAATGGACTGACACCCTAGGCCAGGAGTTGAGCGAAGACCGCTCCCTCACCCTTGGAGACGAAGCCCCAGATGGATGGGTCATGTACTTTGACGGAGCCTTCGCACAGCAGGGATGGGGGCTGGAGTTGTGCTTATCTCGCCAATCAAGGATAAGCTCTATTATGTCGTGCAGCTATGCTTCCAGAATGGAGAAAAAGTCTCCAACGACATCGCATAGTATGAAGGCCTGATCGCTGGCCTCAAGGTTGTTGTAGCGCTGGGGGTGAGGCACCTCACCACCAAAGGCGACTCCCAGCTCCTAGTCAACTTCTCCAACAAGGTGTACACACCGAAGGACAAGCACATGGAGGCGTACCATGAAGAAGTGCGGAAAATCGATAAGTGATTCTTAGGCTTAGAGTTGCAGCACGTACCGCGTGGCACGAACAAGGTGGTAGATGACATCCCCAAAAAGGCGTCACGGTGCATGCCACAAGACCCTGGCATGTTCGAGGAGTGACTCTTCAAGCCCTCAGCGGCCCCTCCCACCGACGGGCTGGCATGGCCTCGGAGGAGCTCCCGCAAGCACCCGCCTCGGGTGCACCGGCTTGAGGGCCGGCTTCGGGAGCTCGCCTACTCCTCGCGCTGGAGCCTCAGGAGGGGTGCCGGACAGAGGAGTTCAAGGCTTGCCTGCTCCAAGGGACCCTGCCAGAGAAAGAAGAAGAAGCAGAGCATGTGCTGCGGCAAGCCACCGCGTACTGCATCCAAGACGGCGAGCTCTACCGACGACGGCCGAACGACGTGTCCCTACGATGTATATCCAAGGAGCAAGGACGCAAGCTGTTGGAATACATACACAGCGGAGATTGCGGACACAACTCCTCCTCGTGAACCCTCATGGGAAAGGCATTCCGCAGCGGATTCTACTGGCCCACTGCGCTCAACGACGCTTCAGAACTGATAAGGTCTTGTAAAGCCTGTCAATTCCATGCAAAACAGATCCACCAGGCCACACAGGGCCTCCAGACCATCTCACTGTCTTGGTTGTCCCCAGTCTGGGGGCTGGACATCCTCGGCCCATTCCCCATGGCGCCCGAGGGCTACCGTTACCTATACGTCGCCATTGACAACTTCAACAAATGGGCAGAGGTGGAAGCCGTCTGCACCATTCCATCCCGCCCGGCAGTCAAATTCATCAAGGGCCTCGTGAGTCGCAATGGGATCCCAAACCACATCATCACCGACAATGGCTCGCTGTTCACCTGCAATCTCTTCAAAACGTATTGTGCTAACCTTGGAACGCAGATATGCTATGCTTCAGTGGCGCACCCGCGGAGCGATGGCCAGGCCGAGCGCACCAATGCCAAGGTGCGGAGAGGTCTCAAGATGAGGACCTTCAAGAAGAAGCTCGAGGATTACGACAGGGGCTAGTTCGACGAACTCCAGTTAGTGCTATGGTCCATCCGCACCACCGCGACCAAGCCAATGGGCGAGACCTCGTTCTTCCTCGTCTACGGAGCTAAAGCGGTACTCCCACACGAGGTCAAGCACCGCTCCCCGCGGGTCTTGGCATTTGATGAGACACGCCAGGACACCTGACAGGGGATGGACCTTGTGCTGGGGGAGGAGCGTCGTCGTCAAGCCTCGCTCCGAGCAGCGAGGTACCAGTAGGCGCTGTGGCGATACCACTGCCACAACATCCGCTCTAGGACGCTCGAGGTAGAAGACTTCATCCTAAGGCGGTTACTCTCCAGGGAAGGGCTGCATAAGCTCTCGCCCATGTGGGAGGGCCCGTCCAGGATCGCCTGCGTCTCCAGGCCTGGCGCCGTGCGCCTAGAGACGCAGGATAGAGTCCCCATCCTGAACGCCTGGAACTTCCAACACCTCCGGAAGTTCTACCCATGAAGCAAGACCCTGTGCCTGTGAAGGTCTCCACTCGTGACACTCTCACATAATAATGAGTGGGGCTGTACATGCCCCGGAGTCTCCTGAGCATCGCCTTGGGGACTCAAGGGGGCTTCCTCCCATGTCTCAGTGTCCGGCACTTAGCTCCGCGCTGCTGAGAAGATGAAGACTAGCCTAGGTGTCGAACGCGGCTGTTCTTTTGCTTGATTTCCATAGCTGGTTTGTTTTTTCTGTAATGAAATTTGGAAGCTTTTGCTTTTTCTCTCGAAGAGCTTGAATTTCCCCCTCTTTTTGGGTTTTGCTCGCCTCATTCGTCCTTACCCCAGGAAGAGCGGCAGTTTCCCGTCGCTCCTCCTAAGCGCATCCCGCGCATGGGGGCTACTGGTGCATACCGCTCGGACTAGTCTGCGGTCACATCTTGCCAAGCCCGGATACCCCGGCGCTTCGGTGTCTTTTATTCTCACAGGACACATTCAAATGATCTCAGGCGTGTGCACGTTTTTTTTTCAATTCCGGCAAGCAAGTAAGGATAAGATGCTTCATGAGATTTCTTGATTTTGCAGTAGCACCACGAACCACGCCTCCGGAGGCTCAGCGGCTCCAAGGTTGACAGGAAGGGAGCCTCATGAGAAGACCCGCGGAATTCAACTTCTACCACGGGCTCGGCAGGCTATGTTATCCTATCCGCACTTAGTAGTAGCACAGATATCAAGACACAACATGAAAAATAGAACATAACATGATATATTAGCGCATCACCATAGTCCATTACATATCCCAATGGGGACCATTCTTAGGAGATGCAGGAAAGAACCAAAGGGAGACAAACGCTCGCGACAGCTCTTGAGGCCCGACATCAGCAACATGGGGGCTCGGTCGGAGCCACCCTCTGGCTTCACCGTGGCACGACAATGAAATGCTTCGTTGCCTCCCCCGACCTGACCTTAGTGGTGCGGCAGCTCATCAGAGCCTCTACTGTCAGCGCTCTTTCCGGAGGAGCAGGAGCCGTCGTCGCTGGAAGAACCCCAGGCGTCATCAAGGACGGGCTCGCCGTCGTCGCTAACATCCTTGGGGCAACATCCCGCGTGATGTCTACTACGCAACCATCTTCTTGTAGACATTGTTGGGCCTCCAAGTGTAGAGGTTTGTAGGACAGTAGCAAATTTCTCTCAAGTGGATGACCTAAGGTTTATCAATCTATGGGAGGCGTAGGATGAAGCTGGTCTCTCTCAAACAACCCTGCAACCAAAGAACAAAGAGTCTCTTGTGTCCCCAACACACCCAATACAATGGTAAATTGTATAGGTGCACTAGTTCGGCGAAGAGATGGTGGTACAAGTGCAATATGGATGGTAGATATAGGTTTTTATAATATGAAAATATAAAAACAGCAAGGTAACTAATGATAAAAGTGAGCATAAACGGTGTTCCAATGCTTTGAAACAAGGCCTAGGGTTCATACTTTCACTAGTGCAAGTTCTCTCAACAAGGATAACATAATTAGATCATATAACAATCCCTCAACATGCAATAAAGAGTCACTCCAAAGTAACTAATAGCGGAGAACAAACAAAGAGATTATTGTAGGGTACGAAACCACCTCAAAGTTATTCTTTCTGATCGATCTATTCAAGAGTCCATAGTAAAATAACACAAAGCTATTCTTTCCGTTCGATCTATCCTAGAGTTCGTACTAGAATAACACCTTAAGACACACATCAACCAAAACCCTAATGTCACCTAGATACTCTATTTTCACCTGAAGTATCCTTGGGCATGATTATACGATATGCATCACACAATCTCATATTCATCTATTCAACCAACACAAAGAACTTCAAAGAGGGAACCAAATTTTCTACCGAAGAGTCAAGACGAAAGTGTGCCAACTCCTATGCATAGATTCCCAAGGTCACGGAACCTGCAAGTTGATCACCAAAACATACATCAAGTGAACCAATAGAATACCCCATTGTCACCACGGGTATCCCACGCAAGACATACATCAAGTGTTCTCAAATCCTTAAAGACTCAATCCAATAAGATAACTTCAAAGGTAAAACTCAATCCATTACAAGAAAGTAGAGGGGGAGAAAAATCATAAGATCCAACTATAGTAGCAAAGCTCGCGATACATCAAGATCGTGCCATCTCAAGAACACGAGAGAGAGAGAGAGAGAGAGAGAGAGAGAGAGAGAGAGAGAGAGAGAGAG
>LR738714.1:171035305-171063937 GCA_902687465.1 Secale cereale | reverse complement strand
GGGGGGGGTGCAGTGCCAAGTTAGTAATGGCGCACCGTGGGTGTGGTGCGCCATTACTAGTAGAACTAGTAATGGCACACCACATCCACGATGCGCCATTAGTAGTTTTGAAAAAAAAATTGAAAAAATATACTAATGGCGCACCGTGGATGTGGTGCGCCATTACTAGTTGAACTAGTAATGGCGCACTATCCACTGGTGCGCCATTAGTAGTTTTGAAAAAAAATTGAATTTTTTTTAAAAAAATTATAAAAAAAATATTAATGGAGCACCGTGGATGTGGTGCGCGATTACTAGTTTAACTAGTAATGGCGAACTATCCACTGGTGCGCCATTAGTAGTTTTGAAGAAAAAAAAGAAAAAAAAATTGTTACTAATGGCGCACCGTGGGTGTGGTGCGCCATTAGTATTTGGACACTAATGGCGCACCAACACATGGTGCGCCATTAGTATATAGTAATGGCGCACCACATGTCTGGTGCGCCATTAGTAACAATTCCATCTATAGCCCTTTTCCTAGTAGTGACATAACCGCGGGCATGGCTTTCGAAAGTTCAAAACCCTACAGGGGTGTCCCAACTTAGCCCATCCCAAGCTCATGATCTGCGGAGTCGCAACTCCAAAGTGGGAAGACCCGAGTATTCTCAGAATCCCATGCTCAAGATATTTCGTCAAAGGTAAAACTAATCTAGCAAGACCTACCGGCGTGCCGACACCCTGATAGTAGCCGCGCGTATCTTGTCTCAGGCCACGACCGGATGGGAAAAGCTACGGTAGAACCAGAACCTTGAGTTGCCTCAAGTTGGCCCCGTAGGCTGCCCAGTTTGGACCAACACTCATGAGGAGCACTGGCCCGGGTTGTTGATTAAGAACTCGGGTTTGCAATTCCCTATGCAAGTTTTAGTTGTTAGGAAAATGTAAAACCAATGTTGGGTCTTGCTGGAGAAGCTTTAAGCAGAGCAAATTATCAAGGGGGGCCAGAAACCCCAATCGTGTTAGGAACGCAAAATCAAGGAACATAACACCGGTTTATCGGGTCCTAAGGTGGCATGAGTGGAACAAAACACCAAGCAGAAGGCCAAGCCTTCCACCCATTACCAATATATTGGTGCATTAATTTAAATAGATATATATATTGTGTTATCCCAATAACAAATCCGAACATGGAGCAATATTCAAATAACTTCACCTGCAACTAACAACGCTATAAGAGGGGTTGAGCAAAAGCGTACTTAGACAATCAATGTTTGCTAGGAGGGCGGTTAGAGTGTTTCATGGCAACATACGAGGCTGACAAAACAGGAATAAGCATCGAGGCATATCTAAAGAACGAGACAACTAGCATAGGAAAAGATAGAGGTGATATCGGGGAATGGTCATCTTGCCTGTTAAGTCCATGGAGAGATCGTAACCTTGCTCCTCAAACTCAGTCTCGATAGGAACCTCGAACTCTGAATTGTCACCGGGCTCTAACCAACACAACAATACAAACACCGGAACAACAATCAAGCACCATGCAATGCTCAAACACATGATGCAAGATATGATGCCTATGTGCATGGGCAGGATATGATGCATCTCACAGGAACATGATGAGTGCACATGTGACATGACAATATGCAAGAACACAAAACATGTAGGGAACACATCATGCAAAAAAAGCAAGAACAAGCATAGTCACAAATGTGGTTATTTAGTTAAACCAACCAAGCCCCTAACAAGTTTTAAAAGTTTCTTTGCATGGCAAGGGGTGCAACTAAGAACAACACCAAAATGCAAGCATTTTAAATGGGCCGGAAGGAGCAAACAACAATTCCGAAAACTCCCATGTGCAAATAAATGAATTTAGAACATATCTGATGTAACCATATTTTAGAGTTGTTAAACATGTAAAGTAACAGCTCCATCTTAATCTACAAATTTTTCCACCCCAAAAACATATAAAGTTTGTCAAATTTGGAGCTACGGTTATTTAGTTATGAATTAAACAAGTTTGAACATGTTTCTAACACAAATATATTCAAAGAACATTTTAAATGTTTTAACATGGCAACAAAAAGCATATAAATAATCTACACTAAAAACTAAGCAGTTTTCATATATAAAGTATTTTGAACAGATGCATATTTTAAAAGATATGATGAATTCAAATTGCAAACCGAATTTAAATGAAACAAAACAAAACAGAAAAGAAAAAGGGCATCGTCGACACAGCCTGGACTAGACACAGTCATAGACGGGTGGGTCCAGGAGGCGATTAGGTGGCAGAGTGGGTGCGACTGTACAGAGAATGACAGGTGGGGCCAGGATGTCAGAGTCACAGGAAAATGCAAAAATGGGCATATACCACTGGCCCAGTGGGGAATCGAACCCCCATCTGCGAGTTAACTGAACAAAGAGAGAGACCACTGGGCTACGCTACGGCGACTGATAGAAGAGGAGCGCTGCGCCTGAAGTACTAAGTACAACAAGCAGACAGGCCACTCAACGCCGGCGACAGAGACGACGGCGAGGCGTTGGGGCAGCTCCGATGACCAAATAGGATGGCGGAGACACATGACGGGTCCACGAAGTGATCCCGCACACACGACGTGCACTAGCTACGCCTAACGACGACTACTACGTCGCCGCCGAGCAACAAATAGAGCGGCGGCAATGAGCTACGGCGGGGCAAAAGCAGAGCCTAGCGGTGCGGCGAGGACACACTACAACATCTACGTGAGACAGCGAAGACGCTGACCATGCGAGGACGGGCTAAGGAGGTCGAAACACTCGTCAGAGACGAGGTCCGATGGCGACGAGTTTGGGCGCTCGGCGAACTAGCAACTAGAGCGCGCAAACAAAGGGGAAAAGGCATGGGGAGGACTAGAGGCTCACCATGAACACGATGATGTGCTAGGCTTGCCGAGAGGAGGTCAGAGTCGACGGCGAGGACGATCGAACACCTACGATGGTCGGAGTTGAAGACGAGGAAGAAGAAGTCGCAGGAGAGGCATTTGGCTCCGTGTAGTGGACGTCGTGGACGTAGTCGACGATGGGGAAGACGACGGACACCGTCGGCGAGGCAGAGGAGGACAGGGAGCACGACGACAACAAGGCCGTGCTCTCAGGTGCGTGCGGGACGGTGGTGGCGCGGCGGATCTGGTGGCCTAGAGCTCACCTGGTGGCGAGGAGAGGAAGAGGGGAACCCTAGAGAGTGGAAGCGCACAAAGAGAGGGGTTAAAAGGGGTTAGGGCGACGGGGACGCACGACAGCGTGCTTGGCTCGCGGTCCTCATGGCACGATCGTGAGGAGGAAGAAAAGGTGAGTGTGGGTGCGGCCGCGGTCGCTGACGCGCGGGCCCGACCCAGCCATGTGGAGGTGACGCAGAGGGGGGTGCGCGGGTGTGTGGGTGCAAAAGGGAGAGAGGGACGCAGCGGGCTGGCTGGCGCGGGCTGCTTTGCGGGCTAGCTGGGCCGGCCTGGTGGCCGAGGCCCATGCTGTGGTGTGGGCTGCGGCTGGTGCGGCACTACGGCGGTTGCTGCTGCTATTCTTTTCTTTTTCATTTTTCTTCAGGCAGAAATAAAAACAGAAAAGAACAGAGGGCTAGGGAAGGAGATAAAATGAGATAAAAATATCTCCATGCTCCTGGAATTATGCTCTATTTTATAAAAATGACTTGGGCATTTTTAGAGGTAGAAAAATAAAATAAGTTTGAATATGATTCAAAGTTCTGTCATTTTTTAACCTTACCAAAACATTTTAGAATAGAGTGAGATTTTGCATTGTGGCTTAGGACAGGGTACCAAAGAATTTGGGAGGAGATGAACATTTAAATAAGAGGGTAAATGCCACTTGCAAAATTTAAACAAAGAAAAAGAGAGAAGAGAAGTGGTGAAGGTTGGAGGCTTAGGGAGTGGCATGACCTTGCATCAAACCACCCTAGCAAGAGCAAGAAAAACTCACTTGGCATATCAAGGATGTCAGAAGCACAAGGAAAAAATGAAATGTCATATGATGAGCATGACGCAATGATGGTGATGAAGCAAATGCATGAATCCATAAAGAAGGAAAACATGACAATGCAAATGAGATGACAAGGCATAATTGAAAAAGAACCCCCAAGGAAAAGATAAGGACCAAAAGGTAATTGTATATAATGCATGTCGTATTACGGGCTCCGCGAACCCAAGAAGTTCAAACACAGGGGCGTGAATGAAGATCTCTCCCACTCACGTCTACCTAGCGTCTCGCCCTCGTCCAGTGAAGAGATTCAAGCGAACAACAAGTAAAGCACACAAGAGTTTACCCAGGTTCAGGCCACATTGTGGTGTAAAAGCCTACTTCCTGCTTTGGTGGATTAGCCTCAGGAGGGCTTGAATATGGACTAGTGCTCTGGTTCCTGAGCTTAGGAGAAGAGCTCAGGAGGGTCAGGAGGCAAGAGTTCTTGCTCCTTTGCGTGAAGGCAGAGTTTATGGATCTGCTCCGAATTGTCCCTTCATAGTGGGGATCCTAGCTACTTATACAGGCGGCCAGGGTCCTCTTCCCCCGAAATTTTTAGGCGGGAAGGAATCCCACAACGGCCATTTATGAGCAGGAACACAAGGACGTTCCTATCCTGACAAAAGCGGTCTTCGCCTGCAAAAGGATCAAGCGGTGACGTGGTGGTGGGCTCGGTGGTGACATCCTCCCTGTCATCCTGGCGGTCTTCGGTCTTGTTGCACCAAAGGGGAAACCTTTGTCCCGCTCCTCGGGAACCTGCACCTGCGCTGTCTCCTTTGCACCAAAACGGCAACTGCACCGTTGGCGGACGCTGGCACCCGCTGGCGCGGTGTGTCACTGCTTACGTCAGTGCCTTCTCCTGAGGCAGGCTTGGCCTTGGATTCTCTGCCCCTCCAGAGCAACCTTGCCGAGGCCGCTCCTGAGGGGTTCTTGACGTCGTTCTCCTCGCAAGCTCTAGCCACCTCACGAGGGTCTTGGGCAGCTGGTCGATCAGCTGGGCTGTACCAGACGTGGTAGGAGCGCGTCGCCACTCGCAGACAGGCAAGTCCGGGTACCCTGGTTCCCAGGACGCCGACAGTAGCCCCTGGGCCCAAGGCGCACGTGGAGTTGGCTTCGGGGCGAAGCGTTAGCCGAGGACGAAGTGCTGCGGGCCACAAAAAGGCTACGGGCCAGGCTGGCGCGTGACGGTTGGATGGGACGTGGGTGACTCCGCTCCCCACGCAGTCTCGGCAACCGTGTAGCTTGACAAAAGGGGGCCGTCTCCGCTGCAGAGGAGTTATCGCCCCCTTCCTTCCTCCTTAGATCTCCTTCTCCTTCGCCTCCAGCCTTCCTAAATCGTCTGCATCCTCTGGCACCTTCAGCAATGGCGAAGAAAGGCAAGGGTACCGCTCAGGCGTCTAGATCTCCTCCTTCCCTTGAGGCGGCGCTAGAGGAGTCCACCATCACCCAGGAGGAGGACTACTCAGAGGTCCAGCCTTTCTTGTTGAGCGTCCACAACGAGCATGGCCCGACGGGGATTTGGGTCGGATCCACCGCGACGCGGATCTTGGCGAAGTCCTGCTACCCCTTCTTCCTTCACAACATCTCCGTCGGGCTCGTGCCTCCATTCTCAGAGTTCTTCTACGCCATCCTGGACCATTACCAGGTGCATGCTCTCCACATCCAGACTCGCTCCATCTTCGTCCTGTCGCACTTCGCCTTTTACTGCGAGGTGCTCGTGGGGGTGAGACCGACTGTCGCCCTCTTCCGCCACTTCTTCTCCATGCGGCGGTATGACAAGGGTCCGTGCTCGGGCTGTGTCTCCTTCGTCTTCCAGTGCCAGGGCTGCCGGCTGATGACAGCCGAGAAGAAGATAGACTCCCATCGGAAGAGGTGAGTCTATCTGGATGCCCAGTGCGTTCATCCACTGCTGGTGCTGCCTACCGCCTGTCCGGCGAAACGTGCCGGCTGGAGCTACGCGAAGCTCACCGACCCCCTTGCCGAGACGGTTCTGGCAAGGATTGAAGCCGACCTGGGCTCGAGGCTTGAAGGGGCCCAGATCGTGAAGGAGTTCCTGAGGCAGCATCTGGCGCCGTTGCAGGCACACTCGCGCCCCATGTGGGAGCTGATGGGGGATGATGACAGGCTCCGGCTGCACTCGGGGAGCGCTGGCCGAGGCCGACCTGGACTTCGCCACAGTCACTCTCTTGGAGATGGTTCATGAGGACCTCTAAGGGGCCCACCTGCCGCTGTACAGCCGTCCTGACAAGGCCAAACTGCTGGAGGCCGTGTCAGGTTTCGGGGTGCCCACGGTTGACGTGTCCTCCGGTGCCAACGATGGGAGCGACGAGGAGGGTTCAGAGGAGACCCCGGGCGACGAGGACCGGGTTAACGAGGGGGTCTCCTCCGAGGCGTCCGCTGAAGAAGCGGCGTTAGACGTAGGTGGTGCCGGACGGCCCCAGGTGACCACTCCGCGACGATCCGGGCGTGCTGCATCCGGGGGGAGCAATGCAGCGACCCCGCCGAGGAGTGTCGTGCCAGCGAAACTGGTGACCACGGCTGCGCCCTGGTCCGTGGCCTCATGCCTTGCCAAGATCCGTACTGCCGGCACACCCGTAGCGCCAGCGGCTGCGGCCGACCTGCTGATGAAGAGGAGGGCACGCCTCGCCTCCGATGAGTAAGTGTGCAATCTCTTCTTATCCTTAGTTGCTGTCTCTCTGACGTACTTCTCCCGATACAGTAGCCTGGGTGGCGTGATGAAGAAGGTGAAGGGGGTAGTCATGTCGTGGTGCCCTTCTCCTCCTGATGCTGCTGTGGCCGCGAAGAAGGGTGCCACGGCTTTGGGCGCCTCGGCCAGCTGGGCCACCGAGCACGCGGCGGCGGCGTCGCTTGAGGGCGTCATCGCTGTTTGCGAGGGCACGACAGCTTCCGCTCCGGCTGCTTCAGCGAGTGGGTCGGAGCCCCCGATCCCCTGGTCGAGCAGCCGGTCTTGTTGGCACCCATCCTCCAGTCGGTCCAGCCTGGCCTTGAGACCTAGGAGGCCGCCTCCGCTGCACTGGGTCGGCTTTGTACCGAACTTCAAGGTGGTGACGGCCGCGCGATGGAGGGACGCCTGGGGCTGATCTCTGGGTGGCTCCTGGCAGACGATTCCACGCGGGCCTCCTGGAACCAGGCGTCAGCGATCGCTGCCCAGGGTCAAGAGGAAGCTGCGGCAGCCACGCGGGCACGTGACGCTGCGCGAGCCGACGCTGAATCCTTCGAGAAGTGCTGCCTCAAGGCGGAGAGTGAGCTGGAGGCCCTTCACGAGGAAGGCACTAGGCGCGCCCTGGAGCTCGAAAGGTTGGAGAAGGAGCTCAAGGCGCAGAAGGCTGAGACGTCCCGGCTACAACAGGAGCAGCTCGCTGATCGCGCGAGCCTGGAGAAGCTGAAGGCCGAGGCTGAGCAGGCCCAGGTGACCCAAGCTGCGTGCGACAAGGAAGGCACCCTTGCGGCCTCGGCAGCGGTGAATCGCGAGGCCCTCGCCGCCTTTGAGCTCGAGGCCCGTACGGCGCTGCGGGCTGCTTATGGGGAAGGGTTCAAGAAGCCGCTGGCCGCCCCGGAGGAAGGCCCCGCCAGGCTCCTCGTCGCGCTTGTGAAGTCCCTGTGTGAGGATGCGGCCGCAATTGGCCAGTTAGCAGACGTCGAAAGCCGCACGCTCCTTACGTTAGTCCTGATGTAGGTGTGCGGCCACCAAAGTCTCCTTGATCCCGCTCTTGACCTGGCCTCGCTGTCCGAGCCCGTGACCACGAGCATAGAGGGCGCGACTGCTGAGGCCATGGAGGCGAAGGTCACTGAAATGGTGGCGGCATTCCTCCAAGCTACTGCTACCACAGCCGAAGAGGCGGAGACCAGTGATGACGCGCTTGGTGATGCCTGATCTGTTCCTGTACACATGAGAGAAGTGCGAGTGCCTCGGGGAGGCGCAAGAACTTGTTCGAATTTGAAAAACTTGGTATTATTGTAATAACTTGATGATTTCCGTCCTTGCTTCCTTTCATGTTTGCTTAGGTGCTCTTCGTCGGTAGGGCCCTACCCCACGCATACCTCGGTCGCCATTGAGCCCTTCGGGTGACCGGGGTTATCATAATAACTAGACTCAAGGGTTGAGGGGCTGCGTGGCTAGTGAGGCCCCTGGGTGGAGATGCCCAGGGGACCCCCCTTGACGTTCGAGCGTTCCCGTTTCCGTTCTACGTCGGCAGGGCCCTGCCCCACGCATACCTCGACCGCCATTGAGCGTTGGGCTCAAGGAGTGAGGGGCTACATGACTAGTGAGGCCCTTGGGTCGTGATGCCTAGGGGTCCCCCTTGACATACGAACGGCTCTCATGAGGGAGAACGAGCACCATACCTTGCTCACGAGCCTTCGCCTGGGATGGGGGCGCGAGAAGGCCAGGTGTCTGGGCACCTGGTAGGGTGGCATCTGCCAGGCGTGACCTGAGCATAGCCCTCGTGCCTAGCCCCCTTGCGACACCCATCCAAGGAGAAGTTGTGAGCGTCGTGAGCTGAAAAGCTCCCCGAGGTTGGTGCGACCGCTGGGGCCGCCCTCAGTTGTTTATAACTAGCGCGGAGCATAGAGCTACCACACTTGCGCGGAGTGCAGGCATAACCGCGCCTCGGTCGTAGCGGCTAGCGCGGAGCTTGGTGCTTGCACTAGTTCGCGGGCATAACCGCTCCTTGGTTGGTTCTGCCAGCGCGGAGCATGGCACTTCCACTGGACCGTGGGAGGGAGCCTCCCACCGGGAGAGACTCCGGGGCGTGTACAACACCGTCCTAACACGTGGTTGCACGACAAGACAGCCAAGGTGTATATGGGCCCTCCTCAAGACGAGCTGAATGACTCTGAGGAAGTTCTTGTGAGCTTATGCATCACTCACGAGACCCTACCCTGAGGCGGATTGCGCCTGAGTCTTCTTCTGCAAAATGTGAAAAGAGAGGTGTTGTGTCGACCTGCGCCGAGTGCATCTCTAGAGGGCATCGCATGAGAAGGCCGCAGCACCAACGACCCCAGGAGGTGACGTCACGGGAATGGCTCGCGAGACAGAGCTCAGCCGCTGGATTTATCGACGCCGCAGGGACAGACCCCAACACAGACGCCGTGCCAAGTCTTCTCATGCAACAATCCAAAAGAAAAAAAACCGGCGCGTGGTTCCCGCGTGAGCGAGGCACCTGCCACGGGCCCCTACTTAGCCATCCATAATTAGCCCAAGCGAGAACAAGGCACCAAGGACCACGGGAGGTGACGTCACGGGAATGGCTCGCGAGACAGAGGTCAGCCCTTGGGTTTAGCGACGCTGCATGGACGGACCCGAGCACAGATGCCATGCCAGTCCTTAATCATGGGGCGGTCGCGAGTGGGCTCGCAAGGGCTCATGACCTTAGTGGCGGTGAGAACGCCAAGCATATAGATGATGCGAATAGGAAGGAGCAACTAGCCTTGATTCATGCGCAAAAAAGAGACAACTACATGGGGATAGCCCCCAGCAGCTCGAGGATGATGCAGCCCGGGGGGCGCCCTCGGTTGAATACCTAAAACGTCACCTGACACTTGTCGAAGAAGAGTTGGGGTAGCTGTAGACGCAAGCCGTGCGGGGTTGCTCCTAAGGATCGTCGGGATCCTGAGGCCCAGGGGCTCCGGAGGCCCTCAGCGGTCGCGGGGGTCCGGTTCTCGCTCCGTCCGGACCGCCTGCCACTGAGCCTCCCGAGCCCCCAAAGCCTGCCGCGCGAGGTGCTGGAACATGGCAGCTACGTTGCGGAAGCCGAAGAGTGTGCCGACGTAGCCGCAGGGGAGGGCCCTCCTCCGGCCGACCGCCGTTGACAAGAAGGGCTCCAAAGAGGCAAACGTGGAAGTAGTCGCTCGGGTTGCGGGTAGGTGAGCTCGGCATTGTGCGGTTACGCCCACCGCATATGAGCCTTGCGTACTGAAGTTCCTCGGTAACCTGGTCGATGAAGTCCTGATCCCTAGCGCTGTGCGGCTCATGCTGGGCTCACAAAAACGCGCGTCGAGACATGCCTGCAAGTGGTGCCCGAACACCTCCCTCGAGACGCTGGTCAGGCCGGAGACATTCCAGAGGAGAGCCCCCGAGCCCAACCTGAGATGGGCGTTGGGCGCGCCTCCCTATGCGAGGGTGGAGGACACCTCGTCGGCAGGCACGAGTCGTGAGGCAGAACCGTCAGGAGCCCCTGCATCCTGAGGTCTGTTGGCGGGCAGGTTCTTCTTCTTGTTGGGGGCGTTCTGCAGGGCGAGGACGGCTCCATCCTAATCGGAGCTTTCGACCGCCGCAGTCTAGTAGCCGCGCTCCAGGGAACGCACCGCTTCCTTCTCGTCGGAGGCGATCATGATGACTCCGCCACTCCCGGGCATCTTGAGGACGTTGTAGCCGTGATGGGTCGCTACCATGAACTTGGCGAGGGCAGGATACCCAAGGATGGCTTTGTACGGGAGGTGGATGTTGGCGACGTGGAAGTCGATGAGCTCGGTGTGATAGTTGTCGCGGTCACCAAAGGTGACGGGGAGTCGGACCTGCCCCATCGGGAGTGTGGAGCCATCTGTGACTCCGTAGAATGGCTTGGTCAGGTGGAGCTCATCCTAGGGGACCTGGAGTGTCTCGAAAGTCTGGAAAGAGAGGACATTGAGCCCTGCTCCACCGTCGATGAGGGTCTTGGTCACGAGGACGTTGCTGATGGTCGGGGTGCAGAGCATCGGGGGAGCACCTGGGGCTGTGGTGCACTTGAGCTGGTCCTTGGGGTCGAAGGCAATGACCTTCTTGGTCCACCTGAGGTTGCGCGCGGCGTCAGGCATGGGAAGCGCGACGTTCACCTCACGGGCGAACTGCTTGAAGATGTGATGGGAAGCTAGAGCCTGGGCTCCTCCAAAGAAGCATGCAACCGCACGCGGCTCCTGGAAGCCCCCTGCTCCATCTCCCTGGCGGTCGTCGTCGTTCCTTCTTGGCAGTGGTGGCAGCGGAGGCATGCCTCCATTGCCCTGAGGGCGACCCTCATGAGGCTGGTCGCGCTAGGGGGCGTCACGAGGCTGCTCCTGCCAGTGGTCTTCACGAGGCTGTTCGCGCCACCCTTGGCGCGAGTTCCTGCCGTCCCAACGTCCTCCAACTCGGCCTCCTCCGCAGCCGTAGCCGCGGTTGTCGCGCTCAGGGCGCTGCCCGATGTGCCCGCCGCGCATCACCCTGAGCAACTGACGGTCGTTATTGTTGTGGATGTGGACATTGTGGAAGACGCAGTACGGACGGTTGTTTCTGGGGGGTCGTCGTAGCCGCAGCCACGCTTCACTTCTGGCTCCGCAGCTAGCACGGCGGGCACCTTGTGCTTTGCTTCTTTGGCCTTGGTCTTCTTGTTGTCCGCCTCTGCCTCAGGCAACTCCTGGAGGGAGAGGCGTCCTTCCTCCGCCCTGGCGCACTTTGCCGCGAGCTTGAACATCTCGAGGGTTGTGCACAGGTCCTCGTGGATGGCGAGCTCCTCCCTCATCCTGACGTCGCGGACGCCATCGGAGAACGCCGAGATGATGGCCTCGTCCGAGACCCTAGGGATCCGGAGGCGCATGGTGTTGAAGTGTTGGATGTACTTTTGTAGGGTCTCTCCCGGCTGCTGCCCCACGCGGCGCAGATCCGCGGCCGCCGGGGCTCGGTCGCGGGTGCCTTCGAAGTTGGCGACGAAACGCTCATGAAGCTCCCCCCCAGGTGGAGATGGATCCCACGGGAGGTTCAGGAGCCAGGAGCGTGCGCCATCCTTGAGAGCCATGGGGAACCAGTTCGCCATGACCTGCTCAGTGCCGTTGGACGCCTTGATGGTCAGCTCGTATAGTTGGAGGAACTCCGTGGGGTCGGTATTGCCGTCGTAGCGCGGAGGCAGGTCCGGCTTGAATTTGCCGGGCCAGACGAGGCGCCGTAGCTCAGGAGCTAAGGCACGACATCCAGCCACGCTCATGATAGCAGGCGCCCCCTGCGGCATGCGGTGCTGGATCTTGGGGTGCTAGCGCCACCACATCCTATGGTGCGCGGTCTTGGCGCTGCGGGACTAGGGGCCCGCGAGCCCCTGCCCGGGGATGCGGAATCACCTGGCAGCTCTACTCGTCGCGCGCATGGGCCCTGCGGGGCGGCTCACGCCGTGGAGCCTCGCGCCGGACCTCATGGCCGACGCCATAGACTGGAGGTGGAGCCGGGACTCCGTGGCCTTCGTTCCCCGCCAGGGGCGACGGGGGATGGGAGGAGTGAGTTGGTGCAGGTGCCTCTCCAGCGGTGTTGACGAGCTCGGTGATGCGATGGAGCCACTCGTCGTAGAGGTCATCTGCTAGGCGGTAGCGCAAGAGCTCCCGCGCCATCAACGGCGTAGGCTGCTGGTAGACCGGCCCATGGCAGACCAGCGAGGACGATGCCGCGGCCGGCGAGGGTGAAGGCGTCGCCGTGCGGCCATCGTGCCGCACGAACGGCAGCAGCGACAAGCCGTGCTGCTCGTGGATGGCCGGGTCGGTGGCGGCGTTGGCAACCGGCTAGTTGCGGCGGGGCGGCGCACCATTGCCCACAGGTGCCGTCTGAGTGACGTCCGTGGCGTGGCGGGCGACGTGCGCTCGGCGTGTGTCCACCATGGCTATGGAGCGAAGTCGACGACGAGAACGGGACGAGGTCGTCGGAGAGGCGAGATCTTGACACGCCCCCTACCTGGCGCGCCAAATGTCGGATCACGGGCTCCGCAAACCCAAGAAGTTCGAACACAGGGACGTGAACGAAGATCTCTCCCACTCACGTCTACCTAGTGTCTCGCCCTCGTCCAGTGAAGAGATTCAAGCGAACAACAAGTAAAGCACATAAGAGTTTACCCAGGTTCAGGACACCTTGTGGTGTAAAACCCTACTTCCTGCTTTGGTGGATTAGCCTCAGGAGGGCTTGAATATGGACTAGTACAGAGGTTCCTGAGCTCAGGAGAAGAGCTCAGGAGGGTCAGGAGGCAAGAGTTCTTGCTCCTTTGCGTGAAGACAGAGTTTATGGATCAGCTCCAAATTGTCCCTTCATAGTGGGGATCCTAGCTACTTATATAGGCAGCCAGGGTCCTCTTCCCCTGAAATGTTTAGGCGGGAAGGAATCTCACAACTGCCATTTTTGAGCGGGAACACACGGACGTTCCTATCCTGACAAAAGCGGTCTACGCCTGCAAAAGGATCAGGCGGTGACGCGGTGGTGGGCTCGGTGGTGACATCCTCCCTGCCATCCTTGCGGTCTTCGGTCTTGTTGCACCGAAGGGGAAACCTTTGTCCCGCTCCTCGGGAACCTGCGCCTGCGTTGTCTCCTTTGTACCGAAACGGCAACTGCGCCACTGGCGCGGTGCGTCACTACTTACATCACTGCCTTCTCCTGAGGCAAGCTTGGCCTTAGATTCTCCGCCCCTCTAAAGCAACCTTGCCGAGGCTGCTCCTGAGGGGGTCTTGACGTCATTCTCCTCATGAGGTCTAGCCCCCTCGCGGGGGTCTTGGGAAGCTGGTCGATCAGCTGGGCCGTACCAGGCCATGGTAGGAGTGCATCGCGGCCCACAGACAGGCAAGTCTAGGTACCTTGGTTCCCAGGACGCCGGCAATGGCATATGGAAGTTTTACATTTGGGGTGTTACAAATTCTCCTCCACTATGGGAAGATCTCGTCCCAAGATCTAGGACTGAAAGAAAGCGGGATACTCGGAACAGAGATGATCTTCTCGTTCCCATGTAGCTTCTCGGTCGGTATGGTCTGACCACTTCACTTTCAAGAATATGATGGACTTGTTGCGGGTCTTGCGCTCAGTTCCTTCAAGTATAGCAACGGGGTGCTCACGATAAGACAAGTCTTGCTGAAGATCAACCTCTTTGAAAGGAATGGTGCGTTCAGGCGTCTTGAAGCACTTGCGGAGTTGTGACACGTGAAACACATCGTGCACATTTGCAAAGTTGGAGGGAAGCTCGAGTTGGTAGGCTAGATTGCCTCTCTTGCCAAGTATCTTGAAAGGGCCCACGTATCTTGGAGCGAGCTTGCCCTTGATACCGAACCTATGAGTGCCCTTCATTGGAGAAACATGGAGAGAGACATGATCTCCAATGTCGAAGAGAATTTGAAACGGAGCTTTGCCTGCACTTGCTTGGAAGATGTTGTTGTAGGAGAATTCGGCAAATGGAAGGCAATCTTCCCATTTCATACCGAAGGAGATTACACAAGCTCTGAGCATATCTTCGAGAATTTGATTCACTCTCTCGAATTGACCACTAGTCTGAGGGTGAAAAGTTGTGCTGAAGTGAATCTTGGTACCCATAGCTGACTGGAAGGAATCCCAAAATTTGGATGTGAACAAGCTTCCACAATCTGAGGAGATTACTTGAGGGATACCATGCAAAGAGACAATTCTGGAGGTGTACAGCTCTGCCAGTTGAGCTGCGTTGATGGATTCTTTGACTGGAAGAAAATGAGCCACTTTAGTGAGCTTGTCAATCACCAAAAAGATAGCATCATTTCCCTGCTTGGACTTGGTAAAGCCGGTGATGAAATCCATCTCAATGTGATTGAATTTCCACTCGGGAATAGGTAGAGGTTGAAGAAGTCCGGCTGGACGTTGATGCGCTTCCTTCACTCTTCTCCAAACATCACACTCGTTCACAAATTGAGCAATTTCGCTTTCCATGCAAGTCCACCAATAGGATTGCTTGGGGTCATGGTACATCTTGGAGCTTCCTAGATGTATCGAGACGAGTGAGTCATGTGCTTTGTTCATTATGAGCTTTCTGAGATCACCTTTGGGAACCACAATTATGTCCTCAAAGAACAAAGTGTCTCTGTCATCAATGCGATAGCTCTTGTTCTTGGGAGTACCCTTAGCAATACCATGTTTCACTTTGTGCACCATAGCATCACTGAGTTCGGCCTCACAGATTTGATCTTCCAAGGAAGGAGCAACTTGAAGGTTGGCAAGAAATCCTGGCGGAACGACTTGTAGGTTGAGCTTCCTGAATGACTCACAAAGTTCAGGTTGGAACGGTTTGAGGAGGAGACTGTTGCAATAAGCCTTTCTGCTCAAGGCATCTACAATGACATTGGCCTTGCCAGGAGTATACTCGATGCTTGGATCATACTCTTGAATCATTTCAACCCAACGAGTCTGGCGGAGGTTAAGGTTTGGCTAGGTGAAGATGTACTTCAGGCTCTTGTGATCAGTGAAGATGTCCACTTTTCTGCCCAACAGAAGGTGTCTCCACGTGATCAAGGCATGAACAACTGCTGCTAGCTCAAGATCATGTGTGAGGTAATTCTTCTCATTTGGTTTAAGATGACGCGAAGTGTATGCAACGATCTTCTTGTCTTGCATGAGAACACCGCCCAAACCTTGCGATGAAGCATCACAGAACACTTAATAAGGGTTGGACTCATCCGGAGGAGTAAGTACCGGTGTAGAAATGAGCTTCTCTTTGAGTGTATTTAATACCACATCACAATGAGGAGTCCACGAGTACTTGACATTCTTCTGCAACAGGTTGGAAAGAGGCTTGGCAATCTTGGTGAAGTTCTCAACGAACCTTCTACAATAGCTTGCGAGACCGAGGAAACTCTGGAGTTGCTTGACATTCAGAGGAGGTTCCCAGTTGACAATAGCTTCAACCTTCTTGGGGTTAACAGAAATGCCCTCGGTCGAGATAATATGGCCAAGATAGAGGACTTTATCAAGCCAAAATTCACATTTGGAGAACTTCGCATAGAAACGGTGCTCACGGAACCTGTCAAGGACCAAACAGAGGTTCTCGGCATGGTCTTCTTTATTCTTGGAGAATACCAAGATATCATCGAGGTAGACGAGAACAAATTCATTGGTGTAGGGGTTGAACATGAAGTGCATCATCCGAGATAAGGTGGGTGGAGCATTTGCACGGCCGAAAGACATGACTGTGTACTCATAGGAGCCATAGCTTGTCCTGAATGCGGTCTTGGGAATATCCTCTTCACGGATACGAATCTGATGGTAACCCATCCGGAGATCAAGGTTCGAGAAAACCTTTGCTCCTTTGAGCTGCTTGAACAATTCATTGATACTAGGGAGCGGGTACTTATTCTTAATTGTCTTCTTGTTCAATGGTCGGTAATCGGCGCACAATCGTTCCGTACCATCCTTCTTCTTGACAAAAAGAACACCACAACCCCAAGGATAAGTACTTGGTCTAATTAGACCCATTCGGTCTTGCTCATCGAGTTGTTTCTTAAGCTCCTTCAACTCTTTACGAGAAAGCTTGTACGGACGCCGGCAGGCTGGCTCGGTACTAGGTTCAAGCTCAATGACGAATTCAACTGGACGGTTGGGAGACATGCCTGGAAGCTCTTCAGGGAATACATCCTCATATTCACAAACCACCAGAATCTAGGAAATGGCATTAATCTCACCCTTGTCATTGAGAGAGAAAAGCCTGATTGTGTTATCTCGAGCTGCGAAGATAACACGTCTTCAGAAGGATGAGTTAGATTGACTTCGTTGTTTGCACAATCAATAAGAGCATCATGCTTAGAAAGCCAATCCATCCCAAGAATAAGATCAATGTCCGAGTTACCGAGAACTACCAGGGAAACCAGAAAATTGTAATCACCCATATTAATAGATATATCCGAAGCAATCATATTGGAACACAATCTCTTGCCCGAAGAAACAACATAAAATGGCCTTGGTAATGCTTCGGTGTCAAAATTGTGCTTCGATGCAAATGGGTGAGATATGAAAGAACGTGATGCTCCCGAATCAAATAAGACTTTTGCAGTAATAGAGTTAACTGGAAGATTACCAATTATCACATCGCAAGAATTCTCTGCTTGAACTGCATTCATCAGGTTCACTCTTGCTAACTTGGGATTGTGCTTGACAATAGCATTGCTGACAGGTGGAGGAGGCGGAAAGCGTCTTTGGTTGGGACACTTGTTAGCATAGTGACCCTTCTGAGTACACTTGTTGCACGTAACCTCTGAAAGTGGCCGATGATAAGGACCGCTTGGTCTTGGAGCTTGGAATTAAGACTTGGACTGGTTGCTTGGGTTGGGTGGGTGGGAAAATCAACAACCACCTGAGTTCTTGTTGTTACTTGGAGGAAGGAGCACTGGAGGAGGCGGTAGCCAGAACTTCTGCTGCTTGGCAACCACTTGAGAGGAAGAGGAGGAGTGAACAACATCTCTTATCCTCTCCTTGGAAGCTTCACATTTGAACTGAGCTGCCTCTTGCTTGAGAGCCATGTTGTAGAATTGATCAAATTCATCTGGCTCGAACAGAGTGAGTGCAAGTTGGAGTTCATCTTTCAGACCACCTCGGAACTGGTAGAATTTTCTCTTGGCATCGAGGATGTCTTGCTTCGCATAATGGGCAAGATTCTGGAACTTGACATTGTATTGGTAGACAGACATGGTGCCTTGCTTCAGATTGCGGAATTGCTCACGCATGCCTTCAATGACACTGGTAGGAATGTGATGAGAACAGAAATCATGGCACAAGTCAGTCCACGAGATCTCACGACCCGCTCTGGAGTCTTTGTACTGTTGCCACCAATCTACAGCTTGGTCTTTGAGTTGGAAGGCGACAAACTTGACATCATCCTCAGGTCCGACATTACTGCACTCGAAATGCTTCTTGATGTGTGTGATCCAATCTTCAGCATCTAGCGGGTCCACACAGTAACTGAAAGACTTGGGCTGATTTGCCAGGAATTGGTTCAGAGTCGTAAAGTGAGGTTGATTGAACAGATTTCCTTGGCCTTGGTTCCCTTGATTGCCTTGATTTTCTTGATTGGGTTGGAAACTTTGCATCATTTGCATGAGCATCTGAGTGTTCTGATTGGTTGCCTGCATATTCGCTCTCCATGCCTCAGACGGAAGAGGAGGGGAAGGTGGATTCTATTCTTCACCCTCTGGGTTCTGGCTGGGAACTTTCTTAGGTGCCATCCTGAAGATGATGACAACCGTTAGCCATTGAAGCAAATAATAGATAAGCTGAACCAACGGTTAGATATTTGCAACATATAGTCTTCACAATGAACATTCGAACAAAATTGAACAAATGAATTCCATAGCTTAATGGTACATCAACTTGTCGAGAAGCCACTTGGGAAAACAAAATGATAGAATAAAACAACAAGGTACAGAAGGAACAAATACATAATAGAGGTTTCGTCCCACATGTTCGTGTTGAATGCCTCATGACACGTGTTAGAAAGGGCATTGCAATCCTCGGATCAGCATAGCCAAGGATTCTTTAAGATGCAACCCCCTAGTGCAACAACGCCCATGATAGCCTCTCCACTAGATGTTGAACCCCAACCTCATATCATGCACCCATTGGAAGATTACCTACGAGCTACTTGAATCCCACCTATTATTTCCTGAAGCTTTCTGGTTATGCAATCTGGTGTTGGGGATACAGGGGAAGCACCGCATATCACTCAACTAATAAATCCTACATCTAGATGTATCCATCCTTCAACAGATAACCAGGCACCTTCGGTAACTATTTAGCTCGGACCTTCAAAAAGCATCCGCTATACTAGCTGTGGCAATACTCCCGAACTATCCCCCCAGTACTATGTGACGTCGGGGTTATCTCACCACCAGACATGCATAGAAGAGTTTTCGATGTCGGCCGCCTCTGGTATTCTAGAACCGCTACGATACATTTGTGACGACAACACCTCGGAACTCAACTCCCCGGGACACTGCCACAACCCCTAAATGACAGGAGGCACCAAGAACAATGTTCTCGTCACAAAGATATCAGAACAATCCAAACAATACCCGCGTGATCCTAAAAAAATTTGTAAAATTTTGAGAATAGTGCAGGTAAAACAACGCCAGGCGTCCTCACCAGAGCGAGAAGGGGATGAGGAGTAAACAGAAATCCTACTCTACGATATATATAAGACTCAAAACATTTTGTGTTTGTGCCTAGACTCAACCGTCAGCGGTTCGATCAATCAGGGGGCTCCTAGGTCGGAGAAGGCTCTGAATACCAACTTGTAATGCCCAGGATGCGATTATATCTCCTACATGACGAGGCACGACTTAGAGACATAAGCGCATTCGGGAATGATCGCAAGCGTGGTATCTTTGCACATCTCATGTAAAAGTTCAGGGATGAAAAGGAAAAATAGTTGGCTTACACTCGCCACATCACACAATGAATACAATAACATACATTCATCCAAATAACACAGGGTCTGACTACGGATGAAACCAAACGAGAAAGATACCACAAACACAAGTCTGAATCACTCCTACTAGGAACCACTAATGATCGTCGGCATACGTAACATAGAAACAACCACGCTCCTCGTCGAACTCCCAGTGAAGTTCTGATCCATCTCTTGCAACGTTCTCGGCTGTACCTGCATCTGGTGTGTGTTTAATCTGTGAGTCACAAGGACTCAGCAATCCCATTCCTGGGTATCAAAAAAAACAAAGCCTTTAGGTGTGGAGAGGTAATAAAGTGTTTGCAGCAAGCACTAAGAAACTAGCTTACGAGTTCAGAGCAAGATGAGAATATGTGCCAACGGTTGTCAAGTTGATCAAGAAGTGATCCTAGCTACTCATGTTCATACATAACCCCATCGTGTTCACTTCCCCAAGCCCTTCGGAAAGAGACCATCACGGTTACTCACACAGGTAGTGTATTCTTAAGGATATGGTGTCAAGTTATCTACAACCGGATATCAACAAATTCCCATCTGCCACATAACTACGGCCACGGCTTTCGAAAGTTCAAAACCCTGCAGGGGTGTCCCAAATTAACCCATCACAAGCTCACGATCTGCGATGTCGCAACTCCAAAGTGGGAAGACCCGAGTTTTCTCGGAATCCCGTGCTCAAGATATTTCGACAAAGGTAAAACTAATCCAACAAGACCTCCCGGCGTGCCGACATCCTGATAGTAGCCGCGTGTATCTCATCTCAGGCCACGATAGGATGGGAAAAGCTACGATAGAACCAGAAGCTTGAGTTGCCTCAAGTTGGCCCTGCAGGCTCCCCGGTTTGGACCAACACTATCGACATCCTAGGAACCAGGGTACCCAGACTTACCTGTCTGCGGGCCGCGACGCACTCCTACGAGCGGCCTGGTACAACCCAGCTGATCGACCAGCTGCTCAAGACCCTCGCGAGGGGGCCAAGCCTCGCGAGGAGAACGACATCAAGACCTCCTCAAGAGCGGCCTCAGCAAGGCGTTCCAGAGGGGCAGAGAATCCAAGGGCGAGCCTGTCTCAGGAGGATGCAGTTACGTCAGCTGTGATGCACCGCGCCAGCGGGTGCCAGCGTCCACCAGCGGCGCAGTTGCCATTTCGGTACAAAGGAGACAGCGCAGCCGTTGGTTCCCAAGGAGCGGGGTAAAGGTTTCCTCTTTGGTGCAACTAAGACCGAAGACCGCAAGGACGATAAGGAGGATGTCACCGTCGAGCCCACCACCGTGTCACCGCTTGATCCTTTTGCAGGCGAAGACTTCTTTTGTCAGGGCAGGAACGTCCTTGTGTTCCCGCTCAAAAAGGGCCGTTGTGGGATCCCTTCCCACCTAAACATTTCGGGGGAAGAGGACCGTGGCCACCTCTATAAGTAGCTAGGACTCCCACTGCAACGAAGAGGGGAACACACTTCGCCACCCCACAAGGAGCAAGAACACTAGCCTCCTGACCCTCCTGAGCTCGCCTCCTGTGCCCAGGAACCGTTGTACTAGCTCATATTATAGCTCGCCCGGAGCTAATCCACCAAAGCACGAAGTAGGGTCTTACACCACATGGTGGCTCGAACCTGGATAAACTCTTGTGTGCTTGTTCGTTGTTTGCTTGATTCTTTCCACTGAGACAAGAGCGAGGCTCTAGGTAGACGTGACTGGGAGAGATCTTCGTTCACGCCCCTGTGTTCAAACTTAACGGGTTTTGCGGAGCCCTGAATCCGACATTTGGTGTGCCAGGTAGGGGGCGTGTCGAACTCTTGCCTCTACGACGACCTCGTCGCGTTCTCGTCACCAACCCTGCTCCACAGCCATGGTGTACACACGCCGAGCTCGCGCCACCCGCCGCGCTGCGAACGTCGCTCAGACGGCGCCCGCGGGCAACGGCGCACCGCTCCGCCCTCGCCGGTCGCCAATGCCGCCACCGACCCGGCTATCCCCGATAAGCAGGACTCCTCGCTGCCGCTGTCCGTGCGGCGGGATGGCCGCACGGAAAAACCTTCACCCTCGCCGGCCGCGGCGTCGTCCTCGCTGGTCCGCCGTGGGCCGGTCTACCAGCAGCCTGCGCTACTGATGGCGCGGGAGCTCTTGCGCTACCGCCCAGCAGATGACCTCTACAATGAGTGGCTCCACCGCATCACCGAGCTCGTCAATGCCGCTGGAGAAGCGCCTGCACCCACGCACTCCTCACGTCCTCCGTCGCCCCCGGCGGGGAACGAGGGCCATGGGGTCCCGGCTGCGCCTCCCCTCCACCACGCCGACCAGGAGGGCCGGCGCGAGGCCCCTCGATGTGAGCAACCCCGCAGAGCCCACGCCCGCGACGAGGAGAGCTGTCAGTAAGGATGGCAATTTTATCCATGGACATGGATATCCATGGATATCCGACCCGAATGGATAGGGTTTGGATATGCTTTTGTGTCCATGGGCAGCGCCCAAACCCGACCCGATTACCCGTGGGTAGGGCATGGATATAATCATGTACCCATGGGTATATCCAAACCCGACCCGATAGTATGATTTAGTGGGCAAAAATTTGCTATCCCTCCCCCGCAGTCACATGTCTCACTGCAATTTTACACTTTGTTATCCAAAAAATGCAAAAGAAATTACACAATCCCAGTCATAACTTTTATTACTTGACATTCAATCCCCTCTGTAACATACCCCAACACGCTTCCCTTATTTTTATCTCCTTGTTAAATGACTCGTCATTCTCATCAGTTAGAAAAATACTAAATTATCTTATGTTTTTAGTGGACGTTGATTTACCATAAGTGACGCCTAGCCTGCCATGAAGTAAAGAATGGAAGAGCTTATGTTAACATTGAGTTATGTCTTACTTATGTGTCTAGAGAGGATCCAATGGATATCCAGTGGGTATGGATATCCATCGGGTTTGGACATGGACATAAATTTTCACCCATGGATTTTTTCATGGCCGGGCAAAGACTGTCTTCATGGATATGGATATGGATTTGATATTGTTCAACCCGATCCAAATCCGACCCATTGCCATCCTTAGCTGTCAGGTGATTCCGCACCCTCATGCAGGGACTCGTCGCCCCCCTGGCCCACAGCGCCCAGACCGAGCGCCACAGGAGGTGGTGGCGCCAGCAGCTGAAGAACCAGCATCGCAAGCATAGGGGGCGCCTGCGATCGTGATCGTGGCTGGATGTCGCGCCCTAGCCCCTGAGCTACGGCGCCTCGTCTCGCCCGGCAAGTTCAAGCCAGACCTGCCTCCACACTACGACGGCACCACCGACCCCACGGAGTTCCTCCAACTCTACGAGCTGAGCATCGAGGCGTCCAACGGCACTGAGTAGGTCATGGCGAACTGGTTCCCCATGGCTCTGAAGGACGGCGCGCGCTCCTGGCTCCTGAACCTCCCCGTGGGGTCCATCTCCTCCTAGCAAGAGCTTCACGAGCGTTTCGTCGCCAACTTCCAAGGCACCCACGACAGAGGCTCGGCCGCTGCTGATCTGCGCCACGTGAGATAGCAGTCGGGAGAAACCCTGCAAAAGTACATCCACCGCTTCAACACCATGCGCCTTCGTATCCCTAGGGTCTCGGACAAGGCCATCATCTCCGCGTTCTCCGATGGCGTTCGTGACGTCAGGATGAGGGAGGTTTCGTGGTTCTAAGCGTGACACTACGAGTAGGGGGTACAAATGGATAGGCAAGGCCCTAGCTTATGGTGGGATTGTACAAAAGGTGTTTTACGAGTTCAGGCCCTTCTCGGAGGAAGTAACAGCCCTACGTCTCGGTGCCCGGAGGCGGTCGACTGGTATGTGTATATGTGAGTTACAAAGGTGTGAACCCTTGTTGAGTCGACGACTGCGGAAGGAGGACGCCGCAGGCGCTGGCGCGGAAGTGCGCAGCCCCCCGGGCGTGCAGAGCCTCGACGTCGAGAGGGGCCGCCTGGAGCCACGCGGAGTCGTCGGCGACGAAAACGAGCGCGCCAAGAAGGATCTCACGGCCCAACGCTAAACCACCGCCTGACACCATGATGAAGGAGGTCGGAGAAGAATTTGCAACCTCACCAGATGTCGCTAAGACGCCTTGCCCCATGGTGGGTGCCAACTGTCGTGGTTCTAAGCCTGACAGTACGAGTAGGGCATATGAATGGAGATGCAAGGCCCTAGCTTATGGTGGGATTGTACACAAGGTGTTTTACGAGTTCAGGCCCTGCTCGGAGGAAGTAACAGCCCTACGTCTCGGTGCCCGGAGGCGGTCGACTGGTATGTGTATATGTGAGTTACAAAGGTGCGAACCCTTGTTCTGGAGGAGGGGGTGGCTTATATAGTGCGCCAGGACCCCAGCCATGCTCCACGTTACCAAGGGTTCAATGTACATTAAGGCAGGCGTTACTGATAACGCCTATAGTAAAGAGCAATTAAGGCATTCACTACGGCGAGTAAATACCATACCGTTATTGTCCTAAGGGATCTTTGACCTTCGGGGTCGAGTGCCTTGGATTGGTCGAGTGGAGTTGAGTCGTCTTGTAGGTGATGTCCAGTCGAGTGGGATGTCTTCTTGGGCCGTCCCAGTCGACTGTCCTTGTCACCATAAGTTTTGTCTTTTGATCTTCTAGGGTAGTGACATTGGGTGGGGTACCCTGGTCGGGCGTGCGACCCTACCCTAGGTCAGGAACCTCGTTAGTAGCCCCGAATGGATCGAGGCTTGAGCAAGAGAGAGAGAATGAAGAAAGCTTCGGTTCTGGCTCGACGCCCCCGGGGTAGTCTAATTCTGAGCTCGTGGACCAGGCTGTCCTCCTCAGTCTTGTCTCGGTCGCTTTGATCGATTCTGGAGCCGTCGAGTGTGTTGGTTGCTTCTTCCGTCGACTGAACTTTGTGCTAGGCGTCGGGTGCCGTTGGCGTGCGCAGTTTTCGGCGGGGTTGGTTGCTCTTTGGTCGCCGGATTCCACGGGGTTTCGAAATTTGGGGAAGCGCGCGGGGCAGGACGTGCCGCAGCAATCGGAGGGATATGCTTGAGATGCCTCGATCCTTGCGCCACCTTTTTCGCCACGTATCGCGTCTGCGCCTGTTGCGGGATTTGATAAGATCGCTTGGGGCCACCGGTCAGCCACTCGACCGGGGCGCTATAAATGTGCACCGAGCCCGAAGCGGGGGCACTGTGCGCCCAATTCTTCTTCTTCCGCCTCTGCTTCTTTGCCGTGCCTCCGCTCCTTCTTGCCTCTCCCCACAGTGACCACTGGTGCGCGTGCCATGGGCAAGGACAAGACTACGGCGACGGAGCGTTCGAATAAGGCAGCGTCGGGGAAGGGGAGGCGGTTCGGCCGGAGCGGATCGTCGTCGAGGTCTGGACTCCCTGATGGTTGGATCTAGGGGGATTGGATCCGGTCCACCGTCATGGCGGAGGATCTGGAGGAGCTGGAGGAGGAGGGACCGATTACCCACGGCTCCTGGCGGGTGCCGGAGAGCGAACTCGAGCCTCGGCCGCGGGAGGGCGAGTGCGTCCTCCTCGCGACCCACGTCAACCGAGGTTTCTCCATGCCTCCGCATCCCTTTTTTCGTGCTTTCTTGATTTTCTTCGGCGCCCAGTTGCATTATTTCACGCCCAATTCCATCGCTTTCCTTTACGCGTTCATTTCCATGTGTGAGAACTTCCTCGGCTGCCGACCGCACTGGGGCTTGTTCAAGCATATGTTTACCTGCCGCTCGGGAACCTTCAAGAAGGCGAATCCGAGCGACGATAAGACGCACGTCCTCGAGGCGTGCGATGGGCTCGGAATCCAGCTTAGAAATAGGAGCGCCTTTCCCCCCATAATCTTTCCGGAGTCGATTCGGGGCTAGCAGTCGACTTGGTTCTATTACAAGGACAGTCCGACCCCGGGTCAGTCGACTGGTCTTCCTCCTTTCTCTCTTGGTCGAGCCAGCCAGCCTCCTTCAATGATAGTGGGTAAGGCCGAGAAGGCCGAAGGGAACATGTTGGTGGAGCGCATTGTCCAGTTGGTTCGTGAGTATGTAACGGGGATGGATCTGTTCGAGGTGTACCTCATGCGGAGGATCCAGCCGCTCCAGGCTCGGGACCACCCGATGTGGTTGTACTCTGGCACTGACGACTTGTCGCGAGTCCACCCGGAGGCGGATGATGAGAAGTACGTGGCGCAGTGTCTGAAGTGCATCACGGGGAACAAAGACAACCCCAGAGGGTCTGGGAGGGTCCTCCCATTCGACGCTGACCATCTGGCCGATAAGGTTCGTCTTCGGCTCCCGAGTGATGTTTCTGTTATTGGCTTGTAGTTCGTCTTGACGGATCTGACTGATATTTGGTCAATCCTTCTTTTTTGCAGATCTATACTGAGATGTACTCCCTGCCCAACGGGGATTTGGTCCAGGAGGGCGAGGAGGGCGCGGGGGATGCCACCGAGTGGAAATCGGAGGAGGAGACCGAGGAGGAGAGTGAGGGCTACAGCAGCGGGAAGGAAGTCGAGTCTGTGACGAGAGGCGGTCCAAGAAGAAACACAACCCAGGGGCTGCGCGCCTCCGGACAGGTCCTTCAGGCTCCCGAACGCCCAAGCGCGTCCGCACGGCCACTCCTGACCCCTCCAAGAAGGTGCCCAAACAGCCCAAGGTTACCACCACCTAGCCCCGGAAGGCCCTGCCTAGGATTAAGGTGGATGTTCCCATTGCCTCCACGTAAGTATCATTCGGTTTTGTTTCCGTCCTTTGGGGGTCGATCGTATCTTCCGCAGACCCATCTTCGAGGGGTTTCTTCAGCGCCGCTGCTTCCACGACCTCAATGGATATTGACAAGGGTCGGGATGACGAGGAGACCGCAGATGCCGCGACCTCCCGCGCAGGTGCGGGTTATAGATCGTGTCTTGTTTTTCTTTCGTTGATTAGGAGTGACGGTCGACTGAACTTCGCTATTGTTTGTCTTGAAGTGTCGCGCCACATCATAGAGCTCCTAGATGACGATGATGATGTCGATGAGGAGCGCTTTGGGGGGAGACCGACGACGCATAGGGAAGAAGGGCCGGAAGGCGCTTTCTGGCTTGGGAGCCTAGCAACAGGAAGACGCGGCCCGAGCCACGGTCCCCTTTGCCGACCCTGTGTCGACCGTACGTCTCGCTTCGTCAACTGGAGGAGCCGTTGGCCCGGTGCTTGCCCCAGCCGTCGACCCAGCGCCTGCTCCAGTCGTCGATCCAGCGCCCGCTCCAGCCGTCGACTCGGCGCCCACTCCGGTCGTCGACCCAACGCCTGCCCCTTCGTCCGTTCTCTTCTCCTCCTACCGCCTCCCGGAGGATCCTGTGGGAGCGGCTCAAGAAGCCGTTCGCCAGGCGGGTTTGATGATGGAGAGGACGAAGGCGGCGTACGAGGCCAGCATGGCCGCATATGACGCTAGTTCTGCTCTTCGGGCCAACGTCCAAGTTCGTTTTCTCCACTGGTTGGTTTGCTGCGCTGGAATAGTCTTTAGCTTTAAGAGAATCTGCCGTTTTGTTCGTAAGATGATGTCACACCCACTGGGTGAGTTCTTATGTGTTTGCTTTCGACTTTGCTTGAACTCGAGCGAGACCGATCCTGGTCGAGTGAGAACTGGTGGGGGCACGCTCAGTGCACCCATTGGGTGTAGTCCCCGAGACCGTGGTCGACTGTTGGCGGTCGGCCATGGTCTGATGATAGAACTTTTCTTCCTTGTTGTTTTTTTGAGCTCGGGCCGACTGATCTTGGCCGAGTGAAACCAGTGGGGGCATGCTCAGTGCACCCACTGGGTGTAGTCCCCGAGACTGCGGTTGAGTGTTTGACTCGACTGTAGTCTTAGAATCTTGTTTTGTTGTGTTGATGCAGAAATCTTGCGAGTTTGGGGCCAAATTTGCAAACCTTGAGAAGAAGCAAATCCAGCTCAATCTTGACTTACAGTTGGCTCGGGACCATCTGAAGAAGACGCGGGATGATGCGGCCGGTAACTGACGCCGACCATTTGTCGACTCACTTTTGATAAATATGCCTTGTGTGTCCCTCATGTTCATCTGTCCAGTGGTGTCTTTGGTAGGTCAACTAAAAGCGGCCTTGGAGCAGAAAGATCTCGACCTGGCGGCGACACAGCAGGCGGCTCAAGAGAAGGCGGAACTGGCGGCGCAGAAGCTGGCTTCTGTAGGCGCGCTCGAGGCAGAGATCTTTAGGCTGAGAGGCTCACTCGACACAGCTAATCAAGAGGTGACTCGGCTGAAGTACTCCAAGACTGTCCTAAATGATAAGTACGAGGCTCTTTCCCAGAAGAGGGTTGATCTTGAGGCCTATATGGGTGACCTTACCAAGAAATGGTACCTTGTGCTCGAAGGTATGTCCCTTTTGGCTCGGGTTAAGTTGGATCGGTCGACCCATATCTTGCTTGCTGACTCGACTTGCTGTTTTCGGTGCAGAATTCTGTCGCAACTTTGAAGAAGAGACTGGGCGGGTCGAGCCCGGCCTGGACCCAGCCAATTCCATCGTGAAGGACAAGGTTGCCATGGACATCTTGAGGCTGGAGTCCCGCCTTACTGCGTCCACGGATTATCTGGGACGGCTGAAAGTGGTGATGGCTCGGATCGACACTGCGCTCTGGAGGGGAGTTGTGCAGGAGAACGACCTCGAGTCTCTGATGACTCGACTCAACGAGATCCCCAACCGAGTGTAGGAGTGGAAGAAGTCATCCGCCCGGAGTGGAGCCGATGTGGCGCTGTCCTTGGTCCGGGTGCATTGCAAGGAGGTGAAGGAGAGAAGGCTTGCGACGCTCAAGGTCGCCAATACGAAGGAGCTCCAATTCCAGTCATTCATGGAGACTTTCCTAGAAGCCGCCACCCGCATCGCCGACGGGATCGACCTGGATGAGTTTGTCGCACCCTCGAGCCCGCCTCCTCCTGAGGAATGACTTTGATACTTTAATCCCATTTGCCTCGGAATTCCGAGTGATCTTGTAATCGCTAAACTCTAGTGGGCCTGTGGCCCAGGTACTCTTGCCCGAATCTTGCGGGACTTTTATCTGGATTTGACCTTTTGGTTTGCGGCTCTTCTTTGATTGCTTGAATCTTTGAGAAGACGTCCACAGTAAGCCTCCGAGTGAGAGGGTTGCTCTTCACTCGGAGTGAGCGTTTGAAACTTAGGCGAGTCACGGGATCGCAGCGAAGCCCCCGAGTGAGAGGGTTGCTCTTCACTCGGAGTGGATGTTTGTAACTTAGACGATTCCAAGCTACGTTGTATTTGTGGCGGAGCTCGGAAGATAGAGCCACATTATACTTATGACGTAGCTCGGAGGACCGCAGCTAAGCCCCCGAGCGAGATGGTTGCTCTTCACTCGGAGTGAGTGTTTGAAACTTAGGCGAGTCACGGGGTCGCAGCTATGCCCCCGAGTGAGAGGGTCGCTCTTCACTCGGAGTGGATGTTTGAAACTTAGGCGAGTCACGGGGTCGCAGCTAAGCCCCCGAGTGAGAG
>LR738714.1:171004671-171034201 GCA_902687465.1 Secale cereale | reverse complement strand
ACATTATACTTATGACGTAGCTCGGAGGACCGCAGCTAAGCCCCTGAGTGAGAGGGTCGCTCTTCACTCGGAGTGAGTGTTTGAAACTTATGCGAGTCACGAGGTCGCAGCTAAGCCCCTGTGTGAGAGGGTTGCTCTTCACTCGGAGTGGATGTTTGTAACTTAGGCGATTCCAAGCTACGTTGTATTTGTGGCGGAGCTCGGAAGACAGAGCCACATTATACTTATGACGTAGCTCGGAGGACCGCAGCTAAGCTCCCGAGTGAGAGGGTCGCTCTTCACTCGGGGTGAGCGTTTGGAACTTAGGCGAGTCACGGGGTCGCAGCTAAGCCCCCGAGTGAGAGGGTTACTCTTCCCTCGGAGTGGATGTTTGTAACTTAGATGATTCCAAGCTGTGTTGTATTTGTGGCGGAGTTCGGAAGACAGTGCCACATTATACATATGATGCAGGTCGGAGGACCGCAGCTAAGCCCCCGAGTGAGAGGGTTGCTCTTCACTCGGAGTGAGCGTTTGAAACTTAGGCAAATCGGGTTTGCAGCTAAGCACCCACTGGGGATTTTGAAAACTAGCCTTTTTTAGAAAGCATCAATCATTGGAGGACCACTGCAAACTTGTCTTTGAAACAAATCGGGAAATATTTATTACAACTCGACTGTCAAGTGTCTCAACTGTAGAAGCGGCGGAGCAGGTCCACGTTCCATGAACGAGGTTCGTCTTTCTTCTTGGTGACATTGTAGAGGTGGTATGCTCCGTTGTGTAGTACCTTGGTGATGATGAATGGACCTTCCCAGGCAGGGGCGAGCTTGTGTGGACGTTTCTGATGCACTCGAAGGACCAGGTCTCCTTCCTGGAATGCTCGGCTTCGGACGTTGCAAGCATGGAATCGACGCAGGTCCTGTTGATAGATGGTCGACCGGATCAAGGCCATCTCTCTTTCCTCTTCCAAGAGGTCGACTGCATCATGCGAGCCTCCTCTGCCTTGGCTTCGGAGAAGAGTTCCACTCTGGGGGCGTTGTGCAATAAGTCGCTCTGCAACACAGCTTCGGCTCCATAGACCATGAAAAAAGGGGTACGGCCAGTCGACCGGTTTGGAGTTGTCCTCAGACCCCATAAGACAGATGGTAGTTCAGTTACCCAAGCCCCAGCGGCATGCTTAAGATCGCGCATGAGCCGCGGCTTTAGGCCTTGGAGAATCAAACCATTTGCTCTTTCTGCCTGTCCATTTGACTACGGATGCGCCACGGAGGCGTAGTGGACCCGTGTTCCTTGAGAAGCATAGAAAGTTCTGAATTCATCCGAGTCAAAGTTGGAGCTATTGTCTGTGATGATGCTGTGGGGAACTCCATATCTGAATATCAATTCCCTGATGAAGCTGATGGCGATGCTTGACTAGAGGTTCTTAATGGGCTTGGCCTCAATCCATTTGGTGAACTTGTCAACTGCCACGAGTAGGTGGGTGAATCCGCTTCTGCCTGTCCTGAAAGGGCCGACCATGTCCAAGCCCCAAATAGCAAAGGGCCAGACTAGCGGAATGGTCTTCAAGGCGGATGCTGGCTTGTGGACATGTTGGAGTAGAACTGGCAACCTGCGCATTTGTCCACAATATCCTTGGCCATCTCGTTGGCGCGGGGCCAATAGAACCCGGCTCGGTATGCTTTCGCCACAATAGTTCGAGAGGAGGCGTGGTGGCCGCAAGTTCCTGAGTGGATTTCATCCAAGATCAGCCGACCTTCCTCTGGAGCGATGCAGCACTGAGCGACTCCGGTGACACTTTCTCTGTAGAGCTGACCCTGTATGACAGTGAACGCCTTGGATCGGCGGACAATTTGGCGTGCTTCCTCCTCATCTTCTGGGAGTTCTTGCCTGAGCAGATATGATATATATGGCACAGTACGGTATGGCGTAATCACTAGGACCTCCATGATCAAGTCGACCACAGCAGGTACTTCGACTTCAGTTGGATCTGACGCGCTGACTGGCTGTGGGGGCTCTTCCGTGAAGGGGTTTTCTTTGACAGAAGGGGTGTGCAGATGCTCCAGGAACACATTCTCAGGTATAGGCTTCCGAGTCGACCCAACTTTTGCGAGGTCATCGGCGAGCTGATTCTTGGCTCTGGGCACATGATGGAGCTCTAAGCCTTCAAACTTCTTTTCAAGCTTCCGCACTGCACTGCAATAACTGGTCATTGCCGGGCTCCTGACGTCCCATTCTTTCATCACTTGGTCCACCACTAGGTCGGAGTCACCATAGACCGTCAAGCAACGGGCGCCGAGTGAGATGGCCATGCACAACCCGTACAAAAGTGCTATGTATTCGGCTTCGTTGTTCGATAAGTCAAAGTAGATCTGAAGGACGTAACTGAGCTTGTCGCCCCTAGGAGAAACCAGGACCACGCCTGCGCCGGATCCGTTCAGCATCTTGGATCCATCGAAAAACATAGTCCAATGGTCCGACTGAACTCGAGTCGGCAGCTCTTGTTCTATCCACTCGGCCACAAAATCTGCTATAGCCTGAGACTTGATGGCTTTCTTTGCTTCAAACTTGATATCTAACGGAAGAAGTTCAATCGCCCATTTTGCCACTCGACTGGTTGCGTCTCGGTTGTTCAGGATCTCTTACAGCGGAGCGTCGCTGACGACTGAGATTGTATGGTTTGAAAAGTAATGGGCAACCTTTTTTGCAGTCAAGTAAATCACGTACACAAGATTTTGGTAATATGGATACCTTTGCTTGGAGGGAGGCAAAACTTCGGATATATAATAGACCGGGCATTGGACCTTGTATGCCTTGCCCTCTTCTTCCCGCTCGACCGTGAGTACAGTACTGACAACTTGTCCGGTGGCACCGATGTACAGCAGAAGAGGCTCTCCGTTGACTGGGGCAGCGAGCACCGGCTGGGTGGACAGCAGGGCTTTGAGCTCTTCAAATGCTGCTTCGGCTTCGGAATTCCACTCGAACTTGTCGGATTTCTTCATGAGACGGTAGAGGGGCAGCGCCTTCTCACCAAGACGAGAAATGAATCGACTAAATGCGGCCAAGCAACCAGTAAGCTTCTGGACATCGTGTATACACTCGGGTGTTTCATTCGGAGGATGGTGCTGACCTTCTCTGGGTTGGCGTCGATTCCCCGTTCGGAAACGAGAAACCCGAGCAACTTGCCGCCAGGAACTCCGAATGTACACTTCGATGGATTGAGCTTGATATCATAGCTTCTTGGGTTTGCTAATGTCTCAGCGAGGTCAGCCAGTAGGTCGGAACCTTTCCATTACTTGACCTCAATGACATCCATGTATGCCTCGACGTTCCGACTGATTTGCTTTATCAAGCACTTCTGGAGGTAGCGCCGGCATTTATGAGGCCGAAAGGCATGTTGACATAACAGAAAACACCCGAAGAGGGTGATGAAAGCTGTCTTGATTTCGTCGGGTCCGAACAGACAGGTCTGATGGTACCCAGAATACGCGTCCAGAAAGGACAAACTTTCACATCCCGCAGTCAAGTCGACTATCTGATCAATGCGGGGAAGAGGAAAATGATCCTTCGGCAGGCCCGATTGATGTGCTTGAAATCGATGCACATGCGGAGAGACTTGTCCTTCTTGGGGACCATGACGACATTGGCGAGCCACTCGGAGTGGTAGATCTCACGGATAAACTCAGCTGCCAGGAGCCGAGCCACTACCTCGCCGATTGCCTTTCGTTTCTCTGTAGCGGATCGACGAAGGTGTTCCTTCACAGGTTTTACCTTCGTGTCAACTCGCAAATGGTGCTTAGCCAGTCCCCTGGGTACACCCGACATGTCTGATGGTTTCCATGCGAAGATGTCCCAGTGCTCACGAAGGAACTGGACGAGTGCTTCTTCCTATTTGCTGTCGAGTGTAGTGGAGATGTGGGTCGGTGTTGCGTTGGGGTCGGTGGGGTGGATGTGCACGGGTTTTGTGTCCCCGGCCGACTGAAAGGCTGACTTGGAAGCCGGCTTCTTCGCTCTCAGCAGATCACTCGGATCCACGCTCTTTTGGTACTCCTCCATCTCTACTGCCGCCATTTACTCGTCGGCGATCTTCGAGCCTTTCTAGAAGCACTCTTCTGCTTTCTGACGGTTCCCAGTGACGGTTATAATGCCTTTGGGTCCCGGCATCTTCAGCTTGAGGTAAATGTAACATAGTCGAGCCATGAACCTGGCGTAGGCGGGCCTACCCAGGATGGTGTGATAAGCGCTGTTGAAGTCCACCACTTCGAACGTTAGCTTCTCTTTGCGATAATTCTTCGATTCACCAAAGACCACGTCGAGTGTGATCTAGCCAAGTGAGTCGGCTTTCTTCCCGGGGATTACCCTGTGGAACCTCATGTTACTTTCTCTCAGTTTCGACATCGGAATGCCCATATCCCGGAGGGTCACTGCATACAAGATGTTCAAGCCACTGCCCCCATCCATCAGGACTCTGGTCAGGCGTGTGCCTTCGATCACTGGGTCGACCACCAGTGCCTGCCGCCCGGGGGTGGCAATGTCTGCTAGGTGATCGGACTGGTCGAATGTGATGGGGGTCTTGGACCATTTAAAAAATGTGGGGGTCGACGGGGCAACCATATTTACTTCTCTGTTGATGATTTTCAGTCAACTTTTGCTCTCGATGTCTGCGAAGATCACCAAAGTGGAGTTCATCCGGGGGTATCCTCCGTCCCCTTCCTTATCTTCAGACTCTTCTGATTCTTTCTCCTTCTCAGTCGACTGATCCTTCTGGAAGTTCTGGATCAGGAGCCGACACTGTCGAGTGGTGTGCTTGGGATATACCAAGTTTCCCTCTTCATCTTTCTTCGTGTGTATGGGGCACGACTGGTCGAGCACATCATCTCCAGCTTGACCCTTTCCCTTCTTGGGGGCCCAGGAACCTTTCGGCTTTCCTTTGCCCTTTCCCTGATTGACCACTCCAGCCTCTCCCTGAGTAGCTGGCTCGGCCTTGCGCTTGTTCTCTCAATCGGGATTCTGATCGTCCTGCCCGACTGGTTTCTTGCCGCTGCGGAGCCGATCGGCTTCCTCGCCGTTGGCGTACCGACTGGCAATCTCCATCACCCGCGACAGGGACATATCCCCCGTTCGACCAAACTTCAGATTCAGCTCTCGGTTACGCACGCCTTCCCTGAAAGCGCAAACCGCCTGGTGCTCAGACACGTTCTCCATCGTGTGATGTAAGGTTGTCCATCGCTGGATGTAATCTCTCAAAGTTTCATTCGACTTTTGCGCACAGTGCTGAAGTTCCGCGAGTCCAGTAGGCCGCTTGCAGGTTCCTTCAAAGGTCCGAATGAACACTCGCGCGAGCTCTTCGCAGCTATAAATACTCCTGGGGCCCAACTGATTGAGCCACGCCCGAGCAGAACCGCCTAGCATCAGTGGAAGGTGCTTCGTGGCCACGTTGTCGTTGCCGCCTCCGATTTGTAAAGCCACTCAGTAGTCTTCTAGCCAGGTGTCTGGTTTCGACTCACCGATGAACTTGCTTACCCCCGCCACTAACCTGAAGTTTGGGGTGATCTCTGCGGCTCTGATAGCACTACAGAAACACTCGGGCCCAGAGGCAGGTGCCCGGCTACCACTCGGCTGATCTTTGCCTTGCTCTTCTCTGGATGCCCGGTTCCAGTCGACCCATCCCTGCACAAGGATAGACCTTGCATCGAAACCTGGCCTCCGGGGATATGGGGGAATCCTCCGCTCGTCGTCGCGCAGGCGCCTACCCTCGTGCCGCTGGGGCGAGTGCGATCTGCTTCCTGGAGGAGACGTAGGCATGCGACGGCGGTCATGACGTCTGTGTCGACGGTCGTGTGGCTCGTCATTCGGACCCAGATGCCGGTCTTGCCGCGGCCCACGTTCCTCACGCCTCGGGGGCGATCTTGGACTGTGGGCCTACCATACGGTGTCTGCAGCCACCGATCTGCTGTGAATCATGTTGCGCGACTGAGAAACAGCTGCGTTTTGCTCTTCAGCCGTTCGGAGCAAAGCTCGGATCTGCTGAAGACCTCTCCCAGCCTCCGACTGAGAGGGTTGAATCAACTCCGCGATGCCAGCCGCGGCTTCAAGTTTCTCAACTGGTGCGCGGAACACCTGAGTCTCGCGCTGGCGCGATTGCCGCGGTCGTCGACTGGACTCGGGGACCAATCGGCGGGCCTGTTCGTCGAGCACGCATTGGATATTTTCCAAGCGCGCGCGCTTGGCCACGGTGGCCAAGCATGTGGCTTCGAGGGCCAGAGGCTCCGGAGAATCCCCCATGATGGGAGTGAAGAGTGCATCTTCTTTGCGGCGACAAAGCTCAGCCCTTTGCTCGGAGGTGAGGAGTTGAGGAAAGTAGCCGCCGTTGTCGTGCAATCGGCCGCCGCCGCTGCCGCCGTCTCCACCGCAAGGAAAACCCGGCGGGCTGCGGCGCGAATCGACCATGAGGATTTCCGCTGCGGGATCGCTGCTCCCTCACTCGGAAACAGAATCCATGAGCTCGGTCGATTGATCGGCCGACCCGTAGAGGTAACCGTCGGGCTCAATGGCCGCGACTTGAGGGGTGGCCATTTGACGGGCCACCGCATGCTTCACCCACCACTGGAGCCGCGAGCGACCGGATCGCTTGTGGCGGCATCCGGCGGGGATAGGGAACGATGTAGGGATCGATGAATATTGAGTCGACGGCTGCGGAAGGAGGACGCCGCAGGCGCTGGCGCGGAAGTGCGCAGCCCCCCGGGCGTGCAGAGCCTCGACGTCGAGAGGGGCCGCCTGGAGCCACGCGGAGTCGTCGGCGACGAAAACGAGCGCGCCAAGAAGGATCTCACGGCCCAACGCTAAACCACCGCCTGACACCATGATGAAGGAGGTCGGAGAAGAATTTGCAACCTCACCAGATGTCGCTAAGACGCCTTGCCCCATGGTGGGTGCCAACTGTCGTGGTTCTAAGCCTGACAGTACGAGTAGGGCATACGAATGGAGATGCAAGGCCCTAGCTTATGGTGGGATTGTACACAAGGTGTTTTACGAGTTCAGGCCCTGCTCGGAGGAAGTAACAGCCCTACGTCTCGGTGCCCGGAGGCGGTCGACTGGTATGTGTATATGTGAGTTACAAAGGTGCGAACCCTTGTTCTGGAGGAGGGGGTGGCTTATATAGTGCGCCAGGACCCCAGCCATGCTCCACGTTACCAAGGGTTCAATGTACATTAAGGCAGACGTTACTAATAACGCCTATAGTAAAGAGCAATTAAGGCATTCACTACGGCGAGTAAATACCAGACCGTTATTGTCTTAAGGGATTTTTGACCTTCGGGGGTCGAGTGCCTTGGATTGGTCGAGTGGAGTTGAGTCGTCTTGGAGGTGATGTCCAGTCGAGTGGGATGTCTTCTTGGGTTGTCCCAGTCGACTGTTCCTTGTCACCATAAGTTTTGTCTTTTGATCTTCTAGGGTAGTGACCTTGGGTGGGGTACCCTGGTCGGGCCTGCGACCCTACCCTAGGTCTGTAACCTCGTCAGGAGGAGCTCGCCATCCACGAAAACATGTGCACGGCCCTCGAGATGTTCAAACTCGCGGCAAAGTGCGCCAGGGCAGAGGAAGGCCGCCTCTCCCTTCAGGAGCTTCCTGAGGCGGAGGCGGACGACAAGAAAACCAAGGCCAAGGAGTCGAAGCGCAAGGGACCTGCCGTGCTGGCTGCAGAGCCAGAAGTGAAGCATGGCTGCGGCTACGATGGCCTACCCAGAGACAACCGACCATACTGCGTCTTCCACAACGTCCACAACCACAACACCAACGACTGCCAGGAGCTCAGGGCGATGCACGGTGGGCGCGTCGGGCAGCGCCCTGAGTGCGACAACCGCGGCTATGGCGAGGAGGAGGACCTTGGTAGCCTCGTGAAGACCACTGGCAGGAGCAGCCTCGTGACGCCCCATGGCGCGGCCAGCCTCGTGAGGGTCGCACTCAGGGAAATGGAGGCTTGCCTCCGCTGCCACCACCGCCAAGGAGGAACGACAACGACCGCCAGGGAGACGGGGCAGGGGGCTTCCAGGAGCCGCCTGCAGTTGCATGCATTCTGGGAGGAGCTCATGCCCCGGCTTCTCACCGCATCTTCAAGTAGTTCGCCAGTGAGGTGAACCCGGCGCTTCCCAGGCCTAACACCGCGCGCAACCTCAGGTGGACCAAGCAAGTCATCGCTTTCGACCCCAAAGACCAGCTCAACTGCACTGCGGCCCTAGGCGCCCTCCCGATGCTCTACACCCCGACCATCAGCAATGTCCTCGTGACCAAGACCCTCATCGATGGCGGAGCAGGGCTCAACGTCCTCTCCGTCCAGACCTTTGAGACACTCCAGGTTCCCTATGATCAGCTCCACCCCACCAAGCCATTCTACGGAGTCATGGATGTCTCCACACTCCCTATGGGGCAGGTCCGTCTCCCCGTCACCTTTGGCGACCACGACAACTACCACACAGAGCTCATCGACTTCGACGTCGCGAACATTCACCTCCCATACAACGCCATCCTGGGGTATCCTGCCCTCGCCAAGTTCATGGCAGCGACCCATCACGGCTACAACGTCCTCAAGATGCTCGGGAGCGGCGGAATCATCACGATCGCCTCCGACGAGAAGGAAGCGGTGCGTTCCCTGGTGCGTGCCTACCAGACCACGGCGGTTGGGTGCTCTGATGAGGATGGAGCCGTCCTCGCCCTACAGACCGCCCCCAAGAAGAAGAATAACCTACCCATCGACGGATCTCAGGACGCGGGGGCTCCCGACGGCCTGGCCTCAGGACTCGCACCTGCTGACGAGGCACCCTCCACCCTCGCATAGGGAGGCGCGCTCGGCGCCCCTCTCGTGAAGGGCTTGGGGCTCTCCTCTAGAGTGTCCTCGAGCTGACCCGTGCCTCGAGGGAGGTGTTCGAGCACCACCTGCAAGCGTAGCTTGATGCGCGTTCTTGTGAGCCCAGTGTGAGCCATTCATTGCTGGGGGCTCAGGACTTCATCGACCAAGTTACAGAGGAACTTCAGTACGCAAGACTCATCCACGGTGGGTGTAACCGGACAACCCCAAGCTCACCAGCTTGCAACCCAAGCAACGGCTTCCGCGTCTGTGTCGACATCACAGGTCTCAACTGAGCTGCTTCTCAGGAGCCCTTCTGGCCGACGGCGGTCGGCCGGAGGAGGGCCCTCCCCTGCAGCTATGTCCGCACGCTCTTCGGCTTTCGCAACACAGCTGCCACGTTCCAGCATCTCGCGCAGCAGGCCTTGGGGGCTCGGGAGGCTCAGTGGCAGGCGGTCCGGACGGAGCGGGAGCCGGACCCGCACAACCACTGACAGCCTCCGGAGCCCCTGGGCCTCACGAGCCCGACGATCCTTGGGAGAGATCTGCACAGCTCGCGTCTTCAGCTACCCCAACTCTCCTTCGGCAAGTATCAAGTGACACTTCAGGTATCCAAACGAGGGCGCCTCTCGGGCTGCATCATCCTCGGGCCGCTGGGGGCTGATCCCCCACGGCTGTCTCCCTTTTTGCATGATCAAGGCCAGATATTTCTTTCCATTCGCATTATCTATATGCTCGGCGCCCTCACCGCCACTAAGGTCATGAGCCCTTGCGAGCCCACTCGCGACCGCCCCATGATTAAGGACTGACACGACGTCTGTGCTCGGGTCTGTCCTTGCAGCGTTGATAAACCCAAGGGCTGAGCTCTGCCTAGTGAGCCATTTCCGTGACGGCACCTCCCATGGTCCTTGGTTCCTTGTTCTCGCATGGGCTAATCGTGGATGGGTAAGTAGGGGCCCGTGGCAGGTGCCTCGCTCACGTGGAAACCGCGCACTGGCTGTTTTTCTTTTGGATCGTGGCATGAGAAGACTGGGCACGACATCTGTGCTTGGGTCCGTCCCTGTAGCATCGAAAAATCTAGTGGCTGAGCTCTGTCTCACGGGTTAACCCCGTGGCGTCACCTCCTGGGGTCGCTGGTGCTGCGGCCTTCTCATGCAATATCCCCTAGAGATGCACTCGGCGCAGGTCGACACAACACCTCTCTTTTCACATTTTGCAGAAGAAGACACAGGCGCAACCCGCCTCAGGGTAGGGTCTCGTGAGTGATGCGTAAGCTCACGAGAACTTCCTCAGAGTCGTTCAGCTGGTCCCGAGGAGGGCCCATATACACCTTAGCTATCCTACCGTGCAAGCCACGCGTCAGGACGGGGCTGTACATGCCCCGGAGTCTCTCCCGGTGGGAGGCTCCCTCCCATGGTCCAGTGGAAGTACCAAGCTCCGCGCTGGCAGATCGAACCGAGGAGCGGTTATGACCACGAACCAGTGGAAGCACCATGATCCGCGCTGGGCGATACGACTGAGGCGCGGTTATGCCCACACTCCGCGCAAGTGTGGTAGCTCTATGCTCTGCACTAGTTATAAACAACTGAGGGTGGCCCCCAATGGTCGCACCAACCTCAGGGAGCTTTTCAGCTCACGACGCTCACAACTTCTCCTTGGATGGGTGTCGCGAGGAGAGCTAGGCACGGGGCCTATACTCAGGTCACGCCTAGCATACGCCACCGTACCAGGTGCCTAGACACCTGGCCTTCTCATGCCCCCATCCCAGACGAAGGCTCGTGGGCAAGGTATGGTGCTCGTTCCCCTTCATAAGAGCCATTCGTAGGTCAAGGGGGACCCCTGGGCATCGCGACCCAGGGGCCTAACTGGCCACGTAGCCCCTCATCCCTTGAGCCTAGTTATGACGATAACCCCGGTACTTCGGAGGGCTCAAGGGCGATTGAGGTATGCGCGGGGTTGGGCCCTGCCGACGCATACCAAAAACGGGACCACTTGAACGTCAAGGGGGGCCCTTGGGCATCGCGACCCAAGGGCCTCACTGACCACGTAGCCCCTCATCCCTTGAGTCTAGTTACTTCGGTAACCCTGGTCATCCGGAGGGCTTAACGACGAGTCTAGTTACTACGGTAACCCCGGTCATCTAGAGGCCTCAGCGGCGGTCGAGGTATGCGCGGGGTTGGGCCCTACCGACGTAGAGAACATAAAGCAAACAAGAAAGGAAGCAAGCATGGAATCATCTAGCTATTACAATAATGCCAAGTTTTTTCAAATTCAACCAAAGTTCTCACGCCTCCCCGAGGCACTCGCGCTTCTCTCACTTAACAGGACGGATCAGGCATCACCAAGCGCAGCATCACCGGTCTCCACCTCTTTGGCTGCGATGGTAACGGCCCGGAGAAACGTCTCCACCGACCACATGGCTTCTCTTCCCAGGGCCTCGGGAGCGGTCACAGTCGCCTCCTCACGAAGGCGCTTGGACGCCAAACCTTGCCTCAAGGGAAGGGCAACAGGAATCAAGCACCATCTGACCTCAGGAATTGCTAAGATAAGTTTATAACGCCAGGCTATAACAAAAGTATTACGAGAATTTACATGTCCTTGTGGAGCCCTCCGTGATATCCTGCAGGAACTTAGCTAAGGAAGACGCTCTCAAAGAACTTGGCTTGAACTCCTTCAACAACGGCGACGCCGGGAGGACACCGTTTCCCTCCGGCGATAGGGGCGGCGACTTGGCGGCTCGTAGCTCTCGTCGAAACTCGAGGCCGTCTTAGGGGTAGCATAACTGCTACCAGGAGAGTTAGAGACGTAGCCAACGGCGAGCGCCTCGCTGCCCTGGCAGCATGGGGAATGGTCGCAGGCGGGCCCATTCCCTACGGCACACGGAAGCCGGAGGCCATCCGCCCCGAAGACTTTGAAGGTCATCGCGCTTGTTGTATCCAGCGCGAAGTGAAGAATGTGCCTCCCGGTGGGGGCGCAGGCGCGACGCACCACACCCCAGCCCCAGGTCATGAAGACCTGGCCAGAAGAAACCACCTCCACGTCGGCATGCGAAGGAGGAAGGTGACACCCCTCGTGCCTCAGCTCCATCGTCACCCGGCCACGACCCGGGAGTACCTCCCTCGGGAACGGAGGAAGAAGGATCTAGGAATGCGAAGGGCCCCCCACCCACACGATGAACTTGCGGGCATCATCCTCCGAATGGGACAGCAGCAGGGTGCGAGGAGACGCCCGTCTCTCCGGGCGACTGGCGGCGCCACCCCTATGGCCGCCCTCGTTCAATCTGCCTGCCGCTGGAGCGTACAAGCGAAGCGGAAATCCTGGTGGTGCCCGCGTGCACCACGTGCAGGCATCCGACGGCCTCAGGGACGCACCCAGAGAATTACGGCGCCTCTTCTTCGGGGGGAGCCGTTCAGGCTCTACCATCGGGCTCTTCCCTTTCCCCGCAGCCGAGAACCCGCGAATCGGCGCCATGGAGCCCTGGGACAAATGGAAACGTGGGGATCGGCCTGCAACGGTCAAGTGAGAGGCGTGGAGCCTCACCCCCCGTTTATAAGCCAAGAAGATCAACCGGCGGCTACTCGCGCGCAGCCATAATGGCCCTGCTGCCCGCGCCAAGGAGTTGTCAAGTCGCACGGTTGCCAAGATTGCATGGGAACTGGAGTCGCCCACGTCCCATCCAACCGTCACGCGCTAGCCTGGCCCGCAGCCTTTTTGGGCCCCACGGCGCTTCATCCTCGACTAAGGCTTCGCCCTGAAGCCAACTCCGCATGCGCCTTGGGCCTGGGGGCTACTGTCAGCGTCCTGCGACCCAGGGTACCCAGACTTGCCTGTCTGCGGGCCGCGATGCGGTCCTACGAGCAGCCTAGTACGGCCCAGCTGATCGACCAGCTGCTCAAGACCCTCGCGAAGGGGCCAGCCTCGCGAGGAGAATGACGTCAAGACCTCCTCGGGAGCGGCCCCAGCAAGGCGTTCCGGAGGGACGGAGAATCCAAGGCCGAGCCTGCCTCAGGAGGAGGCAGTGATGTCAGCAGTGACGCACAGCGCCAGCGGGTGCCAGCGTCCACCAGCGGCGCAGTTGCCATTTCGGTGCAAAGGAGACAGTGCAGCCGTTGGTTCCCAAGGAGCGGGGCAAAGGTTTCCACTTTGGTGCAACAAGACAGAAGACCGCAAGGACAATAAGGAGGATGTCACCCTCGAGCCCACCACCATGTCACCGCCTGATCCTTTTGCAGGCGAAGACTGCTTTTGTCAGGGCAGGAACGTCCTTGTGGTACCGCTCAAAAATTGTCAGGACCCCGATCCTAAGTCACATCGATCTAGCTTGTAACACGTCATATCACTTTGCGGCCTCACGCACAGTATCCCCACGGGTGCCACCTTACCTGGCCCGGGACCGTTTGCGCATTTTGGCACACGTATATGACAGTGTCGCTAGCATCCATATGACAGAGAACCCGAGCCGACATGGCTAGTTATAAACCAAAAGTGACACTAAATTACAGAGACAGGCATCCATGACCCAGCAACGAACGTGTCGGTCATCAACGTATGAACCCAAGTCGTAGCAAGCTACATGGACTTAAAGGAATAACGCGTGACATTTCCATTAAGGGACAGACACAGGAACGAAGAAGGACACATGCCAGCCAGCCTACGTGTTCCGTGCAGTAGCAAGCGACCAAGGCTCAGTGGAAGCACTAGGAGGCATTTCCCTGTAAGATAGGCTACCAGAGGAAAATAACTAGGTGTCGGATCCCACACATACCAAGCATTTCAATCATACACACCATATGCTCAATATGTGCAAATACAACATTGCATCACAACAGAACTCTATGACTCAAATTACTTTATTTAAGAGGCTCCGAAGAGCCAAACATAACATATCCATACAGGTAGGGTCACATGACCCAACACTCAAGTCATACAATCATACAAGCACAAGCGGAAGCTAACATGTCTGAGTACAGACAACTTATAAATAAAACAGGCTTGGTGTAGCCTGACTATCTACAAGGCCCTTCACAAGCTTAGGATCTCCATCTGGGTAGCAAGCTACTCGTCGACATCAACGTCTATGTAAAACCCATCAGAAGGGGCAGGGTTCTCCTCTGCAACAGTTATTAAGCAAACATGAGTACAAAGGTACTCAGCAAGTCTTACAACAGAACCTATCATACATGCATCATTATCAACAAGGGTTGTGGAGTTCATAGCAGCAAGCCAGCTTTGACTCTTGGCTAACCTATACTATGACTCTCAGCAGATTGCAAGATAAGACTATGTACACGAGTCCTCTACTCACCACAACAATACACCACCGTGGTTCCTCTTCCGTCATCCTACGGAAGGCCATCCACGGCACTCACACTTGTCTTGAGGATTTTAGTAGTATCCATCAACTTGTCAATGAACTGTAAGAGCAACCGAGTAGTCCGTACCGCGAACAACGGCTATTCGAATAGATTGGTAACCCTGCAGGGGTCTACTTCTTCACACACGCTTACACCACTTATCGCCGCTTACTCGACATGTACTCAGCAACCTCCAAGCGGAAGCCCATCGAGGGTGTCGGCCACGACCTGACTAACTACACAAGTCCCTAGTCCAGGTTTATCGCCTATTTGGGTTCCATCCGTGGGGAGATCCGGCCGGGTTGTCGCTCACGGCCCCAAACGATGTATACAGGGTTCCCGAGTGACCAAACGGGCGACTGGTACACCGTGCCACATACCTGCCGCCTCACAACCCACCCCGAGGGTCAGCGCTGTGCACGACCACCAGTAAACTACAAACACCAGAAACTAGTCGCAACTCCTGGACATAGGACAAGGGCAGTTAATAAGCCGAGAGGGTCCATAGGTTTCAGGCCCAATGCATGGTAGTAGCTGAAACTTGAACCACACATACAGATCTCGGGTCCAATGGACGGTTCCAATGAAACAACCCACCATGTACTCCTACATGGCCTTTCATCGATACCTTTACCAAACATGTTCCATACTTCCCTCTCTTTACTGAGTATGATCATTTCACTCTAATCCATCACCTAGATGAACCAGACCTGACACAACTCTAAGCATAGCAGGCAACATAAACAAATAGCATGGTGGATCACACATCACATGGCTCAATCAACTCCTACACATGCTAGTGGGTTTCAACTATTTACTGTGGCAATGACAGCTCATGCAAGGGAATATGGTTCAACTACCGCAGCAAGTAGCAGTTCACACGCTGTTGCCTTAATGTAGTAAAAGAGAGTAGGAGCGAGAAGATGGGTTTGTATCGGAATGGTCAATGGGTTGCTTGCCTGACAGAGTGGTTGTCGGGTACCGCTCTTCAATTGGATACGTAGGAGTATCCTCGGGAGCAGGACCTACCACGGAGAACACCGGCGATACAATTAATAAGCAAACAAATGCAACAATATGATGCATGCTCATGATATGGCAAGATGAATGTGTTTTGGGCTAATGCATCTATAAACAGAAAGGTTTGATCCCATTTGAAACAAAGATTCAAATTTATACCCAAACTATTATTTATTAAAGTGCATTATCATGTTTTAATGTGAACAGCAAGGTTAACTTGCTCAAACATGCATGAAACTAGTGCCATTGGAAAGATTGGATTTTTCTGATCAATTTTCATATATAAATCTTGTCCATCTGAGCTACTGTTGAATTTATATGATTTTTTGAAGTTTAAAGCATTTTTTGGAATTTCCTGAATTGTTTTAAATCAATTAATCCCATAAAAGAATTTACTGCGTGAGCATGACATCATGCTGATGTCAGCAAGTCAACAGGGCGGTCCAGGTCAAACCTGACCAGTGGGACCCACTGGTCAGTGTCACAGTTAGTTAACTAACTAATTAAGATTAGTTTAGACACTAATCTAGGTTTGACTAACAAGCAGGGCCCACATGTCAGTGACCCAGGGGAGTCAAACCCCTGGTCAAACTGGGTTGACCCACCGGCGTTTAGCCGCCGGCGAGGCCAGACGTGGCGGTGGGGTGCGGGATTCGTGCTCCGGCGACCAAATCGACGGCGGAGCACGTCTACGCGTTGCTGGTGAGGAGCCGTAGTGAGTGGTGGTGGTGGTTGGCCTCGGGGTAGCCGGAAACAACGTCGGCGTTGAGTCCAGCGGCTGCCGGAGTTCGGGCGAGGACGAACTCGTCGGTGCGGTGCTCCTGGAGGCGCGTGGATTGGTCCTACAGGACCTATGCGAGACAGTGAAGCTAGTGGGCACGATGGCCGGACCGTTAGATGGACGGAGCCTCGTCGGCGACGAGCTCCCCGGCTGCGCGTGCAGGTGAGCTTCGTGCAGTACATACGGTGCAGGAGATAGCTAACGGAGAGGGGGAGGACGGAGCTGAGCTCACGGTGGTTGCAGCAAGCGTCGAAGCGGGCTCGGGGAAGGACGGAGCTGAGCGTGGCGGCGATGGCGATCTCAGCGACCGGAGTTGGGGAAGACGTGGTCGGGGGCGACTCCAGAGCGGGCAAGCGCTCGGGGCTCGGCCTACTCGACGTAGTCGACGAGGGCGGAGACACGGTGACGCGGCACGGGGACGACGGTGGACGCGGTTATCATGACGGCGCGGGCGCGGCAGCGTCGGCCGTGGTGCGGGGGAGCGAGGGTGAGGAGCTGGGGAGGAGGAGGCGTGTGTGCGAGCTCGAGGGAGGAGTGGGTGGTCGATCTAGGCTAGCAGAACGGCGAGGGGGGGGGGAAGCGGGGCGGCGGGCAGCTACGTGGCGCGTGCTGCTGCCGGCGTCGAGCACCTGCCGGCCTGCCTGGCCGAGCCAAGTAGCTCGCTGGAGTGGTGGCTGGGCTGGGCCGGCAGGTGGGCCTGCTAGTGGGCGCCAGGTAAGTCTTTCTCTCTCCTCTCTTTTCTATTTTATTTCTGTTTGTTTTCTTTTGCAACTTTGTTGAATTAATAAAAATGCTAGAACATTTTTATAAATTATAAAACTTGTCATGCCAACTGTATATAATATGAACATCATGGAACATTTTAGTTTATGATTACTTGGGCACATAAAATATTTTATAGCATTTAAATGCCCAAATGCAATTACAATATGAATTAATCCAGGGACCTATGGATGTCCTAGAAAATTGTGCACCATTTTTGGCAGAGGTTTAAGACCAAGGCAAAGATGATGAACATTTTTGTAGGGCATTTTGGGTACATTGGAAAAGATTTAATTAAACCCTAGTTGTTAGAAGAGGGGTGCTGGGGTTTCTGTCATTCCCATTTCAAGTTTTTGTGGAAGGTAAACATGATGCACACTCTAGCTAGTCCTAATGCAAGCACTGACTAGGGATGTGACAAAAATGGCCGTTGTGGGATCCCTTCCCGCCTAAACATTTCAGGGGAAGAGGATCGTGGCCGCCTATATAAATAGCTAGGACTCCCACTGCAACGAAGAGGGGGACACACTTTGCCACCGCACAAGGAGCAAGAACACTAGCCTCCTGACCCTCCTGAGCTCGCCTCCTAAGCCCAGGAACCGTTGTACTAGCTTATATTCTAGCTCGCCCGGAGCCAATCCACCAAAGCAGGAAGTAGGGTCTTACACCACACGGTGGCCCGAACCTGGATAAACTCTTGTGTGCTTGTTCGTTGTTTGCTTGAATCTTTCCACCGAGACGAGTGTGAGGCGCTAGGTAGACGTGAGTGGTAGAGATCTTCGGTCACGCCCCTGTGTTTGAACTTAACGGGTTTTGTGGAGCCCTGAATCTGACAAACACTCATGAGGAGCACTGGCCCGGGTTGTTGATTAAGAACTCGGGTTTGCAACTCCCTATGCAAGTTTTAGTTGTTAGGCAAATGTAAAACCAATGTTGGGTCTTGCTGGAAAAGCTTTAAGCAGAGTGAATTATCAAGGGGGGCCCATAAACCCCAACCGTGTTAGGAACGCAAAATCAAGGAACATCACACCGGTTTATCGGGTACTAAGGTGGCATGGGTGGAACAAAACACCAAGAAGAAGGCCAAGCCTTCCACCCTTTACCAATATATAGGTGCATTAATTTAAATAGATATATATTGTGTTATCCCAATAACAAGTCTGAATGCGGAGCAATCTTCAAATAACTTCACCTGCAACTAACAATGCTATAAGAGGGGCTGAGCAAAAGCGTACTTAGCCAATCAACGGTTTGCTAGGAGGGCGGTTAGAGTGTTTCATGGCAACATAGGAGGCTAACAAAACATGAATCGGCATCGAGGCATATCTAAAGAACGAGACAACTAGCATAGGCAAAGATAGAGGTGATATCGGGGAATGCTCATCTTGCCTGTTAAGTCCACGGAGGGATCGTAACCTTGCTCCTCAAACTCAGTCTCGATAGGAACCTCGAACTTCGAATCGTCACCGGCCTCTAACCAACACAACAATACAAACACTGGAACAACAATCAATCACCATGCAATGCTCAAACACATGACGCAAGATATGATGCCTATGTGCATGGACAGGATATGATGCATCTCAAAAGAACATGATGAGTGCACATGTGACATGACAATATACAAGAACACAAAACATGTAGGAGACACATCATGCAAAAGAAGCAAGAACAAGCATAGTCACATATGTGGTTATTTAGTTAAACCAACCAAGCCCCTAACAAGTTTTAAAAGTTGCTTAGCATGGCAAGGGGTGCAACTAAGAACAACACCAACATGCAAGCATTTTAAATCGGCCGGAAGGAACAGACAACAATTCCAAAAACTCCCATGTGCAAATAAATGAATTTAAAACAGATCTGATGTAACCATATTTTAGAGTTGTTAAACATGTAAACTAACAGCTCCATCTTAATCTACACATTTTTTTCACCCCCAAAACAGATAAAGTTTGTCAAATTTGGAGCTACGGTTATTTAGTTATGAATTAAACAAGTTTGAACATGTTTTTAACACAAATATATTCAAACAACATTTGAAATGTTTTTAACATGGCAACAAAAAGCATATAAATAATCTACACTAAAAACTAAGTAGTTTTCATATATAAAGTATTTTGAACAGATGCATATTTTAAAAGATATGATGAATTCAAATTGCAAACATAATTTAAATGAAACAAAACAAATCAGAAAAGAAAAAGGGCATCGCCGACCCAACCTGGACAAGACACAATCACAGACGGGTGGGTCAAGGACGCGATGAGGTGGTAGAGTGGGTGAAGGAGAGTGGGTGCGACTGTACAGAGAATGACAGGTGGGGCCAGGATGTCAGAGTCACAGGAAAATGCAAAAATGGGCATATACCACTGGCCCAGCGGGGAATCGAACACGCGTCTGAGAGTTAACTGAACGAGAGACAGACCACTAGGCTACGCCACGGCGACTGGCAAAAGAGGAGCGCTGCGCCTGAAGTACTAAGTACAGCAGGCAGCCACGCCTCTCGATGCCGGTGACAGAAACGACGGCGAGGCGTTGGGGCAGCTCCAGCGACCAAATAGGACGGCTAAGACACGCGGCGGGTCCACGAAGTGATCCCACACACACGACGTGCGCTAGCTGTGCCTAACGACGACTACTGCATCGCTGGCGAGCAACAAACTGAGCGGCGGCGACATTCTGCGGCGGGGCAAACGCAGAGCCTAGCGGAGTGGCGAGGACATGCAACAGCATCTACGCGACACGGCAGAGACACTGTCCATGTGAGGACGGGCTAAGGAGGTCGAAACACTCGTCGGAGACGAGGTCCGGCGGCGGCGAGCTCGGGCGCTCGACAAACTAGCAACTAGAGCATGCAAACGAAGGGGAAAAGGGCATGGGGAGGACCAGTGGCTCAGCACGAACACGATGATGTGCTCGGCCTGCTGGGAGGAGGTCGGAGTCGACGGCGAGGACGATCAAACACCCGTAGTGGTCGGAGTTGAAGACGAGGAAGAAGAAGTTACAGGAGAGGCGTTTGGCTCCGTTTAGTGGACGTCGTGGACGTAGTCGACGACGGGGAAGACGACGGACACCGTCAGCGAGGTAGAGGAGGACAGGGAGCACGCCGGCGATGAGGCCGTGCTCTCAGATGCGTGCGGGGCGGTGGTGGCGCGGCGGATCTGGTGGCCTAGAGCTCACCTGGCGGCGGGGAGAGGAAGAGGGGAACCCTAGCGAGTGGAAGCACACAGAGAGAGGGGTTAAAATGGGCTTGGGCGACGGGGACGCACGACGACGTGCTCGGCTCGCGGTCCCCATGGCGCGATCATGAGGAGGAAGAAAAGGTGGGTGTGGGTGCGGCCGCAGTCGCTGACGCGCGGGACCGACCCAGCCACGTGGAGGCAACACAGAGGGGGCCATGTGGGTGCGTGGTTGCAAAAGGGAGAGAGGGATGCAGCGGGCTGGTTGGCGCGGGCTGCTTTGCTGGCTAGCTGGGCCTGGTGGCCGAGGCCCGGGCTGTGGTGTGGGCTGCGGCTGGTGCTGCACTGCTGCAGCTGCTACTGCTATTCTTTTCTTTTTCTTTTTTTCTTCAGGAAGAAATGAAAAAAGAAAAGAATAGAGGGCTAGGGAAGGATATAAAATGTGATAAAATATCTCCATGCTCCTGGAATTATGCTCTATTTTATAAAAATGACTTGGGCATTTTTAGAGGTAGAAAAATAAATCAAGTTTGAATATGATTCAAACTTCTATCATTTTTTTACCTGACCAAAACATTTGAGAAGTTGAGAGGAGATGAACATGCTCCTGGAATACAATGAGGTTTTGCACAGTGGCTTAGGACGGGGTACCAAAGAAGTTGGGAGGAGATGAACATTTAAAGAAGATGGTAAATGCCACTTGCAAAATTTAAAGAAAGGAAAAGAGAGAAGAGAAGTGGTGAAGGTTGGAGGCTTAGGAAGTGGCATGACCTTGCATCAAACCACCCTAGCAAGAAAAACTCACTTGACATATCAAGGATGAAAAAAGCACAAGGACAAAATGAAATGTCATATGATGACCATGATGCAATTATGGTGATGAAGCAAATGCATGAATGCATAAATAAAGAAAACATGACAATGCAAATGAGATGACAAGGCATAATTGAAAAAGAACCCCAAGGAAAAGATAAGGACAAAAAGGTAATTGTATATAATGCCATATGGAAGTTTTACATTTGGGGTGTTACAAACATGCCCCTCCCTATTTATAGCAAGAGGGAGGCAAACCACCAGACCCCACGATAACAGGTAATGATGACCTTTTTTCTGCATGCAGCAGGCTCTAGTCGAGTCAAACGGTTGCCGAGACGACATGGGGAAGTGGAGAAGCCAACATCCAATCCAGGCGCCACACGCCGGCCAGGTCCATAGGCGATTAGGGCCCACGGTGCTTCGCCCTTGCCTTTGGCTTCGCGTCGGAACCAAGTTCGAGCGCGCCTTGGGCCCGGGGGCTACTATCGGCATTCTAGGAACCAGGGTACCCAGACTTGCCTGCCTGCGGCCCGTGACATGGATCCTTTTGAGGCCTGGTACGTCTCATCTTCAGCATCAACACTCAAGACCCTCGCGGGTTGGACGACACCAAGACCTCTGGAAGGGGCAGCCTCGTCTGGCTTGTTCTTGAGGAGTGGAGAACTCTATGCAACCCCCAACCTCGCGAGTTTTGCATGACGCAAGCCATGACGACCAAGGCCAGGCGGGTGCCAGCGGGCGCAGTACAGCAGTTTCGTCTTTGTTGCTAAGGAAGCGGGCTCAGGCGCAGAGTCCCGAGGAATCTGCCAAAGGTTTCCATTCCAGTGCAACAAGACCAAGACCGCCGGGACTGCAGGACGGAGGTCATCATCGAGCCCACCATGGCGTCAGGATCAGAGGCTTCGCAGGCGAAGATCACCTTTATTCAGGATAAGATGTACTAGTTGTCTCCCTTTAAATTTTGCTGTTGTGGGATCCCTTCCCGCCAACATTTCGGGGGCAGAGGACCTAGGCCACTATAAATATAGGATAGCCACCACAATAGAGAGGGGGTCGGTCGGAGAACAGATCACTCAGACCTTCCTCTCCACCACAAGGCAAGAACACACCTCCGGAGGTTGTTCGCCCATTGTACTAGTTCATCCATAGCCCATATCGAGGCTAATCCACCACACTGTTGGAGTAGGGCCACTCACCGCTAGGTGGCCTGAACTAGGATAAACTGCCTCGTGTCTCTTTTGCATTCCTGTTCGTCGAGCTAGTTATTGGGATAGCAAGTAGGTAGATAGCCGAGGTTGAGTTCTTCGCACGCACCCCAGAGTTGGAACCTAGTAGGGTTTGTGGAGCCCTGAACCATGCATCAGGAATGATGTGCATTTGCGTTGCGGCTCAGGATGGAGGAGTGCGCTAATGAGTTTCTTTCAATGTGTGGTCTCTTTTGATACTTCAGGGCCAATGGACTGGGTGCTCTTGTTAGCTTCCCCATAAGCATGACGTTTCTCTTTTGATGCTCGTGTGTAAGCGCTTTATGCTTAGCGCCTGGCCTTTGTGTCAGCTGTTTAAAGTGAACTTTAGATCGGTGTCGTCAAGTTTTCTTCCTACAGTGGATATCCTCGATGGCGAGTGCCCATAATGGGGTTTCTGACGATGCTTGAACCCGCTTCCCACTTTTTCGTCACCTTCCTAGACTATTGTATTTCTATGTCTAAGTAATGGGAAGGGGCTATTCCTGGTTAGAAAAAGAAATCCTTAGGGAGTGGATCTAATTCCTAACTCATTAAGGATAATGTCTTTGTGAGTGGAGGTCATCTTATGTTAGGATCAGTGGAAAATTTTCATGTAGTTGTTTATCAACAATTGATGGTTTGTTCGATTTTGTTTTTTCTAAAACGGACTGTACAAACTTTAAGGGCACATGCTTTGTGAATAGATACATATTTGTACTATCATTTTTCCTTGTATAAATACTACAAATAACACATCAATAAATGACACACAATTTTTTATCCATTGCGTGATTATATTACTTACTAATCTAAACATGTTAAAAATATTTCACTTTGCATTGAAGTACCCGATAATCCATATTGTATATATTAGTGTCATTAGATCTAGCAAATCCAACGGGTTTGGCATCATTTATTTATTTTTTGGGTAACTCCAAAGCACCAAGGATACTAACCTATTCTTGTAAATTCAAAAATTCTGGACATCAATACTAGAGATCAGGCACATAAACTCAATGGATCATGTCTTTAGGGACTATTTCTATTGTTCATGAGATTGTGGTGTCGCATAAATTAAATGTGTTTGTATTACTTAGGGATGAAGGACCTCGGGAATGGCGGAGTGTTGGAGCATAACCAAATATGGAGATGGAGGCAAATGCATAAGGAATGAAAATGGAAATTCAATTACAAACATCTGTTCTTTGGAGCCAGCATGATGCATAGATATGTGTAGGTGCTATGTGTAGGTGCTGCGACACTTCATCTTCGGGCTAGGCCCATATGTTTTTTAAATGTCACTTCACGCAATTCTTAGAGTTCATAACCATGAAGGAAACCAAATAGGGTTGGATTTGACCCTCATCATTGTGTTGGCTAAACCACTAGCATTTCCCTGCTTAAATACACCCTAGGCACTGTTTGTATTAGGGCTAGTTAAGAATTAACTATTGCTATAACTTCTTTTACTTTGTTTGTGTCCAATAACCAGGCCAAGACTGCTATCGGAACCATAAGCTTTTATATTTGTATACATAATATCTAGATTTCATATTATAGTTCTTGCTTGTTACTACCTCTATTTTTAAATATAAAAAAATTTGGTTGTTTAAATTGAACAATCAAACCGTTTTATATTTAGGAAAATTGGGTGTATTTAATTGCTTGCATGGATAAACCTTCTTGGTATGCTTGTTAATGCCTCGACGTGATCAATAAGCTCCCGTGAGTTGGTTTATAGATTACTAAGGTGTGTCGTACTCGCATGTTGTATCGTACCGTCAAAGTTGACTCCACCCAAATTGCTAAAATATGTGTCCTATAAAAGATCGGGACACCCATAGTGCTATCATGTTCCATTAAATCATCATCCATATTACTTCCTCCTTTTGAGAATATAAAGTGTATCAATTTTCCTGCAACTCAAACACGTGTATGTTTGACTAAGATTATATAATAAACTATTGACTTGTAAAAACATAATAATTAAAATATAAAAGTATTTTTTTGATGGATTTAATGATACAAATTGGTACTGTAGTTATTTTTTTCTTCTAAAAAATTGGTCAAACATGCACATGTTTTACTTTTGAAAATACTAACACACCTTATATTTTGGAACGGAGGGAGTATCTACCATTACATTGTGCTACGTTACATATAAATGGACAAGTTATATATAGAGCAATGTCACTAAGTATATTGCCCCTAAATGTGCTAAGTATATGTCCCCTAAACGGAAATTGGCTTTGGCTCCCTTTGAGTTACAATAAAATGTGGAATAAACGCTTCTGCTAGCCAAGTGTTGCCATAAGCTCACCGACTTGTTTACAAAGTCCTTACCGATTTCAAAATTTAAATATATGTTCACTGAAAGTATGTGATGACTTTGATATTTGCAAAGGTAAGACAGTGCCTCTTTGTCAATTATAACATATCCTAACATCATATTTATACTCTTTTACCTTCTTGACTTTGGTTTTCAAGGTTCTCATGAGAATTTTTTAGTGATGTAATATCAACACAAGATTTTACGAAGTCATAGTAGGCGCTTCATAGTCGACGGGAGCGTCTCCTCCAAGTGAACACGCATCGCCGGAAATCCTGGAATAAATTCAGAATAAATGCAAGTACCAGGATTTGAACCCTAGTGGGCTGGGGATACCATGGAAGGTCCACTTTTCTCATGTGAATTACCAAAGGAGACAATAATCATGAGTGCCCCTATTCCTCGCCTTCAGTGAGCACGTGGGGAAGCCTCGCGTCGGTGAGCGTCCAGATGGGCCGGTCAATCTAGGCAGGAGGCAAAGGCATGTTTTAATATGTTTTATGTTCTCATTTTTTTCTTTATTTTTGTATTTTTTTTCTATTTTAAAATACTCAACATATATATATATATACGAAAAACACTCTTCAATCCCACATTTAAAAATGTTGAACTAGTATTAGAAAAATGTTGAATAGTTATTTAAAAATGTAGAACAAGTATTTCAAAAAATATTGAGCAAGTATTTGAAAAATGTTGAACAAGTATTTGAATTTTTTTAACAACTATTAACAATGTTGAACGAGTATTTAAAAAATGTTGAATAAGTATTAAAAAATGTTGAATGAGTATTTGAAAAATGTTGAATGAGTATTTGAAAAATGTTGAATGTGTATTTGAAATGTTAAATAAATATTAAAAAAATGTTGATTGTGTATATACAAATGTTAATCAAACGTTCGAAAAATGTTGATCATGTATATAAAAATGTTGAAAAAATATATGAAAAAATGTTGAAAAGTATTTTTAAAAATGTTGATTATGTATATAAAAATGTTGAATAAGTATTTAGGGAAACGTTGAACAAGTATTTGAAAAAATGTTGAGCAAGTATTTGAAAAAATGTTGAATAATTATTTGAAGAAAATAAATGGGATAAGAAGAAAATAAAAATAAAATAGGAAAAAGAAAAGCTAACAAAAAGTGGGGAAAAGAAAACAAAAAACAAACAGAAAAACTCATGAAAACAAATGGAAAACCGGCTTGACTCACCTCGACAACAGAACGCATCTCCTTACACTCTCCAAGCGCGAAGGTCTGGGCAGACCATGGTGATGTCCACGTTGATCGTTTTTACTGTGCCGGGATAAAAAAGTAATGAAGCAAATGGGAGAGGGAAAAACATTGAGGCCCATGCCCGCCTCCCCATGGACCGGTCTCTCTTTCCCTTCTCCACGAAGCAAACTACAAAACTCCACCTCTTCCTCGCTCGCCTCCCGCACGCAACATCCTCTGATGAAACCTTTGGCGCCTCCGCCTCCCACTACAGAAAAAGACACATCCGTGACATTTTGGGCCGAACGAAAAAAATTATGTCATACTTATGACACTTCTATGACAATAATTGTGACAAAACACGGTATCATCATAGATGTGGTGGGGTCCTACTTCTATGACAAAAAATCATGACAGAAAATGGGCTATTCGTCCTGGGCGGGCCGGAGACGCAGCTGCATGATATTCTATGGGCCGTCCATGACGGAAAAAACCGTGGTAGAAGCGAGGGCGATGAAAATATCAGGGTGTTCCCGGTTATGGTGGGTGGTCGGGGCCGAGCGATGCGCGTTTCTCTCGTACACGCACGCGCGTGGGTGCGAGGCGTTGGGCTCTAACTGAACCCGAGCGAGGCGTTGGGCTCTAACTGAACCCGAGCGATTGCACTGCAGGCTACGCATTACTGAACCCGAGCGATCGATCGATGGCTGTTAACTCAACCCGATCGAGCGATTCCTTTGCTACTGCTGCTAACTCAAGCCGATCGATGCTGCCTCTAGATGAACAGTGAGCATTGTTGGGGGGTTTGGATGAACAGTTCCCGGTGGGGATGGATGTACAGGACCCCGTGGTGTTGTCTCTGGATGAACAGGACCCCGATTGATCGAGCCGGTTGGGGCTGGATGAACAGGACCCCGTGGAGGGCTGGATGAACAGGACCACCCAGTGGAGGGAAGGATGAACAGTAGTCGATGGAGGGCTAGATGAACAGTAGCCCGTGAAGGGGTGGTTGAACAGGAGCCCGTGGAGAGGGCTGGTTGAACAGTAGCCGGTGGAGTAGCGCGTGGTGTAGGTTGGATGAAGAGGACCCCGTGGATGAACAGTCGCAGGTGGAGGCAGGAGGAGGTTGACGGTGGATGAACAGTAGCCTGTGGAGGCTGGAGGGGGTCAATGGTGGAGATGAACAATATCCCGTGGAGTTTTGTTTTGCGGTATGCCACACCCCTCCTGTCAGGGATATTACTAGCAGGTATAAACCGGCCAGGAGGGTCCGGATTACACTGACAAGGTTGTATCATTACAAGCCCAGTAGAATATGTAACAAAGAGGTCATAGCCCATAGAGGTTTAGGGCCCATGTACAAAGCCCACGGTATGTAAACCGTCGTACCATGTAACTTGGGATGTAAGATAGAAAGAGTAGAGACCGAGGCGGACACGTTTATGAGCCGGCCTCGGGACTTTGTAAACCAAACCAGGCATCGCCTCCTATATAAGGGGACGACCCGGCGACGGATCAAGGACACGAAACAACAGCTCGAGACACAGGCTAGCGGATTCGCTCCTGGGTTATCGACGCCCAAGCAATACCACACCAAACTAGACGTAGGCTTTTACCTTCATTGAAGGGGCTGAACTAGTATAAACTCCCTGTGTTCTTGTCCGCTTTAACCCCTTCAACCTAACCCGTACGGTGGCCTCACGCCTAAGTCCGCTAAACCGGACATCTGCCGTGCTAATTCCACGACAGTTAGCGCCCACCGTGGGGCTATCGCACGATGGTTTCGAGTTCTTGAAGGGCAGCTTTGAAGGACTCAAGGGTTACACAGTTGGCCAGATGACCAAGAGTCGTCACGGTCGGATCTACATCGACGATGCAGGCTGGGCCCTGAGGTCGATTCAATCGAATACGGGTACCGGGTCCCCTTCGACGGCATCCACGTCTTCATCGGCAAGATCGGCGAACCCGGACCTGAGTCGGACATCTTCCCCAACATCGTCGAGCCGGCTCAGCGTGTGAGATCAGCCCGGATTCAGCCCTCCGTGAAGCGTGTTTTCGTTGGAGCAGTGCACGGAGTACAAGCCGAGGACGGATCAGATTCTGGTGGCGAGACAGTTGTTTATTCCGACGATGAATCTTCATTCGGAGAGACCAAATCTTTGTATCTGTTGCAGGACGGCCTGTCGGAGGGTGTGTCGGATGGTTATAGTGTTCCGGGCCCCTTTGATCCGCCGAGCGGGGTTGCTATTTTTATGGCCGGATCATAGTCTACGCAACAGCCCTCGATGGCCGGAGCGTTCACCGCAGAGGCAGCGGGAACCGGGGCAGGCAACCAAACCCCGTCACCCTCTGACGTCCTATCCACCTTGGTCGACAATTTGACGGCGCTCGCAATGGCAGAAGTGGCCGTTGCCGACAAGGCGCAGCATGATGCGGAGATCGTTCAGCTGAAGGGCCGGATCGAGCAAGCTAAACTGGATCTGGATGCGGAGAAAGCCAGGATAGCTACGAGGCAGGCGGAGCTAGACTCCCAAGCCTTACGGCTCAGGTTGGATCAAAATTCTGCACATGAGGTAATGTACAGAAGGCAGCAAACTCGTCTACCACCGGTTTATGAGGCGAGGAATCTCTTTGGAACACCAGGAGCGGGAGCCAGTAACCGCCCAGAGGTAAACCGGGGAGGAGCTCCGTGGACTGGCGTGTCGGTTCAGCCGCCAGCCACAGAGCGGAACCGCCAAGTTGTGCCAACGCCGCACGTTCCCGCCCCTCCCGGCCATTATTCTAACCCGTTGGACAACATTGTCACCGCCGCTTCACGACTAGTCGCTTTACCCATTGAGGGGACATCCCCCATAGCAATGGAGGCACGACGGGGTAAGGAGTTGCTGGACACGGCGCTGACACAGCAGCAGGCGTATTCTTATAGCCGGGAGAGGATTCATTCAACCCCCCGCCCGAGTCGGAGTTACACAAGGCACTGGGATGAACCGGCTGTATCTAGCAGCGAGCGGAGATGGCACCGTCACAGGCAGGATAATCCGGCAGGGGCAGAAGCACACGCCCAAGAGGCGGTAAACCAAGCTAGACACACTGCCCGCGAGGACACCCGTCAAGAGACGCCTGTTCATTCCACCACCGCAGAAACGGGAGTCATGGCCAGTTCCTTTGGAGTACAGTGTCTCATCCCCGCTTTACGAAGCTTGAAATTACCTAAACACTTCAAGGGCCTGTGCAAGGTACCCAATTACACGGCGGATCTGCTCCAGAGGCATGGGTTGAAAGTTATGAGATGGCTATGGAGATGCTTGACGTGGACGAAGCTGCGTGCACCAAATACTTCACAATGATGCTTGAGGGTACAACCCAGACATGGTTAAAGGGCGTGCCACCTAACTCCATCGGATCATGGGGTGAGTTGCGTCGCCGGTTTATCAGTAATTTCAAAGACACGTGCAAGCAGCCGATGTCTATGGTGGACTTAGCAGCATGTGTTCAAGGAGAGCAGGAGACCACAAGCAGTTGGGTGCGGTGAGTATCAGAAATCCGTCACTCTTCCAATAGTATCAACCCCAGCACGGCGATAGTAATGTTGGAGAACAATTGCCGGTTCGAGTCTTTGAAGCTGAAGTTAGGACGGCTCAAGCGCGATTGCAACGACATGGGAACGCTCATGAGCGCTTTGGTGAAGTATGGGTTCTCTGATAACACCAAGTACCCAGATGCAGACGGAGACAAATCCGGGAAGGCGAGCAAGACGGGGACTCCCATGTAAACCATGGCCTCCTAAACCAGCCGTGTCTTTCTTACAAAGGAGTATCACGTGGGAGTTTCGCCGAAAACTCACCATGGCCTCCTAAACGGGTCGTGTCTTTCTTACAAAGGAGTATCACATGGGAGTTTCGCCGAAAACTCACCATCGCCTCCTAAACCGGCCGTGTCTTTCTTACAAAGGAGTATCACATGGGAGTTTCGCCGAAAACTCACCATGGCCTCCTAAACGGGCCGTGTCTTTCTTACAAAATCACATGGGAGTTTC